>OX104063.1:252235994-252359960 GCA_944474145.2 Dicrocoelium dendriticum
CGCCTGTTGTGTCGCCGCTGACGCCTTCACCCCACGACCGCAAGAAGTCCAAAGACGAGCCAGCAGGAGACTTGTATACATGAAATCACAGTTGCTTATATAGCTTGAAAGCAAAATGAAGGGAAGCTACTAAAGTACACTTGAGCCAACCAACGGAAGGAAAAATGTAACATGCAACGGCGAATAAGCAACCGTGTACATAAGAGCGAATCGCGTAGGTCCTTAAAAATAGCACCATTGAACTCCAAGCGTAAAGCGAACGACCATTTACAGTGACGGACACTGGCCAATCAGAATGACGAAATGAAACGTTTAAACAAAAGTCACGAAACAACCGAGAGTAAGGAATGCAGACCGAAAGTTGAAAACTAGTACAATAATTGTGTGACACTAAATATTCCTTTAACATAAACAAGTAGAACAGTGATGTGTTAAGGTTTCGGCTGACCTACCGATGACCTGCTGCTAGCGTGCACTCTGATTAGCCCGAGTTCCCAAAGCAGGAGACCGGCGTACGGCTGGCAAGTATATTTTTCTTAACGTCCAACTAACGGTACATTCAATTTATGGCCAAATCAATAGCCCTCAGCGTAAAACGCTCTCATTGGCTGGTTCCGTCCCATTAACACCTTCCCCCGCAAAAGTTGACATAATACTTCATTTTTGGATCCAACTGCATTCTTACGACAGGTCTCCGTAGTCGATCAGTACAGCGCCGGGTCTGGACCTTCGGTTCCTCTGAGACTTCTGTGCGGGATGCATCCGAATTGCTTTGGGGATTAGATGGCATGTCGAAACTCTCTAGTAGAATATCTAACGGTAGTAACCGAGCGCTTGTGCCCGCAGGGATGCTAGTTGGTCGCAGCTGATAGGAATGCCTGGTCCAAATCAAATTACCCACATTAACCTCATATAGCACCTGTCCAATATTTCTCCGTATCGATCCTACCACCCATTGCGGGTTTCCCGCGCGATAGTCTCTTACTAAGACACGCTGTCCGGGGTAAAAGCGGCGTGCTTGAGTTCTGTGTCGCTCGTTGTAGTACTGCTCCATCCGAACGTTCCTTTCTTGCTCATTAGTACACCTCGGAGTTAGCAGGGAATTCACAGTACGGAGTTTTCTTCCCATTAGTGCTTCTGCCGGCGACAACTGGTTTGGTACTTGGGGATTTGAAGTTGATCTGTACACGAGCAAAAATGTATCAAGTATCTCCTGTGTGGTTCCTTCCCCCCGCATCTTTAGTAGCGATCGCTTAAACGTGTCGACGAAGCGCTCTGCTTGTCCATTTGACTGAGGGTGAAACGGTGGCGACCGTAGATGCGTGATACCATGCTGTGCGCAGTATTCGGCAAATTGGGAAGAAGTGAACTGAGAACCATTGTCAGTGACCAAGGTTTCTGGTATTCCGTGTTGACTGAAAAGTCTCCTCAAAATGTTAATTGTTGCACCACTTGTCGCACGCTCCATACAGAAGACCTCAGGCCATTTGCTATAGGAATCAACAACTATTAGGTACTGCTGACCGTTTAGGGGACCAAAGAAATCAGCGTGCACGCGTTCCCACGTTTTTGTTGCCAACGGCCAGGAAGCTAAGTCAGCTTTTCTCGGTGCCTTACTAGCAAGCGCGCATCTGGGACATGACTTTACTAGTTGCTCGAGTTCCGAATCAATGTTTGGCCAGTAGACAAAACTCCGAGCAATGCTTTTCATTCTGTTAATTCCAGGATGTGCCCGATGAAATTGCTGAAGGACTCTTTGGCGAAGTTCTTTGGGTATGACAATTCTCTCGGCCAAAAGTAAACACCCATTTACGATCGAAAGTTCGTCCTTTCTCCGAGAGAGAATTTGTAGCTCTCCGGATAGAGTATCACTTGGCCACTGCGTAGTGTGAAATTTGATTACCTGGCGCAAGAGGGGATCTCGCACAGTTGCGTCACGTACCATGTCGAACGTCACGGGAAGCTTCCTAAAATTCTCCATCAAGACCTGGTTGACCTCTGATTCAAGGGAGATTGCTGCAATTATAGATTCTTCCTGCTGATGCTGTTGTAGCTCCAATAACCGGGAAAGTGCGTCTGCTTGACTTATGCCCTTTGTAGCCGTGTACTTCACCGCAAAATCATAGGCGAGTAAGGCCGTGGCCCAACGCTGCAGTCTGTTCGCGGTATAAACGGGTATACCGGACTTTGATCCAAATATGGCTAGGAGTGGTTTATGGTCGGTAAGCAGGGTAAACCTCCTGCCATACAACATTTCGTGAAATTTCTTTATTGCAAAGACTATCGCTAATGCCTCTTTCTCTATCTGCCCGTAATTCTTTTCGGCTGGCGACAGTGATCGAGCTGCGTGTGCGATCGCTTTTTCCGATCCGTCAGCAAACTTATGAGAGATAACTGCACCCACGCCATACTTCGAAGCGACTGCCGCCACCACGATTTCAAGTGTAGGGTCGTAATGTGTCAGCATAAGGTCAGAACACAGCATTCGCTTCACCTCCTCAAAGGACTTCTGACAATCTTCGGACCAGTGCCAACCTTTGTCCTTGGTGAGTAACTCATTGAGTGGTCCACGTACGCTGTGCATATGTGGCAGAAATTGACTGTAACGACTGACGAGTCCTAAGAAGGACCTCAGAGTAGGCACATCTTTGGGAGGTGGCATCCTTTTTATAGCATCAATGTTTGACGGATCTGGACGTCTACCGTTCGCACTTTTCTGGGCGAAGTCTAAATCCGTACTCTTGTATGCGATCAAGTACTAAGTGCAGCTTTCTGAAAAGGTCATCTGGGTTAGTTCCGACGACAATGATATCGTCCAAATATGCGGCAGCACCATCTACATCTGTTAGCATAGTATCCATGATTTGCTGAAAAATTGCTGGCGCGGACTTAACTCCGAATGGAAGTCGATGATACTGATACAAACCTCGGTGCGTATTTATCGTCAGTAATTCTCTAGAAGCTTCATCAACTTCTATTTGTAAGTACGCATCCGATAGATCTAGCTTGGCAAAACACTGACCCCCATTTAGTTTCGAGAACAAATCATCTGGGACTGGCAGAGGATACTGATGCGTGTTTAACGCTTCATTCAGCCCAGTCGAAAAGTCGGCACATATTCGGATCTGGCCGTTCGGCTTCTTGACAACCACAATTGGAGCCGCCCAAGAACAGTAGTTCACTGCATAGATAACCCCAAGTTTCTCCAAACGATCAAGTTCCTGGTCAACAATTGGGACTGCTGAGTAAGGTACTGGCCGCTTTGCACGGAAAACAGGAACAGCATCGGGTTTTAAGGACCATGAGGCTTGCAACTTTGTACACTTACCAAGTCCTTCACGGAAAACAGGTGCATATTTCTCTCGAATTTGTTCGATTGCCATTGCCTTGGGGACTTTTGGTTTGTGTAAGTGTACACTTGCACAGATTTGATTAATGGGAACATCTAAGAGGTTGAATCGCTCAATCCAGTCTAATCCAAGGAGGTTCAAATGCTTGTGTGTTGTGACGAAAATAGTTCCCCAAGCGGTGAAGTTGGCAAAGCGACACTCACATTCAATCTGACCGATCAAGTTTAGACTCGTACCTGATGCCCTCTTCGCTTTATGGTTAGTTGGTTTAATGTCAGGTGAATCGATAGCTTTCCATAAGTTTTCCGCAATGACTGTAATATCGGAAGCCGTATCAATCTGCAGACGCGCTACTCTTCCGTTGATGGTAATAGTGACGAACTTTCTTCTATCTTTAACATCGTCCGTATAGTTAGCGTTTACTCTTGTCGCGAACCTTCGGTAACCTGCTTTTCGAGTATCACATGACGATCTAAATGATGTTTTGAATCTGCAGTGGGTCTCCTTGTGCCCCCGTCTAAAGCACCTTTGACAAACATGTTTGCTGAAAGGACACCATCTCACAAAATGCCATCCTCCGCATTGCCAGCAAGGTGATGGGGGTTTGGATTGTGGATATCTGCTAGGTTGAGCGGTCGGTGGGTTGTTTCCTGAAATTTGCTGGACAGATATATATGCGGAATGTGCTCTCGAATCTTCCACCATAGCCGTATCGTGCTTTAAATTCATGATCCTTTGGGCTTCAGCAATGGCGTTTTGTAATGTAACATCTGTGTCGCGTTCCAACATACCAAGTATTCTCGTTCGTATCTCGGCGTCTTTTGGGGACTGTAGACTGCATACTAGTATCAAACACTCGAACTGGTCTTCCGTGAGCGACTTTAGTTTGAATTTCTGGCATTCACGTTTGACTATCGCCGCGTGAGCAATAAGACTGTCATTGTCCTTTTTGCATAGCTTTAGACAATTGTATCGGTTATTGAAAAGAGACGACTGGTCTCCAAACAACGCTGTGAGTCGAGCAACTGTATCATCAAAGCTGAAATCATGCGCGTTGTTTGGTAAAATGTAGTTAATGTATCTGTCATGTTCAACCGTTCCGAGTTTTCGTAACAAAAGGCGAACTTTAGATGCATCATCGAGACCTGACAACTCTGCCCTGAAAACATCTTCATAGCGCCTGAACCACGCATCGAATATTAATCCTGAGTCAGGATCGAATTTGAACTCATTAACACTACTGATCATCGCATCCGCCGAAGGCTTCCCATTGTTCTGAACGACCGTAGGCTGCACAGATAACATTTGGGTGAGGGTTTCAATCATACGCAGCTGTGCTGTTTCAAATTGCTGCTGTTGCTGCAACAAAATGGTTTTCAGGTCTTCCGCTGAAATTGACATCTTGATCCCACCTCCGTCGCCAAAAATATATGTTAAGGTTTCGGCTGACCTACCGATGACCTGCTGCTAGCGTGCACTCTGATTAGCCCGACTTCCCAAAGCAGGAGACCGGCGTACGGCTGGCAAGTATATTTTTCTTAACGTCCAACTAACGGTACATTCAATTTATGGCCAAATCAATAGCCCTCAGCGTAAAACGCTCTCATTGGCTGGTTCCGTCCCATTAACAGATGAGAAGAAAAGAACCAATAGAATATGTTCTTGCAAACAGCGCTGCCTAGAAGGACATGACGATGAGCATCCATTAACAATGACGCGGATGTATCAATCGGGCGAACCCAGTAGAGCGTTTAAACAACAGTCAAGAAATAGAAAATAGGAAGAGTAAAGAATAGCTATCAAGCTCGGTCACAATAAATGAATGTCTAATAGCTGTCCTCCTAATACTCGGTACCTTTGAGAGATGGCTAGTACCAATGCTGATTAAAGCCTATATTCGTCCTCACCTTAAACATGCAATTCCGGCGTGGTGTCCATGGTTAAAACGAGACATACGTCTACTAGAACAACTCCAAAGAAGAGCCACAAAGGTAACGCTTGGACTATGCGGTCTAAGTTACAAACTGCGTTTTAGTGTACTCGGTGTGTTCGCATCAGAATACCGACGGCTACGCGGATATCTTACTCTCACATACTGGATACTAACTGAAAGCGAGCATCCATGGACTTTACTAATAACCCTAGCCCCTTATCAACAAAGCCGAGGCAATCACCTGAAACTAATGATGCAACACTCCCGTCCGAATTGTAGAAAGTATTTGTACTCAGTTAGAATCTGTTCTCACTGGAATGCATTACCAACATATGTGGGGAACGCACCAGGCATGATGGAATTCGAAATACTTAGACTTTCGTTTGTAGAAAGTAGAAGTCACGATTAAAATTCACGCACAATAATATGCCTCGACGGGGAGTCGAACCCCGGTCCACGAATTTCCGGTCCGCTGCTCTACCACCTGAGCTACCGAGGGCTGACGATTAGGTGCGCAAATTTTAACACATGACTTCTGCTTGGTGCGCGACGTATTGCCAATGGGCTCACAGTACCTGTCCTGATGTTGCAGATTGGCTCACTCACACGTCACTTCCCAATGGACCGAAGTACCTGTCCTTCAAATGTCCAAGGGGCGATGGTAGATTAATGTTGGAAGTTTGTGAGTAGGGTAAAGTTTGTAGAAAGTAGAAGTCACGATTAAAATTCACGCACATTGGACGTCTGAAGGACAGGAACTTCGGTCTATTGGGAAGTGACGTGTGAGTGAGCCAATCTGCAACATCAGGACAGGTACTGTGAGCCCATTGGCAATACGTCGCGCACCAAGCAGAAGTCATGTGTTAAAATTTGCGCACCTAATCGTCAGCCCTCGGTAGCTCAGGTGGTAGAGCAGCGGACCGGAAATTCGTGGACCGGGGTTCGACTCCCCGTCGAGGCATATTATTGTGCGTGAATTTTCATCGTGACTTCTACTTTCTACAAACTTTACCCTACTCACAAACTTCCAACTTAGACTTTCATCTTAGTGATAAATGCTACACAACAATTTGATAAAGTGCATTGGTTTAACCACCGATACTTCATGTTCCACGTTTGAACCTATGGATTTTAATTTTCTTTTGCATATCCATCCTGTGGGTCCTGTAGTGTTATGCTATTTATCATATCATACACTATTGAACTATTAATGAAACAGTTAGCGGCCTAGGTAATTCTGTTTGTCCAGCTAAGGATTAAAGGGGGCAGGTGGACAAAACCTACTGTCACCAGTTTCACGTCAAGGTCGTTTACTGGGGTGAGGGAATGCGATCTGCTCGGTTTTTACAAAGTTGAAGTGCATGCTGGTTATGATTCACACGTTGGCCGAAACGCACAAGGTCTGATGACTGCCGGCGCAAGTTGTAATTCTGTTGATTGGCCGGAGTGCGGCGAGCGAAGCGGCAGACTGGATGTTTATCGACCGCGCGCTGGTAGTGGTGGTACGCAATACAACGCTGATGGAATTCTGGCGTACCGCTGGCGAACTGTTGGGTCGACAACGGCTGCAGTGGTAGATGAAGAGAATTCACTTGTAGCTGTCTTATACTGCTAGGGAATGGAGCAGTTGTGTAGTTGTTAGACATCACTTCAACTGAGCTTCCAGAAAGGGTCGGAATTCGCGGTGTAGAATGCAAGGTCAACGAATTTGTGGGCTTGCGTTGGGAGTGAGGAAACGCAAAATTCGTAAATGGAGGACAGTTGCTATTCCGGGAAGTGTAGATTTGAGATATCAGCAGCGTTGGAAGGAGCTCGCCAAGTGTATGTAGGCTGTATTGTGAGAAAATGGAGGCACATCAGAAAATTGGTAGGGCGATAAATAGTCCGACTGGCATGCATCTTTCGGTGACCTTTGATACACAAATGGCTAATAGTTCTTTACCGAAAGTACTGTACCTAGATTCAACAGGTTGCAAGCGTTTGGAGGAAAATCACGACGGCTGCCAAACGCCACCTACATTTTGTTTTAAGACCACCCAAACTGCCACGTCTGAACCGTCGGTACTGAGCGACAGTGGGGCTGTTGAGTCTTGATGCGCTATAAAAGGTATGCTGGCGATAGCTTCTTTTAAAGCTTTAAACCCAGTGTGTGCTGCCGCCTGAAAATCAAATTCTTTAAGTTTTTCTCGGAGAAGGTCCTTAAGGGGCTTCACAAGTGACGCACATTCTGGTATAAGGCGACGATAAAAGTTGACAAGTCCGTTAAAACGTCTTCGCTCCTCGAAAGAATGTGGCACGGAATAGTCGATGATGGCCTTACTTTTATCCCGTAGTAGCACGACGACTGCGGGAGAGATGTGATGGCCGAAAAAACTAACCAAATCGACACCAAACGAACACTTTTCTGCGTCGGTCGTCACCCCGTGTTGAGATAAACGACCAAAAAGTGTTCGAACGTGGCGCAAGTGCTCTTCTAGAGAAGATCTCGCGATCAAGATGTCGTCGAGATAAGCATAAGCTAAGTCTAGACCCCGACAAACTTGGACAGTGAAGTGCTGGAAAGTTTGCGCGGCATTCTTCAGACCAAACGGCATGTGCAGAAACTCGGGCAAAAAAAATGGAGTAGTCACCGCAGTTATAGTGATGTCCGCTTCGGTCACCAGACTTTGGCTGTATGCGCGTACCAAGCCGATTTTAGTAAAAATGCTTTTACCTGCCAGACTGGTGGTGAGACCCATGATGTGTGGGATCGGATAGCGATCGCGTGTGACAACGGTATTTAACATTAGATAGTCGCCACATAAACTGGCGTCCACTATGTCCCGCTTTGGGACCACGTAGAAAAGTGACGCTCGTGGGCTGATGGATGGTCAGATTATACCGAGCTGAAGGTTGTAATCGAATTCAGCTCTTGCGGCATGTAGTTTGTCACAGGCGAGTCATCTTAGTTGGGCACTCGTTGGCGGACGGCGCATGACAAGGTGGTGACCAACTTCTGTCCAGACTGGCGGAAGCTTTGCAGTTGGTTGTACCAGTCGCAGGTATTCAGACAGTAGGTACGCATAATGTGAAAGTACATCGGGGATTTTAAAAACGGAACTGGTTATCGGGTTGTCTGAAATAACGCCTTCAACCCTTAGTTTAGTACGGTCGTCTATAATTCCGCGATGATCAGCATCAGCAACCAGTCCGAAATGTCGCAGGAAGTTGATACCGATAATTGCGAAGGGTACAGACGCAACCATGAAAACCCACTGAAAATCTCGGTGGAGATTGAGATCCAGGTTCCTCATGCGCTGACCGAATGAAGCTAGCGGAGAACCTTTGGTCGCACGCAGGTTGTACGTGGGCTTTGAGTGCTTATCGTTCGCGTTCGCAGGGATGGCGCTGACTTCTGCTCCCGTGTTGACGAGGAAAGTAAGGGAAGTACGTCGATCCTTAACTTAAAACAGGCGATTTGTTTGGTTGGTGATAAATGCGTTGGTTGCACTAGTATGTGGACTATTTGCCTTCCGTGAAGCGGCTGAGCCGTGCCCAATGCAGGGAGTTCGACAATGTCTAGCTTTTTCATCATACTGGCGGTGATATCAACATAATGCTTCGATGGGTATGGTATTAGCTAACTGAGAACGTAAAGCGAAAATGTTGCGCTTGTGGGCCGGATGAGACATACTCGGTGCAGGCGCAGATCAGCCGCAATGAAGCGTAGCCAAAACGTGGTCAACGTCCGAACGCGGCACACGCTGTTTTGAAGCCTCTACTGTTGCCATCCTGCTGCGAAGCAGTGCGATTCCCTCACCTTTAGAGTCAGATCTGCCTGACAACTTGGGGCAAATATAAGACTCGGTTTTTCTCGGTGAGAATAGGTCACCGCAGCCACTGGTTGTCTGCTGCGGAAGAATTTCGAAAGCAGCGGCTGCTTTAGTAGCTAGTTCTTGTAGGGGCGTGGCTAGAAAAATAGGCAGCATAACCGGCAATGGCTCTGGGCGAAGTGCAAACCCCAACTCATTTAGCTTTTCTTCGCTTAAAAATAAAGGACCCGCGATGCGCTGAATTTCTCGGAGTAACGTAGACGGCTTGCGATCACTCAGCTTAAAACCATTGAGCTGTCATAACGAAGCCCGCGCGCCGGGCTGTAACTCCTTTAAAATCGCTTGCTTCATCGTTTCATACATTGCCTCATTCGCTGGGCAGAGTAGAATGTCTTGAACCAGGGTCACAAGTGACGAAGCAAGGCGTGGGACGAGCTGATTGTACCTCCAACGATCGGTCTGAATGCCCTTATTTTCGAGTTCGATCTCGAATATAGTAAACCAAACCTCTGGGCTGGTTCCATGAAACTTGGGATAGCCAAAGTAAGCATGTCTACGCTGTGAAACGAATCAGCTGTCAATTTCGAGCTACGAATAGAGAAGATCAAGGATGAACAAAAACACGACAAAACCACCAAAATTAGACGAGAAACAAATTCAAGTTGAAGTTCAAGTGGGATGGGAACAGTAGGAAAATCTCGTGAATGTTCCACATTCAAAAACGTCGTTGATCCAACTGGGAATCCGGTGCAGTGATGTGCCAAAGGAGAGCCAAATCAACACACACGATTCACATGATCAACCAAATAATGTCCACGTGCCCTGCACTGGCAGTGCCCGCTGGGCCGGTCACGTGAAGAATAAAAGAAAACGAAAGGAACCAAAGGAGAAAACAAGCATACCGACTTTCGTGGGCAATAGTAAGATGTGTTAAAATGAGTTAAAGAAAGGTAGGCCGTCCTAAACGAGTAAAGCTTAATGGATGAAGGGAGACTTTAAATTGCAGACCGGAAGCGTCAAGTCGATGCTCGAATTCTTTCACCGTCGGTGGCATCAGGACGTCTGCAGGCAGTGCGTTCCAATAAGCTATGACCCTATGCGATAACCGAAAAGCCGCCCAAACCCGGTCAGACCGAAGTGTGCGACGAAAAAGCTTTAAATTGGCGCGTGCGAATCGGGATCACCAATTTATAGGACTAGCAAATACTAGTCCGAGACGGTGCGTGTAATCAAGCGCGGATATCAGAAGGTAATTGAAGTCGGACACAGCGAAATATGTTCGATGGCCTACATAAGATGTGAACGGATGAAGCGAGACAGGACCGAACATTAGTGCGACAACCTACAGAGTAGTCGAGCGACGAGCCGGATGTAAGGAAGACTGAAACAAGAAAGATTAATGTACAATTGGTTAGTAATGAAATTGTACATAAAAGATAGCAATTAGATTTCGGGTGCTACAAAGCATCAAATCAAGTATTCCTGAGAAACGAAGTTGTTGAAGAATAGTGATGGCTCATAGCTGACTAGTTGAACGCTCCACCTAAAGTGCTGTTTCATACTGCATTACCACAACGTAAAAGGCCATTTTGCAAAACTAGCATGGATACGCAATGTCGGCAAATACAAGATAACTGCTGTCCAATGGGTGTTACATGATTTATTCGGATAACTCAAATAGCACGAATATACCTGCAGTTCGTGGCCTACCAAAACATGCGCAGGTTCCCCGTCGTTACATCATCATCATCATCACTATACACGTCAGCTAGAGGTGGGAAAACACCTCCGCTATTTTACCGCAATACATAAAGGAAATACATACATACATACAATACATAAAGGAAAAATTCATACGACAGTTGCATGCCAGCTGAGCTACCAGCAACGGATAGGCATCGTTCCGGTAAGCTACCAGCCAGCTACTAGGCAGGAAAAATTTATTATGCTTTACCCTACGAAATGAGATCTTAGATGAAGGGGAGGCTAAAAGGGATGGGGAGGGACAAAGAAACTCACAGCAGGAACGCCACTGAGGTCGGCTCCTTGCCATATCAGCAAGTGTATCCAGCCAAACGTGTTCACCGTCTTTTGGACCCCAACCAGGGAGCCGTGAAGCTCCAACTGAGGCCAGCTCCGAAGTGAGGGTCTTCATTCCTCTGGACCAAGTCATCGCTTGGCCACCTCTCCTCTTCTTCCACCCACATCCCCGGTGAGCAAACAACGCACGTCGAGGGAGTCGGTGGGCTGGAATGCGCAACACGTGGCCCAGCCATCGGAGCCTGGTGAGTGAAATGACGGTGCTGAGCGGTTCATTCCCTTTTCCTAGGCCGTAAACAAGGCGTCGAACACGCTCGTTACTCACGCGGTGTTCCCACCAGATGTGAGCCAAACTGCGAAGGCACCGATGGTCGAACGTAACTAGCCTCTTCATGTCCGCCGATCTTAGGGGCCAGGTTTCGCAACCGTACAGTAGGGTCGAACGTACCGCTGTATTGTACACTCTACCCTTCAGGGCGAGAGTAATGTCGCGCCGCTGCCATAGGTGGCGAAGGTTAGCAAAAGCACTTCGAGCTTTCGCTATACGGTTCGTGATCTCGTCTTCGATCCCAAGGGCGCTGATACAACTTCCCAGGTAATTGAATTTCTGAACGACTTTTAGCTGATTCCCACCAAGGGTCAGCACAGGGGGTGATCCCTGCCAATCTTGGAGGAACGCTTTGCACTTCAATGGTGCAAAGCAAAGCCCGAAGCGACTGACAGCCAGTGCTAATCTGTCCAGCGCGGCTTTGCACGTCTGGCAGCTGTCACAGATGAGGGCAATGTCGCCTGCATACTCCAAGTCAAGAAGTCGTTCTGCTGGGAGCAGATCCACACCTTCCAAGTCATATCCTGTAAATGCGATCTCCATGACTTCGTCAATAGCGAAGTTGAATAGGAAAGGTGACACCGGACATCCTTGTCTCACACCGCTGGAGATATTGAAGGGTGGCGACAGCTTGCCGTAAGCCCTCACTCTGCCTGAGCTACATGCATATAATGCGTGGATAATATTTACATATTTCTCGGATACACCTTTCATGAGTAGACAATACCAAAGGGCACATCGATCAACCGAATCGAAGGCAGCTTTGATGTCGAGGAACACGACTACGGTGGGCCGCCAATATATGTGACGGTGCTCCAACAACTGACGCAAGATGAAGATGTGGTCGATGCAGCCACGATCACGACGAAATCCGGCTTGCTCCTCACGAATCTGGCTTTCACGAGCGCCACTCAGTCTGTGAAGAATTATGGAGGCGAGCAATTTGGAGGCGATAGAGATCAGATTGATTCCTCTTTGGTTGCCGCATTCCGTGCGCGAGCCGCCTTTGAAGATGGGAACAATAACGGAGCGGCTCCAGTTGGTTGGGACAGTCTCCTGCTCCCACAGTTTCACTAGTAATTCATGTAAAGCATCAACTAGATCAGAGTCTCCGAATTTGAAGAGGGCTGGAGGAAGATCATCTGGTCCCGCGGCTTTGTTCAACTTCAACAGTCCAATCTCACGTTCGACTTCTGAGCGAGAGGGTGGATCCAAAGGGACAGCCCACGGAGCGGGGCGATCAGTGACCGGCGAATCGAACAATTCTAGCCGATTAAATTGCTTTTTAAAATGCTCAGCCCAACGCTTAAAACGTTTTGACAAATTGTGAATAGGCTGTCCACTCTCATCACAAATTGTTTCACTAACACCAGGTCTCCTGCTGCCCGTTTACCGTATCAGACGGAATAACTTACGATGGCTGCCAAGGGCAGCGGCCACTTCCATCTCTGACGCACGATGAGACCACCACGATTCGCGGTCTCTCTTCAGGCTAGCACGGAGTTTTGCCCGGAGCTCTCTGCGAGTTTCATTGTGTTCGCTTCCAGCCGGGATATGCCGGCGAGCGTCGATAAGTTCCAGAGACTGCGAAGGGACCCAATGTCCATGTTGGCGATTAGACATACCACATGAGGATTTGCCGCTGCTAGTAAGGTCTGGCGAACATATGACCAGTGACCATCAATGAGCGATTACTCAGCTCGCATGTCACCGTACTTCGATACGCATTCAGAACAGCTGACTTTGTCAGTTGGCTGGTGTCAATGCGCTCACATCGTCGTCGTGGGCGTCCGCCAAAACGCATCCGCATGTCGGCACATACAAGTGCATGATCGGTGTCCACACATGTGCTCCAAATCGAGCGACAGTTCTGGACGCAGCTTCTCCAGCGGTAACTGATGGCAATGTGATCGATCTGCGTCCAAGGCTCGAGCGAGGCTGGTGGGCGCCAAGTCACCCTCCGGCGGCTGCTGTGTCGAAGTTAGTGCTCGCAAGAAATAAGCGAGCATCTTCACACAAATGAAGTAACCGCTCACCGTCATCATTACGTGAGTCTACACCGTGCTGACCGCCCAGATGAATTTCTTCAATGGACAGCTTTCCAACTTGTGCGTTCATATCCCCCGCCAGCACAACAGTGTCCGTGCTTCTTCTGTGGCGAAGGAGCTGGGTCAGGCTGCGGAAGAAGTCGTTCTTTACCGAATCATCGCTACAGTTTGTGGGCGCATGGGTAGCGATGATGAATAGACATCTACTAGTCCCGCGCGACCTTGAAGCTTTAAACGAGCCAGCCAATCGGACCGCACACATCCGGCTACTGATTAGAATCCAATCAACCAGAGCAGCTTCAGCCCGGGGACTCAGGGTAATGCCAACACCAGCTTGGCCAGTGCTCGAAGCTGCATCGTCACCGGATAGGCGCAATGAGAAAATACTGTTTGCGTCACCTGAAGGGGATCGCAGAGTGAGCACAGAGCTCGAGTCTTGTAGGCGGGTCTCTGATAAGCAGCAGATATCGATCGAGAGGGTCTCCAATGTTCGGGCAAGTGCTGCCTGTTGACCGATTTGTAGCAGTGTGCGTACATTGAGGCATGCCAATCTGAAGGAGGATCGAGGGCTCCAAATGGAAGCCGATGAACTGGAATGGACCACTTGCTTGGACATGGGCTTGTCGACAGGAGAGGAGTGACGCTCCGCGTTCACATGTGAGTTGAAACTAAAAGACAAGCGACTATTGAAGCAAGGTGGGGGAGGGCCGAGAATTGGGGGTTGAAAACAGGGGGGATAGAATTGGAGCTGGAACGGGACGATGAGTGTGAAAAAGCGCAGGAAGGGGAATTAGAAGATGGGAAGGCTTGAGCAGTAGCATCCAAACCCCTATCCACCCAGCTCGATGCAGCAGATAGGGCACCGTTGATTATCCTCTGCGGTGGCCAGAGCATCAGCAATTTGTTTGAAGGAAGATTCATGGTATTGCGTGGGCAGGATACTGTCAGGTTGCCCAGACCTAGACAGGAGAACAATTAGGGTTCTCAACCAAAGCCTTTGGTTCAAAAACCTGACCGCAAGGTGGCGGGTTTGGCGTTGGGCTACAAGGAGTTCGTTTTAAGGAATGAGGTGCCACCCTCATTCCAACCCCCAAACTGGAGGACCAAGAGACTGAGTTTGTCTGGCCTCTAACCATTGACCAAGCTGGTATGAGTGACTATGAAGTTGCAAAAAAGGAACCACCCAGCATAGCTCAATGGATCGCGGAGGCACACAAACCATCGCACCACGGTAAGGTCCAGCGTCATTGCGGTGGAAAGGTAGCATACACCGGAACTAAGTGCCCCCGGGTTTTCGCACTTGTCATGAGCGTGACGTATACCACCAAGACGAGATGAGGTGGTAACATATTATGCTCCAAGTCGTCTCGGAATTTTCTCTGTTATATTTTGTCGCGTCTCGATTTGAGGAGCTCCGGCTGCTGAAAGGATTCTTGCTGTATTACTTTCGAGGCATTGTTTATATCTGATTTAAAAATATGGGAAATTTTTCGCCGTTACTCACGCGCAAAATTTGGAGTTATTACAACCACCCACTCCAGGTCCTTTTCTCTCACTACAAGGGAGTCTTCCAGCTTTTCAACAAGCTCTCGCCTGTTCAATTCCATCACCGCGTGTTGCAGCTACGGAGAAAACTACATCTCCATGGAGAACTCTTCTTTCAGGCGACCGCCAACTCGCGCCGCCCCTCATTTCAGTTGGTGCGATCACTCAGCTTGCCCTGCACGACAGTGGCATACGCAACTGGTTTATACTACCGTTCTACCCGTGATCGTATGACGCAAGAGTGCAACTGTAGCGCCCAAAAAGATAACTGCTATCTTTTATGTACTGTTTAATTTTTGACCAATTATACATTATTCTTTCTTTGGTTAACCTTCCTTGCAACGGGCTCGACACTCGACCGCCTTCTAAGTTCCTGCGCTAACGTGTACCTCCTGTCTTGCTTCATCCGTCCGCGTCTTCTTGTAGCCCATCGAATACAGTCCGCTGTGTCCGACTCCAAATGCCTTCTGATATCCGCGCTTACTTTCGCGCACCGTTTCGGACTAGTATTTACTAGTCCTACAAATTGGTGATACAGAAAACAGGATGAGCCAGTCAACTGACCTTGAACTGAAGATCAGCGAGCGAACGGTAACCGACAGCTGGATGTCGTTAAGCCGCAATCCGAGCAACAGCCTTTCGACCAAGATAGCCACAACACTTGTTACCCGAAAGGAAGTCTTTTGTGCGAAACAAGCATGTGTTAGGGTAGTAAAAGTAGGGATGGTATTCTCCCAAGCTACCAGCCAGTACCACCGAAAGAAAGAGTATAACATTACGCGGAGCTCATTTTGGTTCCATCTTAAATGTCAGTCTGTTCCACTTGTAAAATGAGTACCATTGTTAGCACAAAAGCATGGCAGTCCAACCATCGAAACCGAACTCCTTTTAAATGCGAAAATGACTTCGCTAGAGGTGACACTATGTTAGGACAGCAGTGTGCAGCCGTTCGTTATGTGAACCATGTTTGTTGTAGCCATTTTACTGTTCAGTATTCCATTGTTAACCTTCTCACTTCACTGAATTGTACCCATGCATGTGTCCACTGCGTTCCCGACACGCACACGTTTCGCTCAAACTATCACGCGCACAACACTGCTAACGCTAGACCTAATGATTGAATCATTGATCGCACCGATCGAAGCGCATGTGAGTGTGACCTTGATTGCCCGACATACACGCCGTTCGTGGTCTCCCCAGAATACACACGTTGTAGCTCGTCGTCCAGTGTTTTCACTCCAGACACGGTTGGTGCAGTTTTGGCGACACAATACACTAGCACAACTTACCCTACATCTGTCTCCTCTAATTGATACCTCGAAACAAAAACATAAGGCCGGGCGTTTCCATGGTTTCGCCGTGTCGGAAATCTTACTAACGAACAACCAACTCGTCAGCGCAAACGACCGAAGCATGCCTGGCTCCACCGCTCACAGCTTGTTCAATGTATCGACAGAGGTAACATCGGCAACATTTACACTTCCGATTCCTCAAAAGAAAAGAAACCTACGAGGACCGATCGACTCATGCAACCGCTGCTGCTCAAGGTATCCGAGCTGCAACTTGAGCAACTTCAACCGTTCTAAGCACAGCAAGGGTCAAGTTCCAGGTGCAACTTTCAGAGACGTAACCAAAGCCACAGAGAGCCCTCCGTACCGCAGCACCGAAGGGCAAGCGGAACTACCGTGCCCTGTGACTCATATGCAACAATGTTCCTGAGTCCAAGGCAAAATGCTTAAAGAGTAAACAGGATTATGGTTGGAAACATTGGAATATTGTCTGCTGCCGGATTGGAGTTCGGGCCGGGCCGACTAAATTAACTCGCATATCAATACACAAAAGTGAGTCCCGGTTAATACCAGTAAGACTGGGATGCACAGAGGAATTTGGGACTGCTTTGAGCGCCATACGACCTGCGGAGTGAAGAGAGCGGAATAAGTAGGTTGGGCTTTGGAGTATCCGCTGTATGTCGGATTGCGACACACAATCCCAATTGTGGCCACGGTAGACTTTGAAGTCAGCCTTTGACATTGCGAGCACTGGGACCGCATCCAAAGTGGAGGGTATCAGTGTGGCTCTCTCCCATCTCTGCAATCCACGACCGGCCGATTTGGTCCTGATTTGGACTCGTCAGGTAGATATAACCTGATCTGGGAGTGGAACTCGGCACATAGTGATAGGCGGTTATCGCCGTGATCACTAGGTCATTGAGCTCCGCAAGTAGCGCTTGACACAACGATTAGAAATTAAATGTTGAGTTTCGGAATATCCGCTCCAATCCAAGGTAAAATGCGGGTACACCAAACATAATATTTAACTTATAACCACTTTGTCAAGCGCTGTTTGCGGAGCCCTATATCCCAATGAACACGGCGATACCCGCCAACCACCATATGCCGAGATTCACTCCCAGTTCCGCTATCTCTACTTGAAGAGTCCGAAAGAGGGCGAGACAAGTCAATCGTGGTATGCAGTTGTGGGAGCGAGTAACACCGAAACCCTCCGCAACGGAATGCGCATGTGCCAGTGGTTCAATGAGGTGAACTCCAGCAGTCCAAAAATAATCCAAACGACTACCACACGGAGAGTAGCAGAATGACCATTTTTGCACACAGCATGCCCCAGTTATCAGCAGCTGGCACTGAGGAAGTCCATGCCCGTGACCTGAAAGGATGGCGGTACGACCGTGAAACACTCTCTGCTTTTGACCTCATACTTCAGGCGATTTCAAGACTACCCTTGTCGCCTCACTAGGAAAGCAGTGATCCGAGGATACCTAAACTTATGGTTTAGTCCCAACAGTTGGTGGTTAACCTGATGCGCAGTTGGCACAAACTGTGCAACACACTTCCTTCGAAATAAAGATTAAGGTCGACAGTTGGAGAACCGCGGCCACTTGCTGTCAAAGAGGAAACAACACCACCTACGATTCAATGCAACTGCAACAGCGATTCAGAAAACGATGTGCTTACACCAGTACCTATCGAGAAAGTCTTCGATATACTGCATTCTCCATGTGCAGGTGAGACCAAAATATATTGCTTTCATATAAGGATTTGACTAAAACCCAAGAAAGGATTATGTGCCTGCCTCTCATCGTTCGGCACAAATTCACCTACTTCACATACTTCTTGTAATGAGTATCTGAGGTCTTTGAAGCTTTCCTGTATGTACACTAATACTCAAGGCATTCTCAGCAAATTTTGTGAACTCAGACTCCATCAGAGATAAAAGGTCTGTGATTTATTCGCTATACCGGAGACACGGTTGCCCCCCGACATAAGTGACACGGAGATCACACTACCAGGCCTAAGTGTTGTTCGGCAAGACCGACCCAGCAAAGGTGGAGGATTGGTTCTGTACTTCTGTACTAACCTCCAATGTGATCCTACAGGGGTTCGTTAAGGGGACTCGTAGTGGGTGGATGAAGGCGGCTGTGTCACCGATGGGCGAATGTAATCAAAAGTTACAAATTTGGTCGTAACTTCTTCAGCGATCGTCCTGTAGGAGTAACTTTCGGATCACCGGATAGCAATATTGTAGCAGTGCGAATTGTTGAAAAATGAAAAGGTTTCACACGTAAAATTGCTCACGAGAAGTGCCAAAAACAACTTGGTGTGCAAGAACCACGATCCGTAGGGAATAATTCGTAAAAAGGTAATCACTGAATACGAAAGTTACTCCGATTCAAACGAGTGTATGGTGAATGCGCTGAGTGAAGATGGAGCAGAGAAAACCCTTAATAGAGAATAGCGCACTTTTACAAACGCACTCTGCAGTATGTGACAAAGAGTGTTAATAAGGACATCCCAATGGCTGAGGTCATCCAACTGTCTGTCCCTAATTGATTTTATTTTTGATTCTGGGACATTGGTGCACAGTAGTTAGCACAAATTACGATATCTTAGTCTCTTTCGAGATCTCGCGGGTGGCGGTTGACATACTCGGGAAAGCACCACATAAAATCATTGATGTTTCCAACAGGAGAAATTCGCTTCACTTTTTACTTTCCGATCCAATGGGGGTGTCGCTGATTTTAAATGTCAGCCTTTCTTGGTAGCAGCCGTAACCCAGCTTTCACTTGATCGGCTTGCTCCCTTACTATGCGATCAGTCTGAGGACTCGATGACGCAAGGCGTCATCGTCATTGAGAACCGGATTAATAGCATGTAAGCTGTGGTAGTAGAACAGCGGTTGATTTCCTGGTTTACTGTTGCTGTTTCATTAACGACGTTACTAGCCGTCCTCCTTCGTAATGTAGTGTCGTTTACTGGGGTGGCCTAGACTTCAGCATCTGCTATACTCAACCAAACGGGTGGTGATTTTGATGGTCGTAACCTCTTCAACCCTGGCTAATAGTTGGTTGTAATTCTGAGATAATAAGAGGTCACTTTTTACCAATAGGTTGGTAAGATGTCAAAATGTCTTCCTCCCGAATATTACAAAGAGAAGCATCGCATTCGTCCCAGGTGAGTCATCACTAAGAACAGCATAATGTGCTTCGCCATCATAAAAATAGCAAACACATCGGTTAAATCAAGTTATGCCACCGTATTTTCGAAACTGATCATCCACAGATATAAAGAATGGGAAGAACTCACCAATTTCTGATACCGTTAACAGTGTTATCGACAGCACTTGCAATGGTGATGCATGATCGTGTTCGGTGCATGCCTGAAGCATTAACGCAATTATGGGGAGTATACTGAACCCAAAGCAACAGATCAACCTAGTTTGGCATTCACGAATCTCATACAGAATCAAAAGCCTCACACGCTGTCGCTCTTTGAAGCCCTTGTCATCTATTGAGAGGCAGCTAATTCACGTACAAAAACATATGCTGTGTAGCATCCAGAAAGAAAATGCTTACATTTTATGCACAATTTTACTACATCTCAATTGTATGATTTCTATGTTTATTTTACTGTTTCCCACCATTGATTCATATTCGTTTTATCCTGGTAGGTTATTGCGCTGACGCTGGCATCTGTCCCCCTCGTCTGCCCCCTCGAATAAAGTTCACTGTAGTTGAATCCATTTGACTCCTGATATTTGTACTCTCGATGCAGTGCTCTGATTAAGACCGTTACTTACCAGTCCCACATCACTGATCCTGTGCTTCCCATGGTAGTACGAAGCGCACCGACTGGACACCAAGTGGTAATCAATCAGACACAAGCGTACTTGTATTAGTGAAATTGTTTGTCGCATGCAGTTGATTGAACAGGGTGAGACTGAGACTGTATGTAAGAGCAAGTAGAAAGGTTTCTGTACAACTCTATCAAATTACGAAAAATCAACAACATTTAACTGGGAATCGTCAGCGGTAGTGCTTGGTCAGGTACTCGTTTCTTCTTGTTCGGTTAGGAATTCGTATCATTATTTCCGGTTACAGGGTGTATTTTTTTTGCATTGTATATGCATCGTTTCACAAAAGCAGAGGTTTCCGAAATAATCATGGATACGTGTTTTAAAACACTTTGCAGAATCGCCCTCTATTAGTCCTTCGGGTAGTTTATTCCACAAGTTTACGATTCTTCGTTCGACACAAAGCTGATGTGATACCTTGTTCATGCAGGGGACCCTGAGTTTGTAACGGTGTCCTCGGGTGTTACAGGGTTCCCGCAGGTGAAATATTGGCCGCAGTATGGGGAAATGATTCAAGTGTAGTACTCGATGGGTCATAATAAGGTCAATTCTTACTCGGTGGTATGATTGTGTGTAGAGTCCGAGCCTTTCACAACGTTTTCATATGGAAGCTTTCGTAGACTGGGTATCATTCTAGTTGCGATGTGCTGTATTTTCTCCAGCTTTTCAGTTTCCCATTGGGTTATCGGATGCTAACCTGGGGCGCCGTATTCTAGGATTGTTCCAATGAGCGAGGTGAATAAACGAGTGACGGTTTCTTCGGACCATGTGGAGAAACTGCGTCTTAACGCCCAGAACATACGAAGTCCCGCATGGCACAATTTCTCTGTATTTTCTAGTGATCTCACATCATGTCGCAAGAGAACTCCTAAGTCTGTGACAGATGTGTTGTGGTGGAGCAACTGGCCGTTCAAGGTGTATGATCGAGTGGCTAGACGTCTGGTGATACTGATGAACTCTGACTTGCTTACGTTAAGAGGGAGTTGCATTTCAGTGGACCACGTTGACAGTCGATCTAAGTCATGCTGGAGGCGAGGGCAGTCGCCCTGGTTCTTAATGATCATCCAGATTTTTAAATCATCTGCAAACAGGGCATATGGTGCCTGGACCTACTGCGGAAGATGGTTGATATGAATAAGAAATAATACCGGCCCAATTACGGTTATTTGAGGCACGCAACTGGTCGATGGGAAATAGTCTGTCAGGTAGGCATTGACCTACACTGTAAAATTTCGTCCCACAATAAGTTTGTGTAAGCACCGAAGTAGAGTGCCACCGATTCCGTAGGTCCTCAGTTTACGAAGGAGTACCTCGTGGTTCACTGTCAAACACCTTACTAAAGTCGATGTACACCACATCAACATCCTTCCATTCGTTGAGGACTCGTACCCACTGGTGGTTTGCGTACATTAAGTTAATGATGCAGGATCGTCTGTCAGTAAAGCCATGTTGCGCTGGTGTCAATACGTCCATCGATTCAAAGAACGACAGCAGACACTTTTTCACAACCTTCTCGAGAACATTGGAGAATATCGAAGTCAAACAGACCGGTCTATAGTTCTCTATTTTACTCGGATCACCACCCTTGGGAAGCGGTCTCACTATCGAGCATTTCCAGTCGTTGGGGATAGATCCTGCAGAGAGTGAGTTACTGTATATGTTTGTCACGGCTGGTGAGATGACATTCGATAGGGACTTGAGTATTAGTGGATGAAGTCCGTCTGGTCCGGGGGGCTTTGCACCATCGAGGTTGACGAGTAGCTAGTACACTTCGACTGCATCACATTGTAGGCTGTTGAGCAAGACTGGCGCAACCTGTGCCGATACTAGAACAGTCGCCGGTTTACGGGAAAATACGGTGAGGAAGTGCGTAGCCAAGGTGTCCACGCGCTCTGCGCTTGAAATGAGCGTTTGTCCATCCAAGCTCTCTAAGACCGATAGGTCATCCCCAGGTTTCAGTTGACGTTTAAAGTAGGCAAATATTCTCTTGGGGGCAGTTGTGGCCGAGGATGCTAGCTCCTCTTCGGACTGCCGGCGTTTCTTGATCTTTGCGGCGTTACGCTGTTTCGTGTACAATGTGTAATATTCATCACAATCCGAGCTGATGTATCTATCCCAAAGTTTGCGATGCCGTCGCGCTAACTGTCCATATTCCGTATCAAAGCAATGCGGTTGGACAGGTGCGATTTTTGAATGCTTCAGGGGAACGCACCGAGTACACAGCGTGTTAAGCTTCCCTTACATTAATGACCAACAGGTCTCAAGCGACGCCTCCTGTGGTAGTGGCTAATCAGTCTCACTTGCAGCTTGGATGAGTCCATTGAAATCCGTTCTCCAATAGTTGAATATCGGCTTCCGTTGGTTGCAATACGGTAACGGCAATTCTGTGCTGCCACATGGTAGCAATGGCCACTGTTCGCCCGAGGTTCGAGGACTCTGAACTCTTTCAGATTCTGCTCGCAACTCGTAAACACTAGGTCCAGACACGATGCCGAGTGCGGAGTTATGCGCATCGGTTGGATATATGTTGCGTTGCCCCGAATTCAATAGCCATTTTAGCGAATTGAGCCTCAACGTCACCATGACCAGGAAAAAGCGGAACGCCTGGCCAGAATATCTCAAGTAAATTTGGATCCCCCATCAGTAAGAAATGAGCGCCGCTCACGTGCTTCTGTATGTGGTAGCCAATCGCAACAACGGTTTACTGGGTTACGGTAGATAACACCCACCATTAGTTCTGCGTGTCAGGAGTGGACTGTGCACTACAATTGCTCGCATAAGTCAACTTCACTACGATAGGTGCTGGTAAGTTTGCCAGATAGTAACGATTTTATGAACAACAGAACAGCACCGTATTTGATTTTCGGTCGCATCGGAAACAAAAGTATCCTGACAACGCGACTTCTTGAGGTATAAGGTCGGAGTTCAGCCAAGTCTCTGCAAGTCCTAAAACGTCCAGCCGCTCAGAGACAGCGAAGCAGCACAGTTCCTCCCGTTAGTTCATTAGGCTACACATGTTGGCGAATGCCACACGGAGGTACTGCGGGAGGTGTCTGGAGGTTGAGCAACCGGTTGATACTGGTTCGTACATCCTTCTTGATCACGCGAAAATTTACAATTTGTGAGTCAGTCTCACCTTCTTCTGTACGGCCTTTGAGCGCAATGACCGCAGTCTTCAAACGATCCCTGTCTTCGGGTTCCAAGTCTCGGCGGATGTGAACTTTTGGGCCTTTCAGCCTTGACAGAGGAGAGTATGAGCTGCGGCCTATTGTGATTTGCAAAGGTGATTACCAGAGGTCGATATGATTGGTTAGTTTTCTGGTCATCGGATTACTTGTTTAATCGTCACACTGTGTTCACTCACATCCAAGAATCTATTGATGAGTCACTGGAGGAACTCAACATCGTAATCACAACGTATCTGAGGGTTTTCAATTTTGACTCTGGTACGTGGAAGACTATAAGATTATGACGCCTCAGCGAAATCGGTGATGAACCTGTGGGAGCAAGACTAGAGGTGCTTATCGGTTTGGGTGGTTGATTATCAGCAGGGGACGCCTGGACTCGATTACGTTGTCCTTAGTGCTTTTGAGTGGTCCTTGGATCCTCGGAGTTCAGAGGTTCACAGACAGGCTCTGAGAAATTCACGGACCGATCAGCGAAGCGGCATTCCGTAGGTTCCGAGTCTGAGTCTTCAATCGATGGGGAACATTAAAAGTGAGGCTCGGCCGGGATCGAAGACGTTGGTGGTGGTGCAGGTCGCGGAGTGATAAGTGAAGGCGAGGTGACAGAGGTACTTTCACGAGGGCGTTTGACCCCACGTGGGGAATAGTTTGTTTCTGCCGGGAAGAGAGGTTTTCCTGTAATAGTTAGCGGTCGCTGTGTATTCTGATGTCTTGCGCCGCAACATTTACCACATATGACTTGGAAAAACCGATGCCGGATGTCGAGAGATTTTTGAAACACGTAAACGGATAAACCAATGCACGAAATATGGAACAAAACATCGCAGCCGAAGCACCGAAGTGCACGAGTCTTATGTCCAACAATTTTCGAACACGAACCACACGTAGCTTGAGATGGTATCACAAGGTAGAGCAAATCCAAGATGGCGGACACAGATGGCAGTTGGACCAATCAGTGAGATCTCCGAAATTAGCCAATAATATCCACCCGATTTACACCGATTGGAAAACACACCAAACGAAGAATATTGGTGTACAATCCACACAGAAAAACACATAACACGGTAATCCGAAGCAAAAGTAGTACCCAGCACACGGCGAGTCAAAAATTCGCAGCGTCCCTTGGTGCAGCCAAGAACTGATGTGCGAAATACCAGCCTCAACTGGTAGCTTGAGTCTTATGATACCGTTGATCGAAATGTATTACCTATCTGAAGCGCCAAAGCTGAAGTACTATAGTTCTGTTCTATGTATGACAAGGTGCAAAACCACACGTGAACCTGCTAGATAGGTAAAATCACCAACACGCAATGACATTGGACTGCCTCAAATCAAATGAAATTTCTTGATTTCATCCCAAAATTTTATGGGAGCTTGTCGAAAATTCGTTAGTATGGGTATATAAGGGGAGACCAAAGAACATTAATCGCTCACTGTCAAATTATCATACACTTAAGCAACGGCTGCAGTGTTGGAATATTATCAGCATACCGTTCGCCGAGGCTTATTTTGCCGGTTCCTACAAGGATGAGAAGCGGACGAGGCTTGTGGAAACCTTTGTGATGCACCAGGCGCGGGTGTTTCAAATTAGGGTTCCTTAGATTCAGACATCTGATGAGAAGGACATAAGCCAAGGGATATTGTCGGCAGCATCCAGGAGGCTTCAGAGTAGGACCTGGGACAAAGTTTGTGTGAAATGTCGCTAAAAGTTGACTCACAAAAAACCAATGTTCATCGTCATCTGCGTCAATAAAGAATGGTCCGAAATTCGGAAAACTAATATCATACGGAGTGACTGATATTCAGATTTCAATCCGTTATGCCAGCGCATATTTATTGCTCATCGAAGGACGCAAACACCGGCTGAACGATGTCGCTACTAGGGACGAGAGGTGGATTCTCCTTACTAACCAGAGCTGGAAGCGCAGTGAATCGCAGCAGGTGAAACGCTAGTACAAGTCACGAATTGTGTACCGCGTGGTGAAAAACTGACGTTATCGATCCAGTAGGATAGCCGCGGCGTCATTTACTTGGAACTTCCATTTGACCATTCCAAGGTGATTGCTCATGTCTAGCTGCAACAGCTGCTGAAGATCGTCGAGGAAGGCAGTAAAGCTTCCTAGAGTGGCTCGGATACATCTCCTGCATTAAAACGTGCGACTTTAGGTGGAAAGTGACGCGCCTTGAGGTTCAGCAGTGCAAGTATGAAAGCTTTATGTGACCAGTATATAGCTTGGAATTTGCTCCTACTGGCTACCACCATTTTCGCTCACTGCACTATCACATCGAAGACAAGAAACGCTATGACTGCGACTACATAGATGCGTAGTTTGTCCAGTACTTTGAATGCCAGGCCAGCTAGTTCCATTAGAGAGGCACCGACAGCTTTACAGACGCACAGTTATCGCGCTGCAGTTGTTACGAAGTTTCTCCTCTTTAAGTTCTCTCAAAGTAGCCACCGTACGGTCATTCGAATCGGATGTACTTTCTTTCTACCTTTTTCAAGGGTGAGGCAATCAGTAATTCACTTGACATACTTGGGACCCAAAGCTACAGGCAGTCCGTAGCAAAAAATATAAATGGACATCACACGTATCGGTTGCTTCCAGGAAAACGTCAGAAAAGACACGTGATGCCAGTTGGCCAAACCTGAGGTGTCGCAGCATGGATTGATATCACCGGTGCCGCCACAAATTCACAGAAAGCAAAAGCACCTAGTGCTATTAGGGCGATAATCACCACGAGCGATCATGGTGTCTTACGTTTTGTGTGCACTAACGTTCCCGAATCTAAATCAAATACAGTAAGTAGTAAACTGATAGGCGATCGTAATCAACGGGACTTCATCTGTAATGTTGTCGGTTTGCTGAACCCCACTAAAATGAACCACATCGCGCGTCATCTAAACTCATTGCATCATGGTGGGCCTCGATTACTCCGAGTAACATTAAATTCCACAAATGAGACGTAGGCCATCCTGCTGTCTGTGATTTGAGATCACAATGCAACAAACGAAGTGCGCATACCACCGGACATTCCGTGGAAGTTTCAGGGATTAAGAACAAGCAATTTGGAAGTCGAAAAAATCATGATAAGAAATGTGTCATTGTTCGCGGTGTCCCCGACCCTCAAGCTTCATTGTCCGAAGAAGCTCAGGCACCTGACCGGGAGCAAAGGTGCTACATTAGTAAGGCACTCTCGCTAGAAAATGTCGTCGCTACTGCGTTGACAAGGATTCCCGCGTCAGCAAATTATAAAGAATGGGGTCCTGGATTGCTGAAGTTGGTTACACAGTCTTAGCTAACGGTACAAACCATGCGAGAGAACCGGGTTAAGTTCCGTGACATGCTGCAAACAGAAAATCGATTGCAGACAGCAGGGCAACGACCACAAGTTACTAACTACTCAATTAGGGCGGCAAACAGTGAAAACACTTGTTGCGCAGTGATTAATCTAACAACTGTTATAGCAGCCGGATGGACACAGCAGAGTGCGAGTGCCTATCAGGGTCATCAAGGCTCGGAGTGTCTGATGCAGCAATGTATCCAACTCCATCACGAAACCCAACGACTCCACAAAAAAACGAGTAGCGGCCGACCTCACGGGGGTCGGTCAAGTCTCAAAAGTGTTGTCGACGTGCAACTCCCTCAATCTTTCGACATATGAGGCAGTTCGTACAAAGTAGAAGTCACGATTAAAATTCACACACAATAATGTGTCTCGACGGGGAATCGAACCCCGGCCCAACGAATTTCCGGTCCGCTGCTCTACCACTGAGCTACCGAGGGCTGACGATTAGGTGCGCAATTTTTAATACATGACTTCTGCTTGGTGCACGACGTATTGCCAATGAGCTCACAGTACCTGTCCTGGTGTTGCAGATTGGCTCACTCACCCGTCACTTCCCAATGGACCGAAGTATCTGTCCTTCAGATGTCCAAAGGGCGATGGTAGATTAGATTAATTGTGGATGTTTGTGAGTAGTGTAAAGTTCGTAGAAAGTAGAGGACAGATACTTCGGTCCATTGGGAAGTGACGAGTGAGTGAGCCAATCTGCAATACCAGGACAGACACTGTGAGCTCACTAGCAATACGTCGCGCACCAAGCAGAAGTCATGTATTGAAAATTGCGCACCTAATCGTCAGCCCTCGGTAGCTCAGTGGTAGAGCAACGGACCGGAAATTCGTTGGGCCGGGGTTCGATTCCTCGTCGAGGCAAAATATTGTGTGTGAATTTTGATCGTGACTTCTACTTGCTATGAACTTTACACTACTCACAAACATCCACAATCAATCTAATCTACCATAGCCCTTTGGACAGCTGAAGGACAGATACTTCGGTCCATTGGGAAGTGACGGGTGAGTGAGCCAATCTGCAACACCAGGAAAGGTACTGTGAGCTCAATGGCAATACTTCGCGCACCAAGCAGAAGTCATGTATTAAAAATTGCGCACCTAATCGTCAGCCCTCGGTAGCTCAGTGGTAGAGCAGCGGACCGGAAATTCGTGGACCGGGGTTCGATTCCCCGTCGAGGCACATTATTGTATGTGAATTTTAATCGTGACTTCTACTTTGTATGAGGCAGTCGTTTGTTTTTATACCAATGCACTAGGCCTTATCAGCAAACTGATAGCGCTCCAGTTGCGTCAAGCCTCGATGTCGTCCGACCTCACCATGGTAACCGAGATGTGGTTGATTAAAATGACCACTGACGCTGGAACGTACCACTGGGATGTCCATGCAGCACAACGACCAATCGAATAGGGAAGTGGTATACTACTCTTTCACTGCAGTGGACTACGTCTTGAGTTCATCGACGACCCGGAGGTCTAGATTGTCGACGCGCTTTTGGGCCGTCTTCACCTAAGACGTGGTGACACATTTTTAGTGGGTGGCGTGTACCGCCCTCCGTCATCCACTTTAGAAATGGACAATCGTCTGGCCTCCACTATAAGGACTATCCTAACATGGGCGAGCCGTCAGGTTCTCCTGGTTGGTGAACTCAATCTTCATGCCCCAAAAACCCTAGACTTCAAAGTAGAATTTTAAGAGCTGATCATTAGATTACCAAACCACAACCGTTACTTCCCTCACAAGATTCAGGACAGGATATCGTGTTCACCAACGAGGAGGTTATGATCGGAAGGATATCGATGGTTAGCGCAGTGATCATGCAACAATTGTTCAATCCCATCTGTTACGCAGAGTATTCCGAAGAAAACAACGACTCTCAGCTTATTACAGATTATGCCGTTTTGACCACACTTAGTAACGCAACGAATGGGTCATTTCTAGCTAAATTATTCCCCATTGTCAGCTGGTGGGGTTTCGTTCATTAATTCAACAAATTAGTAGCCAGTACTTCTAGGAACACATCCCCGCAGACAACGAGACTAAAGTCATTTATAGGCAGCAGAACACGGAAGTGTATGGTCACACGAGATTTAATCTGGTGAAATTACAAGTAGTCGTGTGCCAAAAGATGGGAAGTTAACAATATCCAGTGGAATCATTGCGTGAACCTGGCACACGAGGATAAAGCATCAACAGGATGTAGCTGAGAAATTATGTTCAAACGCCAAGCTTCCACACAGGCATGTTAACAAACACCGTAGTGCTGTGAGGGAGTCCTGCCCTCTACGCTCCACGTGGACCAGTACAAATTGCAACAAATGTGGCCAAGGTCCTAAGTCAGCAATTCCCCCCTACAATTTCCACAGCATGAGTTCGTTACCTACGCTGTTCACGCGTTGTACTACCGGCAGGACTTAGCCAAACCTGTTTACAGATGCAGATGTTATGAAAAGGTCAATTTTTTTACGCAGACATACCTCTCCTGGTGATGATATCCGCCCAAAGGCACTGAAGTTGGCAAAGATTAACTTGGTGGATTCACTCTCCAACTTCTCCGAGAACATCTCGATGAAACGCGGGTTACAACAACGTAGAACTTCAGAACCGTCACTTCCACTCATAAGAGGGATGGTCACGCAGATCCGGCCAACTGTCGACCGAGTACACTCCTTCCATGTTGTCCAAAGTCACTGAGTCTATTATTGCTGAAGAGCTTATGAAATACTTGGAAAGACGCAAAATCATAGCACCAGAACATATATTCAACCAGAACCGTTGTTTGCACCACAAATTTGCTACTTGCTCACTCGAGTTGGTCTGCAACCATCGACAGTCTGTCAGAGTTGACGCAGATTATCTGAAGTTCCCAAAAGCACTCGACCGTCTGAACCACCGCGTCATTTACAAGCTTTAGAGCTGTGGAATTGGTGACCCAATTCCCGGCTGGATAGTCAGGTTCCTGATTGAACGACATCTGGATGTGAGAGTTCGTAGCACCATCTCTGACCCCATTGACATTCAGTGCGGAGTGCCACATGGCTCAGTACTTGGTCCACGCTTATTCTTGATTTACCTAAATGGATCTCGCGAGTGATCATTTCCAATTTCTTACTCTTCGCTGATGGTCACAAGATATGGCGGGCCATCAAAACAACGGGTGATCAGGCAGCGCTTTAGGACGACCTTGACAGGCATGCGAATAGAGGACATAAAACCTGCTTCCTTTCACCGCCCACAAGCGAATGCCGTCAATCCACTTGCGACTACAGGCTGGGGGGTCAAGTTTCGCAGTGCGCATTAATGTATTCTGGCCTTTCCATTCTTTCGCAGATGTTCAGCGCCTACAACAGGTCGCACTCGAAATAAGCTATCCAGGCATGGCAGTCCTGGCACATGTACGACCCAGCCGCACTATACATGCCTAAAGGAAAAGCGACCAAAAATGTAAAGGGATCTGTTGCATCTCCGTCAACAACTGACGGTGAATACCCTCGGCGTCTACAGTGGACAATATCGACGCCTGCGTGGCGATTTGATAACAAAAGATTTGGTGCTGAGGAATCAAAACAAGGTTTATCGTCAAGTTCGGAAGTTGAATGACAATACCACTGTGAGAGGTCAGCAGCTAAAGCTGGCCACAATGTATAGTAGGTTGGAATACCTCTGGAATTTCTTTTCCCTTCGAATGTGCCAATTTTGGAACCCCATCGCTGTTTACAGTGCTTCTTCCCATTCAACAACGGCACTCAAAAAAGTCTCGATGATATACTCATACATTTACACTACGCGGTATAGGCACTTATGTCCGTGCACCAACCTAACAGTACCAGTCAAGGTGGACATTTTCACTTCCAAAACATTACGTATTAAACGCTGCTACCGTGGAAACTAGATTTACACGCCATATCGGTACAAAGAAGCGGCACACCAGTGAGCATCGTCATTTCCTATTTTTCTCACGGAACACGCCAACTATAACTGCTCAGCAGATTAGTTTGTGTGCGCATATTCCATTCCCATTTCAAACGATTGTTATGAAGCAGTGCAGTTAAATCGATAGACGCATAAACTAACAATTCAGTCATTCTTTGCTTTTGTTTTCCACTCCAACCATCCTACGGGACCAGTTAGGCACCTGATTTTTCATTTCTGACAAACCACTGTTCAGCAGCATGCATTTAGTTACATGAACGCGGAGCACTGGAATAGATCTCCTTGAATTTGTTTGTAATCATAACCCGACCAATGCACGGAAATTTGTGTTGGCGCGTGAGTCTCGATTGTTTCACCGATTTGCATGGTGCTATTCTATTTCCACAGAGTTACTTTTACGAAGCGTTGTCCTTTTGGCTCAGTGGAGAGCGTTTTACTTTGTTCACAGACAGGCAATAGGACTGCGCATGAATATTGGCGCTCAAACGTAGTTTCTGCATCTGGTCCGAAGAGGTAGCCAATCGCCTCTTCTCCATCATCAGACCAGCGTTAGAGGACGGCTCGACCGCCTATTGCCTGACCACTCGAGGCGAGGCGCAGGAAATCGAGTTCGCCCAACACATCACTACCAGGCTTATCTCCAGTTTGCGGCGTTTACTGTATGAAGACAGATGAGAGATATTAGGACTATACACTTTGGTCTATCGTTGACTGCGAGTCGACCTTATCATGACCTGTTGCATCTGCAACTAGGTGATTTCCTATGCTGAGGCCACTGCCCCGCTTTCGAACATCTTGCAGTATACGTGGACACGAGTACAGGTTTATGGTTCCAGATGTGAAGCGAGTTCCCCATCCCCTGTGTTTCGAATCACGAGTTGTCAATGTTTGAAACAGTTTGCCAGAGCATATGGTGGTGCAGCATTTCAAGATATTTTCTGATGTGTATTTCTCTAAGGTTGGATTCCGAAAACTATTACCACACAGACATATCAAATTTGTGAGTCCCAATTTACTGTGAGGTACACATTTTTACGGATTCTCGTGAGAACATGGAAAACGGTTAGGGTGTTGGCGGATCATAGATAGTTTTATGTAATTTTTGGTACTAGATCGATGGAGTTAAATATATTTAAATTTCTACTTGCTCTCATAACACAGTCTTCATAGACAGCCATTGCCCTTGCAATACTCCCCCAAACCAACCTAGAGGACTTCATAAATATATTCTTTCTTATCCGTCATACAGCATGGTTCCATTCTACCGATGGGAAGCGCTTTGTCAGAACTATGCATAGCTGAGTAGCTGGAAAAGAATACCACGTCGATCAATGTCAGTTACGTTCGCTGGAGTGACAACTTGATCTTCCATTGCGGAAGCAAAGGTTGTTCGCCCCGTGTATACCGAAGTAAGCAGGCTCACTCTGTCCATAGTGGAATAGGGATATTAAATGAACCGCAAAAGATCTCGCAAGGGCATCAGACAGTTGATCGAAAGTGTTGCGGACAAAAGGCCGAAATAGACCGCAAATTGTACGGACAATTAGTGTGCCAATGTATGTCTGCTAGTGTGAGAGTTTTACCAAAGAAGAGTTTTATTTCATTCAGCAAAGATGATTTCCAGCCGCACCGAAACGGCGTTTCAAAGCAAGTGGATCTCAAGATTTTTGAGAAGGTTTGTCGCATCTAGACAGCTATCCAACACCCAGGAAAGCGGTAGACGGCCGTTTCGTCCTATTGGAACTAGTCAGAAGCTCGCACGCGCCGGATTCGAACCCATGACACTATTCTTACGAGTCGGCGACTTATGCCAAGGAGCCATGGATGATGGCGGCGGATTGCCATGACTGACATTTAACTGCGATATAGCGCGCCTCATCCTCCACTGCTATGCACGCTGTGGACGTACAGAGGACAGGGCTGGTCCCCAGAGCTACGACTACGTTTGAAATCCGTCACCAACCGAGGTGGTATGTAAACTGCATAGGCATTCACTGAGTATTGGTGAGTAGTAGGGAGATATATTGTGTTTTCGAGAAGATTCCAAGATGAGGTGTGGGAAACGGGTGCGACTCTAGAACAAATAAACACAAAAAATTAACCAGAGGTCGTAATCGATGGCACTCCGTGTGCAATGTGACATAATTAATCAGTGAAAGCGCTTGAGAATGGGTGGAACTAACGCAGTCCAGGCAACCGTGTGCACCTAGAAAATTGAAGCGCCAATGAATTTAGAAAGCAGCCTCAACCGCGTTACCAAATGGATCATTGCACCGCTGCTCTTGGTGCACCCGGTATAATATTACGGCTGTTGCAGTATCCATAGAGTGCAGACACCTGAGCTGCAGGTTGCTGGTGTACTATGTCCTCTGTCGTATCTTAAAAAGAAATCGTTCGAGTGGAAGAAAGTAAAGCCGTTTCCAAGGAAGGTGACGCCTGATTGCCACGCCTACCAAAAACAGCAACTGATGACAAGCGCACAGTCCTCAACAGAAGATAACTCAAAGCACAGAAAAATGTAACCAAAGCCTTTGACAAAGAATAGACTACCGCGGAAACTCGCATTTAGTGAGATTCACCGTAGTTCCCATGTGTGAGTTCGGTATGGGAGTGGAACGACGAAGCGAACGGAGTTCGTTGGAAAAGATATCTAAGGAAAACAAAGAATGTATATGATACTGTTGGAAGTGAAAGTAAAATACAGGTATGCATCTGTAGCCGTTCATGACTGCAGAATTTCGTTCTACCATGGAGGTTCACCGATGTTTGTTTTAACGCAACATTTCGTCATTCCTATTGGCTATTTGTAGTCGTTGTTTTTGCCTTCGGATCACAGGCATACTTTGAAGCTATCACTCTCACCTTACGTCCTTTATGTGCACTTGATTGATTCCCCATTTGTTCCGTTCTTATTGGCTTTAATTGTCCGCATGTTTTCCGCACGCTGGTTGGCTTTCATGTTGTGCGCTATGCTACTTAACGAAATTGTTTCCCTATGTAAAGAACACTTGAATCTCTCTCCCTGATCGTTCGTGTTCTCACTGACGTTAGTGGGTGGAAGCAGTTGCGGGGCTCCGACACAACAGATATTCTGAAGTACTAGAACGAACGACACTAGAATATCTGTTGTGTCGGAGCCCCGCAACTGCTTCCACCCACTAACGTCAGTGAGAACACGAACGATCAGGGACAGGTATTCAAGGGGGTCTTTACATAGGGAAACCAGTTACTTATATAGCATGACGCACAAACATGAAAGCCAACTAGGGTGCGAAAAGCAAGCAGACAATTAAAGCCAATGCGAACGGAACAAATGGGGAACCAATCAAGTGCACACAAAGGACGTAAGGTGAGAGTGATAGCGTCAAAGTATGCCTGTGATCCGAAGGCAAAAACAACGACTACGAATGGCCAATAGGGATGACGAAATGTTGCGTTAAAACAAACGTCGGTGAACCTCCATGGTAGAAAAAAGTCTGCAGTCATGAACGGCTACAGATGCATACCTGTATTTTACTTTCACCTCCAACAGTATCAGTCGCGGGGCTCCGACACAACAGATACAATGTGAGGCGTTCAGCCCACACACACACATTACGAAAATAAGCGATAGTTATAGCAAATGTAAAGGACGGAATGAGTACAAGCGCACATACAGCATAACAGACAGCATGCTAACGTTGCAGGACAGGGTCGAAGCGAAGGCGGTGGCGGATGAGATGACTATCAATGGCTGGTGTCAAACGTGAAACAAAGAAGACGTGGTAAATTACATTGGAACTCAAAAAATAAGTAAACAGAGAACTCCTGACCGTTCTTTCAAAAATTCTGTTTCGTGACAGTGAAGGACCAATAGCAAGTGGGTATGAAGTGGAGTGCGGATCGATCACAGTGCATCCTAACATCGCAAGGCATCTGCCACCAGCACAGTAGCCTTGTAAAGGGCAATCGAAGCGGCTGGAACGGTACATTCGCCACAAACACCAAGATTGGCGTAGTACTGAAACAGAGGAGAACATGACGTAGAAGAATCACAAGATCAACTAACTTGTTGATAGTATGTTTGACGAACCAACAACTCAAGAGGTCAAAATTGATTTTTGCAAGGAGCTCATCTATAGATGTGATACGATGAGCACCAGTTAAAAGGAAAAAAAGCAAGTTAAAGGAGTGTAGTAGTTTCTAGACGGCATCACTCAAGAGACAAAGCTGCAGATCAATTCGATCCAAGTTAGGGAAGTGGGAAAATACTTGGCCGGACCAGTTGAAGGGCTCATAGGGAAATTTCTTCTCACAGATCTCTAGTATGCAGGCGCATTAAGAAGGTAGCCACCAAATTGTTGACGTTTAGCCAACATGACGAAGTTATCGAACTTAGATCTTAATAGACAATTTTCCGGGTTTCGTATACAAAAACTCACTTTCTGCTTCTAGTCTTTGTTTAAAAATTTAACTGTCGGAACGAAGCATATGCGCCTGTTAAATTATGAGCAACCATACATACATACACATCTCAAGTAGACAGCCGTTTATTTGATAAAAAGCGTTCTTACAATTCAAATTTAAGCAAAGGAGCTCCATATGGAGAAACAATACCCTGAGAAAACACTAAAAGTAGCGAACAAGGTTGTTCTCAGTTGATCATCATCAGGGTAATACAAACCCAACTATGTAGATCGAAAATGAACACGTGAATTATAGGAGTCAGCAAATCAAAATCTCTCAACAATAAGGCTGGGTGATTAGCCTGGCCTCTGTGGAGTCGGGGGAAATAGCATGATACGTATGACTAATCATGTTAGTCTGTGGCCACGGTACACAGAGGGAATGCACAAAAGTCCGGGTTATGGAGCCGAACTGCGATTGTCTCTGCTGTCCACAGTAGGCAGCATCTGATAGCTCGTGTGTGTGACATCCTGGTACACAATAAATCGGTTGGAAAGCAGTAGTTCCGTTTATTTTGTGGTTAGAATCCATTAAGTGTGACAATACTGCAATCCACACATTCTGCCTCACGCCACTGTTTAGCCAAGCTGGACAATGCTCTCGAGCTCTTGCGGACAGTCGCCTGGTCGTTATTCCAATAGATCTTGATCGACACGAGCAAGAGAAATTTTACACACAAAAGGAAATTTGCGACCGGGGCATCCTGTCTATGAGCTGATGGCTCACAATTGGTGCTGAGGTGAAGCTTACGCGTAAGTCGGCCACAAAGTATGTCTTAGCAGTGGCTAGGATAAGCCTACGGGTGGTTTGCCCCGCTATCGCGTGACATCAGTCTTAGGAATTTTTTTGACACACCTCGTAAAACAGTCCGGACGAGGCGTGGGTTTTGTATGACGTGTAATGAAAGTCAGACATGCTTGTCCGGGTGAGAGTTAGCTAAAGAGGTAAGCTTGCTTTGTGTCAGCAATTTACGAAGTGATTGAACGATTTGAAGTAAACAGACAGTTAAAGTTAGGAGACATAAAATATATTCGCCCTAACAGTTTCTAAACACTATGTCGTACATAGCTAGTGTTAGTGGACGTCGTGTCTTTCGGAGACATCCCTGTCCTCTGCAACGTTCGTAACTTACATGTTATTGGAGGATAAGACGCGCTATATCACAGTAGGTTTGTAAATCATGACGGTCCGAAGCCCAGTGGCCATAAGCTGCTGACTGGCGGTGCAAGCCGCTGGTGGTCATGGGTTCGGATCCTAATGGATGCACACTACTGATGATGCCCCACAGGCTGAAACTGCGGTCTAGTGCATTTCCAAACGTGTGGACGGTTATCTGACTTGGAAGATGGCTGTGACGAACCTCAATTATCTATATCAAAACCCCCTACTCATGAATACATAGCTGAGAAAGCCTGATGATTGGACATATTCACACACAATGCAAGGTAATATTGTTTGACGGCGGTACATAGAGAGCAACTTATCACAAGGAAAGCACGAAGTACAAAAGTCAAGGGTGTTGAGGGCAGATCAGGAACGAAATCGGGAAAATAACCCACTCGATATGTGTCAATTGACGCAGAACTCGGTGTTACCACGCTGGAGGATTTTACCTGCGTGGTGTCGGAAGCGCTCATCGAAAACCGTTGAGGGTTCAAATAATCTGAAAAGGGCGTTAAAAACAGTGGAAATAAGGTTTTCCAAAGTGAGGAGTTGATGGGTAATTGGTTGGCAGACAAGGGAAATGGTGAGTTCCAGTCAAATGGGAACACTTCATCTGGTTCCGCTTAATCTAACCTAATCATTATCTCCAGATGCATAGCTGTGAGGGGTGCAAGTCTGATCTGTGTGAGTATACAGATCAGGTATTAGCGTAAGTTGAATCCGAAGTCCACATGAACAAAAGGATATAGAAGTTTGCAAGAAAATTGCACTTGTAGTTGAGAAAAATGCGTTCAGAGATAAGACCCAAGACAGAAAGTGGCGTATGGAAATGGGACGGCTTCACAACGCTAGTAGTAGTTGCTTGGATAATAGCAATGACTTGGAATATATGTAATAAAACCTTCCTACGTGACCAAGATTGATGACTTCGTAAACCAATTCGGCGTGAATATCGCTACTATGAAATCAAAAAGGTCTGAAGAAAATGAGGTTTAGGCAAAACGAAAAGGGGATATGCGACTGGGAAGAAGAAGGGAAGGTGCAATGAGTTGTGGAGTATTGTTTGTCGGCAACTGGGGAAGTACGGGGCTGCACAAAATCTTTAGATGGGGATAGCGAGCAGCGCTATATCACGTCCAATAACTTTGTCACCGTACTCATTACCGTCGCCCGCAACTCAGTGGTCTTGACTACGTACTGGCAACGGTTGAGCTGCGGGTTCGAGCCCGCCCAAGGGTCAGAAGGAATGAGCATTGCTGATGATTCCCGAAGGGGTTTAACAGTCGACGAGTGATTTCCAGAACGAGTAATGGCTGTCTGAGTCGACATTTGATGAATTTCCACTTGTAGCTTTCAGCACCCTATGATGATTTCATTCACAGCCCATATGATCAGCAGAAAGAAAGGTATCAGCACGCCAGCACCACGCATTAATGCATGATTGACATGCAGTCGTAGTCGGCAGTATAGGGCTGGGATACTGCACAGGCAGTCAAATCCACGCAGGACAGGGGACTCAAAAGAAAAACAAGGAAATACCCCAAGGATTCGGAATAAAGCTGATCAGACACGAAGAGAGGTTAACAGTATACACAATATGTCCGACTTATCTCACGCGGAAATGTGTGAGATTGTGGAAATGAGGACATTTGCGAGGCTATGACTAAATGAGAAGCATTCGAATTAAGTTAATCAGACCAGCCGTTGCAAATCAAACTCCGGGAGTAACACAAACGCGAAAAGTAAGTTGTGAAAACCATCAGTTGATTCTTGGTTGGAAGCGTTTTTAGGTCATACTGAATGATTGCATACACACACATACTCTGCTTACACCAGCCGGATCACAATTTTTTAATGGACCTTAACTGCTCATCCCGGGATGTGCTTGAGCGGGAGATCTTTGAGTGAATAAAGTGAATATGTGAGAAAAATGCAAAGAAATCGGTGGAAAGAGTAAATCGTACTTAAAAAATGCCAAGGCTCAAAACCGACGCATAGAAATAAAGGAGTTCGTTTCTTTTTCGTCCCCGACTAGTTCATCGAGAGATTCGAGTCCATCTTGGCAAATTTGTTAAACCAACTTAAGTAGATTTTGGCACTACAACCTGATAATACTTGGGGACTAGGAGAATCGCAGTTCGGTACTGTAGTGTTGGCAGACGAACACTGCCTCGTAGGCGCCACATTCAATGATTGACACGAAACGTAATCATCTGGTTTGTAGTCAATCCCGACGTTCAAACTTCACTAGACGAATAGCAAAGGTCAGAGATTCGTGGTGAAAGGTAAACAAGAGCGCCGCAGATTCGCCGTTGTTTAGGGAAAGGTTGAAAACAGGAAAGTAACTCCAAACTGTTGAAATGAATGCATGTTGAAATCTTGGCGGCGGCGGCGGCGATGGTGATGAACACGAGACTGATAAAAGCAGTCGCAGAGACTAAACGCCAGTAACGAGTAAATAAAGTTCGGAATTGAGGACTAATCGGAAGCGTAGATTGCATAATCAGGAAATAAAGGCGTCAAATGATCACAATGGATGTGGACTGCTAAGGTGCTGACATGTGAACGGTATGGAAAAAGCCTTATCTACTTGCGCATCGCTCCGTCCAGCCACACACCAACGCACGAATAATACCACTTCGACTGGTGAGAAAATGCTTGCACCGAAACTGCCAAACTCAGCGAAGATTTAGTCCAACAAATGAACAGAATAACACTTAGTTTCTAATCACTCGATCCAATCTTTCTTAATAGGAAGCAAGAGTCACGTGTCGAAGAAACAGAGGATGTGAAGTGGAATGGAAAGCTGACATGAAGAATGTGCCTTATTAAAAATAAAGACAGCGGCAATAGCAATACTTTAGGGATCGTAACTGATTCTTCGCTGCCACCACAATGACATAGGGTGTGAAGAATAATAAGGGGGAAGAACGGAGACCTGGTGTAAAACAAATACCCTAGGTAAACACTCAGAGTCATGATATCTAAACTTTGCTAACACACGGTTACAGACAGCTGGCTTTTGTGTGGAGAAGAGGCGGCATGAGAGAGACAGCTTCCTTGCGGCTTTCACTGCCCCGCATCATGATCAGCCATTAATGTGGAAACAACTCATTATCAGAGACTTCACGCAGACAGTGTAATGGAAACGATTCTCACAAATAAAGTTTTTTCCCAGACGATGCGAGGCATGACTTTAGAGGTATGATAATGAAGGTACAGCAGTGCACTTTACATAGGTGGTAGGCTGATCAGAAATATATCGCAGTTAGCTTGTAAATCATGACGGTCCGAAACTGTCCCCAGTGGCATAAGCTGCTGACTGGCGGTTCAAGCCGCTGGTGGTCATGGGTTCGAATCCTGATGGATGCGCACTACTGACGATGCCCAACAGGCTGAAACTGCAGCCTAGTGCTTTTCCGAGCATGTGGACAACTATCTGATTTGGAAAACTGGCTGCGATGAATCGCAGTTGCTCAGAAATAACCGAATGGATGGTTAAGGGTAACTGGAGTTAGTGTGGATGAACTGAGGTTTGACATATGCAGCAAGATAGAATGATTCCCGGACAAATAGATGCGTCTATATAGTGGTAAAAAGTAGATGGTTTCTAAATGATTTTACAGATGAGGAGAGAGTTCACTCGGAAAATGCAGTTTATGTTCGAGTATGTCCCACAGATTTGCATGTAAATAAGTATTTTGCTATGCAGTCTTTACGCTCCCCAAATTTCGACCGTTTCCGTCGTGTCATTGAGATTCTCCTTTCGAAATCCATCGAAGATAAATGGTAAGATTGCTTTGAGTGAAGTTTAGATTTTTCGGTGTGCTTCTCACTGGCGAGGTGGAAAACTCATGTACCTTGGGGTAACGCCATATAAGTTTACAACATCCCAGGAAAGAGTAAATGCGTGTGATTCAGAAAATTTCAATATTGAAGTCTTCTTAAAGGATTAGCCCACTGGCGAGGTGACACCGATTTACGCTAAGATCCTGGTAGAATTCACAGCGATGCCAGTACATGGTAGAGAGAGTGGATAGGAGGTAAATGCGAAAGATTTCGCTTGAAGATATTTACCACTTTTAAGGTGGTTATAACTGCAGTCATGGTAGCGCCAAGTGGTATGTACTAGAAATAATTTTTCTCACATAGAAAAGGATTCCAAAATTGTAATATTTCCGAGGAGGTATGGCGATATCGAATTGCCAAGCTTCCAACAAGAGTCAAAAGAATGTATCTTGCGCTTTGGGGAATTTGGAGCTACGTTCATTCGCGACGGTCAGCCGGTGATTGAGGAGAATCAAGAGAGTTTATCGCTGTTCGTTAAAAATGACGAGTAAAAAGAGTTACCAGAGAAATCGGTGTCATGGCAGAGAAACCGCGCATACTTTAGCGATTCCGTGCGTTAAGCACACTTGGCTTACTGTCGCCGTTAGTAGGTGGACAAGAAATGTGACCGCGACATCGCCTGAACAGGAAAAGTTTTCGAGTTTCAACTTTGTTGGGTTGGTGGACAGGAGTATGTTCGATGTAATCCAAGCATATTAACAAAGCAAGAACGACCTACATTTCAGCGGAGGTGCTATTATACAGCTGAGCTCTTGTTGCTCCACCGAGCCAAAAAGGTGCTATACGAATCTAATCTAGACACGCCTCACTCGGATGTCATCGCCTCCTATGTTTGCCAGCTTAACTGTACTTGCGGTAGAATGTACATCGGCCCGACAGAGATGTGGTTGTCTACAGGAATTTCGGAACACAGTCCACGAAATGTAGCTCTCAGTAGTACAACATTACCTGCTAGCACTGTTCCGAGGCTTTTACACAACTGCTCGATGTGTCGAAGCCCACGCGAGGCATTCATGATGATCAACAAATTGCTGCGTTTTGTTCGGGCTTCTGCTATCTGGTGTTTGAAGCTTAACCTATGTAAACAGCTTGTGTTTGTGACCAACGTTGATTTGTCTTGGTAGGGTGCAGCTGCCACGCTAGCACAACAAACCATCGATTTCTGGTATTGAGCTGTCATTAGAACCGTTTGTAGTTATCATCCAATGTATGTGAGCGGTTGTCGAGAATAAACCTGATGTATTGAATTCAGGTTATTGCGTTGAAATGTTGGTTGTTCTTACGCTGTTGTAATCCAAGAATGGCTAACAGCGAAGAAAAAGGTTTCCGCTGGTAATATTGTACGATGGACAACGGTTTATGAACAGACTGTGAATCATGTATCATTTTTAATTCCGTATCAAATCAATTTCAGCAGAGTTTTGGACGAAATGAATGGCAGAGAGCCATCCATTCTCATCCAAGGGCTTCGGAAATACATCCTCAGTCGCGTGTGGACTGGGTGTACCGCCAGGTCAATCGCACCTACGTGGATTCCAGCCGGTAACATCCGGAGTAAAAGATGAGTCAAATCCTTTCAGTCACCCGTCGACTTCAGCAGCCCAGTACAAACACCTCAAGGAACACAAACGCGTGGACCAAGAAAGTGAAGATTGTATTTGTGAGCATTTACTTAGAAGTGAAAAAGTAATAATCCGAACTGAACAGATTAAAAGTCTTGTAGGTTGCTTGCGCGAAATGCCGAGCCAAGCGCAGTGAAAATGATTTCAACATCGCCAAGCGCCCACTGCAACGTCGGGCGACCAAAAATGTCAGGGGACTTGGCATTTCAGCGGACGTTATCGGCGTTTGCGTGATGACCTAATAATGGCTTAGCAAATATTAAAATACACCAAACATCGGTGTCATCACCTGTTGAAGCGGAGTCACAACAACCAAATGAGAGGTCATTATCTCAAATTAGCAGAATAATATAGTCGATTGGAGTGCCGAAAAAAACTTTCGCTGCGTGTATGCTATGTACCAACGATACTAAGCCTAAACTGAGTACGTCGTACGAAATCTAAACTAGACACTACGAACAGATAAACCTAGACTTAACGCACGGTCTGGGCAAAAGAATAAAACGAATTATCCTGTAACCGTGGTTTTGGTTTTGCAATCGTAATGCAAGTGGTCAGAAACTGTACAGCGTGGGGCGGATCGAGTATTTGGGCAGTGTCACAGTAACATAATGATAAGAATGACCTAGAACCCTTAAGGATGTGTCAGTGATCGAATTTAAGAAATAAATATGCGATATGCTAACCGCTTGTAAAACACAGTAAAACAGTGTAAATGTGCAAGATAATCAGGGAAAAGAGATACCGTGTCCACATGTAAGCAATCCAGGTTGGGGATGCATCCAAGTTCCTTTTGGACTTTACATGCTACATGTGGGATGTCCTCTCAGAAGTCTTTATTTCAGCCCCCACTTTAGCCGCGTTTAAAGCACATGTCAACAGTGCAGTGACCATACTACACTATATCATGTAATCCAAAGGACCCATACAAACAGCAGAAAAACAAATCAAATCACTTCCATGTTTCCAGGAAAGCGCAAACAATAGCCTTAGATAATACATAGAGCAAGTGTGAACTGCTCCGACGGAAAAAAATTGTAACCCTAAAGTTCGCAATTTGTGGTGCTTCACTATTTCCTGTTGCTATTTTTGCTTCCATTTTGCACACCCCTAACCGATCATCCGGTGGGACATGTTAACCTTCGGCTTTTTTTCTCCGCAATATACCATTGATGTGGAAAGATGTTGGGATAGAATCTCAGCAATATGGACTAAACATGTGGAAGGCGATCCTACAAACTGTAATCTTTATCACATCCACAATCAGATGACAGTTACTTGCGTAGACAACAGACTATGGCGATTGGTAGATGTGATCAATTTTGGTATCGTCGCTGTCATGAGTTGTGTGATTGGAATGAACCATGCAGTTCAGTGGTGTGACTCAGCCGCTGTCAGTCAGTTATGCACCCCGATGAGTGCTAGAATATTAGAGATAATTAGAATTAATCCACAATTAATGAGACATCCTAATACGAGGGCTGACTAAAAAATAATCAGAAGGACGTTATGCTTCTGTTTATTTAGCAAACTTACAGTTTATCACATCTAACCACAGTAAGACAGCCGTCACGCACCCGGAAAAGAAATGTGGGACAATTTCATCCCTTCAGAAATCGTCAGTAGTGCGCATTCCACCCGACCATTGAAGGGCTCGAACCCGCAACTCGATTGTTGCCAGTTTGTGGTTGAGACCACTGAGCAACGGTGGACGGCAATGCTCGTCGTGACTAAATTATGATGTGATATAGCGCCGCTTACTATCCACTGACTTGTGTGTTACTGTCGTGCAGAGTACAGGGTAGCACCCTCCCCCACCAAGCGAAACTTACCAAAATTAGGCCGCAAATAAACAAGTGGCATTACAAGCAGTTTGATATGCGCACTGGTTACACGGGAGTGGTAGAGTGAGCGGAATGGCATAAGTAGAAGTGTGCCTTATCTGGACTCAATCAGACAACTAAAAAAGCCCAGAAAAGTACTGTACGGTCGTTTCTTCCTGTCTGGAATAGTTAACACGTGAGCTTCTAATTGTACCATTCAAATCCCATACTACCCCATTGTAAACATACAGTTACTTACCATCAATTACGAAAGCTGACATTTGTGACTCCGTTCCTTCCACTAGTGAAAACACTGCCACACTTCTCTTGCCATTAGATCAAGCAGCAGCATCGCCATTTCCATCCGTATCTCTCTCACCGTCACATAATGAGTACATTTAGCGTCAATGCGATGCTCGGATATAAAACAGAAGCTCCCTATTCGAAACCAGGGTAATGTCAAGATTGCACGTATTACTATGCTTTTAATGTGCAAAAGCTGCTTCGTTGAAAAACCCATTGTGGGCAAATGTATTGTCCAAGTGTAAGATCTAACCGTTCTTGCAAAACGCCATACAATTCTAACTCAAATATTCATGCAATTTTTCTAAGAATTGTTGATAAAAGTTTCCGCTAATTGACTGTTTAGTTGGTACCCATTCTGTAAATAAATGTTTCAGAGGTATCGAGAAAATCCTAAGCAGTACGTCGAATCTTGCCTTTGAGGAAGCTGGTGATTTTTAATGCATTGATCTCTGCTTGCTTTCGGAATCAAACGTAAATACACACGTCTCATGGGCTACAATTACGCTCTTCAGAAAGTTGAGTTCATCAACAATCATCCAGTACAAAAAAGTTTAAATAAACTTCTTTTATTTTCATCCTTTCGACTGACAAAAATATCAGCCCCATCTATATAAAAACGTTCCTCAGGTTCGACTCATTTGTTAAAATGTCTCGGACATTTCCGCTTTTCGCATGTAACAGTTTAATAACAACGGAGACAACCACTGGTCTTTTCGTAACCTGTCAAAATGTGACAGTTATCCTCAAGTATAGACGTGCGTTGAATTCCTGAAAGGTCATCTTTCAAAGAGAGTACACGTTTGAAATTCCCTTATGCCATACAAAGACACGTTTGTGTTTGTGCTGTAAACTCTACCTTTTCGAGCTAGGGTGATGTCGCGTCAGCGCCACAGGTGGCGGAGAGTGGCAAAAGTGTCTTGAGCTTTTGCTAAGCGATTTGTGACTTTGTCTTCTATTCCACAAGCGCTTCAGTGCAGTGAAAAGAGTCTACGTATTTAACTTTCTGGAAAAGGTATAGCTGATCACCACCAAGGGTCAGCGCAGGAGGCGGTCCCTGTCAACCTTGTAAAGGACTTTGCATTCCGAGGGTGTAAAGTATAGCCCGAAACGACCGACAGCCAGTGCTAACCTGTCCAGTGGGTAGCACTTTCGGGAGATGTGGTTCGCATAATCCAAGTCAATAAGTCGTCAAGAAGGAAGCAGCTCCACGTCTTCCAAGTCGTGTCAAATGGACGCAGTTTCCATGACTTCGTCAATGGCAAAGTTAAAGGGGAAAGGTGACAGCGGGCAACCTTGTCTCACACCGCTGGAGATACTGAAGGGGGGCTACCAGTTTACTATAAACCCTTACTGCTCGTACTACGCGCGTACAGCGCCCGGATAATGTTTACATATTCATCGGGCACCCTTTTCCTGAACAGACAGACCCAAAGGGCAGGTCGATCCACCGAATTGAAGGCACTTTTAATGGCGAGAAACACGACTACGGTGGGTCACCAATAAATATGGCAGTGTACCAACAATTGGTGTAATTTGAAGATGGGGTCAATGCAACCTCGATTTCGACGAAACCCGGCTCGCTTCTAACGAATCTGACTTTCACAGGTGCCAGGCAGTCTGTGGAGAACAACGGATACAAGCAATTTAGACTGATTCCTTTATAACTGCCGCATTCAGAACGTGAGCTTCCGGTTTCCTGCCCTCACGGCTTCACTAGTGTTGAAAACCATTCAAAAGAGCAGATGCACCGAATTTAGTAACGGCTGGAGGAAGGCATCAAATCAAAACAACGCTGACGTGCAGCTCACACACACAACAAATGCAACCTCGAGAGGAATGGTCGATCTCGGCTTGAAAAGTTGTCGAAGCTCCCATAGATCCATCAGAAGGGTCAAAGTGAAATAATCACCTGGGGATCACAAGCCCGTGCGGTGTCATTCAGTTGAAAACGGATGGGTATACAGTAGGCAGGGAAATAACACGATAGATAAAAGTAGTCAGCATTGTAGCCAAAGGAAACCTAAAGGAGGTGGATGTAACTCGTGGAGATGCATGAGATTGAAATAGATAGTCAACACTGTTGGCTCAATTGGTCAGTAGGCGATGAAAGCAGTACGATGCGTTCTCACATAGACTCTAAAGGAATAACCGGTAGGTGTTATCAAGAATTAACTGAGAGGGAAAAACGCAACTGCTGCACATGAGTGATAATTCGGGAATCAATATGCGACACTAAAGAGATCACCAGCAAACAGGGAAAGAGTAAAGTGAGCTCAGGCTTTAGTTAACTTGTTTTTTGTCCATTGATGAACTGAAGACATATTGTGTCGCGGCGTTGGTCACGAAAGGTGACGCGCAGACTTGAACACCAATTGTCCAAGGAAACCTAGTTTGGCTTGCAGGATGAGGGATATCGTAGAGTTGGGGAGGAGAGAGGGTACAACAATTGACTTGGTGAAGAGAAAGGAAGTTGCTGGGCACCAAAGTAGATGCTTTTGATCGGCCCTCTTTCAAAAAGAGGCCCATACAATCCCAACTAAGTACCAGACTAGAAGCATCAAAAGACAATATGGAACCAGCACTAATGGCATCTTTGCTTACGTTTGATAGCCTATCTACCTGCATGACGTGTGTATGGCGTTGATAGTTAGCAGTGAAATAAGAGTTGAAATGTGGAACAATAAAAGCTGATCCCACACAGTGGTCAACTGTTCGTGAGTGTACAATATTCGTAAAATTAAGGTACATCGATGCACAAGACTAGATCAAAACATTCAGCGTTCAAGTTGAATTTCTCCCCGCTCTTTTCCGTGTTCCCCCAAACAGCAAAAATATTCTTGCTGACTCCTGGTCGCATGACAGCGAAACGCTGATATAAGTGGTGACGATGCGAATAACAACTTGTAGCAACCAATGGAACAGCATATTGAACTATTGTCGCTAGGAATGTGTCAATAGAGTCACGGGGCGTGTGATGCGGATGAGCCACCTATGAGTACATCGAACAATGTTTACAATAATAACGACAGATGGGAAGCACGTAAGTCACTGGTTCGTAAAAGCTCGTCAAGTGCAAGAAAAACTACCAGTTACAGTCGGAGTGATCGAATTGAGCGAAGATCACTTCAATGCGCATCGCAGTCCCCAATGAGATCGCATCGCAATCCACCATTCACACAACGAGTACATCGAAATGACCCACCAATCACCGTTGTGACAAGCCTTGTTCGTCGTGACTCAGTGTCTTACGGGTAGCGATTTCGGATAACACCTCAATAGCCCCGGGTCCGACGTCTGTTATCTCTATCAGATGAGATCAAACAAGCGCGAAACGCGTAGCGGAATGCAGTGTTTTCGGTCGGGCAAGACCCAATTGCTACATGCTTCATCGTTATGCCAACATCTAACAAGAATAAGCAAGTAGACAGCTAGAAAACGGTTCGACTATCGACAGATGTATGTTCTTATAAAGAGGAAAATACAGTAATACAGTTTACACGCTAAAGTAAGCGCCAAACTTGAGGACAGTGGTGGCAAAGGCTGCCGAAGAGCGGACTTACGGCGATAACTGTCGGCGTCAGTGGGTGTGAGAAAGTCTTTCATGGCAACCGGATCGTAGGGTGAGTAGACGTCCGCCCAATCCCACAGGTCGTTCGACTGGACGGGTTCACTCTCCAAGCGCCTCATACTGTGAGCAACCACTGAACTCTTATGAGTGAGGCTACCATACAGAGAAGGATTTGGAGGGGGATCGGAACACGCGTACCATTCGTGTCCCATGGTGGCCGATTGTGTGAGGTTCAACGTTGGGGGATACACCCGAAGAAAGCCACCAGTGGATTCGGCCGAATCACTGTGGAAGAGAAAAGATGGTATTCGATAGATAGGGTGAGCAGGAAAAACTGTACAAAATGCGAGTACAGTATTTTCAGTCGGGAGCAGCTGGGATGATAATGTGAAGTGTAGTTAGCTGGCGTCATCGTGCTGCAGTTGACGAGAGCTTAAGTAACAAACCACCTGAGAATCGATGGCGACAAGCCAAAATGGTTTCGATAGCAATACTTTCATAAGGAGAAGTGCACTCATACTCAATAGCCAAGTAACACACAACTGAAAGTTTACGGCGGTAATATGTGAAGCCAGACTCGAAACCATGTTCGAATGGGAACGGTGGGGCATAGTTAGTGCATTCGCAAGTTGACCCAACGGGAGGGAGACAGGCGTGCAATTGTGAAGTCGTGATGGGGACTTCAAGCTGAGGCGCTATAATGACGAGGGCCATCGGGTGGCCGGTTGGATATCATGGTGTTGGGCTAAAAATGGTCAGATATCCAGTTATTTTCACCTACACACTTGACAGCCAAGGTATTACGAGCAACGCAGTTCGATATTAGCAGGCAATAATAATAATAATACGTGTATTTCCCGATTGTACGAGAAACTGTCCCTGGATTGTGGACAGATCATGGATACAATAATTATCGTGCTCATGCATGAGTGAGATATGTATCATGGGGTGTATGATAGCAAAATAATTTGTAATCATTTAACTTTGTTGTTGTTTTTTGTACCATCCTTAGTCATTGAGTATATATTCCTTGGTCCACCTTGGAAGAACTCGTGTGATGATTTGCCCGATGAAAACATGGTCAGTATCGTGTTCTGGTCCAGGAAGTTACTAACCTGAATGTGGAATGTTCTTGTATTTGTGCAAGACCTGATTGTTGCTGGTAGGCTGTTCCACACGACAGCGTGTCTGACGAAGAAGTTTGATCGGATAGCTGTCCTGGTTCTCGGCACATCTAACGTACAGGTTTTGTTGCGTATATTCCGAGTGAAGTTATGTTGAAATTTAAGTGTACACAGATTGGAGTATATCTTTTAGTTTATGTGAATGTGAATCAGTACCAGGTTATGTTTCAGTCGTAGCAACAAAAGGGGTTCGAGCTTAAGCTCTTGGCAGCGCTCCTGATAACTCAAGGTGGTTGATTTACTGAACTATCGCTTAGTGAATGATGTTTGCAGGTTTTCCAAAGCTTTTCTGTCATCCATACGCATGTTTCCATTAATGATGGTGCAGTATTCAAGGACAGGAAGTACAAGTATTTTGAAAAGCTCGAGTTTGGCAGGGGTTGTATAGATTTTATGGCATATGTTAGCCGCAGATCGTTTGGCACGTGCTAGTTGATACTCAGCTTGCTCTGAGGAACTAAAGTTGGAAGAGTATCGTATGGCTAGATCACAGATGGATAGTTTCACATAGATACGTTCAGTGTTCATTTTAACAGACACTTGAGGGATTGAACATCCGTGTGACATAATGCCTGATTTACTAGCTGGGAAATGTAACATCTATGTGTTGCACCATTTCTCGTGAAGCGAGGTCTTCTTGAACGAGCAGCAATGCGCTGTGGAGTTCCTCTCGTCGACATTTATAAACAATCTCTATGCTCTCGGCGAATAAAAATGGCATGCCGTTTTATGAACACCGTGATAGCGTTAATATAAAGTAGGAAAAGGGAAGTACCAAGTACACTCCGTTGGATGACACCACTAGTGATTGAACGTGGGGAGAAGTTATGATTATCCATAGTGACTATCTGGTAGCGCCCGTTTAGGTATAATGTCAACCAACCAAATAGTGGGTCGCTGATTTCAAATGACTCGATCCATTTCAGTAGCCGCTTGTGGGGCATCCTGTCGAATGTTTTCTGCATATCCAGAAAGAGTGTTGTTACTGCATATTTCGAATCAATGGCTACTGTGATGTAATCCAGGTAGTGCAACTGACGCATTGTACAATAACGTTTACCGAGGAACCATTGCTGGGATTTGTTAAGTAGCCCACGATTCCCCTTTTAACTATATTTTTCGTATAATCTAGCGATGACGAGAGTATGATGGATAGGTCGATAATTAGTAACGTGCTGTTTGGGCCCCGATTTATGACGAGGGACAATCAATGATGCTTTCCACTGATCCGGAAAGTAGCTAGATTCTAAGGACAAGGTGAACATGTTCAGCAAAAGCAGTGGTATGTCAGGTCTACCGAGTTTAATAACTGATGGGGGGATGTCATCGGAGTCTGGTTTGAGTGATGATTTGATGGACTTCATAGCCTGTTGGATGGTCGAAAGAGTAACCTCGACATTGTCTATGCCGCGTGTTGTAAGTTCCGGGCAGCAAGGTATAGGGTCGGTTTCTATGTTCATGGAAGCAACGAAAGAAGAGCTAAACGCTTCACAAATAGCATGTGGGTCGTTAAGGTGGCGACGCTCCTCATCAATAAGTTCCGTAAGCAAAGACATTCCATCGTTAGTCCTATGACGGAGTAATTTGGCCAGTTCCTTTCGTTTGCATGTCATCTGCTAGGTGTTCTTCTTCTTTTCAATCCGTTTCATTTGTGAGCGATTGATGCAGGCGGTGGACTTGTATAACTATAATACCAGTGAGAAATCTCTAGTTTTTGTAAATTTTCCGAGCGGTTTTCTCGTTTTCAGGTCACTCAGAGTGTCGCTTACATTCTTAGGACAAGGAATGGCGCGTTTATCAAATGGGACAAGTACAGTTATGATGCGATTGCAATGTAGGTGCTAGTGGAAAGAAAAAAAGCTATCCCAATTAGAGGACAGGATCAGCTTTCCGAAATGCTTCCAGTCAATCCTTCGTATAGTATGCTGGGTAGGTGAGTCAAGTTCGGTATTCATTTCCAAGTGGATGGAAAGGCGTAGCATCATGTGATCACTACCCGGAAGGTTGTCTAAGATGTCAATTTGTGCATCAGGAATCGCCGGGGTGAAGATTAAATCAGGTATGTTGGCAGATCTATTGGCCTGGTCTGATAGTCGATAAGAAAGATTTGTGCAATGATGAGGATGTTTGTGGTGGCCAAGTAATATTCAGTAGATTGAAATCGACAACGATTATCTTCAGACCGTGTAGTAACACCGATGGGAAATCAAAAGCTGAGGAGATAATTGCGATATCCTTAGCTGTCGCTTTCGGAAGGTTGTAGATGCAACTGAAAAGGAGGCTGCAGCGACTGATAGCCATAGAGATTCTGGGACATTGTTTAACTGTGGGTCATCAATGAACTCCACTCTGAAGTTCCGAAGGAGGTACACGATGCGCCGACCGCCTTTCTTCGTGCTGCGATCTTTTCGAAATAGACAGTGGTTAGGAATATCTAAAGTGGCATCCAATTTATCAAGGGAGCACTATGTTTCGGTGACGAAGATTTCATATGGGGTGCTCAGCTGAGTAAGCATGCTTACAAAATGTAACTGACCTCTTAAGGATCTTGTGTTAATTAGTATAAGTGAAAATGTAGTGTGTACAAAAACGTTTTCTGTGAGTACTTCAGAGGATTTGGAATCAGAAATGACAGGCAAAGAAGTTAAATAAGGGGGTGGTGGAAACAAACCCATCGGTGGAATGCTAAGGTGTAAGGGCATTGTTCCCGCTAGTAAGACAGGGTGGGCGGAAAAGATTGATGTACCGAGGCAAGGTTGGGGTTTATCTGATATCGAGCTAACCGTGACATGTGGATGAACTGCCAGAAAAGTGGAACAAGATAGGCTGTCTCTGCTGGGTGTGTCAGTGCTGGGAATGGATGCGGAGCCATTCCCGCTTCCGCTAAAAAAGAGTTAAGGTAAATTGATGGATTCTGACAGGTGGTATTGTCAGATATTCAACGTGTTCTTGGTTCTCAATTCTCTGTCTAGGGTTGTTGTAGACGGGAGGCTGTTAAGTACGCTGGCCTGTTGGGGTGTGGCAAATAGGTGCAGCCAAAAGATAAGTGTTGAGAGTTCTAATAGGCTCGAAGTGACGCGTAGCGATGCGATAGCAAGGCAGTTGTTGACATGCAGATTTGAGCGCTACTGACTTCCTTATAGCTGCGTATTTTGTGTAAATACCAGTCGATTGTATATTTGTGTTTACGACATCAGCACGCAAATCTGGGGGCGCATCTTGACGTTTGTAGCTGTTTCCCAGTGTTTTATTTGGTTCCCGACAGTCACTTGTTCGCCACATCTAACACTTCCTGTAGTGCCTAAACCGTTTGAGGTCGGAGCAATGAGCCCGCGGTCACGACTATTGGCATCTGTTAAGTGCGGTTATCGTAAAGTAAGCGTTGAGATAGAATGTGGGGCAGAGTTATTTGATATTACCGCCCCTAGATACGAATTGTCGAGATCCAGGTTGGTAGTTGCGCTTGTCACACTTATTGTGCCATTTTCATGTGAATCTGTGTGCGGCATATCAGCGTAGCTGTTACGGTTTTCCGGCGGTTTCGGTGTAATTCTGAGATGGGATCGTTGCAGAGGCGTAGGATTCGCCTTAATCAAAATATATTTGTACTGGGTACATGCAGTAATGATATGTTGGCTGTGCACTAAACAATCTACCAATTCTTCGCTTGAAAATTTAATAATGACTGGACAGCAATGCCACGGTGTTTTCTTTTTCAGTCGCAGACATTTACAGACGACATCGAACACGTTACCGTTGTCTTTACTTTGTTCAAACAGAATCTGTCTAGTATGTGAAAAGCAATCAAAGTTTTTACTTTACCGTTTCTTTCATGTACCTCTGATACGATGGAGTCGATTAGGTGACCTGCCTTTTGCGATGAACATGATACAAACTTATCAGATGATTTATACGTCATGATAAATAGACTGCTCCATCTTGAACGGACTGCCAAGTAAAGCGCCGCGAGCCAGCAAGCAGTGTATATGTTGGTAAGACACAGGTGTGGATGGGACTGCGAAAGAATGAGAGTGGCCCGTGACGAATGGGTGTGGGAGTCACCTGAGCACTAGGGAAGAGGAAATGTCGAGTAGCCTGACGAAAGCGTCGTAGCTTACTGCACGGCACAGCATGGATCGTCGTCAACTCAAATAAAAGAAAACGCAAGTAAACGAATTAATCACAAATGATAATAGTAGCGCAGCGGCGTCTTGATTGGGAAATTCCCTTGAAATATGCTCTCAATTGACACTTGAACTACAATTTTTCATTCATTTAAATGGCCTATCATCGTGGACGCAAGGACCGCTCGTGCACCGAACCACATCCTCAAGAAATCACGCTCTCAACCACCTTAGTGACCGTTCAATCCTCTGTACGCTCACCTTCTTGTCCAATGGATCGCACCTGGTTTACACTTTCATCCTCTCACTAACGATAGTTGAACTTATTTTGTTAATTTTGTTTCAGCGGTAACAGATAGCCCATGCACTAGGTCTGATGTCGCCAACTCGATAGAGTCGTAACATTGTTACCACAGCGAATGTAATTTCTGAGGCAGCAACAGAAACACACAGTCGAGAACTTGATCTTCTAACATAGGTGTTACAGGGGAAGCTGTTGAGCACAAAAGTGATTTTAAAAAATTTCAGTACCACAGTATCAAGACCGAATCGCAATCCATTATTACTTATGACCCACCTATCTGAACTGCTCTCGTCGCCTGAGTCCTCCTTGGCGATTTGAGCTGAAGGCGAGATCTTTTTGAGGGCAATTCTGGATTTATTTTGCCGTTTGGAAACAGTTTGTGAACCATTACTACTAGCGCTGATGGTGGACCTGGACTTGGCAGGAATTTCGTCAGTGGAAGAAGGGTTAAACATTCTTCTCTTTTGGAACTTTGAGGGGGACGAAGCGGACTGAACGGAGTCACGAGTGTTGGCTAAATTGGTGCAGGTGTTGCTAGTGGCAGGTGATTGTGGAGGTTCGGGCATTTCAGAGAGAGGAGGGTTAGAGAAGGAGTGATGTTTCGGAAAGGAGGGGCGATCCCTCATTGATGCATTTGGGAAGCCGAGGGAAGGAGTGGCAGCAGAAAGAAGAGCGTCAGATGAGCGAATTTGAATTGGTAGTTCCACCGAACGCATATGAGGTAGGGCATTTCTATCGATGGTTTGGTACCACGAAGGTTCGTACAGCTCGGCAAACCAATTGACTCTGAAAAGAGAGAAAAGTTGATTAGGTGCTAGAAGTGAGTATAGCGCATCCGGTGAAATAAAAACTGCAGGAGCCTAGACGAATATGCTTTGAGCTCAACGCATGTACAACAGCAGAGCAATGTTTCAACAAATACGGTCGCCTTAGGATGTCACAACACAAAATAAATGAAAAGCTAGTTGAGGTGGAGATGTCTTTCATACATGCTCGCTCGCATCACACCATACCAAGACCGGTTTCGACCTTATCTGGACTTTTTGAATGGAGATAGCTGGAGCTCAACAATGAAAGGCCGAGGTGTTCCATCGGCGGTGAAAGTTTTGGGTAAACTGTCCCCGCAGAACTGTGACGCTACTGGGTGACTGTTGGATTAGTCCGATGTATCAAAAAAGTGGATGCGTGTCGTGTGATTGCGAGGCAATGAGTACGCAAGCTTTCGTGTTGGATTCGTTGGGACTTGATGCAGTGTTTCTCGTATCTGCGCGCGCGTCATCTAGTAGCGCTGTAACGCACAACAAATATTTCACTTGTACCAGACAATCACAGGATGACCACCGAAGTGGCATACCAATTAAGGTGTCCAGGTAGTGGCAGCACCGCACGCTTACATCTTCACCTAGACATAATCCTCCATGTCTACAAGACGGTCGAAGAGGCGAACGGAACTTCTGAGACTGCTTCATTTCGGTCTTGTGATCACATTTCACTTTTCCATGCACGGTTTCACTGTACCAAAGAAGCTAAAGTTGAGCAACCATGAATCCCCAAACTAGCGCTTTATAGCACAACTTTTATTCCTTCTTCCCTGAGTATATAAATAAAGGCATCAGCAGTACACCGGTATGCAGTACCGACGCTTCAGCGCTGCGCAAACTCTACCGGTCGCACGTGGACTAAGGATACTGTGATTGGCGCCATGCCTCCACGCAAACTCGAACCAGGGCCGCCAGATTACGAAACGGCTACGGGCCGTGTGATCAGCAGGAGGCAGTATATATATATATATATATATATATATATATACGATTAGATTAGCAACTGCTCGCTTACACATGGAGACCTTTGGTCTGAGGTAGGTGGTTCCAGTGCATGTTTCAATACGAAAGGATTGCGCACCAAGATTGTAATCATGTGGTCGGCGGTTCGAATCCGCGTTCATGCGGGCGAGCTCGCGGTGTACCCCGCACTTGGGTGACTTTTGCTGGTTGCGTGGCAGCAAAGCGTCGCTACGGTGTGTCGGCATACTGCTGATGCCTTTTTCAGCACAAAACATCCGAGGAAAACGAAATGATCATACGGAAGCTTCAAGGTATTCCGAAAGAAACACAAGTGACCATGGAGGTACTTACATTTATTTTTGTGATGTACATGCACTCGGAACGACCCGTTAGATTGAGCCAGAATAGCTTATGTCCAAGGATTGTTTGGTTACAAAGAATAACACAGGAAGCCTTCTGTTGCCGAACACAGTTCTTAATCATCTTCCGTGGAAACTATTGTGCAAAAACATTTGAGCCGGCCCGTAGCCTTAAGGATCATAAGCCTGTCTTGTAATCCGACAGCGCGGGTTCGAGCCTGCGCAGAGACCGGGCGACCCTCCCAGTATCCTTAGCCCGGGCGCGACTGGTGCTGGCTGCGCGGCAGCGAAGAATCGGCACTGCGTAGCGGCGTACTGCTGATGCCTTTATTTACTTGAAGCAGCAGTTAGAAGCTGTGTTGAGTAGACGCCCTGGGACTGCATTGTGAAAAGCGTAACCTCAATAACGGGGGGGGGGCATGATTTGCGATGAAGTGATCCTCGGCCACTGAAAACTCCGGGACTGCACTTGGAATGCAGAAGTTTTGGTGTTGCTCTCCTTCCCATCATTAGGAGTTTTGCACTTGCTTAGATTCTTTAAATAAATATAACCAGAGCTTGAAGTGGAAGTCAGCACCTGGTGTCTGACAGATGATGCATTTATCACTGGGTTAATGAACTCCGCAGTATTTCAACGACTCTCGGGTGTCAATGGTGAGTGGCACCTTGATGCGACTTACAGTGACTCAATCGGCTGCGTTTTACGGCTGCGACAGAGGGGTGATAAACTGAACTGAAGTGACCGGTTTCCACGAGCATATCAATAGCGGACATTATACTCTTCATGATGGTTGAAGAAATTCAATATTGGCGACGAAACCACAATGCACCAAGTAGTGTCGAAAGATATCGCATTGTGGGTGAATGCAACCATCCCTGGCACTGGGTATAGTCGTCGGATTGGTAATAAAGCATGAAAAATGCCATAGATTAAAAAGCTCAACAGCAAAAACTAGATATTAACTTGTTTTCAACGATGCGACGCTGATGATTTTACGTATAAACGGTAGGAGTTTGACACAAGAAAGTTCACATGGGTTTATACCTGATATCATCCGGGGGTAATTCCATACATCTGGAGGCTAAAAGTTCCGACTTCCGAATCAAATCAAGACCAAACGGCAGGCTATCAAGAAGTGGACGAGGACACCAATCGGTCAGCAAGGACCTGGACAGTGGAAGTCGGCTCCAAGCGTCCAACCAGTGCAAATGGGCGTCATTCGGCAAATCCCATAGTGGTCCGTCAGCTGATACGGCCAATTCGGATAAGGTGGCAAGCAAATTGAAACCATTGATAGGATCTAGCTCCCAAGCAGATGCCCAAAGTGAATTTGTCCCGTCTGTGGCTAAACAGGATGCTCGGGTCCGGAACTGATGATACATTTCTTTGCAAACGAGGTCAAATAATGTGCCAGTCCACAGACAAGGACGGTATACTCGAAGGAACAGATTGGTGACGCATTGTTTGTCCCAGTCGGAAAATTTGTTGGAATAAAACCTATAACGGATGGTATATTAGTATGCACAACCTGCAAACTAACAGCTGTGGTGCGCAGTGAATGAGGCTATGACGAGTAAAAGTAAAAAGGTTGTAAACCTCCAGATCCGAATTTATTGTTAAGTGATGGTTGGTGAGCAGCAAACCAATAATATTAAGATCTACAGTCAAATGGGGCTGATCACAGAACTCCAAGACATCTTACGTGTCAGACTGGCACAGTGATCCTCGAGATTTTGTCAGAATGCAGCTAAATGACATGCCGGTGACCAGAGGCGCAACGAAACCTTATTTGTTGAACGAAAACTGAAAGCAACAAGTTCGAAGCTAAAATTACCAAAACCATTTAGCTTCTTCACAGTGTACAAGCTGTCCTGTAGTAGTGTTTGCATTGAGACCCGAGGATGAGTGTCAGGCCATGTGCTGACGCACCCCATCAGTTCATAACATTCTGCACACGGCAGGAACAAGGCGCTTGATATAAACATACAGATCGACTAGCACAACAAACGATAAATTCTGTGCTGCATGCGGCACGAAAAATTAGCGCATGATCAGTGGTAATCTGGGATGCACCAGATCCGCTGACGAATATACAAAAAAGACATAACTCCGATTCGTGCGCAGGTCACATACTGGAAAGAAAGATCATAGCTAAAGTGTTAATCGGTAGCCTCAGGAATAGGTTCGATTCCAGGTGATGATCGCGTCATGTAGCCCAGGCACCGTCCCCCATAGCTCAGTGGCCTAAGCTGCTGGTTAGTTGGGGTCAGCCTACAGCGGTCATGGGTTCGACCCCAAGTCGGGGAAAGAGGGAATGCGACAGTGAAGAGTTCCAATAGCGTGAAACGCATCTGGTGCTTTTCCGGATTGTGATGGCGCTATGTAGCTTGTGAGCTGTTGGGACGAATACATTAAAAGTTTCACCTCGTAGCTAGCGCTTCTGCGTCCTTACTGCCTCAGTTTTGTTTTTCTGATCCTCGTTCACTATGCAGTGCATTTCACTTTAAACAACGACGATCCAGGAACCGAAGTGCGGCGGAGATATTTGTCAAGACTTGTGTCAACAGATAAAAAATAAGTAACAGTGGTAAGATTCGTTCAGTAAAAACGCAAGCTGAAGGTGGAAAATACCTCAGCTGTGGTGCCGCAATACAAAAGAAAAGAAATAAGTGACAGAGGCACACCGGCTGAGCTACCAGTAACGGATGGACATCATTCCGGAGAGTTAACAGCCGGTCATTGTGCCGCAAGAAATCATATCATGGGTATTAAATGAGATAGTGATTAGACGGGAGGCTAGGCGAAGGGGGGGGACAAAGGAACGCACAGCACAAACGCCACTAAGGTCTGCTCCTAGCCATGTCAACAAGTGTATCTAATCAGACGTGTTCATCTTCTTTTGGTTCCCAAGTAGGGAGCCGAGATGCTCCAACCGAGGACAACGTCGAAGTGAGAGCTTTCATTCCTCCCGTCCATGTCATCGCTTGACCACCTATCCTCCTTTTCCATCCGCACTCCGGCGCTCAAACCAAGCACGCCGCGGACGTCGGTGGGCTGGCATGCGCAACATGTGGCCGAGCCATCGGAGCCTGGTGCGTGAAATAACGGTGTTGGGCGGTTCATTTACTCTTGCTGTGCCACAAACAAGGCGTCGAACACGCTCATTGCTCGCACAGTGTTCCCACCACATGTGAGCCAAACTGCGCAGGCACCGGTGGTCGAATGTGATTAGCCTCGTTATTTTTCGACTGTCCTAATGGGGCAGATTTCACAACTGCACAGTAGAGGGTCGAACGCACGGCTACATTGTTAACCATTCAGGGAGAGTGATGTCACGCATGCGCCACAGGTGACGAAGGTTATCAAAAGCGCCTTCAGTTTTTGCTATACGGTTTGTGACCCGGTCTTCAATTCCAACGGCGCTGATACAATTGCCTAGGCAGTTGAACTTTTGAACGACTTCTAGCTGATCCTCATCAAGGGTCAGCGCAGGAGGCGGTCCCTGCCAAGCTTGAAGGAAAGCTTTGCAGTTTGAGAGTGCAAACCATAGCCCGAAACCGTTGACAGCCAGTGCTAATCTGTCCAATGCAGCTTGGCACGTTTGGGAGCTGTCACAGATGAGGGCAATATCGTCAGTATAGTCCCAGTCAAGAAGTCGTTCGTCTGGGAACAGCTCCACACCTTCTCAGTAGTGTCCTGTGAACGCGATTTCCATGGCTTCGTCAATAACGAAGTTAAAGAGGAAAGGTAAGAGCGGACATCGTTGTCTTACAACGCTGGAGAGGTTGCAGGGCAGGAACAGCCTGCCGTAAGCCCTCACTCTGCTCGAGCTACACGCGTAAACCGCTCGCATAATATTTACATAATTCTCAGGCACACATTTCCTTAGCAGACAGTCCAAAGGGGCACGTTTATCCACCGAATCGAAAGCACATTTAAGGTCGATAAACACGACTACGGTGGGCCGCCAAAATATGTGACGGTGCTCCAACAACTGACGCAAGGTGAAGATGTGGTCGATGCATTCCCGACCACGACGAAACCCGGCTTGTTCTTCACGAATCTGGCTATCAAGAGTGCCATTCAATCTGTGAAAGATGAGAGAGGCAAGCATTTTGGAGGCGATGGTGATCAGACTGATTCCTCTATGATTGCCGCATTCCGAACGCGAGCCTCCTTTGAAGATCGGGACAATAACAGATCGGCTCTAGTCGGTTAGGGCAATTTCCTGCTGTAAGTTTCATCAGTAATTGGTGTAGATCATCAATAAGAGCAGGGCCCCCGAAGTTGAAGAGGGCTGGATGAAGAGCATCTGGTCCCGCAGCTTTACTCAACTTCAACAGTCCGAACTCACGTTCAACTTCTGAGAGAGAGGGCGAATCCAAATGGACAGCCTATGGAGCAGGGCGAGCAATGGACGGTGAGGAATCGAACAATTCCGACGGATTAAATTGCTTTTCAAAATGCGCAGCCCAAAGATCCAAACGTTTTGACAATGGTATGAATGTGTGAATGAACGCAAAAAGAACACAAAAAAGAGATCAGGACAAAAGTTCGCAAAATTAATCGAGAAATGAACTAAAAGCAAAGACACCACTAACTGCCCGAATGCACCATGTATGACGGGATCTTCAACCACTGCTGTGGACCATTCCAAGGCCCCCCCATCCATGAAGACGGCACGCACTAGCCTGATCAAGTTTTTAACTCGTATACAAAGCCCATGGAAAGGTAAAAACACAAGGTTGCAAGGAAATCTTCTTTCGGCCATTCACATCAGGCAATTAGAGTTACAGGACAGATGAAGGCAACAGTAGGCTGATGAAGGGATAAGTGAGGCCGGATGGGAAGGTATGAAAAGAATTAGCACGCTCGTTCGATGCTCAAATCGATGTAATCAGATGACATCGTGACAGGACTAAAAGACGTGTGCAGCGAAACAAAATGTGTAAACGAAAGGGGTAAAAATATCAACTAAGTAACTAAATAAATAAATAGCACTCGGTTTTGCGTAACTTCGGGGGAACGACTTCTCGTCACGGCCAGCGTAATGTCAAGAGTTGCACAAACACCCTGTGCTTGTATAACTCTGGCTGTGTTAGCCTGATCGCGATCGCTTTAGCCGTCAGCAAGAGGTGTTTCCTCGACCATTCCGGGTATCGCCTCAATACGGCATAGTAGACCTTGAAGGCATTTTCGGCCAACATTTGATGCCCACTTTGAAGCAAATGTTCCAAGATGGGACTGTTGATACTTCTGAGCATGCCTCTTCGCAGTGACGCTGGACAGTGCTCAGTCATCCGTACTGACAGACGCCTGATCGTATGTCAGAGTTACCTGGCATCACAGGTGCAAGTAAAATGGTAAACAATGTACGCTTCGGGCGAAGTTGGCCATCTGTCTATAAGACGTTTGGCTAGAAAGAGTGTGATCGCCGCTACGGGTCATGGCGTGCTAAGTGATGAACGGTTCAAAGTAACCTTTCGAAAGCAGTGTTTTCAAAATTCGGTCCTTCTCATCCTCGAGTGTTTCCAGACTACAAATATTGGTGGCCCGGTAATACAACCAACGCACTAAGTTGCGTTTGTAGTTCAGAGGGCTAACCCATGTAACCTTGCGGAAGACACCGTTTAAGTGAGCCAGCCTCGCACCTCCTCAAGAAATCGTCCAGAAACGCCAGCTTACCTTCATTCACTATTTTACTAGTGAAATTCATTGAGCGATGTGTAAATGGTTGACATCAATGTAAGAATCACATATGACAGAAATGTCACCCATATACCTCCAATAAGAATCAAATGAGGTAATAACCAGTTGGATGATACCACGCTCAAGGTTTGCGAGAAAGACGTCTGCAAGGAGGGGTCCAAGGGGGACCCCATCGCCACGACATCGACTTGCCTAGAACAGACCCCGTCAAACGAGAATTGTCTATTAAAGGTACACCGCAAAATAAACTCTTTAAGCTTAGGCACTGGAATGCCAAGGTTTAGGTTCCTTTTCGGTATAAACTCCAAATCATATATTTCCAAAGCATTTCGAACTCACAAAGGAAATTAACAATTTCCAGCAATGGGGCGCTTGTGAAAAGTGATTCTACATCAAAAGAGAGCATCCGTTTGCCGTTAAACTTCAGGTCCTTAACTTTAGCAAAGAATTCAAACGAATCCTTCAAAGAATGGATGGAGAGCTCCTTACGTACAGGTTTCAACAACTGCACAATCCATTTCGCAACTAAGTGGTGTGTAGAAGCGGACATGTTAATTATTGGACGTAGAGGGACCTATGGCTTGTGTACTTTAAGCAATCCGTAGCGCCGAGGAGGATGGGAGCCAATTGAAGTTAACTGCTGAAGCTGAACATCGGTTATCAAGTTAATCTGTTTTCATGATCTTTGTAAACTCTGCTTCATCGTTTGTCGACTGATCAAGTTTTCCAGTTAATTTTTCATGCCCTTATGCGACGTCATCGACTGGCCACCTTGCGGCTTGGTCCAAATTGGTGTAGCAAGGACGTATGGTGCATGATGAGGAAGCCGGTCAACGGATATATAGGAGGGCAAGCCCTAGCTAACGTAAGCGGTTAAGATTCAGCAAACTCCCGAAGTAAGGCACCAGAGGTCATCTAAGCAAAAAACCAACTGGCGGACCTCAGCACTGCACATCCGATGTTCCAACCAGATGTGAGCAATACTTCGCAAGCACCGGTGATAGAACAAGGACAATCCTTTAATGTCTAGTGCGAACTGGTTAGGTTTCTGATCAGTACAGTAAGAGGGGCCTAATCGCAGCGTTATAGGACCTACGTTTTACTGACAGGCTAGCGATCCGGCACCTCCATAGATGGTTGAATTCCAGTAAAGCCCACGCGGAGTTTGCTGCTAGGCGAAGTAAACTCCTCGTCGATAGAGAGAACTGTTGCAGAGATTTGAAGTTTGATGGTCTGAAATTTCATCGTAGTGAAGAGAGCGAAATACAAGAGCGCACTGTGTTCCATTAAAAAGCGACAGAGTTTTACGTCGATGTGCACCGCCTGAGACTGACGGCAAGGTGCTCACTTTGGGCCTCATCCGTACAATTAGCATCGAGTAACGGAAAGCAAAAGCTTACAATAGGAACTGACGAGCTCCAACAGGATGAAACAACTGTCTGGTACTGTTCCAGATTGGTAACAGGCTATTTGGACTGTAATCTATTTCGATGGTCGCGCAGCATAATTTAACTGGAAATCTCCAAACCTATGAGTGGTCGTAAACCTTTGGTGGGTGGTTCCCAAATCCCGTTTCTCCAACCAGTTAAAAGATTTGCAGATGCTTTGGCCAAGATAATTCTGTGCGCCATGATAGTTGGTGCATCAATAAGTATCATACGAAGTAAAGTAAAATCACAGGTGACCAGTAAAGCATTAAATCTGCAGAATTACTCAAACAAAATTTAGCATGGGATAGGAGTCAGGTCAGTCAGTCAGTCACTCATCATCATCGGCAATACACGTTAGTTGAGGGTGAAAAACATACCTCAGCTAATGTGCCGCAATACAAAAAGGATAAAAGATTAAACATCGGATTAAAAAACCTAAAACAGTAACATAATGCTAAAATGACAGTATGCATTAGATTGAGATCGTGGTTGGAGGGAGAAGCTAAAAGGGATGGGAGGGACAAAGAGACTCACGACACAAAGGCCACTGAAGTGGGATTCTCGCCTTGTCAGGTAGTGGATCCAACGAAACGTGTTCATAGTCCTTTTGACCGCGGCCCGGCAGTCAGGAAACATCAACCGACGCGAAGTTCGAAATCAGAGACTACATTCCTCAAGAGCAAGTCATCGCTTGTCCTCCCGCTTCCTCCATTCAGACCGCAGGCGCGCAAATAACGCACGATGCGGGAGTCTGTGTTATCATGCGCCACACGCGGCCCAGCCGGCGGAGCCTGGTGCGTGATATAATGGTGCTGAGCGGTTCACTAGCTCTTCTTGTACCAAATACGCGACGCTGAACACTCTCACTGCTCACGCGGTGTTCCTACCAGACATGAGCTATGCTGCAAAGGTAGCGATGGTCGAACGTAACTAGACTCTTTATGTCGGCTGATCTAATAGGTCAGGTTTCGCGACAGCATAAGGATGAACAGACGGCAGCATCGTAAACTGCCTTTCAGAGCGAAAGTGATTTCACGCCAGCGCCACAGGTGGCGGAGATTGGTAAAAGCACCGCGAGCTTTCGACATACGGGCGCGAATGTAGCTTAAATTTCTAGACGACTGCTAGCTAGTTAGTGGCCGCCAAGTGTTCAAGGAAGTGCAAATCGGACTCTTCAGTCTCAGTGATTGCACAGTGAGGAAATCAACCGGGGCTTGCAACCCTTCGCAGTGGTGGGTACGAATACAAATATGCAACTAATTTCAGGATAGACCTCAAAAACCCGATGGGTAGCAGATGATTAGGATAGCTGACCGGGTGAGTAACTTACCTCGACAAAGTCTGGACTAGGTCACGTGATTGGCTGGATAATTTGTGAGTCTTCTTGTAGGTGTCAATGTTGTGCACCAACTGACTGCCACCGTATTGAAGAGCGAGCGTGTCTCCATGTTCGTCGTACAAATTCTGGAACATGATATGTACACAAGAACGAACTCGACTGAGAGAATTGAATTAACTGGTCACATCCATAGGCGTCGGTAAGTTGGGAGGACCTCGTGCAAATACATACAGGGAGAGAATCAGACAGCACATTGCAGGAAGTGACAAAACTAAGATTACGCACATGAGCTTTGAACCTAATCTATGGAGAATTTGGCGCTTCCAGCACGCAGACAGACAGTCCCCGATGTATCCGAAAAAAACACCAAAGTCGTAGAGGGCACGAACTCGATTCATGGTAGTCAGGCACTACGGATGAGGTCCAATGGGGCGAAACGGTCGTCCAGTGCCTGCCGGATGCGCTGGAGACCGAGAGGGAGTTAGGAGGATTAATCGGCATTTTTGTGTCCCGTGTATGAACGCCAAGGAAGTAGCGACCTAGTTAAAAACGATGTACTAGGCAACATTCGGATAGAATGATGGGCGACTACAGTGCCAAAAGAGTCAGTTGACACTCCAGATGAAATATGCAGCTACCATGTTTCGCTCAGTAAACAGTTGTGGAAGCAGTGTTTACCTGTACACTCGCGTTAAGGATGAACCAAAAAGAGACCAACTTCCAATATTGCTTGCAACTGAGATTCTGCAGTTGGCTCAGCATAGCTCACTGATGTGTTTTACTCAGTCAAAGCAAAGCATTTCGTAGTAGACGAGGAGAACATCACCATGGACGATCGACAGAGTTTCGACGCTTACTAAACAAATAAAGAACAAAACCAGCAATGGTTAAAACCTCATCTGTAGTGAACATGCGAAAGAAATTTTGGTTCAGAACACGCAAACGTAGAAGTAAACCTTGGCTAGTTTGTTCACTGCGATCGTGAAACGAACAAATATTAGCCGTTGACCACTCGATAAAGTACACTCCCACCACTCACCGATCGGAAACCAAAAGGTAAATGCGTCAATTGTGTCCCCAATGCGACCTGGATCCGAGTAACGCGTTAGACAAATATAAAAGTTTCCTACTACAACCAAGAAAAAAACAACCCAGGAAAACGCATTCTACCGAAAAGCAATAGGCTGTTGTGTGGTTGCAAGTGAACAAATCAATGTAGTGACGCGAGGGATGAAAACAACAGTTGGCAAGTGTACCTGCAACAATCGATCAATCTTCGAATCGGACACGATCACTGGTTCCGAAATGAAGCCGAGATTGTGCAGTTGATAGGCAAGCGCAACGCGTCCCACGACAAATTGCGCTGTGTTAGTTCGATCGAGGCAATCGATACAATTTGTCCGAATCACCCCGCATTGATGAGGACTATCCAAGGGATCAAGGGGTATGGGACAAAAATGTGACAAAATAGGAAGATGACATACAGGGTGAAAACACAAGATGTCGAGGTGCTTCGGTATGCATACTGGAAAATAGGTCAGAAGAGAATGTGCATCGCAAATATTGTGCGCAATGACCAAGTAGTCAACACGAGAAAGACAAAAATAGTGTTCAAATCAAGTCAAAAAGTGCTTTAGGCACCCACGAAAGGCGAATATTCAGATGCAACGCATATGCAGGACATGGATGCTTAGCGAAAGAGGATACGTATAAAACAGCAATTGATGATAAAAGGCAGAAAAGGGGAAAATCACTGAAGTAATTTATCAGCCTGTTCTTGATAAATAAGATTTGGAGCAGCCAAAAAACGTGATAAGGGACTGCTGACGTACAGTAGACTGGTTTAAAGGCACGTATAGTTTTGTATGTCGACCGGTGGCCGAAAGGCTTGCGCGCATGGCTTGCAAACTTTAGGTCACCGGTTCAAATCCGCGTTGGCGTGGGCCTCCTCGCCGTATACTCATCAAACGCGCGACCTGTGGTGGTCACGTGGCAGCAAAACGTCGGTACAATCTCCTGGCGTACTACTGATGGCTTTACATATATATATATGTATATGTATATGTATATATATATATATATATATATATATATGCCCCTTGCTGAGGCTGATGCTGCATTCATGATGCGTCTTCACCGCAGTTGAGCTAAACCAACTTACACTTAAACTAGGTCTTTTTAACGTGGATAAAATTCATTACATGTTATTTGGTTTGTTCTGCGTACTTGATAATCTTCTCCTTACTTGCACACGTCGCTCACGCAAATTGTGGTAAACTTGCGTAATTTTATCGCTTGGTATTTTTTACGTAAATGTCGGACATTTTGTACTTATCACGGATTCACTTATAACCAATTTCTTCTATATGCTCATTTAGCGAATATTTATGTCGTCATATGCGTTTACTTTATTCGATATCGGCATTTCGAATGATTGGCTGTTGTTTGATATCCCCGGTGTGGCTGCGCTTGATGTGCATGTTGACAAGGTGCCTACCTGTCTATTACCCATTACCTCGTCCATACTGGCTCCAGGAGACAGTTGGTCGTCGCTGGAGGGGACGGGGTGCACGGTCCTTGTGGTCGTGCTAGGCTCGAAGAGTGGTTCCATGCATTCAGATGTTACCGATCTGGTTTTACAGAAATTGATGCAGCTAAATTTTCAAGGGACCAGGAGACAATATTCGCATGACCTCTAACTATGGACCGATTTGGTAGGGAAGTAGCTCCCAAAGGGACCGGGGGCACTACCCAGTATAGCTTAATGAGTCGCACCAAGTCAACCTCAGTCTCGTGATAGAATAGAAAATTCGTTTAAAAGGACACTGGCTAAATATTGGCCGATAGCGATCAGCTACGGGCAAACTCGTTATCGCGAAGAGACTGGACCTCCGTGATCACTGCAATGAAATGAGCTGGTTGGTATTTTCTTAGTGACGCTAGTCACTCATACTAATAAAACTAATGGCTCAAGACCACGTAAACTTGGCGAAAACATCCACTTCACAAAGATCGGTGTAGGTGAACATGCATGATGACTGCTAAATTGGATTCATTTTGAAAACTTAGGAGTTTCTAGTCATGTATGAACAATGGACAACAACAGCTGATGTGATAGCTATAAAAGTGCGTCACAGACTTCGAACAAGGTAAATGAAACAGTTGAACACCGGGAGCAGAAAGAACTGTGATGTAATGGCTCACCTAACTCCGGAGGATACGCGGTGAGAACCGCGACGATTGAAAGAAGAAATGAAAATACCCGTGCGACGTACACATGTGTCGACGACCGGAGTGAGTTGATCCAATGCAACCAAACGTTTGCTCTTCTGTACGCGAGCGATGTCAAAAGCAATGTATACGATTGGTGGATTCTTTTCGTCCACAGGCTCTGGATCAACGGTGGCAGTTTTATCGATCGGAATATGCGAGGGAAGGAACTGTGAGATGCAGAGGAGGAGAACTGCGGGAATAAGATGGCGATTCAACCCAGTTAAAACAAAGAACAGGGCTTAAGCAGTACATCGACACGTCGTTTGACAGTTAGTTCGTATGAAACTAGCACCGGTCGCGCGCGTGCTAGAGACAGCATAACCGCCCGCAACGACGCAAATTCAAAATTGCTGGTCTATTGATTACTTCGAACAGTACACTATACGTAACGACGAGAGTCCGAAGAGAGGGGCGGGAAAATGCGAAATGCATACGGTTTGCTGTAACGGGACTGTGCACAAAACGTGGAGTCTTGCAGACGGAACAGGGGATTGTAAGCACCTACCTGAGACAAATACACCAGCCCACGTTCGTAGCCTTCGGATAAAATTTGCTCGAAAGGTCGCTTTTCCCGCATCTTCATGAGGTTTAGCACGACGATTGGTGAACCGTAACGGCTCAAGAGGTCGGAGAAATGAAGCCCAAAAGCTTCATAAAGGGGATCTTCTCGCTGAGAGCATGGAAGAAAGTAAATAGAGAAGCGAGGCAGTTCCTTTGAAGCATAGGGAAATCGCAAATACACTCCGCCCAATCCATAAAAACCAGACGAAACACATCACTAAAAACATAGTGGATCCTTTGTTGAACGCTCCTTTCACTAGACACAAGGTGATAAAACTGGAATAACTGAATCACCTCTAGCTGGTTATGACGGCTTCTTTCGCAACGAACACGTTGTGCGTCGTCGATGATGTAGTTGCACGTCAGATCGACGATCTTTGGGAAACCTTCCGAAACTAAGCAGATGTTCGCATGGTCTGAGAAAATAAAATTAAACCAGATTCGTCTGCAATCCCATAAACCTCTGTGCCCCTTGCAAGTGATTGCGACGTGATCAATATGAGAACAAGGTTGTTGGTGAATGGGGGGCTGCAGGAAGCTTCATCGGATTTTTGAAGTTGGTGCTAGAAAAAACAAACGACTGCCTAAAAGCAGTGCGAGAAACCTGTTCCCATTAGCTGAGCGGTCGGCATCGAGCAACTGATGAGTACGAACGCAACCACTATTTGAAAATGAGCGATCGACTGGTAGGCTTAAACCTGTTTCGAATGATAAGTGGCAGAGCATTGTGTAAACACCGTGAAGCCGCACTTAAACGGCTCTCGCTTTGCCCTCTGTGGCCACTCTAAATCCCCAACAAAATACTGCGGGTGCGATCGTCCGAACCAGTTCGACGAGCTCTATTCAGTGCTTCCAACTCTTAAATCTAACCTGTGTGGATCATATTCTAACTCCAGTTCCCAGTTAGGAGTACATTAATGGATGTCAACTTCGTGTTAGTTTTTAAGCCGGCCGTTAGCTAGCCGGCCATTAATCGTTTTTTGGTTTATGAATTTCAGTCAAGTTGCATGGCATTATTGAGCGTTCCTGAACAGATGTTTCACTCATGCTGTGCTCTGTCATGTCATGTCCCGTGGGCGCTGTTGTGTCGGTCTCTCCGCATGACTGTGCCGATAAAGAATTTGCAGCGTTTGCAAGTTCCATCGAATGGCTTACGACTTTTGGCCCTTGACCTGCTGCCTTTACCCTGATCTCTGTCAGCAACCTAGCGCGAAACTTTAACCAACTGTCTAGCAGAACTTGCGTCATTCCCTCGGAGTGTAATATTACTTTCAGTAGTCTTTGACCGCAGCCCTTGTAGTTAGGTGATGACGGAACTCCTGTCAGGGATTTGGCAATAACACTGTCAACAGAGAGTGCTTCGCGAATGTAGCACCACTGCTCTCAGTCATGTGTTTGTGCATCGTGCTCAGAAGAATGCAGAAGCTCGGGAACACCATGAACAAATATTGTTTCCTTGCTATGCCTCTTAGGAATGCCGCGTTGGTCAACTGCTTCTTCTGGGCGATCTTTCCAAGGTAGATCAGGTAATATGCGCACTCCGCTCGGTGAGTTGCGAAGACGAACTGCTGAGAGCAGGACAGCCTCTGTCGCATCTGCTGAGTCTAGTGTTACTCGAAGAATTCGGGGTTCTCCAGAGTGCACTGAGGTCGGGTGCCGCGCTACGCGTTGCAGCATTGCAGGCTCAACCCGAATACAAGTCGCCTCGCATATGGAATTCCACCGGTTACGATCGTCTTGGAACTTGCCTCTTATTGTGCCAGATTTAGACTCGGGAACATAGGTGCACACGAGAGTTAACGAAGCTTGATTTTGTCTAGCGAGTGTCGATTTTAAAGTTGTTGCTGGTAATTTGGGTTGTTTAGAAGGCACAACTGTAGTTGACGGTGAAAGCTGCTTTGCGCCACGCGTGCTCCGTACGGAAGATGGACCTATGTGTATTGTTCCCGGTGTGTTTGTCGTGGCAATCGATGCGTGTGTTACCTGCTTGTTATCTGCACCGGATTTCCTTTAGCTCTGAGCTGTCTGTGTCATGGCTGAATCTCCAGGTGAAGCGTCTGTGGTTGGAGAAGTGGAAGCAGGCATGTTTGAGGCTTATGGGATTGAGGTGCCTTAGTAAATTTAGAGTCACAGACGCTACAGTGTGGTTGGAGCGTCTAGCTCTCTTCTTCGGCTTAGATTCGGAGCTTAGTTTGACTGGGTGAGATATTATATTGGTCATATTTACCTCCGTGGGGTCGATCTTCGTATTCACAAAATGCGCGATTATCTCAGTCATCCTATCGCACTTTTTCATGAGCAGAGATAAACAGTTGACAACTGGAATGACTTGACATGTTGGGCAAAACCAAATTGCGTCAGCAAGTTTGTTTATCTGTCTCACTTCTTGGACGGATTTGCCTACACATTGCGGACAGTATGATCGAATACAGCTAGAACAAGATTACGCTGATCTCAATGACGTTACTGCAATTGTCTGCGCAACATAGGCGACGTTGAACCATTGGAATGCTAGTCGTCCTCTTATCGTTTACAGCAAAGCCTATCTAGGCGTTAACCTTGATGAGAGTTCTTTGCGCCAGGCATGACGCACAAACACCTCAGAACACGCACACGAATTGAGAGTTTCAACTGATAAAATATCCCGGGAGTAGACATCAGAACAAATGTTAGCGAACAAGCTCGTTTTCCGTGGTTCCTCATCAGGCTAATACAACACAAATGAATGACATGAACGTAAACATCAGTTAAGAGTACAGGTTCAAAACCCAGATGGTCTGAGTGACCAAGCTAGGCGATTGGCCACACGGAGATCAATAGTTTGTTTTTGTGTGTGTGGCGTTGTCCACACTATGTATCCGTGTTACAGGGGACCAGGGTAGAGTTAGTGCCTGGACAAATTTCTTGTGTGCACATAGGTCAGGGTCATGAAGCCTGAGGGCTATCGCCTCGGCCGCTGCCAGTAGACGACATTTAACCGCTCTTGTGTGACATCTGGGTACGCGATAGATGGGCTGGAACGCCTCATGCGCTCTGACTTGATGACTCGAGTCGATCAGGTGTGTAGACACTGCGCTTGCCACTGATCTAGTCACGCTGCTATACAGCCAAGCTGGACAGTGTTCCCTGGCTCTCTCGGACAGTCTCCTGGTAGTTCTTCCGATATATCTTGCTCGACACGAGCAAGAGAAAGAGTATACACAGAATGAAGTACTAGACATTGGAATTCTGTCCTTAAGTTGTGGATTCAGGGTCGGCACTGAGTAGAAGCTTAGCCGTAGGCTTGCTGTACAGTACGTTTGGGCGATTGCGGCAGAAAGCCTTCTAGACGTTGATTCAGCTATCCCGTCCCCCTTGAACGGTAACGATAAGTAGATCGGTTTCTTTCCTACTGAATCCACTTTTGCCTTCGCTTCTCGTACCTCCATGTTTCTCGGAACGAACCTCTCCGGATAGTCATTTCTATCGAATAGGCTTCGTACAAAGTTTAGCTCGTCCGAAAGCATATCCTCGCTACATATCCTTCTTGCTCGCTCGGTTAGGCACCGAACAAGTTTCCGTTTCTGGCTGAGCGGGATGAAGCTGGCAAAGTGAGTATATTGCCCATTCCACGTTGTCTTTCTATGGACACTGCGCTGGACTGACCCGTCAGATCTTCGGCTAACCTGAAAGTCTAAGTGCGAGCTTGAGTTGCTGCACTCAGATTCAAGGGGGAATTATATGTTTGCGTTGGTTGAGTTAAATTGCCTCACTAATTCATCCGTGCATAAATGACTATCTGAGCTGCAGAATATTTCGTCCATATACCGTCCGTAGTAGACTAATTTGTCGATAACTCCGTTTAGATAGTTGTTCTCTGATTTACTCATAAATACGTCTGCTAGCAATGGTCCTAACGGAGAGCCCATTGCGACTCCGTCCTTCTGTCAGTAGATCTTCCCGTCGAACAGGAATTGTACGTTCCTGGTACACATTAGAAACAACTGTTTAAGTCGCTCGTTCGAGAGGCCGGCATCCACATGGTGCAATCGAACAGCGTCGCAAAGGTAGTCTATTGTCTCCTCCAACGGAACATTAATGAAAAGTGACACTACATCTATAGAAAACATTTTCCTTTCGGTTAACTGCATATGGCTTATGGAGTCTACGAAGCTGAATGTATCTCTGAGGCTGTGTTTGGCTAGGACTTTTCTGATCGGTTCTAGAAGCTTAGCGAGCCATTTCGCTGTTGAGTGATACGGAAAATCACACATGTCTAATATTGACCTCAATGGAAGTCTTTCTTTATGTACTTCCGGTAAGCCATAAAGACGTGAAATCACTGCGCTGGAGGGACGCGTGTACTCGAAAACCACTGAGTCAATTGCATTCTCTTGCTTCAGGCAGCGTAGTAGCTTTGTGACTGTCTTTTCTATCGAGACCGTTTTGTCTTTCTTTGTCTCCATCATCCGAAATTTCGAATGATCGTTGAGGATGGCTTTCATTTCTAAATTCCGGATAATGGAGACAAAGAAAGACAAAACGGTCTCGATAGAAAAGACAGTCACAAAGCTACTACGCTGCCTGAAGCAAGAGAATGCAATTGACTCAGTGGTTTTCGAGTACACGCGTCCCTCCAGCGCAGTGATTTCACGTCTTTATGGCTTACCGGAAGTACATAAAGAAAGACTTCCATTGAGGTCAATATTAGACATGTGTGATTTTCCGTATCACTCAACAGCGAAATGGCTCGCTAAGCTTCTAGAACCGATCAGAAAAGTCCTAGCCAAACACAGCCTCAGAGATACATTCAGCTTCGTAGACTCCATAAGCCATATGCAGTTAACCGAAAGGAAAATGTTTTCTATAGATGTAGTGTCACTTTTCATTAATGTTCCGTTGGAGGAGACAATAGACTACCTTTGCGACGCTGTTCGATTGCACCATGTGGATGCCGGCCTCTCGAACGAGCGACTTAAACAGTTGTTTCTAATGTGTACCAGGAACGTACAATTCCTGTTCGACGGGAAGATCTACTGACAGAAGGACGGAGTCGCAATGGGCTCTCCGTTAGGACCATTGCTAGCAGACGTATTTATGAGTAAATCAGAGAACAACTATCTAAACGGAGTTATCGACAAATTAGTCTACTACGGACGGTATGTGGACGATATATTCTGCAGCTCAGATAGTCATTTATGCACGGATGAATTAGTGAGGCAATTTAACTCAACCAACGCAAACATAAAATTCACCCTAGAATCTGAGTGCAACAACTCAATGTCGTACTTAGATGTTCAGATTAGCCGAAGATCTGACGGGTCGGTCCAGCGCAGTGTCCATAGAAAGACAACGTGGAGTGGGCAATATACTCACTTTGCCAGCTTCATCCCGCTCAGCCAGAAACGGAAACTTGTTCGGTGCCTAACCGAGCGAGCAAGAAGGATATGTAGCGAGGATATGCTTTCGGACGAGCTAAACTTTGTACGAAGCCTATTCGATAGAAATGACTATCCGGAGAGGTTCGTTCCGAGAAACATGGAGGTACGAGAAGCGAAGGCAAAAGTGGATTCAGTAGGAAAGAAACCGATCTACTTATCGTTACCGTTCAAGGGGGACGGGATAGCTGAATCAACGTCTAGAAGGCTTTCTGCCGCAATCGCCCAAACGTACTGTACAGCAAGCCTACGGCTAAGCTTCTACTCAGTGCCGACCCTGAATCCACAACTTAAGGACAGAATTCCAATGTCTAGTACTTCATTCTGTGTATACTCTTTCTCTTGCTCGTGTCGAGCAAGATATATCGGAAGAACTACCAGGAGACTGTCCGAGAGAGCCAGGGAACACTGTCCAGCTTGGCTGTATAGCGGCGTGACTAGATCAGTGGCAAGCGCAGTGTCTACACACCTGGTCGACTCGAGTCATCAAGTCAGAGCGCATGAGGCGTTCCAGCCCATCTATCGCGTACCCAGATGTCACACAAGAGCGGTTAAATGTCGTCTACTGGCAGCGGCCGAGGCGATAGCCCTCAGGCTTCATGACCCTGACCTATGTGCACACAAGAAATTTGTCCAGGCACTAACTCTACCCTGGTCCCCTGTAACACGGATACATAGTGTGGACAACGCCACACACACAAAAACAAACTATTGATCTCCGTGTGGCCAATCGCCTAGCTTGGTCACTCAGACCATCTGGGTTTTGAACCTGTACTCTTAACTGATGTTTACGTTCATGTCATTCATTTGTGTTGTATTAGCCTGATGAGGAACCACGGAAAACGAGCTTGTTCGCTAACATTTGTTCTGATGTCTACTCCCGGGATATTTTATCAGTTGAAACTCTCAATTCGTGTGCGTGTTCTGAGGTGTTTGTGCGTCATGCCTGGCGCAAAGAACTCTCATCAAGGTTAACGCCTAGATAGGCTTTGCTGTAAACGATAAGAGGACGACTAGCATTCCAATGGTTCAACGTCGCCTATGTTGCGCAGACAATTGCAGTAACGTCATTGAGATCAGCGTAATCTTGTTCTAGCTGTATTCGATCATACTGTCCGCAATGTGTAGGCAAATCCGTCCAAGAAGTGAGACAGATAAACAAACTTGCTGACGCAATTTGGTTTTGCCCAACATGTCAAGTCATTCCAGTTGTCAACTGTTTATCTCTGCTCATGAAAAAGTGCGATAGGATGACTGAGATAATCGCGCATTTTGTGAATACGAAGATCGACCCCACGGAGGTAAATATGACCAATATAATATCTCACCCAGTCAAACTAAGCTCCGAATCTAAGCCGAAGAAGAGAGCTAGACGCTCCAACCACACTGTAGCGTCTGTGACTCTAAATTTACTAAGGCACCTCAATCCCATAAGCCTCAAACATGCCTGCTTCCACTTCTCCAACCACAGACGCTTCACCTGGAGATTCAGCCATGACACAGACAGCTCAGAGCTAAAGGAAATCCGGTGCAGATAACAAGCAGGTAACACACGCATCGATTGCCACGACAAACACACCGGGAACAATACACATAGGTCCATCTTCCGTACGGAGCACGCGTGGCGCAAAGCAGCTTTCACCGTCAACTACAGTTGTGCCTTCTAAACAACCCAAATTACCAGCAACAACTTTAAAATCGACACTCGCTAGACAAAATCAAGCTTCGTTAACTCTCGTGTGCACCTATGTTCCCGAGTCTAAATCTGGCACAATAAGAGGCAAGTTCCAAGACGATCGTAACCGGTGGAATTCCATATGCGAGGCGACTTGTATTCGGGTTGAGCCTGCAATGCTGCAACGCGTAGCGCGGCACCCGACCTCAGTGCACTCTGGAGAACCCCGAATTCTTCGAGTAACACTAGACTCAGCAGATGCGACAGAGGCTGTCCTGCTCTCAGCAGTTCGTCTTCGCAACTCACCGAGCGGAGTGCGCATATTACCTGATCTACCTTGGAAAGATCGCCCAGAAGAAGCAGTTGACCAACGCGGCATTCCTAAGAGGCATAGCAAGGAAACAATATTTGTTCATGGTGTTCCCGAGCTTCTGCATTCTTCTGAGCACGATGCACAAACACATGACTGAGAGCAGTGGTGCTACATTCGCGAAGCACTCTCTGTTGACAGTGTTATTGCCAAATCCCTGACAGGAGTTCCGTCATCACCTAACTACAAGGGCTGCGGTCAAAGACTACTGAAAGTAATATTACACTCCGAGGGAATGACGCAAGTTCTGCTAGACAGTTGGTTAAAGTTTCGCGCTAGGTTGCTGACAGAGATCAGGGTAAAGGCAGCAGGTCAAGGGCCAAAAGTCGTAAGCCATTCGATGGAACTTGCAAACGCTGCAAATTCTTTATCGGCACAGTCATGCGGAGAGACCGACACAACAGCGCCCACGGCACATGACATGACAGAGCACAGCACGAGTGAAACATCTGTTCAGGAACGCTCAATAATGCCATGCAACTTGACTGAAATTCATAAACCAAAAAAACGATTAATGGCCGGCTAGCTAACGGCCGGCTTAAAAACTAACACGAAGTTGACATCTATCAATGAACTCCTAACAACAAAATCTTTATCTTCTATGTACACAAACGGCCAAAGCCTTCTAAGCAAGTTGGCGGAGCTTAGAGAATTCCATGCCTTACAACTGCCGGACCTCGTCATGATAATAGAGACCTTGTTAAACCCTGAGATTACCGATTTTGAGAATAATTTATCCAGGATGTCGCTGTTTCGGAATAATAGAACCTCCGATGTGAAGCTATCGATCACCCGGAAATCCGCGCTCCTGATTCGCTTTGGTGCCGCCTATGGTTGCGAAACATGCACGCATGTCTACTAGCCGTGATTAATCGCCCACGAAACTCTACATCGGAAATGGGCTCCAAACTGAACCACATCTTTCATTTTGTTTTGAACAAGTCTTACACCCCCATTCTTCTCGCTGGACACTTTAAGGTGCACGACATAGAAACGCCAGCAAAAGACGGTACGCAGTTTAAAGCTTGCTGGCAAGAGCAAATTGCTAGCCATCCCCTGTACAACCACATAACCTCTCTCACCAGATTTCGAACTGCTAACCAGCCTTCGATACTGGATCTTGTACTCACTAACGAAGAACTCATGGTTGAGGGGATAGTTACAAGCACATCATGGGGTCGTAGTGATCATGTTACTCTACTCTTTGACTATATATGCTATACGGAACACCCAGAGGAGGAGGATGATAAAGTATCTACTCTCACGCATTACAATGTGTTATCGAAGCTTGTTAAGGATACATCTTGGTCTTTCTTAACCTAATGCCCCCAGATGTTGCCTGGGAAACCTTTACAAGGACATTTAGCACACTGGTAGCGCACGCATCGGAACAGAAGTCCTTCCATCCCAAAAACAAGCAGCAGTCATTTCTGAGGAGCAGAACACGTAAATGTACGTCCCGGAAAGATTTAGCATGGCGAGATCACCAGGGCTGCTCGAATGCTTAAACCTGCACTGCATACCTAACATATCGTAACTTCCGTGTGAAACTGATCCGCGAAGACAAGATCACGCATCAGCAGGAGTTAATGAAGCCATTCTGCACGAACCGCAAAATTCTGTACAGGCACGTTGACGGCCTTCGAAAGATGAAGCGGGGGGATTCCAGCACTAGTCATGGCTGATAGGTGCACGCGATCAGCAATGGAAGCAGCCGATCTCCTACGGCTTCATTACTCCCAAACTTTTCAGCAGGTAACGAGCCCAAATATCCTCCTCGTTTCTATTACTCCACCGTCGGGTTTAGACAATATCACCTCCACTGCGGAAGCTGCGTTGGAGAAGTTGTTGTCCTTCAATATTCACAGTTCTCCTGGAGTCGACATCATCCGACCAAAAGCTCTGCAGGCGGTAGCTAGTGATTTAGCAGAACCACTGGCTGTTTTCTATAAGCGATGTCTAGAAGAGAACCATATTCCACCAGTATGGAAGCGAGGGGTCATCACTCCTATCCATAAAGAAGGTAGCAGCACTGACCCTACCTACTATAGTGATGAACCTGTTCTATTCAAACTGATGGAATCAATCATCGCAAATGCGCTGATGCAGTATCTGGAAAGCAAGAACTTAATAGCCGCAGAGCAACATGGCTTTCGTCAAAAGCATTTGTGTGATACTAACCTATTAATTGCGCGTAATAGCTGGACTGAAGCTGTAGATGATGGAGCAGAAATCGATGTCACCAACCCGGACTTCTCAAAAAGCGTTTGATCGTTTGGACTAGGGTTCTCATCCTGGGGGTAATTACCCCCAAACGGGTAAAATGGTATTTTGTGGGGTGTTAGTATTAATACGAGGATTGTTCATTATTCCGCCACTAAACAGGTTTAATAACAAAATCCTCCGAGTTCTAATTCTAATTCTCCTCCAGAAGCTTGGGAACTACGGCATTGGCGACCCGATGCTGAGTTGGATTAGTAATTTTCTATGCAAGCGACGGGTAGCGGTGAGAGTCCGAGAACCATGGTCCGATGCAATCGATGTGGTGTGTGGAGTACCACAAGACTCGGTCCTTGGACCTCGCCTATTCTCTATGTTCAGTAACGACTTGGCGAGATCAATTACTTCCGATTTCCCATTTTTCGCGGATGATATAAACATATGGCGAAGGATCAGAGGACCGGAAGACCACGAACGGCTCCAGTGCGATCTTAACACAGTGTCAAACTGGTCAGTTCAAAACGCCCTACCATTCAACGTAGACAAATGTCGCGTTGTACAATTACGCCATAGAGATAACTACATCTAGTTGCTTGGGACAAACGGACTGCAGACCAGCTCCCAGGAACGTGACCTTAGTGTGATCGTACAGAGCGACCTCAACCGTTCAAAACAGGCTGAGGTAGCTGCGAAAAGAGGCAACCAGCCCGTCAGCATACCGCGAAGGGCATTCGGGAGATTGGACCCATCAATCTTCCCAATGATGCACAATTCCTACGTGCGCCCGCATGTGGAATACGCTATCCAATCATGGCAACCTTGGTTGAAGCGCGACCTAGAGGCATTAAATGCACCACAACGTAGAGCAACAAAGAATGTAAAGGGCCTGCGCTATCACTCTTACCACCGAAGGCTGAAGATGCTGGGAATTTTCAGCGGACGCTATCGAAGACCGCGCGGCGTGTCAAGTGCAATGGTTAATTTGGTGCTGTACCAGAGGGTGCCTAGCAAAACAAGGTGTGGGAGGGCCGAGAATTGGGGGTTGCAAACAAGGGGATAAAAGTGAAGCAGGAACGGGACGGTAAGAAAAAAAGCGTAAGAGGGGGAATAAGAAGATGGGAAGGCTTCAGCAGTAGCATCCAACCCCTATCCACCCTGCTCGATGCAGCAGATAGAGCACCGTTGATTATCCTCTGCGGTTGCCAGAGCATCAAGAAACTCTATGAAGAGAAATTCACTGTGTTGCGAGGGCAGGATACTGTCAGGTTGCCCAAGCCTAGACAAGAACGATAAGGGTTCTCAACCAAAGCTTTTGGTTCAATCATATGGTGCAATCATATGTTCGATCTTCAATGACTACTTCATGTCTACTTATAGCACTAATGCGATTGAAGATCCTCAGCTCAAGCTGATACACAGAGGCAGAAATACACTTCAAACTGTTGAATTTTCACTTAGTGACATATGTCGCCAACTCAGATTAGTTCGGCCATCATGCTCACCAGGCCCTGACAACATCCCGCCAATTCTAGTCAAGCACGGAGGTCCAGACATCCCCTGCTTTTGCTTAATGTATTTACACTTTCCATGCTCAATGGGGAGCATACTTTGCACTGGAAATAATCAACTATAATACCAAGACACAAAAGCGGATCTATGCAAGATGTAAAAAATTACCGCCCAATCCACCACACATCTATTATCTCCAGAATCATGGAGAGGATAGTTAAAGAACGCATAATAGAATATTTGAGTTCTATGAGCCTTCTCAGTAAACATCAACACGGTTTCTTGAAAGGTAGGTCGTGCACTACCTGCCAGTTAGATTACCTTGATTATGTGACTAGAGCAAGAGACGCCGGAAGTGCTATCATCGTAATATTTCTTGACATCCAAAAGGCTTTTGACCGTGTCCCACACAATTTATTGTTGCGGAAGCTTATGTCCTATGGTATCACTAATTCGCTTCTAGATTGGTTGTCTTCCTACCTCGAGGGTAGAAAGCAAGTAGTCAAAATCGGTAACTGTACATCTGAAGCCACTACAATATCCAGTGGAGTGATTCAAGGTAGCGTGCTAGGCCCGCTTTTATTCTTAATCTATTTCAACGATCTCCTCGACGAAATCTCGTATGGGAAGCCGTTCCTTTTCGCAGATGATGTTAAAATTGTGTATTGTTCCGCCCCTGGACAATGTAGTCCTAACTTAGCCTATATTCAGTCTGACTTGTCCGCATTGGAGCTCTGGAGTAACTCCTGGAAGCTGCACTTTGCCACGGACAAGAGTAATCTATTGTACTACGGCTGTGGCCCTTCTCTGAACATCCTTACATTAAACGATACCCCCTATTCTTGTGTGTGGCACAGTCCGAGACCTTGGTCTAAGATATTCTGCCTCATTTAACTTTTTAGAGCATGTTATATTCTTGCAGGCTTCTGCCAGAAAAGTGATCGCCTACATAAGTCGAACTCTTATTTTGAGGGATTCCAGGCTTCAAGCCTTTAAAATATGTGTTAGGCCGAAACTTGAGTACTGCACGATAGTGCATAGTAATCTGAGAAAAGTGGATATTATAGCACTAGAGAACATTCAACGATCATTCACAAAAAGGTTTCTGAACATGCCTAATACTATGACATACCGTGAGCATTGCGAGGCGCTAAATCTGGAGCCGCTGTGGCTACACAGACTCAAATTTAATCTGTGCCTTCTTTACCGCCTACTATTCGGATTAACCACTGCTCAGCCACAACTCGAGTTTCAGACTCGTATGCGCTATGAACTAAGAAACAGCGTGCGCACAGTCAAAATGCCAAAATCTCGCACAAAGCTCCGCTCAAACTTTTTCTCAGTAAAATATGCGCTAATATGGAACAAACTTCCAATGAGTGTTAGAAACTGCACTACCTATGCACAATTCAGGCGCATGATTAATATTCACCTGACTGTTGTAAACATCTGGTCAACACTAAGCCAAACGGTGACTCTAGATGATTTGTGTGAGAAAGGTCCTGGATACGTATGAAAGTCACCTTATCCTCTATTCGTTTCAATAATATAAGATTACCTACATATAATTGCATTCTTGAGTATATATTTGAGAACGATCTTACTCCTATTAATCCGTCTAACCAATTCTGTTTTCTCCTTTGACGCACTGGTTCGTAGATGCACTACACCTATCAAGCTGATGTCTCTGTACCATCGTCGTCACTCGCCAAGATTTTCTATCAAATTATGACTGGCCCATCGGCAAGCGTTTGTATTCATCATTATGTTTTATAATTCCTCATATCTTATCTTCTTTGTTTCACCGTTGGTCATGACTGGGCTGATCTCTTGTGGCGACGGATTACAGCTTCCAGATTAAAAAAGTATACCCATGCAAATCATATTACTACTGAATCGCTGGCTTAAAACAAAAAAGTGCCATAATTGATTGATCCGCATGACAGAAAGGGCTGAGACTTCATCGCCTATAATGTATGCATAAAGCAGCCCTAAAAAAATAATAAAAAAGACATTTGACACCTAGTTCTGATGGCCTATTTACTATCTTGCCACACAGGCACAGAGCCAATTGGAGCATGGAAGTGCGGGTGAAACCCATCGTGGGAATACCCTGCATGGAAGCAAGTCCCCTGGGGACAGTTCCATGGATGACCGTATTACTTGAACTTTCCGCAAAATCTACATTTATTACTGTTCCCAGTTTCTTTATCTCTCTATTTTTTTCCAAACTGCTAATCATTTCAAAAACCCATATGGGAACCATTGATCAAAAGATGAATAATTAACTATATTATGCGATCATGTTGTACATGTTGATAAGACCACCCAATTGGTCTATGCCTCGCACTGCTGAGGAATAAACGTTTATTTATTTATTTAAAAACCTGACCTCAAGGCAGCTGGTTTGGCGTTGAGCTACAAGGAGTCTGTTTCAAGGAATGAGGAGCCATCCCCATTCCAACCCCCGATCTGGAGGACCAGGAGGCTGAGTTTGTCTGGCATCTAATCATTGACCACTCTGGTATAAGTGACTCTGAACGTGCAGAAAAGCACCACCCAGCATAGCTCAATGAATCGCTGAGGCACGCAAACCATCGCACTACGGTAAGGTCCAGCGTCATTGGATGGATGGAATTACACCTGCCGGCTACTATACAGTAAAAAAAAATTTATTAGGCAAAATCATAATTATGCTGAGGAATGTGATCGCGATTGGAGGGCGACGCGAGGAATGCGGAGGAAGAAAGAAACGCACCGCACGAACGCCACTGAGGTCGGCTCCTAGCCATATCAGCAAGTCTATCCAACCAAACGTGTTCAGCATTTTTCGGATCACAACCAGGGAGCCGAGACGCTCCAACTGAGGCCAGCTTCGAAGTCAGGGCCTTCATTCCTCTCGACCAAGTCATCGCTTGACCATCCCTCCTCTTCTTTCATTGACACCCCCGGGGCACAAACAACGCACGTCGCGGGTGCCGGGGGTGCTGGCATGCGTAACACGTGGCTCAGCCATCGGAGCCTGGTGCCTGAAATAACGGTGCTGCGCGAACGTCCGATACAGTCACGGGTTTGCGAATCAGATATTCAAGCACATTCCAATCTCTCTGAATATATTTTATACCAAGACGCAAGAGCCAGACAATTATCCGGCTAGATTACTGGAACCTTTTCCTTACCTGAAACACGGCTTGAACTATGCAAGCTCATAGTGAGGCCTACCCTGGAGTATTGTACCATTACTTACAATCATTTAAGAAGGAAAGACAGTTTAGCTATAGAAAACGTCCAACGATCATGTGTCAGGCTTGTCAGGGTATTACTCCTGAACCCTGAGTTACCACAATCGATGTCATCACCTCCGACTGGACCCCTTTAGGCTGCGACGTCTGAGAAACAATCTCCCGTTTACAGTTAGCACCTCCCTTGAAATGACGATAACCACTATCTACCCCACCAGTAATGGGGTTATCTACTACCCTCACAACCAGACCGTCCTAAAATAAAGCGACTTTCTTCTTAGTGAGATATGCCAATCTGTAGAGCAAATTGCCCCTACAGGTGCGCGCATGTTTAAACTTTGCCACATTCCGACTGGCCCCAGAAACTTTTCTCACCTTACTGAATGCGTTAAAGACCTTTATGTTACAACAACCTCCTTATAATTGGTCTTAGCAATATCTGAGGCGCTAGAAACACGCGTGAAATGCATTCTTCCTGCATCATCCACTGAAACTTGTGCTTCTGCAAGACGTTTCCTCCCACTCCTCAAATGAGTGTCTTTGAGAGTTATTACGAAGTACCTTTGAAAAAGGTAGCATCTGCATATAGAAAAACAGAAGTTCAGACGAACGGGTCCATGATTTGCGAAACCAGCTATGCGTCATCTTCTTTTAGCATGCTTTGAGTGAGAATATGTTTACATGTATGATTACTTTTCCTTGTTTACAAACGAAATACAAGTTACCTTTTCTCACACGGGAGGTTTCACAACACATTTCAGACGATCTTACATCACTTGAAATGGTGTCGTGTACGGCAAATGTTTGCCGCACATTACACACTGCATGGTATGAGCATCTCTCAATGCAAATCCGTTCGTGACTTTGGCTCTGGTTGCACAAAGTATACGCACTGCCAACCAGTTTATATTACTCGTTGGTGAGCCCAATCATTCCCAAGTCAGAGGAAATGGCTGTTGAGCGAAATTAATGCCGGTTTACCAAAAGGATAATTGGTTAAGCGATCTGTATACCGGAAGCCAAGGTGGTCTGGCCAACACCTACACTTCACTAGCTTCTCATCGATGGTACAGAAGCGCGCGCTGGTAAAAACATTATTCACTCGGACCAGACGTATCTGCTCCAACGACCGCGTGCCTGAGGAGTTTGAGCTGATCACTAAAACACTTATGAAGAATGGCTACCCAAAGCGATTTATAGACAAACATAGCCAAGTTAGATCGCTCAAGGAGATGGTGTTGACAGCCCCTAAGAAAAAGGTGTACATCGAGCTACCATTCAAGGGTGACATCGCAGCAAAAGGATAACCAAACGCATTGTCTCGGCTGTTACCTTCAGTAAAGGAAGATGAACCCGTCGGCACCAAATCACATTGTGTCTACCAGTTCATGTGTGACTGCGGTATCAGTTACATCGGCAGGACCGAACGGGTTTTAGATTCCAGAGTTAAGGAACACTTAGCAAACTGGGTTCAGCGCGAAGTTACTCGATTCACCTCCGATGATACGTGCTCGCGTAAGCCGCCAGCGTCCTCCATAGGCAGACACAGCTTCACGACTCGTCACCGGGTTAATCCCTTACCGGCGTTCCGGATCTTGCTACGTCATACTAATGCACGCCTTTTACGATTCGCCGAGGCCGTCACGATAAGCCGAATTAGACCAGCTTTGTGTGTCCAAAAGCATTTAGTTGTCAACCTGCGGTTGTCGTGGACCTAATCCCAACAACAATGACCACAACCAAAAATTTGATTAGCTTGACTGTGCTCTATAAGACATATAAAAGGATTTCCCTATTATTGTATTGATACTGACGAGATAATACGAAATGCTAGCATCGGCCAATGTTCGTCTTCTCATTTCGTTGTTCAAACTACTGAAGGGAACTAATTGTTTTAAACTGGTTACCCCACAACACTTACTTACAGTGAGCGCTGTACTGTCCTTGGACCGCAATGCTTTTAGCCGCGAACAGTGATATCGAAACTATGTTTCTCGTTCAGATTCATACGTTACAGGGCTTACACCGAAGTGGTCAATTTGTCTATGATACAGGGTGGCAGCTATTCCATACGTGATGTAAGTTGCGAGAGTATAATTCCATGGATGAAAATAAGAATGAAAGAAAACTTAGTTATCACTGCCTAGGCCAAGTGTTGCGACAAATTACCTCAAAACACAGGTGTTAAATATCTAGCCAGAAATATCTTGCTGTGCGCCACATCATTTCCATGTTATGGATATCTCAGCCTTAGGTAACAGTATTTGACAATGGCGTCGACATCGAACAGGGGCAAACTTGCCATTTCTTGCATTTCGTTACTGAGTTGCTTCAAGTTGAGCATGATGGAAGAATTATATCGTCAATTTTGGCGTTTGGAGAATTGCACCTGCATTCCAAGTTGGAATATGCTTATATTCATCAATGAGACAAGAACCAAAGTGCAATAATCATGATTGCTACGTGACGAAAGCAGATCTACAGATGTCCTTGTATGAGTATGAAGACCCCCTTCGTCAGCACTTTTCCCATGCATGCCTAACTACTTCCATTAGTCAGCACATATTGGAGTGAATTCTCAATAAACTTATGTTGGAAGATATCGTTTGTGCTACAGAGCCGTGTATCTTTTGACCTGTAACTCAGCGCGAAGCGACTCCCGCACTACCGAGACATAAAGGATTCACTGATTCCTTGTGTTAGTACGCACCGGCCATCGCGTTACTCAGCTTGATGATATGCAGTGGCTCACATGCGTCTTCCCGGTCACACCCCAGATAACCATGACTCAGCCATCCTATGCGTAACGAAATTTTGTTCCCCTCGCAACAGTTACCACAGGCAAGCGCCTAGACCGCGGACTTCTACGTCATAATCGTTGACCAAAGTACTCCGATTTGCTGTGCCGATTAACGGCCGTGACATTGAGGCGGCTTACATCCTAGCAAGCAGTTGGTGTCGTCAGACATTAAGATTCTCACCCCGGTATGGTTGCGCTCAGCCTTCACTCACGGCTTCTTAAGTTAAATGAAGCTCATTTTTTACTAACACAAGGGAATCTACAGTAAGGAGTACCAGACGAACTGAGACATCGTGTGAAAAATTGGTCATCTGCTACTTGTGAGCAACAGTCGAGTTCTTCAGGACATGTGGGGCGAGTTAGGACTGTCATATGTTGCCAGGGTCCTTCATATCTGCTAATGAATGACCGCACCATATTTTCCCCACTTCTTCTGAAGTAAGAGTGCTGCTTAGTGGTCAGCTGTCGAATACAGGGCACGTAAGATAACGCTGCCCACGAAGGACGCAACCAAGCCTCAATGCACACCCAGTAGGGTTTTATGACGAGTGCTGCACGGTTCAGTAACGACATTGCAACTACAAAGCGCAGAGTACTATTGCAGGAAAAGCCCGGCACACCCATGTTAGAAGTCACCGAAGATGCATTTAAGATAGTTGATTGGTTCACGTAACTAAGTCGTTGTATCACCGGCATTGGAAGTCAAATTATCGAAATAGTTAAGGCGCACAATAACGTGACTTCCAAAAGCTCTATAACACGTAAACTGCAGGACGTCATCGTATTACCCAGGGGCCACGTGCACAACGCAGTCATTGTAACCAATGTCACCCAGTAGGAGAAGGAACAAGACTACTGCACGTTAAATATACTAGAGAGATGAGTGTGGTTGACTAGCGAGGTATGTGCAGCACATCTCATTTCTGATATGAGAACCGAGAAAACGGTGCTATGGTCCGCCAGCTGGTGGTTTACGACAAACCCTCTGGTGCAGCGCAAAATTAACCATTGCACTTGAAACGCCTAGGCTGTCTCCTCGGCTGTCTCCGCGGTTTTCGGATACTTCCACCTGACCACGTGTAAAAAAGACATTAGAAAATGGGGAGGTTAGCCGGATTGGAGTATATCGTTCCCCTCAAGCGAGAGACTCTGGATAGGTAATCTCAGTTATCGGCAGTGCTTGGCACGGTCTTGAAGTCACAATGACGTAACGCACGCGGTCTATTGCTTCATTTAGGGAACGTACATTTATTACTGCTGAACTTGTTTCCCACGGAGTTCCGCCTTACAGTCCGAGTTTATCTGCAGCTTCTTGTCCTCTATTCACTGCTATTTGGGAGGAAATTGCACTCGCCGCGGATCCGGTAATCGGGGCGCAATTAACCTATCGAATAAAGACTGCCGTCAGGGGTTGTGGGATTCTTAGCAATAGTTTCTCCCAGTCACGAATTAATCCTGTGCTGCCCGCTTTAGAACCGTTAAAAGGTATTGTGATAAGATGGACTGATTGTCTCGAAGTTCGACAGTATGAAGAAAAGACTGTTGCGTCCGGTCACTAGATGATCCTAAATGGCGTACGCGAGAAACTAGTGGTCGATATTTCCATCCCTCAGAAAGTTGGAAGTCTCACCGCTCACAGCCGCGATAATATTTAGTGATCGTCCTAACACAAGTGAAAAAACTCCACACCCAAAAAGCAAGCCGAGACAAGTAAAAATCTTGAACCCCAACTGCAAAGCAGTATCACAAGAATGATGGACAATGCATGAAGGGCATCGCTACAACATTTGGAACACGAAAGACATGGGGGAAAATACATTGGTGCAACAGATTTGGGTTCAGATCGTCGAAATCGGAATTAGATGAACTGAGATGAAGGAGAGTACAACAAAACTCCACGGGACGGAGTACGCATGTTGTGACCGAGTAGGCCATATAGCTATGCAGAATGCGATGTGCAGTAAAAAAAAGGGGGGGGGAATCGCTCATGGGATTTATTGAACGATTGTAGTTAGCTTCAGTTGGCATTTATCGGAAACTGTAAAAAGAGATCATCTTACGTAGCAGGATCTGTGCCACAGCACGCGCAAATAAAGGTAATTTTTTACGGTTTGGGACAAATCAAAGGTAGGTAAGCGAAATTTTTTATCTGGTTAGAAAGATTTCATCGACAAAACACATAAAGAGTCTTTGGGCACATGCTGAATATACAAGCATGTGTATGTTTCTCGAGCGCGATGAAATTTATGCCTACAAACCAGTCGTTTCTCAAACCATCAGCAGGAACAACCGCAAGTGTGCGTGGCCGACCGGAAACTGTGACATAAGATATGCTCGCAGTAAATCCGCGTAAACTCAGGCTGAGGGTATATTCACCAATGAACCGCAAGAAAGGAAGTTCATTATTAGTGTTGCCTCTTCGTATGCGATTCTGGTTGAACTGAGCTCGTCCTCTGCTACCTGCAAATCCCAGCCAAAATAAGAACCCAAAGATTGGAAGCAAAAGCGTGTTGCAAAGCAATTACCGAAACGGAGATAAGTAGTGTGAAGTGAAAGGACATTTAGATGTCAACCCGACATCTATGTCAGCTGCCCTGATTGGTAGTTCAGGTCCGCTAGCCAATTTGCAGTTAGGTAAGCAAGTCATGTGGGGTAGGCGAATGTTCCTGAAGCGCCTCGATGCTTCTATTGCATACTATTTGTTCAAATCGTGTTTCTAATGAAATAATGAAACTTGAAGAATTTTACTCTCCTCCGGACGGTTAAAAAAGACAGTCGTGTATGAGAAACTCTGGTGTCGCGTAATCGGCGTAAGAGGGAAAACTCGTTTGCATCGCATATTTTAACCAATGGCAGGACAATGCAAGAGAACAGATTGTTTAAGTAGGAGAATAATGCATGCAATGGAACATTCAGTGGCTAGCCTGACGGCCACAAGCAGAACCGCGTCTGATGTAAACAAGAAACCAAAGGAGGATAAATACTTACCCGCTTGCGGCTCAAAAACGCACTAGCCATGAATACCAACAGATGAAGGCTAGCACAAAATGAGAAAACAGGTAAGAGCATCAAAAAACAACGGTACACAACGCATGGGTGTCGATTTGAACCAGATAGTTTTAGTAAAGCAACACTAGAAACTTTAGAGAAAGTGGGTCCTCGTAAAGCTTTAGACAGCAAAAAAGCATCCGGAAAATGGCTCGACGGCCGTTTCGGCCTATTGTAGCCCACAAGTAGCGCACATTTGCCGGGACATTAGGGATTCTAACCCTAGCCAAAACTCTTAAATTCCACTGAGCCATCGGTGACACTGCGGACCACAATGACATTATATAGGGCGGCTCATCCTCCATTGTCATGAATGATCCGAACGTACAGAGGCCTCAAGAGTCACCATTACCATCGTAAGATGCTACCGATGAAGGGGACAAACGATGCGCCAACGGGGCAGGCACCCCTTTCCCAGCAGCCGGAAAAGTTGACCATGACGCAGGCCGAAGCTCATTGGCCAACCAATGAGAACGGGACAATGATGACGCTTCACCTTGAACACTGTCAATGAGGACGGTCTACCTTGAAGTCTGCCGGGCCATTCCTTTATTAAGTATTGATCCGACCCCATTATTTGATCCGTCTACACTGCTTGTCGGGTGCGCAATACAGTTTTCGCCTGAGGCCTTTGTCTTCTGATCTTGAAGTCGGCCGGTCAGCTTGTGCGGTAGCACCAGGTTATCAGTACAATCATGGAAACTCATAACAGGCTACTAAGGCGATAACTGATTAGCAGATGGAAGGGAAAGTTTGTGTTTGACGACGTTCGTCGGAGCTGTACTAAGCCAGACAGCCACCACAACTCCAAGAAAGTGTAAGATGGCCGTTTCTTTCTGCCAGGACTCGTCAGTAGCGCATACTTAGCGGATCCTGATAAATCCAAACACATGGCCTTACACTTAAGAATCAGCGACTTATACCACTGAGCCATGGGTGACTGCTGTGGATCGCCATGACTGATATCTGAGATATAGCGCGGAGCATCCTCTAGTGTTACGAACCTATAGAAGACAAGGCTGGCTCCCTGAACTAGGAAAAACTGCAAGCTACCAACAGTCAAAGTGGCATGTTAGCGGCCAGGGGGATTACTGAGTATGCTTTAACTGAGCTGCCCAAGTGAATTGTGCGTTCGGATGACGGTCGCTAGATGGATGAGTACGCGTCTTGTTGGTAACGATCAATGCTAGTGTGCTGCACACAGTAGGAAAATTATCATATATATATATATATATATATATATATATATATAGTCAAATAGTGACCATGGAGCCGTCGAAAAACCCATGGTAGTCAAAGGGTAGTGCAATTTGACCAAACGAAGGAAACCTTTTCACAATCCGATTTTTTCTTTTTTCTTTCCAGTCTTTGATACAAGTCTTTGAATAAAAGTATTTACACAGTTCTTCCACTAATTCCAGTTGCGGGTCATGTGTTCAAGCGTGTTAAGCCACTGGCACTCCTCATCCTTGGGTCCCCGTACAGGGTCCAACAGCTGCTAGACGTAACGTCAGCGATCCCATGTGCTGTCGCTAGGTGGAAAGATGACAGCTACGAAATCACCTCCAGCCAGACACTGAACTAGCGAATATAGCGCAGCGTGGAAGTTGCCCAGGCGCCATGCGTAGAAAGTGACCGGTCCATCTCAACTGATGCGGCAAAACCAGCTTGTCAACATTCCCAGAAGGCAACTAACATTATCATTAACGACCCGAATTGTCCGCGATTTTGCAAAATGCAGAAAAAGTGCGGAATTTTCTAACTCTCGTGGAAAATGTAAAATTTCGCGGAATCGCGGAAAAATGAAAATACATAAAAAGCTACTCTGAATGCGTTTTCGTTGGATTCAATATATTTGTATTCGGATGAAATGCCAAAGCAGGTAGCTGGTTATTGGAACATTTCTTTGGAGTAACAGCACCGCTCATCTGCTATCCAAATCCGCTTGTTCCCAGACCCAAGTGTCACCTATGCATCTATCCATTAAGCAACCTGTCTGCCAACCTTGTGTACTAATTCTATCGTCCAGTATACAAACATTCTTTGCTCACGTGTACATTAAACCTATTCGACATCTGTTCGGTCACATCTTTTGCGCATGCCTGGCCGGCACAAACCGCCCCCATTACAGTCACCCGTGAACTTGATGCGCTGTTTCCTCTTAGGCGTTGAACAGCGGCCATCAAGTTGCATAGCACTCGGCGGCGCAATATAAGCGGCCGTATTAACATGCTGAAAGGCTGAAGTCGTCGTTATCTGTCAAGATAGCGGCGAGAACGGTGCTTTGTACTCTCGTTGAGTACTTCGTGAAGAAACTGATGTTGAGGTTTGTCATTACTGAGTTTTCATCTTCCTTTGAATAGTAGTCCAGTCTCGGCTTCGTTTTTGTTTGACGCACTACTGGAGAACCAAGCGAATCCGTTGTTTACAAAAATCAACGGGTTTTATCTTTTGCAGATGTCATCTCAGAGAAAGAAACAGTACGCAGGAGGAAAAATTGCCCTGGACAGAGTGGTGTTTTCTGGAGAATAATACGTCGATAACGCGGAAAACACGGTTGTTTTGTTCATCGTGTGAAGTGACTGTGAATCCATCTCGAAAATCAACCGTGTTTAACCATATTCGCAATCAGAAGCGTGTTCAAAAGAAAGCTAACGATGAGGAGCAAGCAGCTAAACCTGTTGCCAGGGGAAACCAGCTCCGAAGATAGTGCGACAAGCAAGAATAGTTAGTCCCATCGTCGTTGCAAATGCTACCCAGGAAATCTGCGGCACAGTGGTATCTGACTTTCTACTTGCTATGGCATCTGTGAATATTCCTCTAAAGATGACCGACAACCAACAGTTGAGGGAATTTATTCATAGAAACGTACGAAATGGCAAAAGCATTGCCAGATCTGAAGCGCTACGTCGGAAAATTCCCCAACTCTAAGGAAAAGATAACCAGATATTGAAGGAGATGTTCTGTGATACCTTTGTCAACGTTATAACAGACTAAACAACTGATGATCGCGGGAATATGGAACTACACATCCTGTTATGCGCACCATTGAAGTCCAACAAGGAGTCTCCAAGCATACTCCATCGACACGGTCAGTATGGAGAGAGTCAGTTCTGACACGGTTGTAGGAGCCATTCTACGCAGCTTAACAAGGATGGGTATAGAGTTCAGTCGTGTGACGGCCTTCGTGCCCGATGGCGCTAGGTATATGACAACATGCTACCAAATTGTCCTTAGGCCTGTTTGTGAGGATTCAGTTCACATCAGGTGTGTTGTCCATTGCATCAATTTGATTAGAGAGGCCATTCGCAAATTCTTTCTGAAAGTCGACAAATTCGTTGCAAAAATAAAAAGTGCTTTTCGTCTTTCGTGAAGTTAGAGGTGTGTCTACATGGAGTAGCTAACTCAGGAACGCGTGGATAATCTAACCAGCCAGTCATCACCAAATGGAAGCTGTCGCACATCACAACAAGTATTTCCATCATTACCCAGCCATGTTACAAACTGTACAACGAGTTTGGGGACTCAGCTGGTGTTTGTGAACTGGTGGATGTTCTAACCAGGAGAACATCACGAAAGGCTTTGATATGGCAACTGCATTGTATTATGAAGAACATGACCCGCCATCTGAAAACTGCTGAATCACAGTCTCCGGTAATCCATAAGACTTACAACGACCTTTCCGATCTATCCATGTCGATGAAAACTGCCGCTGACCATTTGCTGGCAGAGACACTCAATTTTACTGCGTCCAGCAAAACTCAAACTGACATGAAACTCTGCTTATCCAAAACTGCCATAAAAGCCCAAGAGTTGCTGACATCAGAGGCTAGCTGGCCGTTTTTGAAAGCCATTGGATTGCTCGACTCCAAACAGCTCAGCAACTTGGCCAATGATCCATGCAACTATGCCGATGTTCCAGTCCTGGTTAGTTTCCCAGCTCTGGCAGCCAAATGGTTAATCTATCGAAAAGTGGTGGAAGAACTTCAAAGAGTGAGATGTGAAGACACACTGACCTTCTCGTGCGGGATGCATGAAAGAACTCCACAACTGGCAGCCAACGAAGGCCGTTATCTATGTATTCCCGTGAATTCGGTAGATGCTGAATGGAGCTTTAGTGCATAAAAATATTGCGTCTGACAAACGTCACAACCTTTCAGACAGTAGCACTAAACACCTTGTTAGGCCTTAATTTAATTCCTCTGTTTTGAATCATGATTGACATAAATATAGTGGATGAAGGTGTCTTGATTTCTGTTTATTTTTGTTTTCGCGGTGAAATCGCGGAATTCAATATTTGCGTTGCAGAGATTTCGCGGAATTTTTGATTTCGATCGCGAAGAACAGGTTTCACCATCGCGGAAAATTCGTGTCTTTAATCATCACTGACAAGTCGGTGTTGCCACCACATGAATAATGCTCCTCAAACAACCGCTGTCGAAGACGGAAAGACGACGCATGTCCATCACGTGAAATGGCCAAAATCCGGTCCCACACAACAATGCTGAACGAGAGGAGGCACTGTAAACGCCGTGCCTTATCGAAATGGAGATGTCCCGACGACCGCCACAAGTGTCTCAGATTGACAAATGCTGACTAGGCTTTACCAATGCGAATAGAAACCTACTTGTTAGTTATATATTACCAGCAGAAACATAACTCACAAGGTACACGAAACTGTCTCCATCTCCAAAGCACGCTCAGATCAGAAAGCTTCGCGATTTCCAAGCAGGCTTTGCTTGAGCTGCCAATCCGCAGAGCGGCGCTTCTCGCTGCAATCTTATTCGGTTGGGATATTTCTGCAGCGAGCACAGATCCAAGCCTTCAAGAAACGTAAAGCGAGATCGCAGCCTGATTGTCCGGAAGTGATCATCGTCTCCCGTATATAAATTCAGTAATACGCAATGTCCTGCGTTAAAATGCAAGTGAGTGTGTCTGTCAGTGAAGTCTGGTAGCTAGCCTGGACCGAGGAATCAGCTAATCTGTTCACATCAATTCTGTGGTGCTTCGTTTCTCGAGCCCCGCAAAACAGATGCAGATTTTCGCAATGACCAGTGCAGGATCTGAGTCAATGAAAGTGGATAAAAAATCTGCAGTCGCGTACCTTATCCAGTTATCTGAAGTTAAATTTAATGTGACCAATTTGAGACGACGCCTGTGTTGGCGAAGAGATACGCCAAGTCGGGGAACATTTCTTCGTATACCTGGAGTTGGTGCTCGAGATAAACTGATGGTTTTCTTAGCACAATGTGATAAGTCACTCTGCTAGCTGAGCGATCCTCATCGAGCGAATGACGGTCGTATGATAACAGACGTTCAACACGTGAATCGAAAATCCCAGGGAGGACAACGACACCTGATTCGTTAAGGTTGCTCAAAAGCTGTGGAAGCTCCTGATAAAAGTTGCCTTGGATCGAGTCACGGTGATGTTGCAAATTAGCTGAGCCTCTCCTCGCCATGCCTGTGGATTCTTGATAAACCCCGAAGCTGTACTGCACCCAGTCGGCTGTTCATCCGGAACCAAACCAGCAGCGTGGCCTCCGTTCTTTCGCTTAGTGTTATGCCTACACCAGCCAAACCCACTGAGGCTGCTTCTGGGTCTCCAGAAAGACGCAGGTGTCGTCTGGCTCTTTGATTAGTGTAGGATGTCAGCGTAAGCACAGTGCTTGGGTCCTGCAATCGAGTTTCGGAACTGCAGCAGAGGTCAGCATCGAGAGACTCCAGGGTGCGCGCTAGACCGATTTGATGTCCAATCTGCATGGGTGGCCGTACGTCGAAGCACACTAGGCGGAAAGAGAATCTGGGTCGATGGACGGTCACAGACAGAACTCTATAGTTCGCGGTACAACCAAAATCGCAGGCAGATTCATGCACACAGGAATCAGGTAACGAATAACAAGGATTGTTAGTAAATAAACAAGTGGCGTGTGATGAAGTCGCGTAAGCGTAAGAAGCAGAAACGGTAGCAGATGAGCATAGCACAGAACAGCTGATGATTTTTGCCACAGGGTGTGATACTACCCGGTTGCACAAGGCGAAATAAGGAGTTGACTTAAAGAGCACCACCCACTAGAGCTAAATAGCCTGTCCGCAAGGCAGCGGGAAAAATCAGGGAATCGCGCCGAATGGTCGTCTGATAAATATTTACCCCAGAAAATCATCGTCTGTTGTTCGATCAGTGGCAACTGTATGCTTTAACAACAGTATAGCGAACATAATAGTTTGCCATAAGAAGAGGTGAAACGTTGGCCAGTTGATGGGAGCTACAAGATACAGTGTCCAAGCTTGCGAAGAATACCATCAACCCTCCGATGTAAACTGCAGATAGAGACATGGGGAAACAGAATCGTGGTGGACGAATTCGACGTACCAATAACTCTATGGGCGGTCGGCCGACCAGTTTTCCAGACTCTTGGGACCAAAAGAGGGGAACAGAGCCGCGTAATTGCACGTATGAAGAGCAACGACTGTTGTGCAATTGGATGTGCGATGCGTCATGAACAATTTGTTCAGTTTCCACCTGGAGAGTGAAACAGTAATTCAGTGGTGATGGTCAGAGATGCGAGTTCATGAGAGGATCACTTAGAAACGGAATCAGTTAGACAGTAGAACAGATCAAGAATAAAAACGCATATCATGCGAAGCGTTCATAACAGATTAAGACAAGCTTGATGCCTAACGGTCAATTATCAATTGTAATAAGGTTCACCTCCATGGCGAGAAACTATAAACCTCAGTAGGCAAAACGTCTTCAGTATGCGCGAACGCTTGTCGAAACATCACCGAGGAGTTATCTTTAGTCGCGACGCATGCATAATACGGAACACAAGCCTGTGCTTCCCATGAACGAAGAGGTGATGGGTACCCAGGATAACATAGGCCAAAAATAAAGGAAATACAAGAACACAGAGGATATGAGCGATAAAAAAGCTGATAGAAGGGAGCATAACGAAGTGAGCAAGCAAATGGCACAGCGCAGAGGAATGAAAGTATGCTAAGATGCAAAAGATAAGCATGTTTCAGAGATAAATTCATTGGTGTACAGGCAAACAAGTCATTTGAAAGCAGGACAACGAAGTAACGCCACATTCTTATTATTATTATCATTATCATTAATTGTACTAGTATTTCACTACCCGCATCAGTAACACTGATAGCATCAGTGGTCTGGGCCGATGCTCCGCTGTCATACAACCGCCAACTAAGAAACACTGTACATACATAAATTGGAAAGAGACCCGTGGTAAAACCCAAATACCATAAGCAAAGTCTCAAGATGAAAACACCTACAACTTGAAAAGCGTGACCATAAAAAGCCAGCTATCACATGAAGACAATGCGATATCAGGTTTTCCACTCCCGCGTCATAAGCAAAGTGAGTCTACAGATGATTCAGTGCCGTACACACTTTAAACAGACATTCCAGCAAACATATGATAGCAAACGTGCTTGCGGTGCTGACCGCAAGCCAGGATCTGCCAACTTTTAAGTCAAACACAAGGTGGATCACATTGACCACGACCTGAAGGGCCGGAGAAGACAACAGTACTCAGCCCCAATTGCGCAGCGACTGCATTTCCCACTGCCTGATAAATGATCGCTCTCAGTGAGTCTAACACCATTCCACGTCGATGATTGATGAGTTTACATACGTAGCATTTGATCTGATTAATATTGTCTGGTACTCTTCTGTGCATCTGACCGCTGGCAACCCACACCAGAAATGATTGGCACATAAAGATGTAAATATCTGAGGGCGATAGAGACGTTCAAACTGTAGGATCAAGATACCAATGCCATAGACGAGAAGGTTCATCACTGTGGCCATTAAATTCGATGAAAATTCGCTTCTGGCACCATTCTTATGCGAGCAACAGTCCAAGAACTCGCACTACGCAAAGACTACGGTATGTATGAGCTCGTGATTGACGTTGCAACTGCAAAGATAAGTGAAATGACCCACGGTACTTCAGCTTCTCGCCAGCAAGAATCACAGAAAACGCAAATAAGCGGTCAGTGGTACTTCAGCACATTTTGCTCTTTGGAGATGCGAACACGCTGCCAAAGCGTGGTGCGTTAAGAGTATGCGCCACTTCATCAGCAGCCACTCATGAGGGATAAAAGGGTATTTCGGACTAGAATGGATCCGAAATGGACTTTACACAAGGGGAAGCCCGGAGACCACGGATGAAGTTGTAGCCAGGAGAAACGCCGAAACAGCGCTCCACAAAAAAAACAAAAAGCAAAAGCCCACCATGCGACCTCCACGAAGACGTTCAGACGTGTTGCATCGTGGGTGTATGAACCTTATGTACAGTGTAGATGAGCGCTGTCACTGCAGACAAGTCCGTGCACCCCTTGGACTCATGCAGCGGATAGCGTGACTAGAATAGGATCTAGGGGATAGGTTCAGTGTGTAGCACCACGCGGAAACAAATAGAGGCAGAAGCAGTAACTAATGTGTCCGCTTATAAGTAATGAAAACGATAACCTACAAAGAACGAGATCGGTGAGGAAGAAAGTCAACAATTGATAAGATCGGAATGAGTGCACATGAGTACAAATTTCGCCAAAAGGGGTCCTCAACCAAAGCATCTGGCACAAAAAATAACCAACGGCAACTTAGCAACGGTGAGATGGGTTATGTTCATACAACCGTCGCAACGCGAATGGGCCTCAAGGTAGTGCGACAGTTTGCGTACCTCGTCGGCCCATTGACCTATAATAGGTGTGCCCCCGGCCCCTTGAGAGCTACTTATACCAGGTTGGTCAATGGCTAGAGTTCAGACAAACTCAATCTCCTAGTCCTCCGGGTTGGGGTACGAAATGGGATGGCACCCAATTTTGTAAAACTAAATCACTGCCACGTCCCCGCTGCACTGCGGACAGGCTTTTGAGCCAAAGGCTCTGTTGAGGACCCTAATCGCCCCGCTTGTTCTCTCGCTATTGGTTACAAGTATCCAGGGACGCGGACATAGTAACCACTAGTCAACAATGGGTGGGCATCGTTTTCAGCTCCAAACTAAGTATTAGGCGGCTGTAACGAAAGAACTCTGGGACACGGTTTGGAGACGAGAAGTGGGCGTACAGTAAGTCGCGCGGAAAGTTGAGAAAAACGGTCCGTCCTCACGATAGGGGATGCTACGCAGCCGGTGGGAGAACAAACACAGCTGAGCAGTGGAGATGGCTAGCAGATTTGAATCCGTCTAGACAAGTGACGTGAGTCAGACCAGAAACGCAAGCCGCGCCATGTTTCTAAGACAATTCGGTCTGGCAGGACTCAGTCTTCTGTTTTTTCCGGCTGGGTTGGCGGCGCAGATGGAAGAGGCAAGGGCAGCGTTACAACATTAAGCCATCGTTGATTGAAAGGATTTCCGTGAGCAAGTCGACTGGCGACATCATCTAAGGTTGGTTCACGAAGTAGTACAAAACGCTGTTTGTTTGTGATTTCCGCTTATGCCCCACCGAATACAGCTCTGATGCCGCCAAGGACGCCTTCTAGCACGAACTAAACATGCTGCTACGTAGTGCTACCAATCCAGATATCATAGTACTTGCAAAGCATATGAATGCACAAGGTCGCACAAGGCTCTTCAGGAGCTCAGCTAGGTGGCTAATATGGACCTAACTCCGAAAGCACTGACAACGAAAGCGTCTGTTTTAATTGTATGCGGAGCACTAGGTGTTTCTTTGCAGCACCGCTTTCAGACACATTGGGCGCCGAAATGCCACTTGGCATCCCTCAATAGCTGAACAGCAGTGGACCCAAATAGATCCCATTGCCTTAAGTTACAGGTGGCGTGGTCCCATCTTGGATTGCCGCGCGTTCTGGAATACCTGCGTGGACTCTGATCATGCTTTGGTGCTACGTGGTTTTTCCATGAACTTTACCGGGAGGCGTACCAAGGCGTCTACCTCGATTGGCAACTGAGAAGTTATCGCAGTAATCCGGTCAAGCAAACCAACAAGGATACGCTGCTTATCGGACTTCCTCTCTTTCGTCCTAATGACACTAAACTTCAGTTGAATAGGATCGCCGTGTACGATGCAGGAGCGTCTGCTTGTGGTACTATCAATCGTCACCGCACCAGCACTGGATAGACCAAAGGTCGGTGGAACATTAGGAATTCAGAAGAAAACTTCCGGACTATTAGATGCGAACTAAAGTGAAGCCTGTGTGCTGATTGAAACCGTTACTTTGCTGTGCTCGTACATTGAGAAACAAAATATAAGCATTGGTATACCAAGTAACGAACTGAAAGTAAATGGTACTCAGATGTACCTAAAACGTTCGACTCCGATTCGAAAACTAGTTATACAGACAGGTCTATGGCGTATAAATGGGATCTCCGCTTGGTCCACTGCTAGCAGATGTCTTTATGAGAATGCTAGCAGGCGGTTCACTAAAACAGGTTATTGAAGGTCTGAAATTCTACAGGCGTTGTGAGGACGATATATTTTGTTTGGGCAATCAAATCGCAGCAGGTAGTCAATAGCTACAACAAAATCCACCCGAATGCCATATTTAAGGCTGAGGATAAATTTTGAGACGCAAACCCCGTCAGAAGGAACGACGCGTCAATCCAAGTAAAAGTATTCAAGAAACCATAATGGATAAGGCAATACACGAATTTTCACAGCTTCGTCCCACCCAGCCACAAAAGGAAGTTGGTACAAACCTTAACTGCTCGGGCATACGAAATTTGCGACAAAGACACCAATTGAACCGAACTCAAAGGAATTAGAGACACTTCTGGAGACCGGCTATCCATACCGTTTTATCGAAGCCCACATGAGGAGTATACCAAAAGTGCCGACACACGATCGAAATGAAAAAACTTTTCATAACTCTTCCATTCAAAGGAAATAGTGTAGCTGTGGTGTGCATATGTAGACTAAAGTAGAGTTGCAAAGGTACCTTTAATGCGCCCCGGCTAAAAGTGGCCTTCACGAGAAGGCGCTTACTTGCACCACGGTTCAAAGACTGAGTGTCTGATCATCTCCAATCCATGTTAATCTAAAGATTCGCAGGCCCAAGTGGGACTAAGTACGTTGGTCGCACGATCAGACATTTAGGTAAGAGAAGCAAGGAACTCCCTTCAAGCTGGGTCTTCAATCAGGAGATGTGATCAAGTAACAACGCGATTACAAACCGCCCAATCAACTCCGGTCACCAGATCAACAAACATAGTGCCTTCCAGATTCTATATAGATTCCCGCCTATGCATAGCCATCGAGTAAGGGTAAGCCTACTTGCTAATGCGGAAGCAGTACACATACGGCTTACAAGTTCCGACCTGTGCGTTCAGAAGAATACGATACAGAGATTGCAGCTGCCATTGCCGAATATCAGACGGTAAGGAAATAACTGCACGCCGCAAGACCACCGGACTTCGATCATGTGAGTAGATGATTGACATCATGATCACAAGTTAAATAGCCTGATCACTTGATTCCTTGTTATACGGACGATCACAACAAACCTTATCCTATCGTATATTGATGAAATGTTCGAAAGCAGTTGTCTGCTTGAAGCATTGTGTTTCTCTTTCTCTTTCTGAGCTTTAGGTAGTCAGTTGCACACGATAAGCGCAAGAGATAGTTTATAACGTCGGATGAGTCCGATTCCAGTTGGCTGAATCCTCGTGTATAAGAGAGATGGATAACGATCTTCTGGGAGAACTGTTGTTCGAGTCTCAGTTTCCATCGGTATAGGAGAGAAAAGTTAGCACAAGTGAAACAGCCTTCGATTACGGCAAAGGACGACTCACCTCATTGGCAACATCACCGACTAGATTGATTCCGCGCTTCAAAAACCGAGTGCCTGCATAACGTCGGCTACGCCGACCAATCAGGGTGAGGTAAAATGGCGCTCCGCAAGCGGAAAGAGCAGCCTGTAAAACGATTCCGTTGTAGAGTGGTATGAACCAATCCGGTTGCAGATCACTGTCGCTTAGTGGATCCTGGTGCGTAGGCCGAAAGTGTGGTGGGATCAAACGCCAATTCCATACGAAACGGTCGTTCGGTACGGGTTTTACAGTGCGCACTGTGTTTGAACTCGAGCAAGTGTTCGAAGACACCTAGAGGTAAGCAAGGATGAGATGGAATAAAGAAGGGAGGGGTACAATTAGCAAGTTGTTTCAAATGTAAAAGCCCTTGCAAAGCGAACAGCATTGATTTGGTAAACCATTCCCCATGGAGGTGCACTTAAGACTAAGTGGATATCGAGGCTGTGGTCAAAGTTGCGCCGAAAGAAAATGCAACCGGATGTACAACAGGGAGTGATGTCTCATATTCACATCAACAGGTGAATGCTAGGTGTAACACGGTCACAATACTGCGCGCCATGAACGGTTTTGTACCTAATGCCACTGGTCAGGAAGTGGTAGCAGAGCTGTTCCAAGCGTGTGTGTGTGTGTGCAAATAGATACGAAAACAGTCGTAGAGTGTTGTCTTGCAAGCGCGCAACACTTAACATTCGTCTGCCTCCAATACGGACCCACTGACTGAATTGGTTGAGATTTACTTCCAAGTGAGTACTGACTCACAGATTGAGATTGCGCGCTAAAATTCATTCACATGAGTGATTCAAAATGGTCGGCGTGCCAACAGACGCTTAGTAGACACATTCGACAAGTTCTAGGCCAGATGAAACTGCTGAAGTGGCACGTGAAAACAACATAGAGAGTCCAAAGGCAAATGCCACAGGAATCAGTCGGTCGTCAATATGTGTGAGCAGATGCTGGGTGCATAAACCGGGTGACCAATTCACAGATCACTTGAAAATCATTTTAGAGTTGTGCGAATTGTTCCGAAATATTTCGTATTCAGCGAGTTATCGCTTCAAATCAAAACCTACAGTCACCCTCAAGGTGTCAGAATAAATTAATTGAGCCGCCTCCTTACCGTGTGACGCACATAGTATGTAGCACACGTTTCTGGGCACTTATGAACACGTGCGGAAGGTATGACCGGACCTGCTTCGCTAGACCATCTCACCTCGTTGAGAATATAGCAATCCAATTGCAGTAGATCAACATGTGCCTGATGTACAGACCCACAGCGTGCTAGATGCTCAAATCTCAGAGTAAATAGCGTCTTATACAAAACGAAACGGATAAACGGTTGAAAAATCCGTTGCAAGAAGTACACATGTGAAAGAACAGTGTCACAGTGTCAAATGTCATATTCTCGTGATGACCTGTTGCCGGTTGCAAAAAGGCTCCCCGAGTATCTACCCATAGGTATTGTAAAAATTTTGGTTAAGGTTTAGCGTTTAGACCCCAATGAGACAAATAAGTAGGGATCGGTACATCGTTTAAACCGCTTTGCCTTCCTGTACACACCGATTGAAGTCATGGGTTGGCTAGCCGAACAATCTCCACGTGGTGCCCGTTGGGTGGTTCGGGTTAATCTCGCATTAACTACCAGTTCGGCGGCAGTGTTTCAGGACGTGGTGGGTTTTCGCCTGGCAAGTGTTCTCCTTGGAAAAAGCCACAAATGTCTGCTTAAGAACACTGTGATGTGGCGGATGTGACTCGCCACTAAATAAAGTCACTGCCCAAGGTTAAGCTGACAAGCTTATCAAAATCACAGAAGTCAAACAATTCTTCAGACATCGGTGACGCGATCGAACTCATTCAAACGAACAGTAACACATCGATAAACACAAGCCACACACCTACCTGCATACCGACATTTATGGATCCACATATATAAAAATCCTATAATACTATTGAACATTTCTTGATCAATTGTTGTACTATTACTATGATTATGCCTTTAATGGCGTACCTCGCGTAGCCGAGAATAAAAATTTATTCATCAGTTTGCTTGAGAATAAGAGCTGGAAAGTCAGCGCGCAGTTTAACAGCAAAATGGTGGAAAGAAACAGCAGTGTAATCGAGAGCGGAAGGACCAGACACTCAAGAACCCGGCATACCGGTACACAGACAAACAGACTTCCAAGCTCGCGTGCAAGGAGTGAAGAGGGTTGTTCACAAGCCAAAACATAGAGCAGTAGTAATAGTAAGAATAATAGCAATATATTCGAGGTACACAAGTGCTTCGGATTCATGTCTAAATAGTATGTGACCGCAAGCAGTCGCACACAGGCTGGGTTACTGACAAGACGCTCAAACTCTTGGCTGTACATTGTACTATAGTCGGATACCAGTCGATTTCAGTAAGCCCCATTGTATCCTACATCTCGATGACATCCCCATGATAAAACCCCTGCCCAAATCGCGAATACTTTGAAGCACACGTGGTAGAGCCGGGTCAGAAACGAGTTCCCATCCTCTGTGCTTCGAACGGAGAGTAGGCAATCTTTGGAACAATCTACTGGGGGTATCTAATGGAAGAAAACGGGATATGTGAACTACAAGCCGCCAGTAACATCCGCAAACAACGGCCGTAGCAATTCAAAACATGGTTGGATGTAGATTTCTCCACTATTCAGATTCAGAGGGCGACTGCCGAATGACAATGACAACTCACATGTGTGAGTCCACAGCAACTATGAAGCATACGCTATTATGTGATATCAGAAAGGCGCTTGAAAAAAGAGTGGAATATTGATAAATGAAGGTTAGTATTTTAAAAGTTTTGGGTTACATTTTGATGCAGATATACAGATTTACAACTCGACTTAGTCCTATATCCAGTATTTAAATACCAGGCCCACTACACAAAAGGCTCTCAGGCCTACAATACCACGGCTCCACGCGTACAGAACTTGGCTCGTTCATCATCAACAGATGTACATCAGCCATTTGAACTGATGCTTCGCTGCCATGCAACCATGATGACCTATGAAATGAAGAAAAATCAGAGTGAGAGAAGGGGAGCTTAGCAGAGGAGGTAAACGCCGTAAGCAAACATTCATGGGCAATGCGCATACACCTCGTGTACACAAAATACTGTCAAAAGCAGCTAACTATCGTGCAAAGATAAGGCGGCATCGGCGAGACAGCTTCCTTGCGGCTTTCACTGCCACGCGTCATAATCAGCCATCACCCCGCAGATAACCCAGTACCAAACGCACTTTAAACGGGCAATCCAATTAGGAGACGGCAGCAGACGCGCCACTGGTGTCGGTTGAGAGCCATGTCCTGTAAAGTCTCGAGCCAAGCACAAGGCGAGTCACGTGGACTTCAGCCCGGAAGGCGAGAAGGACCAACGGCACCCAGTTTAGTCGTCAGTGACTTCATTTCCCGCTACCAAGTCAACTTCTGTCCACCTCGAGCATTGCGCCACTCTACACCTGGCAGACTAAACAAGGCCCTCCTAGGTAAGCGGTGACCAGGCATACGTAGCACGTGCCCGAGCCAACGCAACGTATTCAGTGCTATCTGTTGTTCTACGGAGCTAGCATGATTATCACTACCTAGTACTCGCCTAAACACACCATCGTTGCGGACACGCTGGTGCCATCCGACACTAACAATTCTTCGCAGACAACGATGATCAAAGACTTGAAGGCGCCTCAGATCTTCAGACCGAAGGAGTTAAGTATCACTACCATAGAGCAGAACGGCCCTCACTGTGGCCTTGTACACCCGGCCTTTCAGACGGAGGGAAACTCCCTTCTGTCGCCAAAGATGCCGCAGGTTCAAGAAGGTAACTCTGGCTTTTGCAATGTGTGAGCTGACCTCAGTTTCTATGCGTCCATCGGTGCTGATGCAGCGGCGAAGATGAGTAAATTGGTCAGGCACCTCGTTCTCAGGAGTCAAGGGATCATCAAGGGGCTGGTGGTCCTGCAGTAACTTTCAACTTTGAAGGTGCGAAGTGCATACCAAATAATGAGACCACTTTAGACAGGCTATTCAGGATTGATTGTGCCACCGCAACATCTTCGAAAAGCAAGAGGATATCATCCGCATAATCAAGATCAACTAACCTTTCTCCAGCCGGGAACTCAACGCCTACATCGTGAGATTCGACAAGGGTACATTCCATGATAAAATCCATGACGAAATTGAACAAACCCGGAGAAATTGGGCAATCCTGACGAACGTCACTGGTGGTCGGAAAGCTATCCGATAGGCCACCGTAGACCCTGACGCAGCTTGTGGTGTACGAGTATAGAGCACAAAGGATGTCCACATCTTTCGTGGGAACACCTTTCCACGCAAATATTTCGAAAAGAAGACATCGATCAAATGAATCGATCGCGCTCTTGAAATCGAGGAACACAGCTATTGTCGGTCTGCGGTATGCGTGGCACTGCTCTAGCACCTGCCGCAGAGTGAATATATGGTCTATACAGTCATTCCCGGGCGGAAACCGGCCTGCTCTTCCCTAATCCGAGATTCCCGTTCCATAGTGAAGCAAGGAAGGAAAATCGAGGCCAGTAATTTTGTCACAACTGGCGTTAGGCTAATACCCCTGTGGTTAGAACAGTCTGTGCGACTGCCACTCTTGTATATTACCACTACAATCGATTCGTTCCAATTAGCCGAGACGCTCTCTTCTTTCCAGACACATTCGAATAAGGTCAGTGCTTTGCAGAGGACCTCACCTCCATCCTTAAATAGTGCAGGTGGGAGGGAATCCGGGCCAAAGGCACGAAAACGATTGAGGACTGTGATCGCGTTTCGGTCCTCGGCCTCCGACGGAGGCTCTAAACTAACTGACCATGGCTCGTCCTGCATCACCTAAGTAGGAAGAGGTCCGGGAGCGAACAAACAGTATTCAGTAACATTCTGTAGGGTACCTAGAACGGAAAAACGCCTCAGCCGTTGAGTCGTGATACAACGCAGATGACAGCAAAAGAAAAAATAGAATGAAAATATTGTGCGACACTTTTGCTTATGAAATGGGGATGAGATCGCGTTTGCAGGAGCTGACTAGGCAGGATGAGGAGGGGCAATAAATCACAACGCAAACAGCACTGAGGTCGGTTTTTGGCTACAGAAATAAGAATAACCAACCAAATGTGTTAATCGTATTTTAAACGCGCTCGCCTAAATGTGGTAAAGGAGTCATCTCTCATGTTAACACCTGCGTAGCAACACAAAAGTAAGAACGTTTTGTATAAACAGGTTCTTAAGTCAGAATGCCCCAAGTGACTGGTGAGTCGCGCAATATTAGTGCACTAACTTCGGTGATTTTGGCATGCGTTTCACATGACTGGTAAGAATTTATAGGGTGCTTCCGAATCTAGGGATGGGGATCAAGAGCATGTTTGTGTATGAAAGTTTGAGAACATGTTACCAAGAAATCCTTTCCTGACTGCCTTCCACATTTTTTAATACCGTCTACCTTCCGTAGCCCCGCATTACTTAGAATATTCTATATATAAATACATATAAAATGTATATATGGTTGGCGACATCCGTATCCGGATTTGACTGGCAATGGGGCCTCCACGAGGACAGCTACAGGACACCTGCGACCAAAGAGGACCATGGATGGTCTGCGCTGCAGCACCCACAGCTCCAATGATAAACTCCATATCCAGTGTAGACCCGAAGGAATAAGACCGGGAGGCAGGCGGATGGGAGCCACGTCTCCTCAACGGAGCCGGCCCACACTCCTACACAAGCAAACACAATCACGCTGTATTTGGGGGATTCAAGCGCACAAAAGCCGGTGAGTGGACCGTAGCCCACTCCAAACTGAGTGCATGGAATCACTCTTCGAGTCCAACACGGCCACAAGGACCGTGAATCCTGCCCCCTCTAGCAACGACCAACTGTCTCCTGGAGCGATTATAGTCGAGTTAGTGGATAATAGACAGGTAGGCAACTTGTCAAGATGCACATCAAGCTGAACCACATCGGGGATGACAAGCAACAGCCAATCACATGTAATGAAATGTCAAATAAAATAGATCGAATACACCGTACCGATATGGCGCTAAATTAACATGAAGTAAATGGATTATCAAAATAACCGTGATAGATTCATGATGGTAGAAAAGGGGATCAAACACATGTAAGGAGAAAAAAGCGAATTTAACCAACTTTAGTTTAAACGAAATGTGCCAGTTACTAGATTATTCAGGTACACATTAAAATGAATTAACAAAATAACAATAAGACAAAGCAGCAAACTCATCATCTGAAATAAAGGAACTCAGCACGCAAGCACACCGTTAGTAAATCAAATGCAGCATGCCTACCAACGCTGTACCGCCCAGATGAAGCTCATCAGAGGACAATTTTCCGACGAGCGTTTAGATCACCATGCTCCTTCTGTAACGAAGAAGATTGTTAAGTTGGTGACAGAAATCATCCTTCACTGAATCAGGGTTGCAGTTTCTGGGTGCGTAAGCCACAATGACAAAAAGGCACGTTTGTCCTCGCGCGAATTTGAAGCCTGAGACGAACCAGCCAAACTAACGGCGCACATCCGGGCAGCTTCAATCCGGGGACTCAAAACAAGGCCGACGCCTGCTTGACCTGCATTTGAAGCCGCGTCATCGCCAGACAGACGCAAAGAGAATGTTCGAAATGATTTGGAATATTTGTAGCTCAGAGAACTCCACAACAACTGAAAAATCCTTCTGAGCTACCAATATTCCAAATCATTTCGAACGCCTACGGGCGCTCAAGGCTCCGCACTGCGCGTCGTTGGGAGGATTTTGCTTTCCGAAATGCTTCCACAAAGCAACAGCTCTACTTCCTCCATGAATGCTTGCGAAGACATTCATCCTCGCAGTGTCAGCTATAGACCACCGATGAAGCATTCACAGACATGCACCATTGCGCAGCAATTTGGAAAGCGTATGGGACGAATGATGATCATAGACGCATACAACCGTATCAGAAAATATGAACATTGTCTAAACGAACATCGAACCAGTTGTTTACAAACAATTGAGCAACAACTGACTGAACAAGTGCACCTGGCAATAGAGTGCAGAGCTAAAAAGGACAAAAGCAAAAAGGCGGACTGCGCTACACCAGAGGTTGACCAAACTGATAACCAGCAAAGACGAATGCATCAACAATGGTTGGATCAGGAACCTGTCAAAACGGCCACTCACTGGTACGGAACAACAAATTCTCATGAAAGGCCTAAATTAACTACAAAGACGTGACAACTATGCATTTCGTGGAACGATTTGAAAGCGCTTTGTAGTCCAACGTATTAGAGAATGAAATAGAGAAACAAATCAGATATACAGCTGACCCAGCCATAACGAATTTAAAGCAATGCAACCCTCTATGCCGACAAAAGGAAGAAGCGATAAAAGCTCTGAAATTGGACGAATCAATTTTTATCCTACCTGTTGACAAAGGACGGATGACAGTAATTATGGATAAAACAGATTACACAGAGAAAGCGAAACAGCTTCTGAACGATACTACAACCTACCAATGCATTGAGAATGACCCAACGTCGCAACTAACCAACAAAATAAACAGAGTGTTAGCGAAGCTTTAGCAGTCGAACGAAATATCGGAAGAGGAATGAGATAAAATGAGGGCTTGAGACTCGAACATTGCACAATTCTATGGACTACCTAAAGCACACAAGGATGGAGCACCCTTAAGACCAATTGTGGCACTTCCAGGCACGCCCACCTACTATCTGGCAAAGGAACTATGGAGGCGCTTCAAGTACCTAATCATAAATCGCAACACTCCATAAACACCGTCCAACAATTCTCGACGAAGCTCAAAGACCTAAAAATAGAAAATGCTGGAACCATGTTGTCCCTCGATGTAAACGCCTTACTCACTTCCGTCAACTTATAGCTGGTGAAAGAAGTTATCGTAGAACATCTGGATAACAGATTGGGAACATGACGAGCAGAAGTGTATGCGAACCTTTCAACTTATGTCACTCAACTTACTTTGAGTTCAACGGAAAAATGTATAAACAAGTGAAAGGTGCACCGATGGGATCACCCGTATCCGGACTCATCGCATTATCATGCAAAAATTGAAACAGGATCTACTACCAATGATTAATCCGAAACTTTGGGTTCGCTACATCGTTTGTGATACTCAAACGTAGTCAAGTACCGATTGCGCTTCAACTGCTTAACGAAGCTATGGACGGCATCTAGTTTACCGTGGAATCAGAGAAAGGGAACAAAATTCTTTTTTTGAATGTGTTAGTAGACAGAACAATGGACGGCGAATTGCAAACATGAGTTTAAAGAAAAAGTACGCACACAGATCAGATATGGAACTTCAACAGCAACCACCCAAGATGTCACAAAACAAGCCGTGTACAGATACTGTTCCGTAGAATAGCAACTCATTGCAGTACGACAGAAGCGAAACGAGCAGAAGAAAAACATTTATCCAAGTCATTTGTGCGCAACGGATATCCACGCAGTTTCATCCGAAGATGCTTAAACAGCAAGCCCTCAAAAACCGAACCTACGTCAGCTATGACGAAACGTATAGTTCTGCCGTACATAAAGAACGTATCTGAAATGACGGCCAGATTGTTCAAACAACATCATATCATGGTATCCACAAGCCAACCGCCACCCTGAGGAAAACATTGTCAAAACCAAAAGGAAAGCGAGAGACACTAGAACGACGGAATGTCGTATATAGAATAAACTGCGTAAAATGTGAAAAGCACTATGTGGGACAAACAGGAAGGAAGCTGTCCACAAGGATACATGAACACCAAAGAGCGTGCAAGAAACATTACGCAACCTCATTGGTTTCAGCACACGTGGATGTAGCGGGACACAGCTTCGACTGGAAAAAAGTAGAGATCTTGACCGAAGGAGAAACACAAAAAGGGAGGGAGTTTCTCGAAGCCTGGTTCTCAACCACGAACTCAATCAACATGCATATCGACATCAATCCAATATACCAACCGCTAAAACAGAGAGAGCACAAGAGAATTAATAACCGCTGTTCGAAAGAACCTGATCCAACACTCAGATAATGAACAGAATGGTCAATGTGAGCCTATATTGCTCACCCACACCCGCTGCACCAATCTGAGTGCGATAATCCCAACCACGTCGCAAACAGCATTTTGGCAGTTTACCACAGTGACTTGAGCATGCCCGCAGAACCCAATGATTTGCCAAGTAAAAAAGGCAAATTCAGTAGCTTCGTATGCCTATATAAGGAACGGAGTAGTTGCTGACAGTATCCATTATTGGGTTTGTTTTCTACCAGCTACTGCTACTTGACTGCCATCAATCCTGCACTGAAGGTGCCACTTCGAATGGTGACGAAACGTTTGCAACCAAGTTATCTAGCTCGGAGAATTCCACAACAACTGAGCAATGAGAATGTGCCGCCAGTGTCACATGTGGGGGATCTCAGAGTAATCACGGGTTTCCGATATCGACCGAGAGGGTCTCGAGTGTTGGGCCAAGTGTTGCCTGTTGCTCAATCTTTAGCAAACTGCGCACGTTGTGTTATGCAAGTCTTAGCGAGGATCGAGGACTCTAAAGGGAAACGGATGAACTGACCTTGTCCGCTTGGTTGACCATGGACTTGTCGACTGGATTGGAGCGACGCTCTGGGATTGTGTGAGTTGGAACTAGAAGACAAGCGACTATTCAAGCAAGGTGGGAAAGCGCCAAGAATTAGGGAATCGAAAACAGGGGATGAAAGCGAAGTTGAAACGGGACACTAAGGATGAAAAAGCGCAAGATGGGAAATAAGAAGGCGGAAAAGCCTGAGCAATATCATCCACACCCGATCCACCCTGATTGATGCAGCAACTAGGGCGACGGCCAGAGCATCAAGAGATTGCTAGAAGAAAAGGTCATGGCGTATTGCGTGGGCAGGATACTGTCAGGTTGCCCAGGCCTAGACAGGAGAACGACTAGGGTTCTCAATCAAAGCCTTTGGTTCAAAAACCTGACCGCAAGGTACAGGGTATGGCGGTGGGTTACAAGGAGTCCGTTTTAAGGAATAAGCAGCTCCCCTCATACCAACCCCAACCTGGAGGACCAGGAGGCTGAATTTGTCTGGCCGCTAACCGTTGACCAATCTGGTATGAGTGGCTATGAACGTGGGAAAAAGCACCACCCAGCATAGGTCAATGGATCACTGAGGCACACCAACCATCGTCCCCCGGTAAGGTCCAGCCTCATCGCGATGGATTGGTGGCATCCATGTCCGGATTTGCCTGTTACCGCAGCGCTTAGAGGGACAGCCACAAAGCGCCTGCACCTACAGAGGGACCATGGGTGGTTAGCGCTGCAGTACCCACAGCCACAGTGTAGTATGGGCCAAAAATGGAAAATTATAGCAGGAGAGTAATAAATGTGTTAAGAAAGACGGAAAATTGACTGGAGATTCGAGGCGGATATATGTGAATTTGAAGACGATTGGGGAAAATTTGTTGTACATACCTTTCGCATATTATATTGCAATGAATGTGACAGATCGTAGGTATAACTGAAGTAAAAGTTACTGGCCATGTTGATGCTATTGAAAAGTTTCAAATAGCGCACTTCGTCGGCCATGACGCGAGTCTGTTTGAGACTGGACTGATACTGCTGAAATGCAGTTTGACGAGAAGTCTCAGAAAACGCAGCAATCGAGACAGAAGAGCCCTTCGGAGTCAGCTTGGGGAATGTGTTACGGGTGGTGGAGGACCTAGAAGATGCAACGGAGTGGGCATTACAGGAGTGCATTTCGTTTCCTGGAATATAAAGAGAATGCGTATCTTCCACCTGAAAAAGGAATGGGTAGTATCACCATGGTAATTAGATAAAGCTGAGAGCCAAGGATGTTTTGCGTAGCAAAAAGACGAATGAACTGGTTTGACAAAATGTGACTGAGGTAGGCATTTTTATGAATGGGATGAACCGCGGTAAACAGAGAGCAAGCAAAAATTTTCAAGAATAAACCATGAAAACGCACTGATTGGAGTCGAACCAGCTGCATGACGGGCAATCAGACTAAAGTGAGAAAGACACGGAACGCCCAAGTACGTTACAGTAAGGGAGGGATCGTCATGATCACAAACAGCAGTACATCAGTCATTTGAACTGATGCTTCGTTGCCACACAACCACAAGCATCAACGGAACGAAGAATAATCACAGGGAAAGGAGCGCAAAACTTTGCCTTAAGCAAACATTCAAGGTCAAAGCAGTTACACCTTGTCAACAACATGTCATCACAAACAACTGGCTATCGTGCAAGGATAAGACGGCATCAGCAAGATAGCTTCCCTGCGGCTTTTATTGCCCGGCGTAGTAACCATCAATTACTCCGCAGAAAACACAGCACCAAACACACTCTAAACAGACAGTCCGACAAGACCTGACAACAGACAGGCTATGGGTGTCGACCGCGAGCCATATCCTGTAAAGTCACGAGCCAAATACAAGGGAGGTAAACTGGACTCCGGCCTGGAAGGTGAAACGGACCAACCGCACCCAGCTTCGTAGTTAGTAATTTCATTTCACACCGCAAAGTCAACTTTTGTTTACCTCGAGTCGTGCGCCATTCTACATCTAGAAGACTAAACAAGGCCTGCCTCGGTAAGCGGTGACCAGGTATACGTAGCACGTGCTCAAGTTAAGGCAATTTATTCAGTGTTATCTATTGTTATAAGGAACTAGCCTGGTCATCACTGCCTAGTACTCGCTTACACAAATCATGGTTGCAGACACGCCGGTGCCACTCGATACCAGCACTATCTCCCAGACAAAGATGATCAAAGACTTGAAGGAGCGGCAGACCTTCAGATAGAAGGTGCCAAGTCTAACTCCCATAGAGTTAGACAGCCCTCACTGTGACCTAGTAAACACGGTCTTTTAGACGGAGAAAATCCACGTTCTAAAGCCACAAATGTCGCAGATTCACAAAGGCAGTTCTAGCTTTGGCTATACATGAACTGACCTCACTGATTTTGCGCACATCGTTGCTGACGTAGCTGCCAAAGAAAGCGAATTGATCAACCACCTCGAGTTCCTCGTTATCAGAAGTCAAGGGATCATCGAGTGGCTGGTGGTCCTGCAGAAATACTTTGCACTTTGAAGGTGCGAAGTACATACCACATATTGAGGCTATTCAGGGTTGACTGCGTCGCCACAACATCGTTAAGCACCAGGACAATATCGTCAGCATAATCAAGATCAATTAACGTTTCACCAGGTAGCACTTCAACGCCAACATCGTGAGATTCCGAAGGGAACACGCGATGATAGAATCCAAGACGAAATTGAACGAAAACGGGGAAGTTAGACAACCCTGAGGAACGCCACTCGTTTTCGGAAAGCTATCCGACAGGTCACCGTAGACCCTGACGCGGCCTGTGGTGTTCGAGTATAGAGCAAGAAGAATGTTCACATAATTCATTGGAAGTCGATGCAGTAAATCTAGTACGCCTGATGCAAAAGGAACATTGCCGGAAACAAATTAGGCGTCATGCGGAGGCAGACGTGACGTGAGCGGCGTTGCGAGGCGTGAAGTTGAGTGGATAGCCGGACACAAAGGACAGAATTTCGAAGGAATTAACACCATTCTTCAACGTTCGGGACAAAATCACGGTGTGTGACGGTTTTGATCCCACCGCCGCTTCACAAAGAAATGCTAGAATAATTGGGTGTTAAATACAGCATTAGTGGAGTAGGCGAACTGATGTTGTGGCCCAGGATGACGTCTAATACGAGATCCAGTATCAAGCAGTCCAGTCTGCTGGCCAGCAGTTGTGCACCTTCAAGAGTGAGCACGGGAGCAGGTGAAAACCAATCATTGAGCAGTACTTTACACTTCGATGGGGCAAAGCTCATGCCATACTTAGATGCTTCAACCGTTAAAGGATCCAGAATGAGTTGCATACCCTGAGGATTGTCACCAAGTAAGGCGATATCAGCAGCATAATCTAAGTCGGTCGCGCGTTCACTCGGTAGAAGCTATAGGCCAAAATGTTGGAGACCTACCAGAGCATTCGACAGAACGTCTTCGATTGCGAAGTTGAAGAGGAATGGAGACATAGGGCAGCCCTGTCGCACACGGCTATTGACAGCGAATGGAGAGGAAAGCTTACCATAGACCTCCACTCTGACGAATGTATGAAGGTAAAGTGCTCGTAAGATGGCGGCATATTTCTCTGGCACCCCGTTCTTTAGCAAGCGACGCCATAAAGCTGGTCGATCAACGGAGTCAAAAGTGACACGTATGTCTAGGAATGCAATGATAGTGGGTCTGTGATAAATGTGGCGATGATCGAGGAGTTGGCGGAGCGTGCAGATTTGATCCACGCATCCGCGGACAGGAAGGAAACCAGCTTGTTCTTCACGGTAGTATGATTCACATACTGGGGATAGCCTGCGAAGCAGAATGGATACCAATAGCTTAGAGGCAACCGAAATAAGACTAATCCAGCGATGATTTGCACATGAAGTGTGAGCGCCTTTCTTGAAAATCGGGACAATAACTGATTCGCCCCAAAAGAAAGGCACTTTCTCTTCATGCCAGATTTTTGCGAACAGCGCGGTAAGCTGGTTAATGATCGCCACATCGCCGTACTTGCATAGCTCCAGAGGAGATCCGTCTAAGCCGGCAGTCTTGAACCGCTTCAAGCGTCGAATCTCGAGGCAGACTTCCGCTTCACTTGGGGGATTCAGTGGGACGAGCAAGGGTGGACAACAAGGTGTCCTGCATGTACTGATGGATGGTGGAGGCCAGTTGAACTGCGAGTGCCAGTGCTCGGCCCAGCGGTCCATACACTGTTGGTTGGTGATCGGACCCTCATCCATCTCACAAATAACCTCACTCACATCAGGCTTCCTGAGGCCAGTGGAAAGAATGAGTTGGAAAAGCCTGCGAGTGTTACCAGAGAGGGCAGCGGTCTCCATCTCTAAAGCACACTCAGACCACATGTCTCGCGATCCTTGTGTAGACTTTGCTTGAGCAGCCGGTTGGCAGAACGGCGCCGCTTATTACAATCTGATTCCGCGAGGATATCTTTGCGGCATTCGAACAGCTAAAGAGAAGGAGCAGAGATCCAAGCCTTCAAGTTAGGTCGCAGTATGACTGTTCAGAAATGGTCATCGCTTTCCGTATCCAAGTCCAGTGTTGTTCCACTTCTTGCGGTGGATTGCAACTGAGTGCATATGCCAGTGAAGACTGATAGCTCTCCTGGACAGAGGAACTAGTTAATCTGCTTACATCAATCTTGCGGTACTTCGTGACCCTCCAAAACATACGGATTTTCGAGCAGACCAGAGCATGATCTGAGTCAAGGAAGGTGGACGAAAAGGACCTGCAGTCTAGTATGTTGCCGCGCCATCTGAAGCTAATTGCAATGTGATCAATTTGAGACCACGGTTGTGTTGAAGAAGAGGGACGCCACGTTGCGGAACGCTTCTTCGTACGCCTGAAATTAGTGCTCGAAAGAAACAGACGGTTGTCTTCGCACAATGTGAGAAGTCTCTCTCCGTTATCAGAGCGGTTCTCATCGAGCGCGTGATGACCACCAAGATGGCGTTCGTATGGTAACAGGCGGCCAACCCGTGAATTAAAAAACCCAGCAAGGATAACGACATCCCACTTTTTAGCATTAGTCAACAGCTATTGTAGATCCCGGTAGAATTCGTCCTTGACCGAATCTCCACTGCAGTCAGTTGGAGAGTACACGAAGATCACAAACAAGTTGCGTCTCTTTTCGCCGTGCCTGTTGATTCTACATGAACCCCGAGGCCGAAATGTACATAATCGGCTGTTAATCGGGAACCAGTCAAGTAGTGCCGCCTTGATCTTGCCACTCAGTGCTATACTTACACCAGTCAAACCCGCTGAGGCTGCTTCTGGATCTTCAGAAAGACGCAGGTGATATCTGGCTTCGTGGTCAGTGGGGGATGTCAATGTAAGCACAGTGCTGGGATCTTACAATCGGGTTTCTGAAAGGCAGTAGACATCAATGTCTAGGGAATCTAGGGTGCGCGTTAGACCAGCTTGCTGTCCATTCTGCATGAGTGTCCGAACATTGAAGCACGCCAGACGGAACGAAGATCGGGGACAAAGGAGAGCCATAGGTTGCACTCCTTGGTCTGCGGCGCAACCGGAATCGCAGCCAGATTGCTGAACACATAAATCGGGTAACGGAAAGTGAGGATTATTAGCAAACAAACAATTGGCGTGTGATGAAGTCGCGTGAAAGTGAGTAGCAGGAACAGTAGCTGATGAGCGTGTTGTAATACAGTCCATGGTTTTGTGAGGGCGTGATACTACCCGTTTGTCCAAGCCGAAGTAGGGAGTTGACTTAGGGGATTCCACCCCGAGCCTTTGGCTAAATAACCTACCCGCAAGGCAGCAGGGCGAATTTAGGGAATCGCGCCCATTGGGAGGCGTTGACTGAATGTTCAGTTCATGCGCCTTTGTTTGGTAGATTACAAAACAGGGGCCCAATACTCCCCATGAAGTTAGCACAATTGCTGGAATACAATGTCCCACCGAGGTGGAACGTTGTGGGTAAATAACATTAGTAATTTGCTAAATCAAAGCAGTAACATAGGAAGGGCAGCAGCGCCCAAAGTTATTGGGATTACGCCATGTGTACATCATGTTAGCCGGTGACAGAGTGGTTCGAGCATACGATCTACAACCCACAGGTCGCCGGTTCGAGCCTACCTAGTTACTAATGACGTTGAAATATCCCCAGGCTGTGTGCAACGCCCAGTGGTCGCGTGGTGAAGTGCTGGTACCTAGCGATTTCGAAAGGATACCACACACCCGCCAAACTATTGAACCACAACGTAGTGTACAAAACGTATGACAAGGAAAGTGCGTGAGAATTCCACGCTCACGTGAATCCTAAGGTTGGGAAAAACGAATTCCAGAAACATCAAGTGACTTCATTTGTTCTGACTAACGCAGTCAACAGTTACCAGCATATGGCGACAAGCAAAAAGTGAATCAAGAGAAGTAAAAAGATAAAACGCCTTGACGCCACTACATGGCGAACAGCTAGAAAAGTGGACCTCGAATCAGGCGCAGAAAGAAAGGTATCAGCAGTATGCCAGTACGCAGTACGGGCGCTATGCTTCCGTGCACGTGAGCTAAGAATGCTGCGAAGTCACCCTTTGTCTAAACAGTCCCGAAGGGTGGGTTAAAAGCCAGAAGCTTGAATTATTCCGTAATCCGGGTTGTTTTCGTCTAAGCTGCAGGCTATGCTATGGATTTCGCTCAAGAAATCCCACGGTGCGAGCAGGAGTGCAGTGCTGGACAAAGATGAATGACAGACGATCGCAGACGGAAAGGGCGAGGCGAGGCGTATGGTTCGGCGTGATGTGGCCCTTCAAGATGCACTTTGAGACGATGGCGTGACAGGGCAGTGTTGGTTTGGCAATCCATTCCGTCGATTCACCACTTCTGTTCTCGGTCAGTCGCATTCACAGTGCTTTCGAATTCCCCCTTAAGGAAATCACGATCCTCCGAAGACCCCTCAAGTTGGTCCGTACCGCTATCAAATTGCATGCAACTGGCGCGAACGCTCCCAAATGCGCACGATTCGTTGAGTGACTAATTCCAAGTTAGCCAATAGTATGCCGGACGAGTACACAGGATCGGATGCTACTGGATGATTTGGGATAATTCACTCAGAGAAAGGTTCCGCATTTAGGGGAGTTCGTGCCCGTCGGATGTAAATTGATAACGGCAGGGACGATCTGGAGAGATCCATGGAAGAATATGATTTCCTTAAAGAGGGATTTGAAAGCGTTATTGATGCAACTGAATAAGAAAATGCATAGAGCTTCTGGGGTGAAATACAAATTTATTAAAATACACGGCGGTGTGCGTGGGTGGAGCTGTGGGCGGTGCAGCGTATGTCATCCATGGAACCTAGGTAGGTGCAGACCCTGTGGCTATTCGCGGTCACAGTTAGTTACAAATACGGAAACGGAGGCTGCCAACCAAATACCGACCATCAGAAGATCGCCGCGCGCCAGACACTGATACACGCTGTCATAACTGATGCACTGCTTCCATCGAACTTGCACGGTATTAGCACACAGCAATGAGTGGCCGATGCGCAGTGACGCATTCTATTAAAAGCGTGCCGGTATAACGCAAGTGGATGTGTTGGATTGAACCAATTCTCCCAAGGAAATTCCAATACAGTGCCGAGGTGACACGGGCATCGCGTGCACTATGAATAGTAGGACTGATCATTTGTTGACTGAATCACCAAGCTTGACTAACTGGTTGCACACGTTTCGGCACCCCACGGAGTGGCATCGTCAGTGCGGTGATGTGCGCTGGGTAATCTTGTCTATTGAATCTTCCTTCCGTGATCGACAGGCAGGTGACTTTTGAAAGCGACACCGACTTGCGTCCCGTGATCTTTGCCCATTTTCCCCGGTGGCTGAAGAGATTGCTCGACTTGTCCATCGCATGTCTCATTCAGAACTTTGCCTTTCGATTCGCAGAATATCTTTCTTTCTTAGTTGTCAGTACGGGGTTGATGTCAGTGCGCATGTCCATAGAAGTATTGGAGAATCGTGCTTCTAGAAATTCCCTCCCTTTTTGTGTCGCTTCAGTAACCAGAATCTCTGTTTTATTCTAATCGAAACAATGTCCCTCCTCGTCAACATGTACTGAGACAAGTGAAGATTCATAACTTTCAGGCTCTATGATATTCGTGTAACCTAGTCGATGACCTTCTTCCTGTCTGCCCGCATAGTTATTTTCACAATTACTGTAGTTTATTTTGTACACAACGTTTGTTCGTGCATTTGATTCCCGATTGTCCTTTGGGCTTGACACTTTTCTTCTCAAGGCAGCAGTTGGCTTGTAGGCAAACATGATATAATATTGTTTGAACAATCTAACCATTATTTCATATATGTTCTTTATATAAGGCAAAACGATCCGTTTGTTTGCTTTAGGCATTGGCTCGGTTTTCAGGGGCTGGTGATTGAAACATCGGCAGGTGAAGCTGCGCGGGTACCCACTGCGTTCAAACGAATTATATGGGTGTTTATTTTCTTCCTGTTTCGGTTCTGAAGTATTGCAATGTGCTGCAATTCTGCGAAACAGCATCCGTACGCAGCTTATTTTGTGGCACTTTGGGCGGTTGTTGGTGAAGTTCAAAATTTGATCCATGTGTGTTTTTTCGGTAAACGGATGTTTGAAATTCACTGTGCATTGTTTTTGTCACTAGTACATTTAAGAATGGGAGCTTTTTTCCAGGACCCGACCATTGTAAACTGAATGCCATCTATTGCGTTGTGGTGTGGTTGGTGTGTAGTTGCAATTTCATCGCATTTGATTATTACAAATGTATCGTCGATATGGCGAGCCCACAACATTGGATTCATTGTTGGCAGTAGGTCTTCTTCCAACTTTTGCATGAGGATCTCAGCAATCAGCGCTGATACTGGGAATCACATCGGTGCCCCCCTCACTTGCTCATAGATCTCTCCGTTGAAGCTGAAGTAACTCGTGAGGCATAGTTGGAGGAGCTTACAAATGCTTGAGGTCGTCATAAACCCAATTTCCTCTGCGCCATGGTTCAAGCGTTCCATTATGATTACTTTCGCCAAATGCAAGTTGACAGATGTGAATAATTCGATTCGTTTCATCGCAAATGTGATTAAGGCGGTGACATCGAAGGAAATCATCATTTCGTCATGATATATTTGCAAGTTTTGCAATTGCTCCAAGGATTGTTGGACATTATTTACGGAGTGATGCGATTCATTGGTTAGATGTTTGAGGCGCTTTCACACATCATTTCCAGGTTGTATTTGCGAGTATCTGGAAGGGAGACAGATCGTCGCAAGGGGGCACCTACCTTGTGCACTTTCGGAAGTCCGTAACGTGCGATGTTTCATTCACGTGCGCTCATTCTGTTACTTTCTATTTCTGCGATTGTATTCAACGGTTAGAGTTCATTCAATGTTCTGTTTACTCAGTTTGTTAAATGCGATGTCGGGTCGTATTCATTGCGTATGTAGGTCGTTTTAGCATTCGTAAATCGTTTTACTTCCGCAATATAGTCTGCTTTTTCCATTATGACTGTCCTGCGTCCTTTGTCAGTACGAAGGACACTGGCTGACTCATCGGAGCCCAGGGCCTTCATAGCTTCTTCCCCTTGTAGAGATAGGGGATTGTATCGTCTGAGGTGCGCCAAGGCAGGGACGACTGTGTGTCGTACTTGCTCCCCAAAACTTTTCGTTAAGTCCGTTAGAACGTAGAGCACATTCGAATTCCGCCAAAAACTCGGTGGCTGTAGCGTCTATGAAACTGTAGTTTAACCTTTTGAAGAGTAGTTGTTGATTTGTCTTACTGAGTCGTCGGTTAGATACGTTCCTGATTCATGCGTTGTAGCTGTTTCCGTCTCCACCGATGGTCAACTTTGACATCTTCCGATGGAGTGCAGCCCGCATCTTCATACTGGCATTTGTCGTTCTGCGTGCTGTTATCAAACGCATTTGCCCTGTCAGTTGTGGTTCGATGGTTCGCAAACAAGTGGTTTGTTGTTTACACAAACATCTCGCATATTTCTGGATGCGACTGTGAGCGTCGGTGATCATCAACCGCATTATGCGTTTTTCAAAGTGACGACCAGTAGCCCCAACCTTGGGAATGGGTTGATATGAAACGTGGGAAGTACTCGTTCAATCCTGTTAACTTAAATGCAGTTAACTGAAAATATAAAAAAGTATACGGTACTCAATCTGGGGCTCCACAGTGAGAATGGACCTAGAGTACTAAAAACACCAAAATGCTGACCTGCGTGCGAACGGCACTGGATCAACTGTAATTGCTAACGTGAACCAGTTTAAGCTAATTAATATCGACGGCGCAGTATGGTTGACCATGTGAGGCTGACTTACTTTAAATATCTTGTGCTCACCAATCTGAGCCACTTGTCGACACTTCGTTATCAAAATCAGATAGTATCCAAGAAGGAAGCGAACCACACCGATAATGCCGTGGCATTTCATAGACAATACGAGAGAACGCCGACTGGTTCCAGTGCTCAAGGTAGATGCAGCAGTCTGTTGAGCCTCTTTAACTGCTTCGGAATGGTCAGAAATCACTGGAGCGTCAAATCTTTGGAGGCTCACGACATCTGGACTCTTATCCAATGGCCGCACGGGTTTCTTTCGAAAGTATCGAAACCATCCACCGGAAGTTGGGTTCGAACTGCAGTCCGACCGTATGCCCATGTGAGAAGAGGTATCGATGGACTATAGAAACAAACATACCAACAAATAATCGAGATGTGCATGGTTGGAAGCAAAGAAAACGCAGCAGCGAAGCAGCTGCAAGTCACATAAAACTTGTTAGTGAACAAAGGCCGTAAAACTGCGAAAGTACGACAGAAACAGTTGAACGGAACGATCAGAGAAGATCTGAATTCGAGCATACAACATGCATAGACTCGCGACCCATTAGGTTACCACCGATGGGAATCTGTTAACAAGTTCAGCTATTGTTAAGTTATTAACTAAGGGAAAGCAGTAAGAAAACGCAGATTGGGTCTAAAGCGACAAGTTTCTGTTCAACAGCCGGAACTGTGAGACAAAAGAGATCGAATATGAAGGGAACTGGTCCACCATGGTTGTCTACTTTAAAAGCGTCCCATTTATCGTAGATTCAACATACCGCCTGAAAAGGACAACACAATCGCGCATCGCAAATGTCACATGGTCCGAGGATACATGTCATGAATAGGAGAAATAATAGCTGGAGTAAAAAGTGAACTGTGATGGTATTTCGTTTCTATTTGGTTCGGTTTGAGTGTCAGTGACTGACCGTAAGCAACAGCTATCAGATACTCGGGAGCACCGCTCGAACAGTTATCTCACAGGGTCATCCACACCTGAGTAAGGTATGTGTATGCGAAATAGGCGCAAAAGCCTTGGCAGAAGGAAGGATGGCTAACTGAAGAAACCGTGTTGACCTAAACTAACAAGCCGATGCCATCTGCTTTCGGTCGTAGAAGGCAAAACCCCAGTGTCGAGCTTGTATCGTGCACTAGACTAGTCGATACAAGTTTACAGGTTGAAGGATAGAGATAATCGCTACTCAAAGGAGTCTAGTGGTTCAGGTAGTTGGCATGAAACTTACACACTGCGTGATTTCTGTCCTTAAAGCTGCATGAGTCTGGGCGTACTAACTAGCATACGTCCAACTGAATGGTGGCGAAGCATAATTACAAAAGGCCGCTGTACTACTATGGTTGAAAAAGTAAATAAGTGTATTTTTATATTGCTGAATTTCGAGAGATGTCAAAATCGTCCTGCCCATATGTGAACATACTAAATGAACCAGGTCATCATGACAGCGACATGTGCTAAACTCTCTAAAGGAACGATGTAGGTGCAACTGATGGAAACACAAAGTTAGGTGAGTGTGGCACTGAAGGATGATGCACAGAGGAAGCTACTTGCTAACGAACTAAGAACACAGTGAACTACAGACATGTAACAGAGTAGAATGGGGCAGAATCTAGATTTAAAAGTAGTAGGCGCTAATGTACATTCGAATTTACGCGATGATATTTTACCCAGAGATTCGTATCAGGAGTAAAACTTTGGTAATCAATACATACTGGGAATATGGTGTTTCGGGTGACAGTCAAAATGAAAGGACGAGAAAAGTGAGAACACATGGGTAAACCCAATCTAAGGAAACACAGGTGAATATCAAGTGGCATCCCAAGCGCGTGCTACGTGTGTTGATACGCGACCGGGTTTGTAGCGTTTTGTTCCATTTAAATAGGTAGCACAATATTAGAACGGGACAAATAACGACACGATAGTAAGATGAAGCTGCAGACAAACAGGAAATCATGACCGCCTACTGTCACCCCTAATAAGCGTGCCGACGTGGCAACACGGGTGCTCCTGTATATTAAGGAGGTAGGTGGTACCAGTTAGTGGTGTAGATGTCGTCTTCTCTTGACAAGTATGACTCAACCGGGTGCTTGCTGGCCGGGGGCCAAAAAGCCACACGCTTGCCTTCTAATCCGAAGGTCGCCACTTCGAGCCTGTGTAGGGAAACGGCCGACCCTTGCAGTATACTTAGCCCAGGCGTGACTGATGGTGGTTGGGTGGCAGCGAAGCGTCAATACGACGTACTGATAATGCTTTTGTGCCGCATGCGTCGCCCGTTGACCTGCCATGAAAACCAAAGTTCACCGGATCGAAGCCACCCGGGTGCCGGCGACTTCGTAGTGTTAGCAGTGAAGTCCCGATACAACATGCCAGCATACTGTAAATGCCGTACTGCATGCGTTTAAGTAGAAGAAAAACGAAGATGAAGCGAAGAAATTATAGGGAGACAGTATTGTCTAGTGGATGCTCTTGTGCATGTATGAGGCGCGCCTGGCTGTAGCTAGCGAAACTTCACACATGCTTCTTTAACTCCGGAAATCTTAAATAGACTTTAAAACAAGAAAAGGATGCATCGGCGAAAAATGGACATTATTGATGAAGTTGCTGATGACGACAACGCGGAGCTTAGAAACGCTAAAAGTATTATACGAGCAAGGCAGATTACTTGCCTGAGAAATAACTACGTCAACTAGCAGAACGTTAACCAATGCAATGCGGAAAATACCTCCAGTGAAAAGTGGGAGCGACAATGCTTGTGTTTGCGCAATGCTGTTGTACGGAGTGGGTACGGGCAGATTCGTGTGAATGATCTGTGTCGGATATTGGACCTTTAACAAAGGTAGTTTGCGGAGGATATCTCGGGTGTGATGGGTACACCATGCTGGTAAGTACTAAGTGTTGAAAACTACTCCGAGATTTTGCTACCTTGGGAGCGTCATAACAACCGATCGGCAGATGACGAGCGAGCTGCACAGCCGCGTATCGAAAGCGACTGCTGCATTTGGCAAGCTGTAATGTCGTGTGTGGAACAATCACCAGCTTACAGTTAGTACGAAGCTGCTGGTAAACAAGTCTATGGTGCTACCGTTCTTCTATACGGCAGAGAAACCTAGACGCTTTACCAGAAGGGGGTCCGTTATCTGGAGCGCTCCCATCAAAAGTGTCTGCGCCGTAGTATACATATCGGCTAGAGTGACGGAGTTACAGACATCGAGGTGCTCTGCGCCGAAAGATCTATATCTCTATATCTCTCATCTGTGGACCAGCATAGCTTTTCTTTTTAGGTTAGTGTACGCGCGCGCGCGCTAACCATCGCATCTCGATCACATGATATCCGTGCTAGAGGACATGGCATGCGCTAATCACGCAACTACCGCACTCACCAGTTTTTGTGACTTCCTGGCGTAAGCGAGGCGTGGAAGGCGAAGACGCGGCACAAGGATAAAAAAACCTTAACGATATCTGTATGTCTGCCGACGCTGACAACGTCAGCCACGAAGAATCGCTTAGTGTCCACATAACTCTTCATTCTCGACGCGAGCGCTTCATCATCATACACATTCAGCTAAGTCTGGGAATCACATATCTTCAGCTACTGTGGCCGCGTCAATAATCGAATCGCTCCAGGTAGCCGGAACACTCCGCTTCGTTCCAGATCCGCTTCGAAATATGGGGGTCAGTGCTTGTTGCAGAGGACCTTCACCTCCTTCCTTAAATAGTGCAGGTGGGATCGGAATGCCGGGCCGAGAGCGGGTCACCGGACGAAAGCGGATTGATTTGAGGTGTGTGGTGCTGTGTGTGAATCGCGGTTCCGCACGTCGGCCTCCACGATGCCTCTATAAACTAACCCGTCCATGCACGCCTGCATCACCTGAGTAGGATGGGAGATGTTCCGGGTGCCGCAGGGGGCCTGCCTGAACGGTTCTTCAACAGTGTTCCGGCCCAACGGAGCCATACGGTGGCGTGCGTCCTTTTTGTGGTGTATCAGCGAGTCGACCCGTGCGCTGTCTCCGATTGGGGGTTCACTGGACGCCTGGATTTTCTGGGACCCAGTGGTGCGGATTTCCTGTAAGAGCTTCGCTGTAACCGCTTTGCCTTAGCTAAGACACCCGAGGCGGCATCATAGTTCTTGGTCGAGCCCGTCTGGTCCACACACTTTACTATATATCAGCTATCGGGGGCACGGCCTAAAAGATGCCGGACATTGCCCACACAACACCAATGCTGTCTCACCACGTAAATAACCCTGGGATCCACAGACCCACAAGAACCAGGGTACAAACACACCCTGAGAGAACCCGGGGGGGGGGGGAATCGGGAGGGCGAGCGTGGGGGGGGGGGGGGACGGGGGGGGGCATAGAGATGTTTGGGGGGGGTATCATTAAACAGTGGGGGGGGGGGGACCCATCA
>OX104063.1:252360459-252377053 GCA_944474145.2 Dicrocoelium dendriticum
CGTGGTTGCCGAAGCATCAGCGACTAAGACTGTCTACTCGAGAAATGTGGTCTCGTTTCTGCAGAGCAGGACACGCAACTGGATAGCGGTCCGAAACTCAATTTAGCATCTCTACAAACTCTCTCCGAGCACCGATATCTGGATGGCCTATGCAACCCAACGTAACCACTGTATTCAGATTGTGCGCGAGGATAAAATAACGTAGCAGCACAAGTTGGCAGTGCGTTTGACCTCAACTCAAAAGTTCCTGTATCAACACGTCGACAGACTACATAAGGTAAACAGGGGAGTTCCTCCGTTTCAAATAGCGGAGAGACTCACACGGACATCAAAAGAGGCAGTGAATACCCTTTGCCTACAATATGCTGCAACATTTCAGTGCGAACACTGGCCACATAACCCCACGGCAATGGTTGTTGCAACGTCAGAACTCAATCTGATATCATTCATAACAGAAGGTGCACTAAAATAGCCGTTGAATTTGCGTAAGCACAGCTCTCTTGGAGTTGATAATACACACCCTAAGTCGTTAGGGTCGGAAGGAGAGACCTGGGCTGTGCCTTTGGCTCAATTCTACCAACACCGCTTTGATGAACTGTACGTGCCTGGCATGTAAAAACACTGGATAATTAATCCTATTCATAAGAGTTGTAGTCGTTCCAATCCAGCCAACTACCGTCCCATAATCTTACTACAGGTTCTTTCAAGGGTCATGGAAGCTATTAGTTTGGTGCGTTAACGGCCTACTTGGAAGAACGTGACTAGCTCACACCAGAACAGCATGGCTTCCGACGAAATCAATCGTGCACTACAAATCTACTACTAGCACGATCCAGCAGGACAGGAGCAGTATACTCTAGCACAGGAGTTGGTGTAGTTTTTTTAATCTTCTCAATGGCGTTCGACCGGTTGGACCATAACATTTTGCTCTTCAAACTCCAGACCTTCGGTATTGGTGATCCTCTCGTAAGGTGGATCAGAAGCTTTTTACTAAACCGACGCCTGGAGGTACGTGTGCGTGAAACACTATCAGATCCCATCCGCGTTGAATGCGGAGTACCACAGGGATCGGTGATATGACCGCGATTATTCTTGACGAATGGTAACGATATCATACGCCTCATACGGTCGAACTGTTTGTTTTATGCCGAAAACATCAAAGTGTGGAGGGCGATCAATAGACCAGATGATATCACAGTACTTCAAGCCGATCTGGATAGGGTGTACGCGTGGCCAATTCAGAATCTAATTCGAATCAATGTGGGCAAATGTAGAGTGCTGTATCTACCGCACCACTTGTTACGTTCCCACAAACTCGGCAACCAGGACCTTCAAACGTCTTCTGGCGAGAAGGATCTGGGAGTTTTAGTCCAGGTAGACATTGGGTGCTTAAATCAGGCTGAAACGGCGTCAAGGGGGAGCACCTAACACGTGGGCCTCCTGAAGCGTGCATTCGGGCGATTCGACCCTTCGATTTTTCCACAACTTTCGGCTCATACATACGATCACATGTGGAATAAGCAATCCAGGTCTGGCTGCCATGGCTAAGAAGAGCTCACCGCCTTGGAGATACCCAAACATCGGGCAACCAAGAATGTCAATGGTCTTTAGATTTACCGTATGAATGAAGGCTACCAGTGCTCGGGGTCTTTAGAGAACAGTATCCGCGATTGCGCGGAGACCTCATTTTGACTTACCAGATTTTTAGAGATCCCAAATACACATGCCCTCACTTGCTGGAGCTCAGTCGCAATAGCAATTTGAGAGGCCAACATAACAAGCTAGTACAGCAGCACAGTCGTTTGGAATCTCGTCGGAACTTCTTTTCCGTACGCGTTTGTAGGACGTGGATTGCTCTACTGGAATCTATCATGTGTGCTCCCACGCTGGCAGAGTTCAAAGTTCGAGTTGACCGTGCACTTATTTCTCTGAACCACCTTACATGACTCAGAACTCATGGATAAACGCAAGTGTCTGGAAGAAATTTCCCCGGCAGTCAAATCCCAGATTACGTTCCCAGTTTTTCACCTCCTGTATGTGTACACCAGAAGGAGACAACTTTTTGGCAACATCCCATTTGTCGTCATTCCTTATGGATTTAGAATTTACAGCTTCTCCCACGTAGATCTCAGTGAGTTCACCGGTTTAAACCCAAGTTCACTAACTATTTTTCTATAGTTGGAAGTTTCATTGTGACTATCCTACGGGACCTGTTAAGCATTAGCCTTTTTACCCGTATAACACCATTGTTCAGTTGCTCTTCAAAACTGGTAAAAGTTGCGTGTTTTGCCAGATGTTTCTTCCAAAGGAATATCGGAATTCCTCAACTGGAAGAAGGCGATGCCGTCTATTCTGTCGGACAGAAGCGAGATCATCCCCCTGGAAATCATCCAAAACGAAATTCGCCATTGGTTGTATGACGACAATGAGGAAGAACAGTGGTGCATTCCGGATATAAACAGCAAACGGTAATTTACTATACACAGGGACACTTATCCGACTCAAATTGATTGTGTTCACACTGCAATCACGACGAAAAGACTGCATAGGAAAAACGATTTCGTATTCCACATCTATAATACGCGTCCACGCGCATCCACGCGTGTCAGCAACTTTATCACCAAAAATGGCTTGAGACTGTATCATCAACCGCCACGTTTTCCCATAAATGCACATACGGACTATCAATTCAACGGATCACTTAAGAAACGGCTAGCGAACGTATTTTACGATGATTTGTGTGGTTTATGGCTGCCGTCAAATGATTGCCTCTAAGAACAGTAACTTCGCCGTTGGAGCTGACAGAGTACCAGTGAGCTTTGTGGCTTCCTTTTTTATTTCTCAAGCACTTACTGAACTAAAACCGCCCTCTATACTATTTTGCGTACGCACATGCAATTCCTACTTCAAACTATCGTTATGCGGTAGTGCATTTAACTCGGTGGACGCTTGAAATGACGATTTACTTATTCAATGATCCTTCAAATTTTAATTTTTACTCCAAACATCCTACGGGACTTGTCAAGCACATGCTATTTTACCCGTGATAAATCATTGTTCACTGTTCAAATGTGGATCAGTAATTGAAGTAGATGGTGAATATACTCCAGAACAAAACTTTATAGATCGTATTGTAAAGATTTTATTGTTTCTTTTCTGGAATAAAGTTGGTGTTAAAATGCAGCAATAGCTATGCACCAATCGAATAGCCTTTGTGCTGTAATCCAGGTGTGCAGCTGGCACTCAGGTAAACATAAATTGAATCCAGGATTTTTGCATATCCTAAAACAATCTATTCTGAATCCTTCGAAACTATCAAAGGTAATTTTCAACTAGCTGCCTTCAGTCACGAGGTACCACAACACTGCACGATGACAAACATACAGGCAAGTTAGGTATTCTAGTGAAAAGTGATTGAAATCTGTTGGACTAGTAAATACTAGTCCGAAACGATGCGCGTAATCAAGCGCAGATATGAGAAGGCAATTGAAGTCAAACACAGCGGACTATATTCGTTGGGCTACAAAAGACGTGGACGGATGAAGCGAGATAGGAACAAACGTTAGCGCGACAACTTACAGAGCAGTTGAGTAACGAGCCGGATAAAGGAAGATTAAAACACGAAAGAATAATGAACAATTGATCAGCAGTGAAATTGTGCATAGAAGATAGTAATTATCTTTTGGGTGCTACAGAGCTTCCCTCGTAGAAGGCGGAACAATGGAAGTCACCGGATATCGAAAAGGATAGAAGAAACTAAGTTCGTAGGACAAATCATGCAGAGTAAAAATGTGTGAGCCTTCTCGTAAAATGGGGCTCCGTCTGAAATCGGAGTCCGTTGTGCGCTTACTATTTATTATTTATTGATTGCTGGGCAGGGCGCATTCCGGTGGAGCGGGCTTGTCGAACTTTAAAATATTGGCTAGCGCAGTAAAAAGGCCAACAGGACCTCAACCTCTGCTGTTGCCAAGCGGTGCGCTTGGGTGTCCTTTCCCCCGCCAAAACGACCCATGTCCCGCGAAGAAACCACCCTCGTCCAACGAAGATACAATCCGCGTTCACGTCCGGCACTTCGTTGACTGCGGCGATCCTCCAAAACGTTGCTCTTGAGGGCCAGTCGATCGAAGGGGAGGGCTGGGGCATGTAGAAACCCAAGAGCAGCAAAACATACAGACTGCGCCAAAAGGAACCAGCGAAGGATCTGCGTGTACAAGTGTTTCGATTTTTTGGTTTTGGGATATTGTTAAAATGGTTTTTCGGACGTTTGCGATCTTTTTGTTTACAATACGTTAATCGACCAAAAACGGGGCAACTATGTACAATATTAAAAAAAATAAAGATAGATTATTCTTGGCAGTGCGAAGCACGCCTGTCAAGGCATGATCATGGTAATACAAACATGTATGATTGTTAATTGCCAAAAAGAATTACAGATTAGCCAGTAACATATGTATAGGTATGCATGTAGTTGTTTGTGTGCAAGTGCAAGTAGTCCTGTTGAGTGAGTTTGTTAATCTGGCTCTGAATTTGTGGTTTCGCTCGCCGGATTTTCAATGGAAGAAAGATCAAAGGAAGACTTCGAATTGGATGAAGTACGCGATGTGTAGAAGATCGTCCGAGAAGGCTTTATTTAGTGGTGAGTCACATCCGCCACACCAAAGTGTTGTTAGGCAGACATTTATGCCTTTTTGTAGGGAGAACGCTTGCCAGGCGGCTACCCACCATGTTCTGGAACACTGCTGCAGAACCATTTGCTGGAACGGGATTGACCTGGACCACCCAGCTGGCAACTGCTGCCGAACCATTTGCTGGAACGGGATTGACCTGGACCACCCAGCTGGCACCACGGGGAGGAAAGCTAACGGGCATAAGAACCTCCCCACCATGGCGCTTGGTCGTGGGCGATGCTGGTGTTGCGTCGGAATCGGTTGCAAATGTGTTTCTTAAATCTGGGAGGACGAGAGGAAGTGTTTCAAACCATGAAGGATCTACGTGCGTACGTGGCGCTATCTTCAACTAGCCGTGAAAACCCTCCACCATACCGTTAGCGGCCGGATGATGTGCCGTCGTCTGGACGTGGCGACAGCCTAACTCCTTAAGTGACGTGGCAAAAGTGGACGAGTAACATGACCCTAGATTGGTGGTCACGAGGGCGGGAAAGCCGTACTGAGCTACTCAGCGCTCTAAAAATATCTTTGCTCCTGTTTCCAAAGAGCAGTTCGGAATCGGAATAGCCTCTGGGCATCTCTTGAATCGGTCGTTGCAAGTCAGCAGGTATACCGAACCTTTAGAAGGCGGCAGAGTGCCTACGAGGTCGGTGTGCACGTGGTGAAACGTGCGTCTGGTGTCGGAACCGTGCCTAATGGGTTTTTGTGTGTTTTTGCATTTTCGTGCGTTGACACGGAAGGCAGGCAGCTTCACAAGTACGAACGTCACGATTGATTTTGTTCCAGACGAATTATGTGGTTACGAGTTTAACCAATGCAAAACGCCTGAGTGCGCCAAGCCGTGCAACGTGTCGTACACGATCTGTCGAAATTCGCTTGGGACGACCGGGCGCGGCGTGCCTAGACATAAATCGCGAAGTATAGTGTCGTCTGATGATGTCAGCGGTACGGGTCGGATGTCCAGTGAGGGAGACCTGTGCAGTAGATCAATCTCAGCACCATTGATTTGCGCTGCGGCCATGACTGCCAAGTCGATAGCGGAGCCGGCGTCAGTGGAGATCGTTTGCATTCCGGAGAGTACGTCGACGACGGAGTTGTGCCCACCTGAGGCATGCCGTATATCGGTAGTAAGATTAGCGATATGGTCTAGGTGGCGCAACTCTCTTGGAGAGTATCGGTCCCTAGTCGTGCTAAGCACACGTAAGTCAGGGGTTTGTAATCGGTGAAAACAGCAAAGGAGCGGCTTTCTAAGACATGTCGGAAATAATAATAATGATGCTACTACTACTACTTCTAATAATAATAATAATAATAATGGGTATATTTCTCTTTAAGTGAGAAACTGCGTCCCTATTTGGCGCAGATCAAATATGTACAGGTAGTCTAATGCTCTTGCATGGGCAATATGAAGTTTTGAATAATTAAAAAAACAACGGTATATTCCTTGTCGGTGTGAGGTACAGTCCAGATGGATATTAGGAACCTTGGTGCATAGCAGAATCGCAAGGAGTAGATATTATATTTTCGAATTTTCCAAAGCAGTCCTAAAGCTTTTTGGCGGACATGGCTAATTGGTCGGTTAAATCATTTAGGAAGATTGTAGGGTTTTAAAAAATAATAAGTGTAAATAAATAAAATGTATAGGTGAAGTACGACTACCCATGGAACCGTCTCCTGGGGACTTGCTTCCATGCGGGTTATTCTCTTGATGGATTTCACCCGCACTTCTAGGCTCCATCTGGTTGTGTGCTGGTGTGGCTATTACCGTAAGCAAGCCATCGCTTATGTAACTCAGATTTAGGGCTGTTTTCTGTGTATATAGTGTGGACAGTCAAGCCGCCTAGCCCGTACCATCAACTAGTTTCTTGAGTAAAACACTATTTTATCGCCAGGGAACCAATAACAATGCGCCGTGCATGGGTATAATTATTAGCGTTGGAAGCTTAAATCTGTCGCCTCAGGAGATCGACCCATTCGTGGCCAACAGTGAAGTAAAGAAAAGTATAAAATTTGTGCTCAAGAAAGACTGACCAAAGTGTACATGGAAGTGTCAAAAACGGATGACTGCTCAAACTATTAATATGCTCGACAATCCTGAAAACAATTTTCAGATTCATTACCATTTGCTTGTGTTCGAAAAGTACAGGAATTGATAGCTCTGAGCAACGAGACTTGTTCTGTGTCCCTGGACTGTTGCCTTCGGGACAGAAGAAGTAGTATTAAACAATAAAGTAGAAATGTAAAATGGTAGTCATAAGTAAACAAGACTAAATAAATAGTTTACATCTCGATAGTGTGGGACAGGGGCTGTGGAATTAATCCGATCACATTTGTAAGTGAATTGTCAATGAGGGTTTGCGTTCAATCCGTTCTTGAGAAAAGTGTTCATGTGTCGATGTTTCAGCAGTTCAACCATACGGGGCAGCCGCATGTAGGGAGTGACACCGACGGGTTTCGGTAATCGCTCCGTAATTTGTTAATTGATTCCTCCGGACAGAAAAGAGAGTTAATCAGAAGGGTTGAACAAGGTCGTTTTGCAGATAAAAGGTGGTAGAGGTGGATTGACTACGAATAAGAGAACTTCATCATCTGATATCTGGCGCTCGGCCCTTCCTCATATAAAGTGGTTATACTCACGTCTATGTTGAGCATATCCCTCGGTTTGTTCATTGTCAATTCCCAGTTAACTAGAGCATGAAAAAACACACTATGAGTCCCACGTCCTCAGATTCTGCGGTAGTTTGTTCCATATTACTGCATGGCGGTTAAGAAGTTGGAACTTGAGCTAGTTCGAGATTTTTTGAATTTCATTGTGTTATCTTTATTCTTTATCTTGTACTTGAGGGAAGCTTGAAGTACTAGCTCTGAGGTAAAGACGCGTTTGCGGAGTATATCAAACAGAGAGGTTCTCACACTAACGGTCATAATAACTAAGATTATCACAGTTTCACATTAGACGCTACGTAAAGTAACGCAGTACATTTTCTATTGATGTTCTAACACTTTTTCTCTGGTTGGAGTACATTATGCGCAATATTCGAGTAAGAGACAAATAGGGGTTTTATACGGGTAGATTTTGGATTCATTCAAAGTAAAGAAGTTTAGTACTAGCCCTCCTAGTTTACGAGCATTTGCAACAGTATACTGCACCTGCCCGGAGAAAATAAAGGAGCTCGAGTAGTGTATCCCAAGATCACGAACTGTGAGACGGGTGGACAGTACTTTGCCGTCTAGCATCAACGAATTTAGTGCAATATTGCACCGATAACATATGCATCTGCACTTCTCGGATGAGAGTTCTATTTTCTACTTGCTGCACCACGCTTCCAGATCTACAGATCCGCTTGTATGTCAGCTATTGCGTTAATGAAATTGTCCAAATCGAACTCATAGACAATTTTAATGTCATCTGCGAATACATATGGTCTGCCGTGTTTGATGACATCGAAGAGGTTAATGTAAAACTAGAACAGAATAGGTTCCAGAACTCTTCTTTGGATCACGCCAATTATGACTTGTCTACTCATGGAAGTAGTGTATTATTTCAACTACCTGATGCCGACCAGTTAGGTACGATGATATCCAAGAGTCTAAATCGCCAGTTATACCGTAGGAATGTAATTCGATAGAACATTTCCATGCAGTACCCGATCGAGCGCTTGACGCATATCAAGAAATATGATGAGCTGGCGCTAATCACGGCCAAGGGAACAATGGGTTCGTTTTCAGCATTTACATCACCATTGCGGACGCCTGGATGATAATAACAATATACAAGTAACGGTTTAGAAATTGTACTTGACAAGTGATACATGACAATGTTCTCAGAAATCCGTGTTGGGAAGTGTTGATCAAATTCTGGAACGACAGGGATTTAACATTTTAGGCTCTTATTGCCCTTTCTGTTGTCCTACAAAGAATGGAGGTATGGCTGATGGCTCTACAGCTCGTCTGTATTTCACGAGGGCCACTTTATGTCGTGGTGAAATCAGCGCATATTTCCACACATCTGGAACAACCCCAGACTTCAAGGATAACGTAAAAATATTTTGAGGCAGTATGGGGACATCAGGACCTCCGAATTTGAGCACAGTAGACGGTATTTCATCAGGACCAGGATAAAAGCCAGTTCGCATTGGTTTTCTCAGCGTTCTTATGTCCGATTGCTCAAATGCAACGGTACTGTTGTAATCTGCAGTTTTAGCAGGGATGTTAACCATCGGTAATATGCACGGCTATGTGAAAAACGATGAGAAGTATTCATTTAAAACGCCACACACTTGAGCCGGGTTTACAGAAATGCTGTTGTCGGGAAGTATAATGAAAGGTGGTATATCATGCATGAAGTTGCTCTTGAGCTGGAAGACTCTAGTCATTGCCTGTGGTTCATTGCAGAAGGCTAAGGCATTGATCTCATCTCTGAGAAGTTTTGAGGACCGATTTGTTTCTAAGGATGACATACTTTGATTTGGTTGGATTAACAGACTGAAATTGTTACTTTTAAGCGTTTATGGTAGCTTCTTCAGCCTTTGTATTATATGTGACGGGATATTGGTCTGAGTCGCTTTGAGGGAAATACGCCGGTGAATATATCTAGACACGATAATACTTTTGTATAACAAGGTAGCTGCATTTTGAGGTTCAGAGAAGAGGAACTAGTCATCCCAGCATAGAGATGGTAATTTGATTGCAGTCTTTCCAGTTAGTCTTGTGATAGTCACGAAAACTTACAATCTTTTTAGATGCTTCGTAGTTGTAGATGATTCCTTTGAAGAAGATCTCTGCTATCTTGTGGTCACTCCCAGGAAGATTGGGGAGGATGCGTTTATTTCTGACTTATGTCTTTTGTAAAGGTTAGGGCTAGCAAGTGTTCACCTCTTTTTGGAGATAAAACCTGCTGGAGTCAAGCCAATGTATGGATTGTTGAAAAAAATGCAAATATTATATTGTAAACCGTAGTGGATACTGGGAAATCTCAGGCATATAAAACTCGCCACCAATAATTTTCTGCGTTGCAGACTGCTCAATAGCACATGAGAAGAATTTCACTAGGCGTGTCAACGGAGTCACGAATTCTCTTGCTATTCATCAGCTTTCAAGGTGCATCCTGTGTGGCGCTGATACTGATCAAGTTGTCTAGGCTTGCGCTATCTGGGGTAACCGTAGGCTGAGAACCTGCGCGGCATCTATGTAGATCTGTGGATATTATTGGAGTTAGCACTAATTCCGTCGGCGTAGTACTATTTGTGATAGTATTAGATCTCTGTGACGGAGTGATATTGCCAATGAAGATTGATTGTTTACGTGGGCAGTCAATCACAGGCGCGGAGTCATCTAGCTCAGCTGCTCAGAGAACATGCGTGTGGATATCATCATCACAAGCAGTTCGTAAGTCAGTTTGCGAGGGGTCAGGTGCGTTACTCTGCTTTTGTGGAACAGGCGTATATATCTGCACAAGTGATGCCTTATCTGACATAAAAATAATCTTTAAGTTCGGTTGTTGCTTTTATAACTGACATATTCCATATTAACAAGTTCGCATTCTCAGTTTTTTTTTGAATTTCAGTAACACCGGGCACGTATGGTTTAAGCTCTTCTTCTTTAGACCTACTGCAAAGCACTCTTCATTTTGAAACCCGATGGTGTCTAGTAGTAAATGATTCAGCTTCTTCATTGGTAGCCTATCTGGGACATTAAACACTACAACATTACTTGCACTTCCGTGGAAATCAAGGAAATAGTTACCAGCCATATGTAGGTGGTCGAATGACGGAGAAAAAGTGGATTAGTTAACTGGAAAGGTGAATCCATAATAAAAAATAAACAGAGGCTTAACAGCAGCCGAGCTTTCTTGCAAATCTCTCCGCTTTTCAAGCTCATTTATTCTGCCTTGCAAAGCAGAGTATTCAACGTTGTCCTGTGTACTGCAGGAAGTGAGATTATTAGCGCTTATTGTGTCCGCTGCAGTATTGGCCAACGCAGTAGCTTGGCAGGTGGTACTTTTCTTTCACATGGAACGCGTGCTTATGGCTGTCATCAGATAATAGTGGTGATTTCACACAAGACATGCAAGCGTTTGAGGAGCGAAAATGGCAGATGGGTGAGGGTAAAAAAAGAATAACACCACAGACATGACGGTTACTTGCAGCGCCTAATTTAACTTGGCTCTAAGCGCTAGTCTCGCAACCAGAAACTGGGGGAGGTGGAACAAATCATGTTCCAACTGAGAAAATAATCCAGGAGATGACACCAGAAGCAAAAGACAGGCGAACAAGCTTGTTTTCGGTGGTTTGCATCAGGCCAATACACCACAGAAAATAGGAATAAAACCAACACGGTGTATTTAAATACAATGAATCAATGAAGTGAATTGACCGGTCAATGAGATCAAGTGACGACACTGGCTTGGGCATCATTAGTGGAAGGGTCAAGCGTGGCGTCATGACATGGGGAAGCTTGAGGCCATGGTAGCTGTAGAGCCTGTACAAACTTCTTTTGAGCACATAAGTCGGAGTTATGGAGCCGAATAGCGATTGCCTCCGCTGTCGCTAATAGGCGACATCGGATGGCTCGCGTGTGGCGTCCGGATATCTTGTAGATAGTCCGGAAAGCCTCTCGCACATTCACTTGGTGATTTGAGTTGACCAAATGCCACAGCACCGTGCTGACTAGTTTTCCTGACACCAGTGTAGAGCCAGGCCGGGCACTGCTCTCGGACTCTCTCAGACAGTAGCCTGGTTGTCTTTTCAATATAACTTGCTCGACACAAGCAAGAAAAATGGTACAAACAGAGGGAAATATTCGACCTCGGTATCTTGTCCTTGAGATGTTGGCTCACGATTGGCGTAGAAGTGAAGCTGACACGGATGTCAGCTGCAAAGTAGGTTCTCGCGGTTGCATTGCAGAGCCTTCAAGTAGTTCGTTCTGCTATCACATCAAACTTGAAAAGCAGTGATAAGTATATTAAGCGCTTTTCTGTGGTGATTGGTTGGGCTTTTGGTGCTCGTGGCTCCATGTGTCTCCAGATGAATTTGTCCGGATAACCATTTTGTTCGAGAACGCTTCGAATGAAACTCAATTCATTCGACAGCGTATCTTCCGTGCATATTTTTCTCGCTCTTTCCGTTAGACAAAGGACAAGGTTGCGTTTTTGACGCATTGGAACGGAACTGGCGAAATGGGCATACTGGCTGCTGCAAATTGTCTTTCTGTGTACCCTCCTTTGTCCGGTCCCGTCTGATGTCCTGGTGATGTGCACATCTGAGAATGACAAGGAGTTGTTACTTTCAAGTTCTATGGTGAACACTATGTTGTTGTGTGCACCGTTGAAGTGGGCAAGCAGATCTTCCATGCATACTCGACCATCCACAACACAAAATATGTCATCAACGTACTGACCGTAGTAAACCAAGTTGATATATTCGTTTAGCTGAGTGTTCTCCAACTCCATTATCGGTCTCAACGGTACGCCTTGCTTGTGGATCTTAGGTAAGTCATAAAGCCTCGGAATCACGATTCCACTAGGTCTGGCGTTTTCAAAAGTGCCAGAGTCTATGATGTTATGTTGTTTCAAGCGTCGCAAAAGTGTTGTCATGATCTCAAGGAGAAGATACTGAGGTCGAATATTTTCTTCCGTGTGTACCATTTTTCTTGCCCGTGTCGAGCAAGTTATGTTGGAAGGACGACCAGGCGACTGTCTGAGAGAGTCCGAGAACATTGCTCGGCGTCGCTCTACACTGGTGTCAGAAAGACAGTAGTCAGCGCGGTGCTGTGGCACTTGGTCGACTCAAATCACCAAGTGAATATGCGAGAGGCCTTCCGACCTATCTACAAGATATCTGGACGCCACACGCGAGCCCTCCGATGTCGCCTATTAGCGACAGCGGAGACAATCGCTATTCGACTCACTAACCCCGACTTATGTGCTCAAAAGAAGTTTGTACAGGCTCTACAGCTACCATGGCCTCAAGCTTCCCCATGTCATGACGCCACGCTTGACCCTTCCACTAATGATGCCCAAGCCAGTGTTGTCACCTGATCTCCTTGACCGGTCAATTCACTTCATTGATTCATTGTATTTAAATACACTGTGTTGGTTTTATTCCTATTTTCTGTGATATATTGGTCTGATGCAAACCACCAAAAACAAGCTTGTTCGCCTAACTTAGTTTTGTTTCTGAAATCGTGTTCCTTCATAGCAGCAATATTCCCTAATGGGCCAACATTTAATTTGAAGCTCTTTGAATTCATGGATATGGCAATTTCGTATAACAGTGTGCATTGACCAACCCGACACCGCGGTTCAAACAAGCCATCACTCGTGCATTTACTCATGACTAATGAAGAGTTGAAGGTTGAGTCAGTAACACACGATCCTCCACTGTGTCGTAGCGACCATTCAGTCCCAACGTTTGGTTATGTGTGTTATGCCAGTAATTGTTGATAAAGAAAGAGTGACTCAACGAACTATTACGGACTACTTATGAGTGGAAGGATTTTGGTGAGTATTTTTGTTCCTCGCAATCAGCCGAAAGCTCAGCTAAGTCCACTAGCTATCCGGAAAAGCACCAGACGGCCGTTTCGCCCTGTTGGGCTCATCAGTGGTGCGCATCTTTCGATCCTCTGCGGAAGATCGAACCCATGACTGCGAGTGGCTCTTGCCAACTCGCCCGCAGCTTATGCAACTGCGCCATGGAGGACGGTATCCGACCATCACGAATTGTTAGCTAAATGCGATATAGCCCGACCCATCCTCCACTGCCATGCAGGCACCTGCCATGCAGATGACAGCGGTTGGCCTTCCGGCGTCAGGACTTCCCGGTTACGGCAGCTATGAATCGACATAGCATTTTGTGGAATCCGTAAGGGCGAATTTGTATTACTTATGAGTGGAAGGATTTTGGTGAGTATTTTTGTTCGTCGCAATCAGCCGACAATTCAGATAAGTCAACTAGCTATCCGGAAAAGCACCAGACGGCCGTTTCGCCCTATTGGGGCTCATCAGTGGTGCGCATCCTTCGGTCCTCTGCGGAGGATCGAACCCATGACTGCTAGTGGCTCTTGCCAACTAGCCAGCAGCTTATGCAACTGCGCCATGGAGGACGGTATCCGACCATCACGAATTGTTAGCTAAATGCGATATAGCCCGATACATCCTCCACTGCCATGCAGATGACAGCGGTTGGCCTTCCGGCGTCAGGACTTCCCGGTTACGGCAGATATGAATCGACTGATTGCGACGAACAAAAATATTACGGACTATTTTGAGCTGCACAACTTAGCAGCAACCGTTGACCGGGACCTACAGACACACAGTTCGGCGAATGACGCGTTGAATGAACTGAAAGATAAAATTAACTGGGTCCTACAATCAGCATCGAAGGTCGTATCATTACGAGTATCGCGCCGGACAAATACGTGGATGCGAAGCGGAGCACGTAAATGGATCAACAGAAGAGATGAGATCTGGAGGCAACGTTCGCTAAGCCCATGTGACACCACATGACAAAATAACAAAGCAGAAACTACTGCACGTCGCTCATTAGAGTCGATAAGTACGAATGGTAGAAGATCATGGTGCTGAAATTTATGAGTAACACCAAACTATTATGCAGATTTGTGAATAGCAAAAAAAAGGTTAAGCCCAGAATACCGCCACTCAAGACCACCAACAGTCTAACAATTATTGCTGTGGATGCCGCGAACGCTCTACTCCTGCAGTTTGGCTGGGTAGCTATAAGTACCATGGAACCTTCGCCCTATCAACTCCCATCGAATGTCGTTGCCTTATCCAGCGTCATCTTTACTCCAGCAGCTGTTGCAAACAAATTACAGTCTCTCCGGGAGTACAGTGCACCTAGAATCGACATGATCTGCCCAAAAGTAATGAAAACCCTTTCTCCCACCATAGCAGCACCACTTGCAACCTTTTCCAGGGTCTGCTTAACTCCCATAAACTCCCATCTGAGTGGAAAATTGGAATTGTCACTCGAATATACAAAGGAGGTAAGCAATCGGATCCTGCCAACTATCGACCCATTACTCTCCTTCTTGTTTAATCAAAAGTGATGGAGTCGGTAATCGCAGATGAACTGACGCGATACTTTGAAAGTCTACAAATAATTTTTAATGCCCAACATGGTTTCAGACACAGACGATCTCGTCTCACCAATTTGTTGCTTACTCGGGACACATGGACCAAGGCGGCTGATGAAGGAGTCCCATAGATGTGATTTACTTGGATTTTTTTAAAGCATTCGACTGTGGCTATCACTATTTTCTCCAAAAGCTTGCTGCTTACAGTATCAACGGTACCCTGCTTACCTGATTAAATGACTACTTACATGACAGAGCAATCAAGGTAAGAGTAGCCGACACTCACTCTGCAAGCTTGTGCATCTCCAGTGGTGTATCGCAAGGGTTCGTCCTCAGCCCGCTACTGTTTTTAGTTTACATTAATGACCTTCCGGCAGACATTCTATCTGCGATGCAAATATTTGCAGACGATGCTAACATATGGAGAGCAATTCGCTAAGCATCCGACTGTGACTACCTCCAGGAAGATGTGACTCGGATAAAGCAATAGTCAGAAAAGAACCAGCTCCCACTGAACCCTGCAAAGTGCCACCTGCTGACGTTGCGCAGCAGCTTCGTCAACACATATCATTTGGAGCAACACGTGACTACTGAACGAGACTTAGCTATAATCGTGCGAGAAAGTCTTGGCAATTGGCCCCAATGTTCAATGAACAATGATTTATCACGGGATAAAAGCAAGTGCTTGACACGTCCCGTAGGATGGTAGCGGTGAATATGATGCAATTAAAATATGTCTGGGTCATCTATCGAACGTCTGCCGAGATGAATACTTTGATAATTAACATCAGTGTAAAATGAAAAAGAAATATCGCGCGTAAACATTCAGAAAGACACTGGGGCGCAGTGATAGTTGAGGTAAGGAGTGAGAAAATGAAATATGGTCGCTCACTTAGGTCCATTTGATACATTAGTCCTGTTGAAAACATGCTTGGCGTAATCCACAACAGAGGAGCTTAGGTAACAAAATGTTGGGAGCTGAGAGCAACATCTAATCGTTTTTTGAAAACATCCAGGGTAGGAGAGGATACAACTGAGTCTGGGAGTGCGTTCCATGGTTTGCAAACCCGAAGGGAAAAGTAATTCCGTCGACACTCTAGACGGCTATATTGTTCCTTCAACTTTAAGCAGTTACCCCTGAGCTGCGTGTTGTGGCTAAGTTTCAGCAAATGGCGGCATACGTGGTTGGGGTCACTCAATATCTGATACGCTAATATGAGATCGCCGCGCAGCCTTCGATAACGTCCGCTGAAAATTCCCAGCAACTTCAGCCTTCGGTGGTAAGAGTGATAGCGCAGGCCCTTCACATTCTTTGTTGCTCTCCGTTGTGGTGCCTCTATCGCTTCTAGGTCGCGTTTCAACCAAGGTTGCCAAGCTTGGATTGCGTACTCAACATGCGGGCGCACGTAGGAATTGAGCATCATTGGGAAGATTGATGGGTCAAATCTCCCGAATGCCCTTCGCAGCATGCCGACGTGCTGGTTGCCTCTTTTCGCAGCTACCTCAGCCTGTTTTGAACAGTTGAGGTCGCTCTGTACGATCACACCAAGATCACGTTCCTGGGAGCTATTCTGCAATTCGTTTGTCCCAAGTATGTAGGTGTAGTTATGTCTATGGCGTAATTGTACTACGCGACATTTGTCTACGTTGAACGGTAGAGCGTTTTGAACTGACCAGTTCGACACTGTGTTAAGATCGTGCTGGAGCCGTTCATGGTCATCCGGTCCTCTGATCCTTCGCCATATCTTGATATCATCAGCGAAAAATAAGAAATCGGAAGTAATTGATCTCGCCAAATCGTTAATGAACACCAAGAATAGACGAGGTCCAAT
>OX104063.1:252377551-252443874 GCA_944474145.2 Dicrocoelium dendriticum
CGGAGTGAAAAGAACAGATGTCAGGGAAGTTGGGGTGAGACCGTGGGAGGTGCTACTGTTGTATGCGGTGATGGTACGGCGAATGTGGATGCGTACTGGTCGCACATGACCTCCGTTGACCCGTTCGCTGACTTAGTGAACGCTGTAGGTGGGCCTCAATGCTGTGACAACGTGCTTGAATTTTTGAGGACTTTTGCTGTGGCTCTACAACGCTTTGGGATAGGGGAAAATGTAGTATTTGCTGACGCTACTGTCCTCGTTCATCTTCTTGTACAACATGAACGCGTCGTTTACGGATCGATCCCTATTATTCCCAGTGGGGGTCGTTGGATGGCAGCAACAGTTTCTCCATGCGGCGTCCCTGGTGGCAATGCACCTCCGTGTATGACTTGGATGGGTGCTGGGCGTCTTTTCCTTATGTGATGTTCTCCGCAGGTCGTTGTAGTTGAGCAGAGTTCACGTAGGGTAGGACGAAAGCTTGACCGCACCCTGTGGGCACTTGATTGCGCCTTATGTGACCACCTGTTAGCAAGAAGGAGAAGGGTCTAGTTTCCATAATCTGTGCGCAGTTACGTATACGCGTGCTTACGTGTTTTTCGGCGAACCATGACTTGGAAACAGAGAACGCAGCGGTTGTTAAGCCCCAAAGGGTCCTCACAGACAACGTACTCAATCATCAGTACTTCATAAGTAACGACCAGATCTATCAGGCATGGTTGCTGTCTACATCGGAATGTAATCGGCTGATACGTGTGGTTGTTCAACGGGGCCGTGTGCGGAGAATCACTGAGGCCGGATGCAAAGGAGTCTGTAAACGGGACAGAGTGAAATAGACGGAGCAGGTTGAAATCCATGATAAGAAAGTTTGTGCCCTTTGGGATAACATAAGGTGGACGTTGTGCAATGTTCCTGCTCTTACTAGGGGAATTTGCTTGGGGGCGACAACTGATACCAAGACAGCTGGAGTGGTTGTCGGTTAAGACCTCAAACGACGTGGTGTCTGGAGACTGGAAGGCAGTGCTTGTTAAAAGGCTGCTACTGAGGCAGAGGTCATAGTACAGTGCGCCATCGCCACGTTTGGTACCGTGGTCAGAACGCGGAACGGACATGTGAGGATTTTGGGTTTCGCCGTCAGTTATGTCGTCGGAGTGCCACGTTTCCGTTATGGCTATTACGTCCGCTTGCGTTGACAAATTTGGTGTTTGCAGCTCCGAATTTTTGATATGTAGCCCTGTGCTTCCGTGTACATACAGGCTAGGACGGCTTCAGTGAAGAGCGCGGGGATAACAACGGTGCCGCCGGTATCAAATAGCCAGAACCGCACTTCCGGGTTGCTTACGGTGGTAAGCGAAATACGAAGGCGCGGAATTGACGCAGCGTCAGTTTACTTGATTGGAAACAATGTGGGGAATTCCACCCCACGGAGCAAGTAGTTAGAAGGAGTGAACAACGGGAGAGGCTGCTTTCATTCAGTAGGTTGGGAGAATGTGAAGCGGCAAGGTAAGTGCGGATCATTTGCCTCATATTGCATACGCCGGAGTACCTTCGTAAATTTAATGGGTTGTATGCACAGCGGTATGCTAGCGAGGCTGCAGCTGCGTGCCCAGACTTCGTATGGCTTCGCAGTATTCTCCAAAGTGAACCTGGTCTGCCTGCTATCTGCATTCCTCTTCGATATCTTTAGGCCTGCCATGATGTCTTGTGCTTTCCATGCATTTTACGGTTACCTTGTTCGCATTCATTGTTTCACAGGCACCGTCCTTTGGCCTGACACTTATCGCTGAAAATAAGACTCATCACATGTGCTGTCTACGCCGTGTCATGCATCCTAGATACACAGGCACAGGTACCATTTCTTTCCCATGCTCACTTCTCTTTCAGCCCCACTGCGGTATACGCTGCCATTTGCCGCCTTACTTCAAGATGCCCGTTAGCCTACTCCCAAGTACCGACGCCGCCGTGTGATGCGTCATTGATACCTAGCCTCTAGCCACACAGCCGCCAACCGGTACCACTATATCCGGCGTCCGTGATTGCGAGCCAAAGGTAAAAGCCAATTTCCATGATGATTTTCCTTTGACAGACAGAGCACACCTTCACCGCACTGCGCCGTCCTCAGTACCGCCCTTGGTCCCTCTGTGACTACGTGCATTTGCCGCCTCCTGCCATAGCATCGGGTTCAGTCTTCCTTCGCTTTCCAGTTCGTCTATGCTTCACATTCCTTAGAGAACGGAGCAACGGACCTTTACAGGGCCAACCCCGGTCTCTGTGTCTTGTCGTCCCATATCGCATAGGAAGTTTGCAAAGTGTGCACATACCTTGCGGCGTACTACAAGCTCACAGGATCAGTGGGTGGTTCCTTAATCTTCAGACAATATATAGTGGAGTTCCTACATCATGACGTGTGACTCAACACTGCAAGCTATGCGAACCAGCGCACCCAATAAGAACGCGGTAAATTCACTTTATGCAGACATTTTCAACCACGAACACGCTGCTGTACCTGCCCATTATTTGTAAACCCTGTTTCGGTAGTTCACTACGCCTTAGCAACGTTCATCTCGTTGAGCCCTTTCCTCCTTCAGCAACAATATTTGATGAACCGTTTTTCACTATTCTCGCTTGGTGGGTGCTGAGAGTTCGCAACGCTCCCCACTAAGACGAGAATATTTGCGTATGGTTTGAGCGTCCCGTCGACCCATATGATAAAATGACACACCACCTTCCGAAAGCGCTGCGTACCTTAGTACAGCCTGGGCCTGCGATTCGCTTATCATTATACCGACAATACCTTGCGCCAAAGGTTAACCTACGATCCATCACGTTTCGTTAATCCACCAAGCAGCGGGTTGACTTATACATTTATAAATAAGTAACGTAAAACCCACTGTATATTCCGTTAAAGTTAATGCACACGGAGCACTACGTCTTATTTATCTTGTGCCGGAACCTTTACAAAATTCCATTATCCCTACTTCCCGTAATACAACTGCTTAACTTCGTTACCCTTACCGAGGCGATATTCTTTAGACTATTGTAAATGTTTCAAGAGACCACTTTTCCGCAAAAGTCATCTTAAACTTCGAAGGTAGTTATTAGAGACTTCCATGCTTACATACCATCACTTCATGCAAAATCATATTTCCTTGCGTGAATCAAGGCCATTCCATTTACCAAACCTAGAGAGCAATGTTTGCTGATTCCTATAACAAATCGCTGCTGTCCCAAAGTTTATATATAACATTCCTCTACGTCCGCAACTGTATACCACCAAACCATTTGTAATGAAGCACAGCTTTCATCCGCCGCAATATAACAGTCCGGAAATCTATTCCGTCTACAATTACACATGTATTATGCATAAAGCATGCAGCAGTAGCTAGACTTACACAGAAACATTAATTAGCGTACGCATTCGTTACTTATGATCTTACCAATATCCCACACTAACTTAATCACCTATAGATTCGTACATAAAGAGGCATATATATATATGGTAATTATATGCCCATATATGTCAGTACCTATGGGTTAATGAAGTTAGTATGGAATATAAGTAAGATTATAAGTAAGAAATGCGTACGTTCCTTAATGTTCCTATGTAAGTTTATCTACTCCTGCATTTTTCATGTATAACACAAGTGAAATAAGGGATTAAAGGGATTTCCGGATTGTTAGGTTGACGAGGATGAAAATCATATTTCATCACATGTATATTTATATACGCAGGCGGGAGAGCCTATGGTGCGCTGAGGCTGGTAGGGGCTAGTTTTTGACGGATGGTCTACCCAATGCCGCTATTGTTGTGCCATTTGCTTAGTTCCTGGGCGCCACCTAGTGATGACCGCTGTGTTGGAGTTGGGTTTCGTCCTTCACCCTGCTAAGATGCAGGACACCAATCCGCATGAGTCAGTGAACTGACCATGTACTAGAACCGCTGCACTTCGTGTGTTTATTTAATCGAAGTCATTAGCTGAAGACCCGAGTCGTTCTCCTATCTGCAGTGGGCGCCCTGGCAGTATCCTAGTCCATCCTCTTCGAAGATTAGGAAGTGGTCGACGACCCTATTCCGGTACAACTAGCCAGGTGAGACAACAGGTCTACGGGTTATAAGCTCACAGCTTGATTGGCGTAGAGCAGGAGCGCCACGCATTGTCTCTGACGGTGGGAGGGCACCTCCGGGTGTTCAGTGGTTTGCTACTGCTCGCTTCAAGCCAGGCAGTCTCTGGACAAATTGGTGCAAACTCGCCAAAACGCACCTGCGACTGGCCGTGGTCGCAGGTGCGCATCCAGTTACGGTAGCAAAACAGGTAAAAACGTGCCAGAACCTCAAAGGCTGCGTGTGACGGCCGTCAAGCAGATCCCAATCTGTCACTGCAATCACATTTCTGAACTGGATCTGCTCTCTACTGCCTTGTGTGGCAGGATATTGAGCTAAATGCTCCGGGCGGAGTCCCTCAAATTAAACTCCAAACCACCCACTGCATTGTGAGTCAACCTCTTGCGCTAAAGGCTCCAGGCGGAGTCCCTCAAGCAAACCTACGAAGCACAACGACCACCTCGCTTGCGGTTGCCAGTCAACGCCATCATACACCTTCGCGCAATGCACTCAGCATGGGGCGCTGGAATGTGCGCACACTACTGGACCGGAACTCCAGCGAGCGTCCGGAGCGAGGCACTGCACTGGTAGTGATGGAACTGGCACGCTACCACATAGATATTGCGGAGCTCAGGTACGCTGCATGAAGCAGGTGCCAGCTACACCTTCTACTGGGTGAGAAACGCCGCCTCCGCACTACGTGAACAGGGGGTCGGATTTGCAATATCCGTTCGCCTCCATGGCCAGCTGGTGGGTGAACCAACAAGCATCAACGCGCGACTGATGACTGTTCGCCTACGACTCGGAAGAGGTAAGTTTGCCGCCTTTAGAAGCGCATACGGTTACACCATGTGTTACCGGATGACACGCGTGATCAATTTTACACTGAGCTATTCTCCGTGCTACGGCCTGTGCCGAGGAGCGACCAACAATTTCTTCTGGGTGATGGCAACGCTCGCTTTGGGCTTGATGCATCGGTGTGGACAGATGTTTTCGTGTTGATTGGCATTGGTTCAGCAAATGCGAACATTGGCAGGCTACTCTCGCTGTGTGTCACTCACAGCGTGACGATCACGAACACTCGGTTAGCACTGAGTGCGAGCGATATAGCACCCACGGAGTGGTCACGCTCACCTGCTCGACTAGGTCGTCGTACGTCAGGGTAGTATGCGTGAAGTGCGCATGACACGTGTACTGTGTGGCGATGAGTGTGGCACTGATCACAAGTTAGTGCGGACCAAACTGTACATATATTTTCGTAAATCTATGTATTGCACTCCCGCCTTGAACCGGTGTAAATTTAATATGCTCACCCTTGATACTGTGGCGAAACGTACTGAGCTGGAGAAGGCAAATGCTGCACGCCTGTGTGATGCGGACTGCATAGCCACAGTGGGCAACCTGTGACAACACATTCGCAACCAGGCGACAGCTGCTGCCAAGCAGACCATCGGGCGCGCAAACTCTGAGCGGCCTGATTGATATGCTGAGAAGAATAAGACGATTAGGACACCGGTGTCGGGAAAGAATGCAGACCTCAGTGGCTTGGGAAACGGTAGTCAGTTGCGCAAACTTCGACGGCGACTGACCCGGGAGCTCCGTCGCATTAAAATGCATGGTGGACGGAGAAGGCGAAGCAGATGGAATGCTGCGCCGAACGCCGGCAACACGAAGAATTCTTTGACTCCTTGAAGGCGGTGTATGGACTGAGCTTTGAGCCGCTGAGGACGCTGATCGATGGTAGTTCAGGTGCTACCTGCATACGGACTGCGGACATAATGCAGATCTGGCGAAAATACTTTGACTGCCTCTTACACAACCGTTCAGAGATCGACTGACCTATTTTGAATGGCCTTAGGCGACACGATGTGGCGGCGATCCTGGTGGGCACGCCGACAACGGATGAGACGCAGCGAGCATTTGCGCAGCTGCGCAACGGCAATTGTGCTGGGGCCGACAAGATCCTGCCTGAAGTATTGAAACATGGCGGACCCGCGTTATTGATTGCGCTGCATCACTTGGTGCAACGTGTATGGATTGAGGGGGTACCTCCTGAGCTGAAGGATGCTCTTGTGCTACCACTGTACAAGGGCAAATGTAGCAAGCAATGTTGCACGAATTATCGTGGCATCAACTTGCTCAGTCGTGTGGGCTGGTGATTGCCCGAATCCTGCTCAACCGCCTCGTCAGTCAGGTTGTGGAACCTAACGTGACGGAGGAGCAGTGTGGATTCCGTTCGGGTCGCAGCACTATACATATGAGGTTTGCGGCTCGTCAGATGCAGGAGAAGTTCAGAGGGCAACACTAGCCATTTTAACGCTTTTTGTTGATTTCACCAAGGCATCTGATACAGTGAACCGCGAGGCATTGTGGCTAGTGTTGGGTAAATTTTGTTGCCCGCGTACGTTTACAAGTTTATTTCAATGTCTGCACATCGGCATGTGAGTGAGGGTGCAGCTGAGTGGAGAGACCTCGGATGACTTTGCATTTGTTTCTAGTGTGAAGCAAGGCTGTGTCTTAGCTCCTGCCCTGTTTAATATATATCTTCATGCAAGGATGTCTTGTGCTTTTGGTGCGGCTTGTGCTTCCCGTGTTCGTGAGGAACCTTATTGATGGTGGGTTGCTGAACATCCGTCGTTTCGGTACGAGAACTCTAGTCTGTGAGTCAACTATCCGTATGTTGTTGTTTGCTGACGACCGTTCGTTGTTTTCACACAGCGCGAATTAGTTGCAGCACATGACTAGTGCTCTGGCCTCGACAGCGGCCAAATTCGGGCTCACCATCAACACAAGCAATATTGTCTGTCTCTTTCAGCCTTCACCGGATATGCAAGCTTCAATATTGCCGCGACTCCGCATTGGTGCTGAAGGATTGGAAACCACCTCCCGCTTCTCCTACCTCGGGAGTGTGATGTCGACTGATCAGCAGCTCCACACTGAGCTTCGTATCCGCGTGCCGAACGCAGCGGCGGCATTCGGGAAGCTTGAGTGCCGAGTGTGGAACAACCAGCAGCTTACCATTGGCACGAAGCTGCTGGTGTACAAATCCATGGTTCTGTCCGTTCTTCTATACGGCAGTGAAACGTGGACGATGTACCGTCGGGATGAGCGATATCTCGAGCGGTTCCATCAGCATTGTATGCGACGAATTTTGCGCATCGTATGTGGAGACAGATTGGCAGACACGGACGTGTTGCGACAAAGTGGGATGTATGCAGTGGACTGCATACTTTTACTGAGACGGCTGAGGTGGCTCGGTCATGTTTGGCATATGCATTCAACACGGATACCGAAAGAACTCTTAGACGGTCAGCTGAGTACTGGGAAGCGGCATGTGGGGTAACCAAATTTTTGTTACCAAGACGCGAAAAATATGAGCCTCACACGTTCTTACCTTGGATGCAGGACATGGGAATCAAAGGTGGTTGATCACCGTGAATGGCGCGATCTAAGTATGAAGGCGGTTGTTGGAGTGCGGAGAAAAGACCTCATCCGTACAGAGAAGAAGCGGCAATTGCGGAAGCGGCTAGCACCGATGTGTTTCACTCCATCGACATCGAGCGCACGATGCTGTAGAACATGCGCTCGCGAGTGTTTGAGTCAGGCAGGGCTGGTGTGCCATTAGCAAGGCCACTCAGGACCTCTACCGAAGCGACGATGGGTCCTGCACGGAACGTAGGCAGAACCGGCGCGGCGTTTGTAGGTACGCTGCATTCGATTTACTAACCGCGGGTTTGCATAATATGTATATTTAGTTCAAGTAACGAGTTTTCCATTTTGTCGTAATGCTTTGCTTCCCCATATGTGCGTACTTCTACTCTCTTCTATACACTTACAAACGTCGCTTATGCCGCTTGTAGTTATTTCGATAACAATTTGGTTTCTGTAGCATTTCCGTAAAATTAAATTCCTGACTTCGTGAACTTACCTCATATTCGATGGTAAACAACTTACTCCATACTCTCACCCATTTTAGAGTTATGTAACAGTTTCTTAAAGCATTACTCACTATCTTTTCTTGGTTATTTTCTCTTAAGTAATTGGCTGTTGTTTGATACCCCCGGTGTGGCTGCGCTTGATGTGCATGATGAGAAGGTGCCTACCTGTCTATTACAAACTGCATCGTCCATACTGGCTCCAAAAGACAGTTGGTTGTTTCTGGAGGGGACGGGGTGCACGGTCCTTGTGGCAGCGTTAGGCTCGAAGAGTGGTTTCATGCACTCAGTGTGGAGCGGACTAAGATCCAAGCACCGCCTTGTGTACGACTGATGACATTATAGAGCGTGCTTGTGTTTGCCTATGATGGAGCGTGGGCCGGCTCATTTGCTGAAACGTGGCTCCCATACACCTGCCTCCCGGTCTTATTCCTTCGGGTTTACACTGGATATGGGTGTGTGGTTAGAGCTTGGGTGGTGCGGGGCAAAGCAACTATGGTCCCTACGTAGGCGCAGGCCTCCTGTGGTTTGCCCAAGTAACAAGTATATCCGAAACCGGATGCTGCCAACCATATTTATATATATATATTGCTTTCCACAGCACTTTCCCTGTTTACACACACAGTCCATTATCTATCCATTATTAAAGATTCTAGCCATCATTTTGGTTATACGGTTATCAATTCCTTACGTAACATCCACTGAAAAGCAATCCCTACTTATAAAACCATATGCTGAACACGGATTCTCCTATGTCTTGGAAAATTTACCATAAGTGCAGGCACTTACTTCTTTTTACGGAGACACCGCGGCATGCCGTAAACTATTTTTAAATTCCTTTTACGTTTTAACCACTTATGTACTGTTATATATCAACTTTCCAAATTTTGTGCCACATTGCACCTAAGCACGGCACCGTTCCAATTTTTGGAGTTGCTGACCTATTTAAAACACCTTCCGCAACAAATTACCCCAACAAAACCTATACATTTAGAGAACGCAGAAACCAGTTGTCCTGCTGCACAACAGCCCATATTCAAAATCGCGCCAATTGTGGACTCGGCGGTCCTCAGCTGATGCTCGATAACACGCAATCGACCTGTCAGTTCAAAGGTCAACTTTTAGCTTCCTTCACTGCTCCGTTAATTAACTACGTAATTTGAGCTAATGAGTGGACTTCTGTTCATTATTTTACCCTTAAAGTTGATTGTAATGGTCTAAAGTGAATCATCGAAAACAATTATTCACCCATGATGTCGTGTTTTTCGACTTTAAACTGGTAGCACATGTCCAGATCCTGTCCAGTTTGGCCTCCAAAACGTTCTCATTAGAGCATTACGCTAAACTAGCGAGGATCTTGTACTGTGAGATGGCTGAATAGGGATTTTCTCCAGTTTACGGCCGACCAACGAAAAGGATGCTAACATGGAGCAATAGGAATTCACACTATGAGTGGCAATCCGGTAGTCCGGAGACACCTTGCTTGCCTACCTTGGATATCCTAATAAGAACATCAAACCACTATGCACATAGTATCTAAGGAATATACTGACTGCTCGAACCCAAGGTTCACGCAGTACGTTGCGTCGTCATCTTAATCATCATCAACAGCAGTATATCAGCCATTTGAACTGATGCTTCGCTGCCATACAGCCATGAGGACCAGTAAAATAAAGAATAAGGAGAGGAAGCGAAGAGGTACTTACCTGAAAACTTTAAGGCCCTAAGCAGACATACAGAGTCAAGTAGCCTGCACCTTGTGTTGAGAACATACCGTCACAAACAGCTGGCTATAGAGCTAAATAAGGCGGCATCGGCGAGACATCTGCCTTGCGGCTTTTACTGTCACGAGTCATAATCAGCCATTATCCCGCAGATAACTACATAGCATACACTCGTTAAACAGGCAAGCCGATTAGGAGACGGCAGTAGAAGCGCCACTGGTGTCGACTGCAAGCCAACTCCTGTAAATTCTCGAGCCAAGCGCAAGCCGTCACGTGGACTCCAGCCCGGAAGACGTGGCGGACGAACGACAAACTGTTTGGTCGTCGGTGATTTCGTTTCCCGCTGCCACGTCAACTTCTGTTCACCGCGAGCCTTGCGGCACCCTACACCTGGCAGACTAAACAAGGCCCTCCTAGGTAAGCTTTGAACAGGCATACGTGGCACGTGCCAGAGCCAACGCAACTTATGCACTGCTATCTGTTGTTCTAGGGAGCTAGCATTATTATCACCACTTAGTATTCGTCTACGCACCTCATCGTAGCGGATAAGCTGGTGCCATTTGACACCAGCAATGCTTCGCAGATAACGATGATCGAAGACATGAAGACGCCTCAGTTGTTTAGACCGAAGGTGCCAAGTTTCACTACCATAGAGCAGAACCGCCCTCACTCTGGCCTTGTATATACGGCCTTTCAGGTGGAGGGAAACTCCTGTCGCCAAAAGTGCCGCAGGATCAAGAAGGTCGCTTCGGCTTTTGCAATGCGTGAGCTGACGTCAATTTCTGTGCACCCATCATTGCTGATGCAGCTGTCAAAATAAGAGGATTGCTCAATCACCTCGCGTTCCTCGTTAGCTAGCGTCAAGGGTCATCAAGTGGGTTGTGGTACAGAAGCAACGCACTGCATTTTAAAGGTGCGATGCGCATACCAAATAACAGGACTACTCTAGTCAGGCTTACATGGTTGATTGTGACGCCCCAACACCGTCGAAAAGCAACACGATATCCTCCGCATAATCTAGATCAACTAACCTTTTACCACGCAGCACTTCAACGTCTACGGCGTGAGATTCCTCGAGGGAACACTTCATGATTTAATCAACTTTGAAATTGAACAAAAATGGGGAAATCGGACAACCCTGAGGAATGCAAATTGTGGTCGGAAAGCTATCGGATGGGGACACCGTAGACCCTGACTCGACCCGTAGTGTTGGAGTATAAAGCACGAAGGATGTTCATGTATTTCTTGAGAGCACATTTTCCGCGCAAGTATTTCGAACCTAATTGATCGCTCGACTGAATAGAACGCACACTTGACACCGAGGAACACAGCCCTTGTCGATCTGGGGTATGCTTGGCGCTGCTCTAGCACCTGTCGCAAAGTAAATATATGGCCTATGCAGCCACGTCCTGGGCAGAAACTGGCCTGATCTTCCCTACTCCGAGAATCCCGTTCCGCAGTGCCGCGACGAACGAGAATCGAGGCCCGTAAGTTTGTCAAAACTGGCGTTGGGCTAATACCCCAGTGTTTCGCACAGTCTGTGCGACTGCCCTTCTTTGATTTCGCCACTATAATCGATTTGCTCCAATTAGCTGGGACAATTCCTTCCTTCCAGAGATGTACAAATAAGGAGGTCAATGCTTTACAGGAGACCTCACCTCCATCCTTAAATAGTGCAGGTGGGCGGGAATACGGCCCAGCGGCACGAAAAAGATTAAGGGCTGTGATCACGTTTCGGACTTCGTCCTTCGACGGATGCTCTAAACTATCTGTCCATGACTCGTCCTGCATCACCCGATTAAGAAGAGGTACGGGAGTGGTGGGCCAGCTGAACTGAGCTTGAAAGGGTTCCGTTCAACGAGCCATACGGCGCTCTTTACTGTGTAGCAGTGCACCCGTGCTGTTTCTGTCTAAATTAACGCCTGGTTTTCTGGGAGCAGTGGCGCTGCTCAGCTGGAAGAGCTTGGGATTATTGCCTACTGCTCCCGCCTCGTTTAGTTCTTGTGCCCTACTGGTCCACCAGACTTCCTTGACCGTACGTGGGCTCTGCTTTAGTTCACGCCTAATAGCTTGTCTGGTCACATTGTGTTCATAGCCAGCCGGGAGGTATCTTCTAGATTCTAACAGGTTCACCGACCTCTCGGATTTCCAGCGACTGGTGCAGGGACGATGGATAGTACCACAAGCAGATGCCCCTGCATCATGCATGGCGGCCCATATTCTATTCCACTGAAGCTCATTGTCATTTGGACAATACAGCGGAATTCCAAGTAGGGTCCTCGTCCATAGCCTTAGGCGCAAATCCTGTCCGCAAGCCAGCGGGGAGGTGGCAATGAATTAGTTGTACAGAAATGGACGCCTGCTCACTTCTATCCCCCCACGTGGCTGACAAGGGGACTGAGTTTTCTGACCATCCACCATTGACCAACCTGGTAGGAGTAGGTCTCATGGTGCCCAGAGGCATTCCCCAGTACAGCTCCATGAGTCAATGAGGTACGCAAACCTTCGCACCACGATAAGGTCCAGCCTCGTTGCGATGGACAGTACATTGCTGTAGTTGCTGGATGTGGAAACGTACCTAGGTTGCGCTTCAAGCTGTTGCTCAGAAAACGAAATGGAGCTTACCGCGCACCTGCGAACCTCACAATTCGAAAGACAATGACAACCATGGTATAAGAATGCTTAATGTACATGAAAGTTTTGTTACAAAAATCGTTAGCAACAGAAAGCAGCATTGACAAGATGGTTAATCCGTGGCAGCGATGGACTACCTAGGAGGCTAAAGATGTTCCTAATGAAGCAACGGACTCACCTTGTTCACAGTTCTTACTTTTCTTTGCTCAACCAACGGTCGCTTGTGCTATGCAGAATGCAAACACGTTTTGATGTGGCGTGTTATGTCAGCATCCGAGGCTGCATCCCCCGTGCCCTGCCGAATGATGCCTTCGTATTGTTCACGGATTAATTTATGTCAACCTACCTAGTAAAATGCCGTGCATATTTGTTCGCGTGTACGTATGCGGGAGATCCGTGGAGTCCGCAGCAGCGTCCGGTAAGTCTTTGGCAAAAATGGAATGCACAGTTGCACAAGTCATGACAGCAGACTAACAAAAGATGCTGGTACCTGAGCATTTGCAAATAGTTTTCTCAAGTTATGGAACACTTCATCAGGGTCCCTGTCAACTGCCCAGCAGCTGGCAATGTTACCAGATGGATGCACTGTGTGAGCAGTCATAAGTAATATATGTTACAAATCCTCTTACCCTTTTGTTGCGTACCTGCAAACAGAAGCACTTCTTCGTGGCTAAATCCTGGTGTCATTCTTTTTGCTGCACGGTAAATGGTGCTACGAGACGAAAACAGTGCAGTTAATTGATAACTTATGCGCGGCGGCATGCTGAAATTAACTACATATGTTTCACACAAGCTACAATTGGAAAACCTGGTAGATATGCCTGAGGAAACGCAGTAGCAAGGGAGCTAAAGCATAGCGCAAAACCAAGCAGCAGCAGCGAATAAGGTTAAAAACCAAACTGTGCAAATAAACTGACCTACCGATGCATTTAAACCACACGCGTTATGGTCAAATAAAATCACTTATAAAGCATTACAATCATTCATTTGTTAAAAGTTGTCAACCTAAATGTATTTGGCTTCAAGAAACGCATTAATACCTGAACCTGACTACTTTCCGCTTTCTGTCCAGTTTACCACCTTTACTGTTACGATTGTGCTACCACGGAATTTGAATTTTCAAGCTTCGGATGAAATAAATCCGGACTGGAAGCTTTAGAGGATTAAAGACTTACGGTAGCACAAAGAGCTGTGTCTCCTTTATGTTAAACTCAGCTCAGCGAGGATCCTCTGGAACGCTTGGAACAAATTCAACCTTTGGTAAAAAGGTCTCCCGAGCACGGACTCTAGCCTACCGAGTACAAGTATACAAGCCTTTTCATAGTCAGCTTTCGAAAGGGTTCCGTCTGCTGGCAATAACGCTGGTATAGACAGTGTTGCTCCAGTGGCCATTTTAAAGTAAGCAAAAGCTTCTTGGGATTAGCTGCTGCCGAGCCCGCTAAACCCTGCTCGTACTGGAGACGAACAGTCCTGAGATGTTGCTTACATTTATTTCTAATCTCTCGATAACTATCACAGGTACAAGCTGACGGAGCTGCTTTTTAGGTTCGCCAGATTCCAGGTCGTTTCTTGAGTAGGTAGTTGTTGGTGGTAGCTACCCATGGAGACTGTGCCCGTAACCCTATTTTCCTCATGAGTGGAATATAGGGAGTGGAAACCTCCATAAGGTACGCCTTAACTTTATCCCAGGCTAACTGGACAGGGTCAGCCATCAAGAACCCAGAACTGAAGCCTTAGCTGGCATTGCACTAAAGTTCGCTCGCCAAATATTCGGAAGTAATTCAACGGCGGTCTACTGTTCCCTTGAAAGAGCACACCGATATTATATGCCGGTGTGATTGTTCTGCCCTGTCACGAAGTTGAGGGACTTGGCGGTAATTGGTTATCCGTAAACCTAGTTGGTAGTCCACGAAATTGTGTAAGGGAATCTGGAGAGTCAGCACAAGACAGTCTGCTCCGAATGTTCCTTGAAGCCGAATTGCAAGAAAAATTGGCTCAACGGACTGCCGGGAGGTTGAAATCCCCCTAGAACTAAACGCTTACTCGCAGACCGAGTGCGAATGAAGCAAATTTTCCCCCTGGGAGAGAGTCCAGAACTTCTGTATATCCCTAAAACTGTAGACTGGGTAGAGGAAGTTCACGAAACAGCCAATAGGGCTGCCACAGTCGGTAGTACCTAATTTCTGACGTAGAAAATTGGCCCGGAGGGGCTTTGGATTCGGGTACGGCAGGCTAAATGGTGATGCTTTCCTAATGGGATATGACGGAGACATATATATATATATATATATATATAACACCTAATGCGTACGTATCTACGTAAAATGGCGGTTACTCGGCTTGATGAGTGTATATGTTTGCGCTATTTTAAATGAGGTCAACTGGAGGAGGTCTGATTGATTCCCGAGCGTCATGTTGGATGACGCCGCTGTTTGTGCCTTATGGTGTGCGATGGTTATAAAAGCTGGCAGGAACTGGAGGAAGCGGTTCGCAACTTTCAATTTGCGACCGCCAATAGTTTTTCAAATATCGTAATGCTACTGCGAAAAAGCATTTGAAGGAAAATAGTACAAAAATCGCCGAAGGCTTTTCGTACGGTTATGTGCAATTTCGGCGCGTACATTCTACACGCGAAAGAGCAGTAGGGAACGGTAAGTTACATACATATATGTTAGAAAACTAAATGCTTGCTTTCACAGATTTCGTGATTTTCGCTGCCTTATGCGTTTCTCATTTAGGTTGAAAGGGCAACTGTATGAGCGTTGCAACTTCAACTTGCAGCACCCGCATAGTTTTCAAATTAGCCAGCCATGGCTGTATCCCAGCAACCGACGTTTAACGGCTGATCAGGAGTAGGAGGTCTGTTCCTTGGTGGACATATTTAAAGGAAGCCGTAAAATACGGGCGCATGGGTGTCGGACTTACGGCTGACGGATGAAGAAGGCGAATTTGTGGTATATGAGGCGGCGGCACTTGCGTACAACTGAAAACGAGGTGTTTCAGGTGGTTTACTTGTTGGAGCAGCATGGCTAGTGCCGGGTGCACTGGAAAGAAAATCAACTAAGCTCGGTGTATTTTGTCCTTTCATGCATGGGAGGCTTGTTGTAGCGCTATTGTGAGGTGTTTGACGGATGCGACGCACCAAATTAACTGCAGGGGATATATCCGGTGGCGCTGCATGTTGGTGGACCTGGCTGGTGTTACGATGCCATTTTCCTAAGCTTTATTGCCCAATGAGACATCAGAGCTTTATAAGGAAGCCTTGGAGGCGAAGTTTGGTAATCATCCCGCCATATCACGTGCAAGGACAGTAGTTATGGATAAACGTGCCACTCAAGTGGGCGCGTTTCAATCTGCGTACCCTCAGGCACATGTCGTATTGTGTCGAGTTCATGCGTTGCGGGACATGGCTAGACGTTGCTCACACTGCATGATGCGTCACCGGAGGATAGGACAGTTCTGCAGCAATGGTTGCGTAAATTGGTGTATCCCAGATATGAAGACTATCTTGTTAAACTATTGCATGCCACGGAATTTCGAAATGGGGAATGCCATGGTTCCTTAGTATGCACGTGGTTACCGTTTTCCTCATCTTCGGCGGTGCATAGGTTGCAAAATGTGTGTACCTCAATTTGGATTACGAAAAACAGGGTAGAGAATGAAAACCGGCAGCTTAAGCGGCAATTTAGTGAACGGTCCTCCGTACTTCAGCGGTTCACCGTGGAGGTGTAGCATGTGCATTGGGTTATGGGAGAGAGGCGCACGACGTTATCGCGGTGCATGTGGTGCCGTATGTTCTACCGTTGAACGTTGGCGGGCTCACCGGCGTACTCGTATATTTAACGCCGTACACGAGGGAGCAGTTAGTGAAGCACTGGTCATCGGAGGAAATAATCGGTTGTCGTCGTGAGGGTACTGCTATTGCGGTGGAAAGCGGACGGCCTGTCGGTAACGATACATGCTTGGTACGTAGTGACGGATGTGTCTGTGTTTCAGAATTACTGGCGGCTGCCGTGTGCACACATGTGTTACGTCGTTTGTGGTCAGCGGGCGGATTTGGCTGCACTAGTTCAGGGTTGTCGCTGGTGTATACCTGATTCCCCGGAACCCGTAGCTGCCATTAAGTTCACGAAGGCTACTGAGTTAAGTGCGCCGGAAGTGGCACCCACTTTAGAAGCATTGCTTTTGGATCGGGCGATGAAGTTGCGTACAGCGGAGGAGGTGGTAGTGGAACTGATAACACACATATGCAAGATGTCGGCGACTAAATTTCAGGACATGATCACCTCTTTAAGGCGGTTGTGTGGGGTGTTAATGCACGAGACGGATGTGCGATTGTTCTGCAAAACTAGGCACTGCCATTCCTCGTTACCTGTGGATAGCGATGAGAACCTTTTGCTATTGGTTGTTAAACGGGGGACGTCCACCGTGATTCGCTGTCTACCTGTTGGGGTTACCCTGACGAAGAAAGCAGCAAGAGAGAAGGGCTTCTGCTCCAACACATATTCAAGGAGCGCAATTCTCCATTTATACTCCGACGGATGGTGGTGTCACTTAAGGATACGTGGCCGCGCGGTGCACTTTTCCGAACGGTGAAGACGGAAACGTCCAGCGTATAAAAGTATGCTTCCGTGAAGCGGAATCCTTCATATGGACCGGGGGAGTTGACGCAGACAAATGCACCCTACGCATGCGTTCAGAGCACCTACTTGGTAAAAGAAACACGGTGGACTGGGTCATGTTTGATCACTGCGCGCGCTGTGTTCACCAATCCTGCCGCGCTTGTAATAATGCTGAAGGTTTCAACTGCTTGTTCTGTATGGATTATTGGGAAACGTCAAACGTCCAGGGATGACGTGAAATACCCAGGTAAGTTCTGCACAACCGATAATGATGGTTTGCTTTTGCTGTGCACCTTTGTTACCAAGTTACCTGAGGCCAAGGAAATCCGTGTAAAATCCTTGCCCAGTTTACCCCACTTTTTCTGCGGCTGCATGGCGTTCCTGCGATTTGATGGGTAAGAAGGGGAAATTTTACCCGTAATTTCTCATTTAGTAAAACCCCTTTTGGTTAACGAGTGCAGGTGCAAGAAGTCATGAGATGAGGTAGCAACCTAACAGCTAGTAAGTAGGTGCATGGCTGGGTGTCCAGGTATTCTCTCTTCTTCATGAAGCTGAGCGTATGTGCTGCGCATTTTCCCCACAGTCTACTGGTTTGGGTTGTGTTATCATGGCAACACTAGGTTTTTCTCATTCCCACACATTGCATTAGGTACCTGTGTACAGGCAAAAAGGTGGATTTTTCCACCGCTTCTGTTGTTAGCGGTTTCAGTATGATGAACGTTCTGATACCTCCAAGAGTAAGGCTCCAGTAAGATGTGCAAGTGGCGCTCCTAAGCGACAACAAAGGTATTGCGATGATGCATCAGGCGTCCAAGGAGAGGTGAATGGACATTCCTGTAACCCTGCGGTTCAAGGTAACATTGCAAACAACTTAACTGGCGTAGCTGTTAAAGATGTTAACATGATCTCCCTGCAGCCCACTTCACAATCATGGGCACTGCTATTGTTAACGCTTCATATAAATTAACGGTGAAACTGTGGCAGCAGGAGACCCTTACAACCGACTGCAGCCGCTCCGTCTTTGCGCTGAGGGTAGGGTGTACAACGCAACGGCGCGTTTCATCTTAGTGCCCGGTTACGAAACTTGGCCCATTAAATCAGTTGACATGCGAAGCCGGGTTAACTTCGAGATAATTAGCCCTCTATGTTTGGCTCCTTGTTGGGGTCTTGGTGGGGCGTAGCCTTTCGTTCAGGCAAGCTGCTCTCGGTGACTACCCGTAGGACCCGGTATTTTAAATGAATGCCGGGAGAACTAAGGGTGTCATCCCTAACGTTACCTAACTATATTACGCTCTGGAATATTGTGCATTTCCCGTCTTGTCCAGGGGCGGTTCAGCAGGTTTTGGTTAGGCTTTCGGAATCGTCTGTCTCATGTTTACGGACCAAAAACTGGGCCAACTGCTCTGTTAGCCGCTTTAGAGCACATAATCCTCCCACCCGGTATATTGTCCACCGTGTCTTAACGGAGAGAAAAGGGACTTTGAGAGCGTGTTATCAGGAAGCACTCCGTTAGTGCCGGGTCTACGAGTACACAGCTATATTGTAACCTAAGATGGTTGCGATAATGTGACTTGACGAGCCTCTTTCTGTCTACGGACCTTACGGGCGAGGTGTAACAACCATGTGGCTAGTTAAACGAACTGCTGCGTTGTAAACTCTGTCCTTCGGGGCGAGAGTATTTTGGCGTCTGCGCCACAGGTGGCGGAGGTTGACAAAATTACGTACTTACATACCCCCTGTTTAAACAAGCACTGTTATGGCAATCATATCGGATTTTTGCACATCCTTGATCACACATTGTTTTCTCAACTTGATAATGCCTGTAAAGGTGTGCCTCGCATTGTCGAGCATAAATGCTCTATACGTGTTGCCGCAGAGATAACACACGTAACCATGTTATATATATGTACGTAAATATGCATTTCGACCTGCCTATGTAGGCATATACCGACGCAGATGCGTATATTTATATACGGATATATGCTCTTGGTGGAAGAGGTCATGGTGCGCTGCGGCTGGTGGTGGCTATTTCCTGACAGATGGTCTAATCAATGCTGCTACTTTTGTGCCATTTGCTTATGTCTTGGGCGCTCCGTCGTGGCGACCGCTGGGTGGGAGTTGGATTTCGCCATTCTCCCTGCTTAGATCCAGGACACCAATCCGCATGAGTCAGTGAACTGACCATGTACTAGAACCGCTGCAATTCGTGGGTTCATTTAATCGAAGTCATTGGCTGAAGACCCGAGTCGTCCTCCTGTCTGCATTGGGAGCCCTGGCAGTATCCTAGTACATCCTCTTCGAAGATTAGGAAGTGGTCGACGGCCCTATTCCGGTACAACTAGCCAGGTGAGACAACAGGTCTACGGGTTTTAAGCTCACAGCTCGATTGGCGTAGAGCAGGAGCGCCACGTATTGTCTCTGACGGTGGGAGGGCACCTCCGGGTGTCCAATGGTTTGCTACTGCTCGCTTCAAGCTAGACAGTCCGTGGTCAAATTGGCGCCAACCCGCCAAAGTCCAACTGTGTCTGGCCGTGGTCGCAGGTGCGCATCCAGTTACGGTCGCAAAACATATAAAAACGTTCCGGAACCTCAAAGGCTGCGTGTGACGGCCGTCAAGCAAATCCCAATTTGTCTCTGCCATCACATTCCTAGGCTGGCTCTGCTCTCTACTGCCTTGTGGGTCAGGCTGTTGAGCCAAAGTCTCCGGGCTGAATCCCACAAACAAACCTCCAAACCATTTACTGCCTTATGGGTCAGGCTATTGAGCCAAACGATCCTTGCTGAATCCCTTAAGCAAACCTCCAAACCATTTACTGCCATTTGGGTTAGGATATTGAGGCAAAGGCTCCGGGCAGAGTCCCTCAAGCAAACCTACGGAGCACAACGACTACCTCGCGTGCGATTGCCCACCAATGCAATCGTATGCCTGCTCGCAAAGCACTCAGCATCGGGGTTGGAAGGTGCGCACACTACTGTACCGGAACTACAGCGATCGCCCAGAGCGACGTACTGCACTCGTCGCCATGGAGCTAACTACGCTAACTAGTAAAGAGTAGTGAAGCCTTATAAGCGTAAAGAATTGCAACGGTCGGAGAACAACTTGATTCTGTTTCCAGCGGATCGTTCACCCAAAAACTAATTCCAGGGTATCAAGTGTTGATGCGTTTAAAAGGAAAATGCCTAGAGAAACAGTGAGTAGCAATACTCTGCTCACACTGAGGATAGGCGTACATAAATAAATAAATCTTTTATTCTCAACAAGGTGAGGCACGCCTTTTCAGGCATGATCATTTTGACATAACGATGCATGAACGAGAATGTGCAAGAATTCGATTTGTTTGCCATAGCAGTTTGTGTTTGTGTAGGGGGTATGTATGTATGTCATTGTGCATGGGTATGTATACGTGTATTTTGTGCTGCTCCAATCTTCAGTGTTTGATGTCGTCATCCATATGCGAGTAGGAGATTGATGTCCGTGGGTTGGATAGAATTATCCAGATATCCACGAGGCAGTGACTTTATTTTGTGGCGGGTCACGAACGCCACGTCACAGTGTTGTTAAGCAGACATTTATGGCTTTTTATAGGGAGAAAGCTTGCCAAGCGAAACCCACCACGTCCTGGAACACTGCCGCCGAACTATTTGCTGGAACGGCTTAAACCCGAACCACCCAGCTGACACCACAAGGAGGTTGTTCGGCTAGGTGGGAAGTGCGACGTTTAGTTTTGACACGTAAGGGTACTAAGCTGGATACCGCGACTAGGTTGCCATGATGTGTTAAATAAACAGAGATGTACGTAAGTGAAGCGTAGCAGGTTTGTTTTGCTACCTAGCCGTCGTTCAACACGACAGGAGAACGGCATTGCTGATACCACAAGAATGTTTCATTATTCGCTAACTACATCAAACCCCGTAATGCAGTCTAAACGCGGCACGTTTTTCCTAATGGAAGAGCCAGGAAGAAGATAATACCGTAGCCCGGCCACATAGGCAACTCAAGTCTGGTCCAACGATCTAAGTTCAAGTGCGGTGGTTCATGATCCATAGCATTAGGTCATGCGCAAAATATGGTGATGATATATACAGATGTCCTAGTAGATCATGAAGTATTAGAGACAGGAGCATCGGTCCGAGTAAGATGCCTTGAGCAGGTTTATATGTAGCGAAGGTAAGTTAAGCAACAGTTTATGTTTCCTAACCGGTAAACGTACGTGTTGAATAGGTTGACTGTAATGCGTATGCGAAGCCTACTTGGCGCAGCTTGCAATTAAGTGCGTAGTGACAGAGCCGGGGATGCAGCGGAAAGCGCTTTTGTACGTAAAGTAGTTGGGCTACACAGCCCGGTATAGGGGCTAATGCGTCAGAAGGACACACAGTATACATGTTGTTGTCATAAATACCAGGAAGTGGCAGTTCTAAAATATATGCGTTTAACACCTGCTGTAGACGCTCGAACCATGCAAAGTGACCATGGATATGTAGCGGAATTGCAAGGCTTCCCGGCCACAAACCAGAGCACTGAGGTATGAGTTATCGCACCTGGGCAGTCTAAGGAATTTCTGGGGATGGCTACATCGTTAGTAATGGAAAACTAGTAAGAGCCTTCATAAAGGGGATGCCAATGGGAAGTCATTACACAAGCTGAAGCTCATTGTTTAAGGTGACGATTACTGGTCACCGTATGTATAAACGAGCAATACCATGTACATTTATAACATGCCCCAGGATAGGGAACGGATCTATCGAGCGTTCGGTTGGCCGAGATGGCCAAAATATGTAGTAGGTGCATCACGCTTAGGCAAGCCGGCTATCATCGTCAACTGAAAAGATTAAAGGTACCAAGCAGTGGCTTCGCTAACATGAACAAATTGTAAAGCGGGTACATAGGGCATTGTGGTTTCATGGAGCATGGTCTACAGATTAGAATACAGCAGCTAAGCAATGGTTTGCCTTAGACATGATACTTATTAAACGGATGTCTCATTCTATGTGTTTGCACCTACCACCGATGGATTGAGCGAGATGGATAATCTTTAAAGCGGTTCCAGTTGGATACGTAAACCAAAGTGAAATAGAAATAGAAAACAACTACAAAGTGGTGGCTTGATTTACATGGAGGTTTTACATTATAGTTGCTTTAGACTAAGTCAATCCAGGAACTACCTTGCAGACTTCAGCATAGTGTTGTAAAGCAATGGCTTGGCTGAGATAGACCATTTACAAAACGGTTACATTAGGCCGAATGAATCCAGGAGCCAGCGCGCGAAGTTGAGGTTAGAGGTACAGCGTGTTGGTTTTTTGAGATAGACCATTCACAAAATAAATACATAAATAAATATTTTACGCTCGACAAAGCGAGGCACGCCCTTTGGGCATGAGCAGTATATATGCAGTATGGTACACGATAGCATGGTTAAACGCCCCGAGAGCGGGATTAGTACATATTGAGTCAGTAGTGCGGACCCATAAGGCCCGAAGGTCTACGAAGTCCATGTATACAGAATGCGAGATGTAGAGATAAGAAAGCAGATCACAAATGTAGAGTATGTTTATAAGGAACTAGTCCGATGAGGTTGTGTACACACTGCGGATCAAGTGCGTGAAACATGAGGAAAAAGTTGCAGGTATACTTAAGGTTAGTGGCATGTAACTGATCAAATATGTAGGCGTGTTCGTACACGAGCAGAGTTATGCACAACATTTGTAAATGCGGTACCAGTCAATCTGCCGACGTGAGATTCGGGCGATGACTTTATTGAGTGGCCAGTCACATCCGCCACGTCGCAGTGTTGTTAAACAGACATTTGTAGCGTTTGTAGAGAAAAGGCTTGTCAGACGAAGACCCGCCGCGTGCTGGAACACTGCTGACTAGTGATATGGCATTAACAGGGTTGCATCTGACCGAGTACCCTCGCGGATATTTGCAGTCAGGTTTCACAAATTTGTTTCTCATCTGAACTGAACTGGTTGGGTGGTCTCAATTGGAGGCGACCGCAGGTGGTTGGAGCTGTCCAAGTCGGAGGACTCAGGTGACTTGTAATGATTTGATTCGTTTTATAGGTTCCTGTAGTTTGTCAGGATTTTGACCTGCAGGTAATTTCTTTGTGCTGGGTTGTTGCCGCGTCCAGGTGAGCTTTGCAGTTATGTCCTCAGGTGTACCGTGCCGGTAATGGTACCGTCCAGAACAGCGGAGTAAAAGCGGACCGAGCAAACTGCCGACGCAAACGGAATAGGACTATGTTAACGTACAAATATAAAATGTGCGGTAACGTTATGCTGGTTACAGGCAATGGAATGTCCGAATATGTTATACATGATATCCGTAGTTTTACGTGCAAACGGGAGACCCGATATTTGATGAAGGTGAGAGATAACCGCTGTCCGAAGTGACCTAAAATGCACAAAAGTCGTTCTGTGTGGAACCTGTGAGCACCAGGCGTTGGTAACCGGTAAATGCGTCAAAAGGAAGCAGAAGAGCATAGTACGTTGTTTAATATGCGCTTAAGGTATAGGTTGAGCGATCGGTTTATAGTGGTAGAGCTTATCGTTCCAACGTGTATGAGAGCCAGTGGAATTGCTACCCTGGGTTCAAGACTTGTGAAAATAATGATGAAACGCGTTTAGTAATCGGGTGCTAGAGAAACAGCTGAGTGGAGGAGTGGGACGGAGTGTCAAACTTATAAGGAGAATGGTATTTATACACCAAATCTGTAGCGAGAATAGGTTGCAAAGCTAACCTTAAAGGGACCTGAAATAGTAGAAAATGACGCGGACTACTACAGTGCGGAAAACACGTCAACTATATGGCAGAAAAATGCGATACTGGGAGTCGGGTTAACTATGAGGAAGATCCTTCCAGCGGGTAGGCATTCAAGGTTAAAAGCAGGAGCGAGAATGGCTTGAAGACTACGGCTGTGGCGAGAAAATGGTTGTAGAGCCAGCGCAGAAAGGGACCAGTAGTATCAGTAGTGTAAGCAGCAGCCCCAAAAGTTGCTGCGTGCCACTCTATTGTGGAAAACCACCGTGGAACGTTAAAGTCAGATAGAATGCTGGTTATTGAGTTGCTGGCAGTCAGATTAATTAGCATACAACGGCGGCACGCTTTATTAGGCTCGGTATAAACTGATAGGTGTACGGTGTTGAATATAAGAGAGAGATAATGAGCCACATAGACCACTAGGAATATAGCGTTTAGTATTTTTAAGCCTCTCAGTGGTTCTGAAGTTTAAATCAGGTAAACGTGGGCTATGTATACATGAATAAGACAGGAGACCTTTAGGGTCATTTGACACGTTTTAGCCTGAAAATGCATACATTTCTTAGGTAAACATCTCAAGTTTTATATTTTAGGGCAATTTCCTATATTCATGAAGCCTTGTCTCCAACCCCACTGAACTTGACCGGCCTGTGGCTAAGATTAAAGAAATGAGTAGCGGTACCCATAGCAAAATGCTTCGGGGCGTGATATTCATTTGAATCTGCGTTGGTGGGGCATTAACCACACTACTCCTTGTGATTGAGCCTGATCGAACGTGAGGGATTATTGTGCCTCCTGCTTTTATGCACACTACAGTGCAACTCTTTGATTACTTTTTAGCTATTTCCTTCCAATTTTACTTTCTGAATCAAGCGCCAACCGTATTCATTCAGTGGCAATCTTAACTAATAATATACTGTCGCACCAGCTGTTTCCCCGGTGGTTTTCCTGGCAAGATCTGTTCTAACACCCTAAGCAAAAGTGCTAAGGGAAATCAAAGGTAGGAAAGTAACCAGAATGTGGTAGCTGGTTGCTAACCCACCATTACTCAAAACGCATCGTAGGCTTTGGAGCCAGCTGAGCGATAAGTAACGCGGGGGCGGCCGAGATAGGGCAAAGTGGCGGTCAAAATTTCTGGATAACCAGCCAGCCAATGTGACAGAGGCCGCTCTGTCCTAGAACAGCTTTCGTTCCAAGGAAATGGAAGCTGGAAATGTGAAAGTTTTACTAGCAAAAGTGGTTAATAAGAGGATCTGGTTTTCAGGACGCCTGTATACTAATGTTGCTAACAGTGCTAGGCATACCTCTGAGAAGTAAACCTAAGTATATGGGTGCGAGGAAGGACGTGTAGAGAGTAAACTCATTGACTCGTGGGCCTATAACTTTTAACGTGCTCTCTACATCGACAAGATGAACTTGAACGAAAGTCTAAAGAAGCAGGACGCAAGAAGTGCGGGAAAGTTATTATATGATAACTTTCCCTCACTTCTGGCATCCTTCTACTTTAGACTCCATTGGATTCCAAGCCAACTGGTTAGATGTTCTTTATTATTGTTATTCACGCAATTTGATTTGCTTCAACCGCACGCAGGTGTTCCCAGCATAGTTGACCAACAGCACTGCACAGTAGGTCTAGTCTTACTTGACCAATCCACAACTGTACGAACCAATCTCAGTACGCCGAGTAATCTATTCTTAGCTGAACGTTCTTCTGCCTTTATTACTGTTAGATGTCATTGCCATTTCAGACCAAGATCTGGCAGCGACTTCGCTCTCTTCCACGTGCGTCTAGACACCTGTTGCTTTAATTTTCATCTTATCCATGGCCTTCTATCCTAGTGCGCTCCATTTTTATTCCCACGGCTTACACCCATTGCGCCTAGCCAAGTCAGCCTCGTGCGTATGGTCTCCTCTGCTCCGACCTCGCCACTGATTACTGGCGGCACTCGGACCACCGCTAAGTGTTTCTTGACTAGTACATCCATTAGTATGCACATCTTACCACTCTTCATATGCCTCTGCTCCTTACCTTATGTTCGCGATTGTCTATTAGTGAGACCGTAAGTGGCATAACGACCCCCAATGCGTGGCAGTTTTGGCACTCTGTGACCCTTTTCTCTAGATTCTGACGGCTTTGGACTGTGGAATCGTGAGCGTTTTAGCGTAATTACTCTTACGAATTGCTCTTCGCACAGCCGTCCGCATTCCTCCGCTACTAGCCGATTCTTTGAATTTCCTTTTCCTCTTGCGACGTTGCTTCACCTATTTTGATCCCGCATTCGGTCTCAACCTAGTTGTCCCTCGTTTAATCTAAGATGCCTCTCGCATTCGGACTGCAGCCATCGTCATCGGTATACCTAGTTCTCTGTAGCCATCGCGTCATTCGCTCGACTTTTGTCAACAAGCTTTGTTATATCGACCTCTTCACCCTGCGCGCGCAGAACCTTCTTCCTACCTAGTATTTGTGTTCTGTGTCATACCGGCGACGTGATGTAAAGAATGCGCTTGTAAATCATGTATACTAAACAAAATTAAAAAGTTTTAATGTACCCTAGGCACCGTTGCCCGCCACTACTCTGTGTTAGTGCTTCGTGATTAATTGCTGTCTCCCTGTTTAACTACCTCTTGTCCGTTGCCCGCATTTTCCCGTGAATTCTACTGTCACATCCGCCCAAACAGGAAGGTTTATCCCCTGGTACAGGTCGACCCATCCTCAATAGCCAGCTGTTTTAAACGCTTGATCCTTTCTCCGGGAGATGAAGAACCCACACAACGTTCCAGACCTTTCCTTGGCATGCTAAATGGCTCATCATATAGTCTCTTTCGTCCCGAAAGCTTCTTTTCTTATGACACTCACCTCTGCTATCCACAAGTTAATTTGGCGGCCTAGCTTCATCTTGCTGGCCTATCCGGACTCTTCTGAACGGTCTCCTGCTTTCTGACCCACCTCGGACTTCTGAGATCCCAATGAATTAGGCTCTGCCGACGTAACGTCCTGCAACCCTCAACTGAAATGCATTGTTGACCCTGATTAATCCTTATTACTATGTCCCCTTTCTTCCTGTACGTGCCTATTCTGCTGATGCTTTCCTTTATTACTTAGACCTAAATTCTACGGTTTTTATTCTTTGAGCTGATTTTCTAATCTCGCCTCAATGGCCTCTTTGTTTCTGACTGTTGTGACCTGAATGACCAGGGATGGGCAGACTTATCGGTCTACTCCCATAACCAGGAGAACGTCTTTGGCTTTACGACCTCTTCTGAAGAGTATTTTCCTTTTCGCCCTCTATTTGCATTAAGGTTTCAATTAGACGTAACTCTTTTCGGACCTGGCTCTAATCTATCCTCGGTTGACCAGTCTCCTTTTTCTCACTGCTTCCTGACATCCGAGACGTTATCACTCGAGGCTCTACTTTCCAAACACTCTGATCCCCTCATCTCCAGACCTTTCCTTGGCATGCTAAATGGCTCATCATATAGTCTCTTTCGTCCCGAAAGCTTCTTTTCTTATGACACTCACCTCTGCTATCCACAAGTTAATTTGGCGGCCTAGCTTCATCTTGCTGACCTATCCGGACTCGTCTGAACGGTCTCCTGCCTTCTGACCCACCTCGGACTTCTGAGATCCCAATGACCTACGCTCTGCCGACGTAACGTACTGTATCCCTCAACTGAAATGCATTGTTGACCCTGATTAATCCTTATTACTACGTCTCCTTTCTTCGTGTACGTGCCTATTCTGCCGATGCTTTCCTTTATTACTTAGACCTAAATTCTACGGTTTTTACTCTTTGAGCTGATTTCCTAATCTCGTCTCAATGGTCTCTTTGTTTCTGACTATTGTGACCTGAATGACCAGGGATGGGCAGACTTATCAGTCTGCTTTTCCGTCTCAGTGGTCTCTTTGCTTTTGACTGCTGTGACCGATTGATTAGCGATAGGCGGAATGGTCTCCTTTTTTCTGACCTCTCTCGGGCTTCTGCGATCTCGCTGTTCTTGTCAATGCCGATTCAACGCTTTGTTACCCTCACCTCAAGAACTTTGCTGGTCGTGACTAATCGCAATCATCATTGCCCCTCTCATCCTTAACGTGTCCATTTCTGCCGATTCGATCCGACAAAATGCATAGCTTACTATTACGCCTTTCTCCTTATGAGTCGACTTGCTAGTCTGGTCTGAACGACCCACCTTCCGACTTCTGTGACTCTAATGATCAGGGGTCGGCAGACCCAAAGGTCTGTTCATATCACGTCGGGAATATCACTGACTTCTCCACTCAACAATGAAAACTTTTCCTTTTCTCAATTTGCGTGCATTCCTTTTTCCACTGGTCAGGCAACTCTCCGGATATGGCACTACTCTAGCGGCGTCCGACCAGCCTCCTGCTTTCTGACTACTCCCTTACATTCCAAACATTAAGGATCTAGGCTCTTTTGTCCTGGTGCTCTGTCCCCCTTATCCTGAGACCGTTCCTCGGCATGCAACCGCCTTTTCATATAGCCACTTGCTTACCAAACTGCTTTCTGATGACACTCATTACTTATTCCCACCTTACTTTGGAGGCCTAGCTTCAGCTTGCTGACTTACCCGGGTTTGACTGTACGCTCTCCTGTCTTCTGACATCGCTCGGACTTCTGTGGTCTAATGATCTAGTCTCTGCCGACGAAAGCCTGTTACCCTCACCGCAAGACCACCGCTGGTCATGATTGAACCTTATTAACATGTCCCCTTTTTTCCTTCACATGTCCATTTCTGTTGATGCTCTCTGTCAGCACTTAGAATTTACTAATACGTCTTTCACGCTACGAGCTGACATTCTGTGCTCGTCTCAACGATCTCGTACCTTCCGACTTCCGTGACCCCAATGATCCGAAACCGGCAGCTCCAACGGTCTGCGCAAGCACCTGGAGCATATAGTTGGCTTTCTTTTTCTTTCTCCTCTCACCCACAGAGCCCATCTTTTCACACTCTAGCCTGACTTATCTGGTCCTGGCTGTACGGCCTCCTGCCTTCTGACCACTATCAAACTTCTGTGTTCTAAATGATCTAGTCTCTGCAGACACAATGCTCTGTCTCCCCCGCCTTCAGAGCACTGCTGCTCATGATTCATCACCAGTATATCCGTTTTTATCTTTAACACTTCTATCCTGTTGACGCTCGGTTAAATTTCTGACATTTATAATACGGCTTTCTCTCCATGAGCCGATATCCTCATCTCATCTCCATGGTCTCCTGCTTTCCGAATACTGAGCCCGTACTTTTGAACCATCGACAGGTCCAAAAGTCTGTTGGCAACACCTCGAGATCTTTGTAGGCTCTTCCACTTCCCCATAAGTGTCTCCTTCACGATTACATTCTTTCACTTTCGCACTCTGTCTGCCTTCCTTTACCCATTGGACGGATAACACTTCGGGCCTGGCTCCCCTCTAGCCTCGTCTGACCAGTCTCCTATTTTCTGACTGTTTCCAGAAATCAGAGACGCACGTGCTCTAGGCTGTGCAGTCACAACACACCCTGTCCCAGCCTGAGAGCTTCGTTTGATATGCTAACGGGCTTTTTATATAGCCTCTGTAGTCCCGCAAAGTTACTTTCTCGTGACACTCACTACTGCTTTCCCCACTTTAATCTGACTGCCTAGCTACATCTTGCTGACTTATCCAGTCTCATCTAAACGCTCTTTTGCTTTCTGACCCCTCCCCAAACACTCCTGCTTCATCTCCAATCTTTCATTCTTTACTGATCCGTGTTCCGCTCGATTCTCGTCGTATTTCGCCACTTATGCTATACGTGTGTATGCGATACTTAAATAACAATTACATGCATAGTGGTACAATAGTTTAGGCACCGCCGCAATTGATTGACTGCATTCCAGATGCATTCCTTTCTTCTGTCTGTGTGGCTGTCTCTGTTCGTTTCCTTTTTCTCCTGAGTCTGTCACAGGTACGGCGACACGCACTCAAGGAATCGTCTTCCGTTTCGACAACAATACAAGGCACACAGTTCCTCTACCTGGACGTGAGCGGAAAATTATCAACTTTTTTACAACTTACTAACCGGACAAATCAATCAATTCTTCCGCGGCATGAACCACTGAGTCCAATTTACCTAACAAGACCTATTCCACATATCTCTTGACTGGAGGACTTTCGACTACGGAAGGCACATTCTCCTGCCAAAACAAAGCTTGAACAATCGGTCATTCTAAGCTCTTCCATCCGCTTTGACCGCTCAAATGGCCGTGGTTACCACAATCTCTAATCGTTTTCACTACATACCCCCCGGGGGATTTGCGATTCTTTCTTCGGAACATATCTTATCCTCCAAGACTTCAACATATTTTAACGTATATTCTTCGAGGCTCCACGTGGTTCTGCAGCTGATCAACACATCATATCCAGAAAGAATGCTTAGTTCCTGACCTACTGATCTGGAACAGGAGAGGACCCAGGCACGCAATGGCCACTCGCATAGCGCATCAGTCAGCAGAAAAATGCTACGCAACTTGACTGCGAATAACGGAGCAAAAGAACTTTCAACAAGAAACATAGCCAGTTACAACTTGCCATTCAATGGATTGGCGGCAGTATTTCAGGACGTGGTGGGTTTTCGCCTGGCAAGCGTTCTCCCTATAAAAGGCCACAAATGTCCGTTTAACAACACTGCAACGTGGCGAATGTGACCCGCCACCGAATAAAGTCACAGCCCATAACTTCACATTGGCAGCTCAATTAGAATCATCATACTGGATAGCTTGCTCTTCAAATATCTTCCAATGGATCACTCAGGATTCTCACTCTATTATTAGTCGAGGTATGACTGCGATATATGGCAGAGGGATTAGGTCCAAACAAATGGATCCCGATCCCACTACAATCAAATTGTTCTTTCGCATGTTCACCATCGCACAGTTCCAAGCATGGACATATGAACCATTTTCTACTGTCACTACAGTTCCCATAAAATGTCTGTACAGCTGTACATACCTGATCATGCCTCCATTGGCGTGCCTCGCCTAGTCGAGAATAAATATTTATTTATTTATTTAAACGGAGCTCTTTCCGCCATTCCGGAGATGCTACCTTCACGGGCCTAAACAAATGGGGTAATCTCGCGTCGTACTCGCGGTAGAACAGGTTCCTACCTGGCATAATATATTTTCATTGATCCCCAGATCCACAACAGAAGATAATCAATTCTGGCGTTATTACATTCACTGCCTCAAACATGTCGCTTCTCCAGTCAACAGGAGCTTTTCTGAGGTCATTTCACAGAGAGCTTTGCGCTCGTAAAGCAGGCTTTTCCGATGGCCTTTCCTAGAAGTTTTACTTGGCCATGCAGACAGTTACACTTACTTACATTTGAAGGAAATCCTAATCCACGTTGCAGACAATGGCATTTTTGCCTGTTATGGACATATTCAGCCACAAGAAACAACTGCACTCCCCGTCCCCATAACACGTCCAGCGTGGATAGCTGGACACGGTGTGCGAGCCGGACAAGAATATAATAGAAAAAGCCGGCCTCCTTTAACAGTGTGTTTACTCAACTGCACCAGTTATCATTCGACTCTACGACTCTTTTGCATGATTGACCGGTATCAGCGACTACTGCCGGAGCATTACCAAGTCATTAGGCCAACCAAGGAAAAATTTTGTCCGTCAACCGACTGCGAATAATAGAGTGAAAATCAGTCTATACGATGCATAGCCGACTAGCACTACTGTTCAACGGAAGCTACGGCAGTGTTCCAGGACGTGGTGGGTTATCGCTTGGCAAGCGTTCTCTCTATAAAAAGCCACTGATGTCCGCTTAACAACACTGCAACGTGGCGAATGTGATTTGCCACCAAATAAAGTCACAGCTGAACATTTCACACTGGTGCAGTTCTCAGCCTTCTACATCCAACCTGTGCAACTGATTTTACTATGAAGAATGTTTTGATGGAGCACAGACCATCTGGACTTCGAAATGGTCATTGATTGCAGCAAAAACCTTTTTGGGCTCCTGTGCTCAAGGATCACTACATGGCGAAATCACCCACAACTTGTATCGACCTAATAGTTATGACTGATTTTTGCGCTCAACAGCGCCACCATGTTCCTTGGTCTGACTATCACCTAACAATATGCTCACTCATATGGACTACATCTTTTCGTTCATGACTTTCATTAGAACAAAATACTTTAACCTGCCAAAGAAGCTATGCTTGTTTGCAAATTTGATCACACCTTTACAGGTGTGTCTCGGATTGCCGAGAATTAGCATTTATTTATTTATTTGTGTGCCATCCCTATTTTTCGCGGAATACTTAAGTTCAGGGGTACAGTGAATGAACAAAACGTTCCATCAACCCTACAAATGGCTGCATATAGACAACGGGAATCATGTGCTTTTGGCACCTATCAATGAATCGTGATGGCAAAGTTACTTTGTCCGGGAGTACTTGACCCATTCGGGATGTGTCACAGATGAGTGCTGTGTCCGACTCCTGAAAGCGTTTACACTGATTGTTAGTCGTCTTGTGAGGGCTGTCTGCAGTATCCATGTCACCTGATTCACATATGCTTATTGCGCATTCCAAACCCAAGTGGCTTCTACTCCAATAGCAGACATGCGGCCCCTTGAAATATGTCGTCTCCGTAAAACGCAGCCTCTGAATACCATGCACATTATATTTGGTGGCCCGATTCAACTACGGTAAATAAGTATCATCCAATAATGTAATTTTCTACAGTCAGTGCACATGTTCCGCGGTACTCCGTCAAATTTTAAAGCCGGATGTCATCCAACTACAATGATTTTATTGGGCATTTCGACCTTAACAATTCTGGTAGTTGCATGGCATGCATCCATATACTTTTTAGACCGTCGGGAGACACCTGCCGCCCAGCGTCCTTCTTCGGTAATGCTGTAGCTCCTCCACCGCTCACGAGCCATAGTTTATCGCGTCACGTTCACAGCAGCTAAGCGCCCCATCCTACATGTGACAAATAGCTTGATACGACCTTGTTATGACCTGATACGACCTTGAAACGGTGGGGTTTCGCTGCGTTTTGTCCCGCCGTTATTTGAACTGTATGTCGCCGCGCTATAGTTCATATTGTTTTACAGTAAGGTAACACTTTAACTGTTAAATTGTCCTGGCTGTTTTTGGACCATTGGCCAAGCCGCCTACCAAAAGTTGATTTTCATGTTTTGGTTTCACCGTTTTACTGTTTTACCTACCTTTCTCCCGAATTTTGGACTGTTACGTCGTGTCACAATGAACAAACCTACGTCTTCCACATCCGCCAAAAGGAAAACACTGGAAGGGAAGGCCCATGATGTCATTCAGGCTGGCCGATCTCATACACGAGGTTGCGATTTGCTGCTTGTAGATCCACTAGCAGAAGCTCTGCAACAGTTTCGGGTTTTCGAAAGTCAGGTACGCTCGCGACACATTAAACAAATTTATGCCTATGGTCAAGTTGGACAACATCCAGACTTTGGCAAGCCAACCTGATGTGCTAGCTGCAGGTGAAATAATAATTAGCATTACGCACGAGGTAAGCCAACGTATTCGTCATACCAATAACGTGGTAATATTCAACGGATCTGCTAATCTACCGCTTAGAAAGTTGTTACGTACACTTATCAATGATTGTAGACAACCACCTGACTGTTTTTTAGCCACTTGTCAACCTTAGATCCCTGGACGGGGTTGACCAATAGCCATGAAAGTTAGTAGCCCCAAGCTGGCTACACAATTCCTTGACGCCCAAAATGATCCGAATCAGCGCTCGAACTACAGGCCACTGCTGATAAAACCAGACAGACCGCCTCTACAAAGCTCAACTTTGTCTACTTATTCAATCTCTCAGAAGAAAGAAACTTTGTGCCACCATTCACAGAGTCCGTACTCACAACTGCGCAAGAAAATGCAACCCACACCGCCTCTTCCTCGATGGAGTGTGACGTTGACCTGGATTCCTTAAAGCGACTAACAGAACCCGATGTAAAATAACCCTAAAAAGCTAAGAACAGCCGAAAATATCGTCGCTAAGCCCGTACTATTAGCTGAAAACTCTGCTTTTTTCTTAGCCACGACTAAATATAATACACAGCCAGTTAATACATCTGACTTGGGTAACCTAGACGCTTGACTTGTGAGTGTGGACATACTGTCAACATATACTCTGTTGGCTAGCGTTGTCAATGACCCCAAGCAACTCTCTAACGACACAACGCAAGCAACAAGCAGCTCAGAGCAATGATGTTTCACAGCTCTCCTCATCGGCTCCTATCGAATCCATATCAGTTCAGCAAAGGAAGTACACCAAGAAGTTCCGATATGGCTCGAGCATATGAGTGCCAGTAACAAAAATACCAACGCACAACAGCACCATCCCTTCCCCAGCTTGGACCAAGGTCCACTGCCATCCAACCTCAGTCTCCTCGTAGGAATCAATTACTTAACACCCCAAACCCAATAAAGCACTTCCGGATTCTCAACAAACACCGCTACCCTACCGACTGCGTCAAACCGAAACCATCGCAACTGCATCCGGTGACTTCTACACCTACGGCTCCGGCTTATTGAGCGTTAAACAGGCTTGTTGCTCCGCCCAGACCTAGCCAGCCATTTAGAAAACCACATCTACTCGAACCAACAAATAGAACTGCCAAAACTCCAACTTAGCATTATCAGTTCAAAACACAACGTTGTAGGGCGCCCAGCCGAAGACGACAGACTGCTGCTGCTGTCTACTAGACATCCAGTATGAATACCAACGCTCCTTATACTTCGACTAACCGTTCTTACACCTCAGGACTTATGCAGAATGTCAGGTCACCTAGAAGTGCCACACCAACTGAAGCCCCTTTTTATCGAATACCGCAGGACATGCTCCACTGCGACCAGTTCTCCAAGAGCTAAAACCTGCTTTATACCATCTACAGAGACCCATGTATGATCCGCAGCCAACCTAAAACGGATGGTTTCAGCCCTAAACTTATCTCTCATAGACCTAAAACCCGCAATTGACTCGTCGGGGGCCGCTTGCTTTCAACGTAACACTCCGACGCCCTCGGAACACATATCGGCGATACTCAAATCACCTATCCAACATATCCTAGCGAATACCTTAGTCATCACCAATAATCTCTCACACGATCACGAACCTGTCTCTTTTGCGGCGTGTCAGCATGGTAACCAAACGAACCCGCCCCTACAACCCGACCTGCTCTATGATAACGCGGACCCTGACACTGCTATCCATGTTGTCATAAAGTACACCATGACCGCAAACTTAGCTTTGTTACAAAAGGAATCATCTAAAGCTTCACTCATTGACACGCGAGCAACCTAACTTAAAATGCATTTCCTAAAACCTGACATTTTATGGTCTAGTCCGTAGTTAGTACGTAGTACAGGAACTAGGCACTCATCTGATGCCCCTGACGCGCTGCTTCCCATGCCAGGTCACCTTATTTTCCGCAATGGACGTGCCAATCAACGTGGAGGTGGCCCTCTTATTTGCGTCAACGATGACATCCATGCATCAATTTTCAAAACTATTTTCATTGGCAACCCAGTAGATTCCGTTTGGATTCAACCCATGGGAGGCCAGCTCGACCTCCTAATCGAGTGTGTGTATAACCTACCCAATTTATACTATTCTATCATCATTGTTCAGGTAAAGCTATTTTATGAAGCTACCTTCGTGCCAGCACGCCATAAGATAATTGGCGGAGATTTTAATATGCCCAATATTTCATGGCTTGAGCAGTCCCCACCTTCCAGGGATGGGGCCTACGTTGACAATGCTTTTAAACATGCTTGGACTCAACATGAGCGGACCAAGCACCTTGGACCCGCTATTCACTAAAGGTTTACCTCACGTATGGGCGGACGTGTTAAATAACCTTTCGGGTTTTTGTCACAAGAGAGTGATGCTCAGCATTTTACTCCCTAAATTTCCTCCTCACCAAGGTAGTATGAAACTTGTTCACGAACTCCTCTCCACCGCATCAGTTGGAAATCATTTTCGCTACTTCATCAAGCAGCTCCCTGGGATGGCTTCTTCTTGGCAACCCATATAGACCGCGACTTGTAAGCTTTATAAAACCTAACGAATTGCCTAGACGCCATTGCCCCAAAGCCCACCAAGCCAACCAAATTACTGCCTCCCAATGACGCCATTACTCGAACAGTCTGCCAATCTAAAGAAAATGCGCTCCACCTACAAAACGACCAAGAACTTTCATCTCCTAATTCATATGAAGGAAATCCTGGTCAATTAGAAAAACGATAACATGGAACTGTTAGCAGCTGAGCACCGGGCACTTACTACCCACCACTAAGGGCAATCTCTTGTCAGACTTATGAAACTTCGAAGTGCCCGCACCGATACACCCATTAACTCTCTCATTCTCCCCGATAATAGGTACATACGAATGCAGTCGATCTATGCTATTACATTAACAATCAATGCTGTGACTCTTTCACCTTCACAGCATTGATAATACCAGAGAGCACACCTAGGTTCACTGAGGATCTACTGCACACTATCGACTTTAACCTGAGCAAAATCACGTGAGCACTTTGTTCCCTGTAGATGACACATTACCCTGGTCCAGACGTTGTCTCCTCCACAGTGCTGCTACTTGGGGGTCCGGAGCTCTCAGGCCGCATTCGTACTCTTTTCACCTTGGCTATGAAGCGCGATTATTACCCAACCACTTGAAAGCGCGCTACGGTTGTCCCTCGACATAAACGAGGCAATCGTCAAAACGTAGACAACTACCGTCCTATTAGCCACACAACTATCGCCTCTAGGGTCATGCAGAGAATAATTAGGGAGGAAATGCTTGCAATCCTACTGCATCGTAACCTCATTAACAGGTCAAATCACGGGGTTCTACCATCAACATCCTGCCATACTTGCCAGTTTGAATTTCTGAACTACGTAGCCATGGAGCAGGCACTGATCATTGTCTTCCTTGAAAGGAAAAGATCGTTTGACCCAGTCTCACACAAGGGACTACTCAAAAGTTTAGTCGCATTTGGCATGTCAGGTAATCTTCACCCTTGGTTTTCATCCTACCTTAAACATCGAACCGGTCAGTATAACCGGGTAACCATAATATGAAGAGTTATTCTTTAACCAGCGATTTGTTCTAGGGAAGCGTCCTTGGCCCCTTGCTGTTTCCATTCTACACAAATGACATTTTTAGGGTTTGCAGTCACGCCACACCCTACCTATTTGCTGACGACGTGAAGGCGGTGTTCATGTTCGATAATATCCACATGCAAAACAGCCTTACCCCCATACAAAGTGACCTTAACGCACTGGAAACCTGGTGTAATCTATGGTAAAGAATTCCCCATCAAAGTGCAACGTTCTCTCCTACAGGTGTCCTGCTCCACCTACCAAGTTAACACTTAACGGTATTCCCTTAGAAACCTGCCCTTCCGTTCGTGACCTTGGTGTGCATCACTCAAGCTCGCTGAATTTTACAGAACAAGGGAGCTATACTTCTGCAAAAGCAAGAGCAATTATTGGATACATCTTCAAATCTATGCGCTTAAGCGAATCCCTTTCACTCTTTACAAGTATGTGCCTTAACAATTCTGGGATACTGTTCGTTAGTTATAGCTAAAGCACGCAGATTTGATAGCTTAGTGCTCGAGAAGGTACAGCCGTCGTTTACTAAGCGCCTTGTAGGCCTTATTACACTTAGTTATCAAGACCGGTGTAAGCAGCTCGGGCTAGAGCCACTTTGGCTTCGCCGACTTAAAGCCAAACTTAGGTTCCTCTATAAACTCGGCAAAGGCTCTAACACAGGTACTAGCTGCTCTTCCAAATGCTTAGCGATACCCGGTACCCTTTACGCAAATAGTCGCACACAGTTTCTCTACCTAGAGCGCATTATTCCATGCGTTTCAACTTCTTCCTCTACAGATACGCCAGCGCATGGAATAAGCTGCTAGAATCCGTCTGGTAACCTAAAATTGTCATATCATCCTCTGCGTCTATGAAGAGGATACTCACAATTCCCAAAGTAACGGCAATACTGGGCACATCGTATCTGCAGAGAAGTTCTGGGAAAACGGATGTGCTCATACATAGCTGCACAACAGAACTTATCTGCTTCCACCTGTCACTAAAAGGTTCCTTTCTCCCTCTATTGTTTTCCTTCCGTACATTCGTGTATCCGCTTCAACTGCCTACTGCATCAGCTCCATATAGTTCGGATTTGTTAAGCACTGCCACGTTAACTATTCCAGGCTCGTCCGAGCTGTCCAGCCGGCGCTTTGCTTATTTCCAGACGTTTGAGGTATAAAACTACTTGTATTCCATTTCCACGCATAATCTTTCTTCCTCAACTAAGATGGTTGATCATCACCCTTTTACTTAAAGCCATTACAACCTAATCAGCTGCTTATCTTTCTAGCCTGACCTACGAATCAATGCTGGCCGCCCGGGATTAGCTCGCTAACGGCTGCTCCACCATACTTTTCATCGCCCTGACCTCAGTATGTGGCATTTCCTAAACTCTGTCTCAGCTTCTGTGTCCTGAAGCTCCGCTTGCGTCCTCAAATGTTACCTCCAAGTTTTCCGGGCCGCATAATCTCTACTATCTGCCTAATTCAACCTCGTCTGAGCCGTCTCGCCTGTTTTCTGACGGCTGCCAGATGACTGATTTATACTGACACATATTTGGCCTCTCCACTGCTTCTTTATCTTCCCTTGCTTGGATGGCTGTTCCTCCTCACTTTTTCCCCTAAAGCCATTTTATTGCGATAATACGCCTTTTGGTTGAGCCACTTGTTCCACTCTCACCTCACCTCGCTTGCTTGTGGTCAGCGTGATGTGTTCGCATCGCATTGCCTCAACTGTCGTCGCTGTTTCCTTAGATCGCATGGACCATTACGGGTTAATAGCCCGGTTTACCGCATGTTCCTTTGCATGCCGCCTTGGATTAGCTCAGTAACGGTTGATCCATCATACCTTTTATCTACCTGCCGTAGGTGGGTGGCACTTCTTAAATATTATCTCAGCTTTTGTGTCTTGAATCGCTGCTTGCGCAATCAAATGTTACTTCCACATATGCTGGGCCGCACAGTCTCTTCGTTCGGCCTAATTCAGCCTCGGCTGAGCTGTCTCGCCTATCTTCTGACAGCTACTAGCTGAATAAGGTGTACTGACTGCGGTTTGGCACTTTAGTGTCCTCAATCTCTGCTTGCGTCCTCAAAGGTAATGCCCACATCTATTGGGCATCATAGTCTCCGTTTTGTGCCTAATACATTCCCGTCAGAGCTGTGTCGCTTGTTCTCTTAAATCTGCTGGGCAACTGAGATAGGCTGACTCATTTTTGGCCCTTCCGATGCTCCATTTGTCTTCCACCTGCTTTGCTTATTGTTTCTCCTCAATTTTACCTTAAAACCATTATGACGCAATGAGTCGCTTATTTATTTGAACCTCGTATCTAGCTCTTGCCTCAGCTGGCTCGCTTGTAGTCAACTAGATGCGTTCGTCCCGGACTGCCGCACCACACTTTGCTGTTTTCTTAATTCGCTTAGACCACCGATGCTTAAATGGCTGGTTTACAGCATATCCACCCGTGGTACGTATTCTAACCTTAACCAGACCACGGCTATTTCACACAACCCTTCCAAGCCTTATCATCGTGAGTCCCTGCTAACTTGCATGATTACCCGGTACTTGATCTCGCCGCATTCTGTCCCTAGGAATCTATGCATGCCTCCTGGGAGTAGTTCAGTAACAACTTATTCATCACACAGTTCGTCTCCTTGACCTAAGTACGAGGCTTTTCCAGAAGTTTATCTTAGCTTTTGTGAACTGTAACTCTGCTTGCCTCTTCCATTGTCCCCCAACATCTGTTGGTCCGAATAGTCTCTTCTGTCAGCCTAATCCAGTCTCGTCAAAGCTGCCGCGCGTATTGTCTTACAGATTTTCGGTGACTGAGGTTCACTAACCAAGGGTTGGCACTTTCATTGCTACTTTTATCGTCCCATTTTTACCCTAAAGCCATTTAACTCTATGATACGCTTATCCCACTTTCACCTCACCTAGCTTGCTTGTTGTCATCCTGATGCTTTCGTCTCGCATTGCCTTACTTGGCTTATTACGTTGAGGGGTAAAAGCCTGGACTGCAGCAGAGAGTATCGTTGAAATAGGTGGTTTTTAAACCGTAACCGGGTTTGTGATTAACTCGGTATGACTTGCTTTTCTTACCTTGTTATTGCTCTGAAACTATTGGGCTCTAAGCGCGGCTCTCTCCCTACCTACGCGACACCCCTCATCCCCCTTCTACTGCCTTGTGCTTCTTCCGAGAATACTGTTGCTGACTTTGAGTTTTAATACTTTGTTTGCATCCATTTATCTCACTTCTAGTTTGCTGTTGTAGCTAGTCGGTCTTTCATATCTCTGCTATAGACCCCAACCACCTTGAAACGAAGGTTTAGGGCAAATATTACCTATACATTCAACTCATTTCCAGGCTGTCCTATTTAGTTTCCCATTTTTTCTTATCACCGTCTTCTCTTTGTTCTCATGCATTCTCCCAATTCTGAATCCAGTTATTAAGCGACCTTTACTCGCATAGATACTTTAGGTGGTCGCAGAACACAAAATACCAAATGTTTTCTTTACTGTCCATATTTCTTTTTTACCATGTTGTAACATATATGACTTTTACATTAACACCACATGTTATCATAAATTTCCTTAGTAGTGGCCACTGCTCTCCATTTCTTGTCTGTCCTCTTCTCTTCCCAAAGATATGAAGTTAGCAACCGAAACTTACCAAGCATCCCATCCGGCTTGTTCATCTGCGACCGAATAAACCTATAAAGACAAAAGTGGATCAAATCAGATCTCCATAACACGCACTTCCATCCTGGTCTAATATCAATAAACAAGCTGAGCTGGATGTCCTTATCCAGAGGATTGTATGAACCAAGGCCTTTCTACAAAAAGGCCTTCAAAACGATTGAGTACCAAAACATATCTGAATAACTCCATAACCACCTAACCCTTAGTCCCGCCTGTCAAGCGTCCAATCTCATACAGCAAAAGAGCCAATAAACTAAATAATTCACCTTAAGTGATGCTAATTCAATGTTTACTATTTGAAGCTAATTTGTACTATCTGACTGTTGGCAAAATGAATTTGCATTATTAACCATTAGAAAGTGTAATAAAATCCATCTTGTTTTAGTCGCACTGATTATTGTGGGCTAAATGCCTACCTGTTGGCTTTTAGTAAAGCTGAATTCAAATGTATGATACTTAATTCAGTTTTCTTATTATAATATGCAATCGGACTCCAACATGCGCGTTATGCTTTTGCCTTAATAGTTGTGTAAATGATTGATGGCAGCTAGCAACTTGGGGTAACTCAGTCTCACATTGCTCGGCTTAAAGGAGTGAACCTTACTGCTGCATAAGTTTTGTTGGGCTTCTATCCATTGAAGGTAATCATGGCAATCCGGTTTGACCATACCGCGATTATGTGTGTTTATCAATTTAAACTCATGGTTGCATGCTTTTTTAATACATTACTATTTTTCGTTTGTATATTATAGTAAAATTAAAAGTATGGATCGTAGCTGCATTCCTTTACCTTTATAGAAATTTCTTGAATATTTCAGTTCACTGCGCGTTCGCTAAAAAGCGACAGTTTATCTAAACGTTTGCATCAAAACGCACGCATAAGGGGGCATATTACTTTACATGATATGTTTGGGTTTTAATTTAGGTTGCAGTCAGAATTAATGTACTTTAGCCGTTGATTATCTGCTCACGCAGCTCATTATACCGAAAATTTAAAAACAGAATCTAAAGCAGCAGGGCCTTCAATTTTGGACCTACTTTGTAATTTATAAGTAGAGTCTTTACCAACATGCACGCTTGTTTGCACCAAAGCAAATTTTTTAATTTTTTTTTGTTTTCCTGTAACCAAGTATAGGATTGTACATGCTCGTAATTTTTGCACTTGTTATTTGTTTCATGCAACATCACTGGGCGCTGTATCCTGTCTAAGCTACACGAAACAAAAGCTATAACTTGTCCGGTGTAAACTAATTCTTCACAAACACACCTTGCACTATGGTGTTTTGCAATCAGAAGTAGTATATCGTAAGTATGTAACTACATCTTTTGCTCAGTGGTGGTGTTCCATCGGTACTTGGAGATATATCAAAAAACGAACGTGTTAACAAATAAGCAAATTTTATTTTGGGTCTCCTAGTGTTGCAGGAAGTTAAGCTTCACATTGATGTTAAAAATGCAGTATGGAATTCACCTTATTTATAACTACCGGTTGACCGCCCAAGTGTACAGTGTGATTGTGGGGTTGGAGTCAGCATTTATGTTACGTCAAAATGGTGCCAGTTACTGAAATAATTTTTCATTACAGCTCATAAATTTTCAGCAGGTTAGGTGTCAAATGTAAACTATAGCTACTGAAAGAATATCGTTCAATCTTTTATGCTGACAACCACGAATAAGCAAATATTTCCGACGTGTTTACAACATTGCTACTCGAACACCTGAAATTCTCATCAAACTACTTCACTGGTGGTTTATCATTGGTGATATTAGCGTCATTTTTACACGGTCTCTGTTAACTATCTAATAGTGTGTTGTGCTACTAATCGAGCGCAGCGTGGAAGCTCGGTTCATGCCACCGTAAAAGGACCTCCTGTTAAATATAATAATTGAATTCTTAAATATTTCGCCCATTTCAAAGGTCGGAAGATCAGGTGGAGATAACGTATTTCCCAGTACAAAAGATCGAACGGGTCCAACACGTTGTTACCAGAGTCATCCCGAGGACACGTGGCTTGAGCTAGGAAGGCCGGTGCGAGAAACTAGGATACTACACCTTGTCCCATTATCGGGTGTTAGTCGAACTCACTATCACTTACCGTATTCTACACCTTGGTGACCTCCCCATGCTGCGGCTAATGTTACACTTACAAGGGCCACGCAGCACAAGCGGACACAGTCACCATCCTGTCGTGCACGACGTGAAACGTGCACCCTACCCACTGTGCTTCGAACCGAGAGTGGTAAATATTTGGAACAGTTTCTCTGAACAGGAATCGGAGGCAACACATGTGCAGCACTTTAAAAGTTGTTAGTCTTAAATGTTATTACTGTCTGATTCGAAATCAATTTCATACTTACGATGTCATCTCACGGAGTCCTAAATACCACGAGTCAGATATGTTCAGTGTTCCATGAAAAAGATAACGATATTCACAGCTGATAAATTTTATTATACCAATCTAAGCGCTTATTTATTTTTATTCAGACAGAGTATTCGCATTTATTAACCTTTCATTTAAAAATAATTTTTTCATGGCAAAGCCTACGTACACACAGATTTAATATTGATTCTGCTGATAAGCGATCTCTTAACTAAATCCCTAACAATTGCTTTGGTACATCTAAGTTCTTTAGAAATCATACGTTACACACACCTGAAGGTTGCATAAACAAGCGTAAATTCATTTGTCTTAAAAATGTTCCATTATCTGTCACCAACATTAGGTTTTAAATGTATTACATATGCATTGTGCCAATTGAAGTTAACCTTTGGTCACAACATTACCAGCCTTTAAATGTTCCGCTAGAAAACCAGTCTTGCAACACAATATTCAGATGTGAAAACTATTATTAACATAACAATTGCGAAGTATGTTTCTCGTCTAACTTCCTTTTGCCAAAATTTTTGAAACTATAGTTTGCGTGCAACTTGTTCATCTTCGACAAATCGGAAATACACTTAAAAGTTGCTTCTTTAGTAGACAAATTTTAGTCGTATTTTAGGTTTTCAGCCCAATTTTACAGGCTACTTTGCACAACCTAGCAAGGAACAGCACCCGACGCTTTTCACCCTATTGTTTCGCATTACTGCTGAGCATTTCCTCATTCGCCCTCTGGGAATCGAACCCTTGTCCGCTAGATGCAGATGCCAACTAGCCAGAGACGCAAGCTACTGAGCAACGGTGGACGTGGATTTGGTTATATAATCTACAGGCTAAATGGAAGATGACAGCGCCTACCTTTCACCGTCACTGACAGTGGCTATCCTGCTAGATGAGAATGTCCTCTCATTAGACGATATATCCACACGAGTTGAAACTAGCGGAGGGGTTGGTGGATTCGCAATGAATGAACCATAGCGCCTAAACTAGTTTGGGCGTTTATAACTATTACTGAAAACTTTGAGTTGGTTTTGTATCCAAGAGTAACTCCGGCGTGAGTTTTTCGATAACAGCTGACATGTTTGGCTACTATTTTGTCAGCATAAATGCAACGACGCTGCTTATTCAGGTACCATGTAAATTTTAATTGCATGGTTACATTTACTAATGGACTGAATACTATCTAAAAACAATTTGAACGAGTGACTTTGCTCCGTCCAATTTTACCCACAGAAGTCGATGAAAAGAAGAGGCAAAGTGTGCAGTGACAAATAACGAAGTTTATTAATGTGCCTAAATTAAGTTTCATAAACAAGGCTAGCGGTGGTGTACATAGACTAAGGGAAACCTTTAACATATTTTAACTAACAGCTGAAGGTAGCAATTGATGGTGAAGTATTAATTCAGCTAACCTCTAAGCGTGTTTGTTCACAGTTTATGACGGCGCATGCTCTAAGCATTCCTTCTACTGCCTAAGTTTTACTTGTAGTTTTATGCGTTGCTTTCCGCTTAACATAAAACACCGCCAATTTTTGACGTATCAATATGTAGTTATTTATAAGAAAACGGTAGCCCAATGCTTCACAGTTTAGTTTTATCACTTTGCGTACTAATAAATTTGCTACTTCTGGTTTGAAGATAAGGTGCATGTTTAGGTAACATGTCCTGCGCGTGGCATGTGCTATTACTACCTTGTATAACACTGCTTGCAGCTTGCAACCAACATCCCAGATCCAAAGATTGCTCAGCACATTTCGTAATATAATTTTCAACCCCAGCTCATAAACTGAAAGCGCATTGCGGTAAGCACCTTGGAAAATCTGGCAGCTACAGGTTACATTCTTATTCTTTTAACTCGTAATAATTTCATAAAGCAAGCTAGTTATATAGATTTTAACACAAGCAAGTGCATTCACATTTAGTCACTTAAATTTGAGAATTAAACAGGACAGATTGAACAAGGAACTCATTTTTGTCTTAAGCGTACTTCTCAAGAGGATATTGATTATACATTCTATTTGAAAAACAAGATACCAATATGCCTTGAGCTTATAGTGGTTCTCAACGTTCCATTAGTCTCTGTTATATCTCTCCATAGGCAAAATTGTGTCGGTCATCTAACTGAAAGAATTATACATTCTGCTAAATATATATCTTACTTACCGTTATATAAGTCAAAGTGAATGACGTAGGCTAATACTGGGTGGTCCTTTTCTTTCATAATGGTGTTATGCCATGTTTTGCGCAGGTCGTGTACAACAGCCACATAGTAAGCAACGAATTTCCCATGGAAGAAACCTTCTCAGACCGCTTTGTCTAGCTAGAGTTTCCTAGCTTAAATCCTTGGACAGTTGTGCAATATTAACAAGGGGCGGCGAATCCGCACGCCACGGAAACTAAACAAATGCGGATTCAGGCAGGGAATCCTTGCCTTTAAAACAGAATATAGGACGTATTTATTCTATGTCCAAGGTGGAAGTTGTGCCACACCGACTGACACCTCCCAACTGATTCCTCATTTTCCAAATCCCATGACAAGATTTGCTACAGAATTAATTTGAAATGAAGAAATGGTGAGCACTCAAATCTTACTTACTAAGGTAAATAAGCAAAAGCTCTGCTGTTAATTTCTCTGCCTGTGCGTTAGGAATTGATTAAGACGTTATGGAAAGATTACTTTTTGTGCAAATTCGGTGCATATTGAACTGCTGTGATTCTAAAGTTAACCAGCTAACTTACACTTGGTTCCAGTTGGTTAATATATACCTCTGTCACAAATCGTAAGTGCTACTATGGAGGCAGCCAATTCTATCTCCCGAGTCATATTTGTAAAAGGAGTTGGCTTCGCTATTTTATATTAGTTACCATTGCTTACATTTTCGTGTCTGTACTGGTGGTAAATATATAAACTCAGCGTTCATCAGCATGAATAAGTCACCTTGAAAACCATGCTTGTGCATTTTATGAGCATTTTCTAACCTTCTTCGCCATATTTTAAAAGATTTGGACAGAATTCATTTATATTTGCTTTATAATGCAGTAATCAATATTCAGCGAATACTTGAACCAATAGCTATTCCACTGATTCTTGTTTATTTTACAAGGCAAGCTTATCGAAGTATTGTGACTACCAGACCGGCTAATAAAGCTGCTTTTCCGACACCAGCTGTCCAAATGAAAAGGTTTTATACGTAAAGACGGATATGTTTTGAACATCTTAAGCGAATTTGTATACTCAAAGAACAGACATAAATTCCAAATGTTTACACCAGTAAACATTCTAACTATTGATATAAAACATGAAATGCATCGACTCAACAATACCTACTTAGACGTCATACCACGGGATACTACTTGTTGTAAAAAATAAAAATATACTGTAATAAATAAATAAATATTTCAGCCTCAACTAAGCGAGGCACGCCTTTCGGGCAGGATCAGTATATTTGCAATATTGTGCCCGTTAGTATGGTTAGAAGCACAGGGAAAGGACGTAGTACACCTATAGTCAGTAGTTTGGGCGCATACGACCCAAATGTTGTACGAAGTCTATGTCCACGGGATGTGAGATGTAGAGATAAGAAATTAGATCATAAATGTAGAGTAGGTTGATGAGGAACTCGTCCGATGAGGTTGCGTACACACTGCGGATCAAGTGCGTGAAGCATGAGGAAAAAGTTGCAGGAATACTTAAGGTTAGTGGCATGTAACTGATCAAATATGTAGGCGTGTTCGTGCAAGAGCAGAGTTATGCACAGCATTTGTAAATGTGGTATCAGTCAACTTGCCGACGTGAGATTCGGGCGATGACTTTATTGAGCGGCGTGTAGCATCCGCCACGTCGCAGTGTTGTTAAACAGACATTTGTGGCTTTTGTAGGGAAAGGGCTTGTCAGACGGAGACCCGCCGCGTGCTGGAACACTGCTGGCTAGTGATATGAGATTGACGAGTTTGCATCTGACCGATTACTCTCGCGGATATTTGCAGTCAGGTTTCACAAATTTGTTTCTCATCTGAACTGAACTGGTTGTGTGGTCTCAATTAGAGGCGACCGCAAGTGGTTGGAGCTGTCCAAGTCCTAGGTCTTAGGTGATTCGTATTGCCTTGGTATTTTTCTGGGTTCCTTTACTTTGTCATGATTGCGATGTGCAGATGATTTCTTTGTTCTGTTTTGATGCCGTGTCCAGATGTGCTTCGCAGGTATGCCCTCAGATGTACTGTGCCGGTACTGTTATCCTTTAGTACAATGTAGAATAGAAAAACTGACCAAGCAATCTGGCAAGGAGATGGAATAGGGTTATATTAATTTATAAATCTAAAATTTGTGGTAACGTTGTGCTGGTTACAAGCAGTGGAATGAGCGAATACGTTATACGTTATATCCGTAGTTTTACGTGCAAAGGCGAGACCCATATTTGCTAAATGTGAGAGATAAATGCTGTCCGAAGTGACCTAAAATGCGCAAAGTCGTTCTGTGTAAAACCTGAGAGCATCAGGCGTTCTTAACCGCTAGATGAGTTAAAGGAATCAGAAGAGCATAGTATGCTGTTTAATATGCGCTTAAGGTATATGTTGAGCGATCGGTTGACAGTGGTAGAGCTTATCGTTCTAACATGTATGAGAGCCAGTGGAATTGCTAAGCCGGGTTCGAGACCCGTGAAAATAAGGATGAAACCCGATCAGTAATCGGGTGCTAGAGAAACAGCTGAGTGAAGGAGTGGGCGGAGTGTCAAAGTTATGACGAGAATGGGATTTATTTACTACAGCCGTAGAGAGAATACGGTTGCCAAATCAGCTCTGAAATAGTTGGAATAGCGGAAAAGGACAGGGACTTCTACAGCGCGGCAAACACGTCAACTATAGGCACAAAAGAGCGATACTGATAGTCGGGTTAATTATGAATGGCTTGAAGACGACGGTTGTAGAGGGAAAATGGTTGTAGAGCCAGCGCAGAAAGGGACCAGTAGTATCAGTAGTGTAAGCAATAGCTCCAAAAATGCTGTGTCACTCTAAGGTGGATATCCTCCTCGGAACGTTAAAGCCAGATAGAATGCTGGTTATTGAGTTGTTGGCAGCCTGATTAATTAGTATATAGGTGGGGCACGAGTTATTAGGCTCGGTATAAACTGATGGGTGTACAATGTTGAATACAAGAGAGCGAACGGGCAGTAATACTTGTAACATCTGCCGAGCGAGGTGTTGTTATAAGGACCCATGCAAATGAGGGAGACGTTTATGTGAGCAAAAAACTTGGTAGTGGGGCCGAGAGGCATACTCAAGCAGAGACCAGAAATTTCAATTTCCATGAGGGAACAAGCATTCAGATATTCGATCAGACGGAGACTAGAAACATAAGGCTGCCACATTTACCAGTGAGTACCTAAGTCAATGGCAGCCGAGTCGTTAAATAAGCAAAGCTTTGGTATGAGAACTATAAGCATTTGCATCCTCAGAGACCGGACTGGTCCAAAAGGTTTAAGGATGCGAGGCACAGTAGTGATGGGAAGAGACAGGCGACGTTAATGTGAGCTACAAAGCTCGCTAATGGACCTGAGAGGCAAGACTCAATCGGTGGCCGGAAATTTCAGTTTCAGACAAAGCACATAGACAATGAATCAGAAGGAAACAAGTCTGCGGCTTCTATTTGACCAATGTGCATCTTGGTCAATAACAGTCGAAGCGCCAACGAACAGAGGCGTTGGCTTAAGACCTGTGGGCATTGGGATTCTCAGAGACCGTACTAGCTCAAAAGGTTTAAGAATGAGTGTCTTAGTAGCGAAGGGAATATAACAAAGATTGGGAGGTTGCGCTAAGATTAGGGGTACCAAGCCCCATATTGAAGACTTACGATATGGATCAGTAGAAAAGCCAAGCAAGCGAGGGGAAGTAAAGTGAGCTAACAAGCTTGATAGTGGTTAACTGCAAGGTCACGCAGTCCATTCATGAAGTGCAAAAGCTTAGCATTATTTTTTATGAGAATGGTGGTATTTTATTTGCAACATATGGTCTGCTGAGTAAGGGCTAACAGCCGCAACCATCCTTCTATAAACGGCGTAGTATTAGACGAATGATTAATCGGGCGACAGGTAAAACATAACTGTTCCGGATAAATAGTATCCTTTGGTTTACAAAGGTTGTGCATATTACCTTGCTGATCCCCTCGCCGGATTTGCGCTATGCGCTACAAGCAAAACAAGTCAGCCGGGACTTGGCGAAGCGCAAATGTCGTCATTAATAAAGAAAGTAACATGCAAAATCCGTCTACTCGTATACACGACGATTTCACTTGAAAACTTCCTTAGGCTATTCTTAAAATGATCTCCTTACAGGCCATTTGGATAACTGAACGTTTCGCATATCGCAGTTTAATGTAAACGCTGGATGCGATAGATTACATGATGTGCTCTCGTAACTGGATGATAAAAAAAGCATAACCACATCTACTTGCTAGATATTAGCAATGCTTTCCGATCTGTTGCGTGATCTATTAGACGCTGGAGCCCAACAACAGTACTTCAACTGTAGAAATATTATTTTACCAGGCATGATCGTAGGCAAAATCTATACTTCCTTGACCACGAACTCCGGCTTCTTAATGGAGTCACTTTGCAATATATTCTGTTTTTTAACTACATTATGGCAATCCTTTTTCGTGAAGTAGCTATATTGCTAAAGTATTTGGACGACGTATTGCTTCGCATCCATCACCTAAACATCGGCCAAGCTACCAACTCTATTGGATAATATCAAGGCTTTGTCCATGTTTCCTTGCTTATCGCCGAACTCCTCAACGTGTATGAATGTTCTTTTACACCCCTTTAAAGAAAATGGCTACCAGAACATCTTGACAATGGGTCCACAACATTGCGTTGACGGTGAACGTATGTTATGTTCCGCTATACCCAAATACCTAGGAGTAAGGCTGTGCAGCAAGCTTACGTGAACAAATTACCTTAAGGAAATATTCGTCAAGGTTACAGAAGTTACATGCCTACACCAACAACGGAATGGCAGCATAACTATTCAAGCAATAACTGTTCACCGTAGAAAACAAACCTACTGTTACGTTGACGAAAGCACTGGCAAAACCGGAAACAATACTGGAAGCGCATGGGCTGTGTAATGTTGGATATATACTACGCTGTCAAAATTTCGGAAAGGAATATGTTGACCAAACAGGTATAAAAATAGCAACACGAATACCAGGGCACAAATGAGCCGCAGAAGGCACTATGCAGAATAACTAGACTCCGCGCACCTGAAATAAAGAACACAGCTTCGATTAAGCCAAAACTTAAGTCTTGACACGAGGCGAAATAAGAAGATAAACGGGTCCCTGGAAGCGTGGTTCCCAACCAAAGACTCAATCAACATGCATGTCGACAACGATTAATTATAGCAATCCATTCGGCGGTAAGCATTTAGAGAAATTAGGAGGTGCCGGTTGAATAGTGATAAGCTGGGCGACGACTTCCGCCATGGCAAATATGGTAGACATAAAGGGACAGAGATCCTAGCCCTCATTTTCGAAAATTCAACTGCAAACCCATCAAGGATCTAATATTCAACCAGCGTGGTTATAATCCAAGTCCCAACCCACTGATGATGTCGCCTCGCATAATGGTGAAACGTTTTCAAACGAACTTCCCAGCTTGGCGGATGAATGAGCCACTGAACATGTCTCACTTCGCCTTCCCTTCCCGGGTTTCTGATTCATCGTTTTATGACTTCTGTTTGTTGTCTTACTGCTCTCCAGTTATCTATCCTGCTCTCGTGAGTAGGAACCAGAGTAAATGTGAGATCCGTGACTTTTCTGAAAAATGTCAACACCGCTGTTGCCAGTCATTTTAATTCCTGTAAACGTTTGCAGCTAAATATTTTACAGATATAGGTCACTCCACACAGAGACTTTCTCTAATGTTTAAGGACATACTCAGTCTGAACATTGTAAGAAAATTCTACGCCGCTATAAAGACTTATACTAAATCTGTCATTGTTTTTCTTTTATGTTTTATGAAGGATAAAAGTCCTATCTTTCCCAAATGATTAGTGAAATATTCTAGCACAACTTGCTGTACCAAAAGGCTCTAACAATTTTGTTTTTTCTCATTTGTTCGTATGTCCTTTACCATTTCAAGATTTATTCCATTAACTAGCGTACCTGTTAGAGCTCATTATTCATCCTACCTGGGGTTATAAGGTATTGACTTCACTTGACTAGCATTTTGACCTAGCAACAGAGGGTAGCCATATTAGTTAGGTCAAGCTATCTTAGGTTTCACTGGTGTTTAAAGCGCAATAAGGTTTTTATTTGATAACACATAACCTTTGTTCTCGGAACAAATGAGCATTTTAGCGGCGGAGTAGAATTTAATAAGCTTAGATTTTAAGCAACAATTCCTGTAAATACCTTATTTGTACCTTAATATATGTTATAATTTTGTATTTTAAAGCTTCGCTCCTTGCTCTTAGTATATCTATTGATTTTTCCAAATTCACACAAGGCATATATTTAGAGGGCAATTGTTTGCTGAGCTAAACTTGAGTTACTCAAATCCACATACTCGAGGAACTGTTCTCATCCAAGTATGACGACATTCTGAGTTTAGGCGATATTCAAACTGCGAGTTGATTTTTATTCATATGTTCGCGTATGCATTAAAGTGATTTGTTTATGTTTACTTTCCGCGAAAAGGAGCAAGTTCTTATAGACATCAGCGTTACCGGTAAGGTGCACCAAATATCATCTAAGACAGAATAACATGTAGGCTTATCGGTTTTATTGGAAGAACAACTAGCACACATATTTCGCAACAAGCAATCGAGGCATTATCCTGTAGTTAAAACCATGGAATAAATATTTTGGACAAATCATCCATCATTGGATAGCCAGGCGAACTCAACAACTTCCTGAGTTGTTAGTGGACGGGAAAAGATGAAGAAGGAAATAATGTGCCGCTGATTGAGTCTACTGCTTGGTGTCGTTTGACCGGATGTGCCAAAACTCGTCACTGTCAGTCGCATTTCATACAAAAGTAAAGAAACTCAGTAGTGGAGGAAACAAACTGCTTCACCTGCAGCCATCCTGTGCTGCTTTAAGGCTCCTTGTTGTCAGCTTCCTTCAGGGTATTCATTCTTACAGTGGGGTCAAGTAATACCAGTCGAATGCATTTCGCCTTAAATTTCTACCGGTACCATCTTTTGAAATGGGTCGCCCAGGATTGCGTCCTGATAAACTGCTGCTTGTAACAAAATTGCATTGCTAATTAATTCTTCAAGGGTAACTTTTGTACAAGAACACTTACGTATGGTTATATCACTAGTGCTGCAGAGACCGGAATTACTCGCGCAAGCAGCCAGAAATTTCCGCTTGTCTCTGCGGCATAAGTCTAAACAGCTCTAGAATGACGGAGTGTGATCGTGGGTTTCCATTTCGGGATCCCAAGGTGCCTATTCTACAACCAGTTATGTGCAATTGCCTACTAAAGGAACAAATTTGACGATCTGCATTGACACAAATTCAACTAATTGAAATATGATTTAGAAAAGCATCTGACCTAAATCACTTATAGAACAGTTGTGGGATAAATAAATATGTTACTATCTTTCCAGCATTCACGCAGCGGTATTGACATACACATAGCTAACATGGGAGAAAGAACCATTATAAGATCTTTGGTAATTAAACATAGGTAACCGAGGTATAATTTACGGGTGATTTCAAAGACTGTATTTTATACCCGTTTTCCTGTGGAAACTAACTTTTTAACACTCTCAGCAATTTGCTTTTCCTACCGACTCGGGTTGATCCTGCATTTAACACTGATGTGCCTATACGCAGTCCATCAAATGACTAGTTTCGTGGTTCGCAACTAAAGCTGAATTGAATTGCACTTTTAACGAGACGAACTGTTTTATAATCTGGTTGCACCCAACAAAATCCAATAGTGTGGGGTTCTGATAGCATGTGCATCCCTAGGACCTTTAAGCCTCGTTTGCAATGACTAATACAGCATAATGCAAAAGCTATAAGTTTCCTCTAAATGCGGTGGGCGCAATTGCAAGGGATAAGTTCAGTTCTGAGAAGCCTTCCTCAGGTTGACCAGGATAATTTACTTTGGAACACTTAAGACCGACCTGTTTGCATTTGCTCCACCGGTCTTGCATCCATCTAGTTAGTGCAATGTTAAGGTTGCGAGTTTCTGCATTAACCATAGACAGGTAAGCTTAAAAGTATCTTAGATTAGTGTAGTAAGGTTGAATCGACTAATGTATTGTCAGTCCAAAACCATAGCTAAGCTTGTGTCTGGACGGTTGTGCCTTACCATACTGCAGCTGAATGATCGCAAGCGGTGTAAAGAAAATGCCACTGAAACCGCCAAACATTTTGCGTCCCTGCTAATGTTTTTAACCAAGAACAAAGAACTATTAACCTAACAATTAAGAAGGTTGCTTAACTTTACTTTGTTTATATTCTAGGTAAATACATTTCCGATGGACCTCGGCAGATCATTATTTTTCATGCGTTACAAAAATGGTTGCAGTAAAATTATAGCAGTATGGAAATTTTGTGGTCTCACATAAAATTCATACAAGACTGACCCCTGCGCATTACTCTGCTTTTTTGCAAGACACTTAGGTATACTGCTGTAGAAATTTACTTAGTATTTGGTTTATATTATATAACTGCTTAGCGTCCTTTTTTGGTTGGTTAAAATTTTCAGCTTTGTTCAGATCGATTTGCGGTTGGCTACAATCTCCAGTCGAATTAGCTGCTTTATTTTGATTGTGCTGTTTACGTGCTAACTTATCTTATTAGCTATTTATAATTAAACTCCAGCAGTTGCTTTTTCGTGTTAGCCGTATCACAATCACTACAGTCGAAATGTTTTTTTTGTACCACAAATACTAAAACATAAATGTTTGTATGGCTCATGCCAAACGATAAGTTTTAGTACGGTGTCTTTAAAATTACCTTACTGTTGAAGCAAAATATTGTTGTAACTGTTTACGATAGTGTGCACTTCATTTGCAACTTTATTAGTGGGTCGCCTGTACCAGAAGTCCAGAGAGCGATTCCAGAAGACAGATGGAGTTTCACGGAAACTTTTATTGGTACAGTAAAAAGTTCCCTGTTAGCCAGCTATAAAAGAACGACACCGTGGAAGCTCTAGCTAGGGGAACGGAGCATGCACAGCACACAGGTCAGTCGCGAGTTGAAACCGAACCGAGCTCCAAGCAAAAATGGTGATGAGCAAGTGAAGCAATCGGACTCAGCAATCAGTTCAACAAACCACACCGGTTGCCTAAGTGTACGATTAAACAATATTAGTTAGAAGTTTAACCAAGCAAACCGGTGAATTTCCAGACTGCTACACTTTCTACTCTCATCACCTATATATTCATCATGCGCTGTATATTTTATTGGATCAAAGAAATGAAATCTACAGCCGTGAATTTTGTAGATATACCAATCTAAGCGCTTATTTATTTTTATTCAGACAGAGTATTCGCATTTATTAACCTTTCATTTAAAAATAATTTTTTCATGGCAAAGCCTACGTACACACAGACTTAATATTGATTCTGCTGATAAGCGATCTCTTAACTAAATCCCTAACAATTGCTTTGGTACATCTAAGTTCTTTAGAAATCATACGTTACACACACCTGAAGGTTGCATAAACAAGCGTAAATTCATTTGTCTTAAAAATGTTCCATTATCTGTCACCAACATTAGGTTTTAAATGTATTACATATGCATTGTGCCAATTGAAGTTAACCTTTGGTCACAACATTACCAGCCTTTAAATGTTCCGCTAGAAAACCAGTCTTGCAACACAATATTCAGATGTGAAAACTATTCTTAACATAACAATTGCGAAGTATGTTTCTCGTCTAACTTCCTTTTGCCAAAATTTTTGAAACTATAGTTTGCGTGCAACTTGTTCATCTTCGACAAATCGGAAATACACTTAAAAGTTGCTTCTTTAGTAGACAAATTTTAGTAGTATTTTAGGTTTTCAGCCCAATTTTACAGGCTACTTTGCACAACCTAGCAAGGAACAGCACCCGACGCTTTTCACCCTATTGTTTCGCATTACTGCTGAGCATTTCCTCATTCGCCCTCTGGGAATCGAACCCTTGTCCGCTAGATGCAGATGCCAACTAGCCAGAGACGCAAGCTACTGAGCAACGGTGGACGTGGATTTGGTTATATAATCTACAGGCTAAATGGAAGATGACAGCGCCTATCTTTCACCGTCACTGACAGTGGCTATCCTGCTAGATGAGAATGTCCTCTCATTAGACGATATATCCACACGAGTTGAAACTAGCGGAGGGTTTGGTGGATTCGCAATGAATGAACCATAGCGCCTAAACTAGTTTGGGCGTTTATAACTATTACTGAAAACTTTGAGTTGGTTTTGTATCCAAGAGTAACTCTGGCGTGAGTATTTCGATAACAGCTGACATGTTTGGCTACTATTTTGTCAGCATAAATGCAACGACGCTGCTTATTCAGGTACCATGTAAATTTTAATTGCATGGTTACATTTACTAATGGCCTGAATACTATCTAAAAACAATTTGAACGAGTGACTTTGCTCCGTCCAATTTTACCCACAGAAGTCGATGAAAAGAAGAGGCAAAGTGTGCAGTGACAAATAACGAAGTTTATTAATGTGCCTAAATTAAGTTTCATAAACAAGGCTAGCGGTGGTGTACATAGACTAAGGGAAACCTTTAACATATTTTAACTAACAGCTGAAGGTAGCAATTGATGGTGAAGTATTAATTCAGCTAAACTCTAAGCGTGTTTGTTCACAGTTTATGACGGCTTATGCTCTAAGCACTCCTTCTACTGCCTAAGTTTTACTTGTAGTTTTATGCGTTTCTTTCCGCTTAACATAAAACACCGCCAATTTTTGACGTATCAATATGTAGTTATTTATAAGAAAACGGTAGCCCAATGCTTCACAGTTTAGTTTTATCACTTTGCGTACTAATAAATTTGCTACTTCTGGTTTGAAGATAAGGTGCATGTTTAGGTAACATGTCCTGCGCGTGGCATGTGCTATTACTACCTTGTATAACACTGCTTGCAGCTTGCAACCAACATCCCAGATCCAAAGATTGCTCAGCACATTTCGTAATATAATTTTCAACCCCAGCTCATAAACTGAAAGCGCATTGCGGTAAGCACCTTGGAAAATCTGGCAGATACAGGTTACATTCTTATTCTTTTAACTCGTAATAATTTCATAAAGCAAGCTAGTTATATAGATTTTAACACAAGCAAGTGCATTCACATTTAGTCACTTAAATTTGAGAATTAAACAGGACAGATTGAACAAGGAACTCATTTTTGTCTTAAGCGTACTTCTCAAGAGGATATTGATTATACATTCTATTTGAAAAACAAGATACCAATATGCCTTGAGCTTATAGTGGTTCTCAACGTTCCATTAGTCTCTGTTATATCTCTCCATAGGCAAAATTGTGTCGGTCATCTAACTGAAAGAATTATACATTCTGCTAAATATATATCTTACTTACCGTTATATAAGTCAAAGTGCATGAAGTAGGCTAATACTGGGTGGTCCTTTTCTTTCATAATGGTGTTATGCCATGTTTTGCGCAGGTCGTGTACAACAGCCACATAGTAAGCAACGAATTTCCCATGGAAGAAACCTTCTCAGACCGCTTTGTCTAGCTAGAGTTTCCTAGCTTAAATCCTTGGACAGTTGTGCAATATTAACAAGGGGCGGCGAATCCGCACGCCACGGAAACTAAACAAATGCGGATTCAGGCAGGGAATCCTTGCCTTTAAAACAGAATATAGGACGTATTTATTCTATGTCCAAGGTGGAAGTTGTGCCACACCGACTGACACCTCCCAACTGATTCCTCATTTTCCAAATCCCATGACAAGATTTGCTACAGAATTAATTTGAAATGAAGAAATTGTGAGCACTCAAATCTTACTTACTAAGGTAAATAAGCAAAAGCTCTGCTGTTAATTTCTCTGCCTGTGCGTTAGGAATTGATTAAGACGTTATGGAAAGATTACTTTTTGTGCAAATTCGGTGCATATCGAACTGCTGTGATTCTAAAGTTAACCAGCTAACTTACACTTGGTTCCAGTTGGTTAATATATACCTCTGTCACAAATCGTAAGTGCTACTATGGAGGCAGCCAATTCTATCTCCCGAGTCATATTTGTAAAAGGAGTTGGCTTCGCTATTTTATATTAGTTACCATTGCTTACATTTTCGTGTCTGTACTGGTGGTAAATATACAAACTCAGTGTTCATCAGCATGAATAAGTCACCTTGAAAACCATGCTTGTGCATTTTATGGGCTTGTGTAACCATCCATATCGCAGGTAGAAAATTGCTATAGTGTAATAAATAGGCAGTCTTTGCGTGGCCTGGCGTAAATCTTAAACTCGTATTTTTCTAACGTAGAACGAGCACAACAGCTGTTTGATGAAATATGGCGTTGAATCTGAACTGCGAAGCGTATATATAAATATATGATTAAGCAGCGAAGCTAATTGCTTTACACAACGACACAGTAAAGTAACAATTTGAATTGATTTTATATATATTATTTCACACCTTGAATACCGTGAATATTATGCGATAATTCGATAGTTTATCGTACCATACTGATGGAGCTTTTCAGGTGCAACATTGTGGCAACCAGTGTTTGCATAAACACTAAGTGATCTTTACACAGCATTTGATATGATTTATCGTGCTATAAATGATTACCTTACTGTATAAATATTAGCAATATAAGTGCAAGTTTTCAACGATTAAAGATGATTCAACTTATTTATCTTTGATAAAAGAGATAATGAAAGAATTTTGTTTTAGGGCATAATTAATTACCTTATGATAAAAGTGCAAAACATTCAGTTGTAAAAGTGTCGAGAATTGCGTTTAAAGTTCGCATAAACATTGATGGAGAAGGAAGTTCAAGAATGTTTCGAAAAGCGAGGTATTAATCTACAATTGCTGCTCATTCCCAATATTTGTGCATGTTTTAAAGTAAACCAACCAAACAATTTAACTTTCAAAATTAAACTCATAGCATTATGGTCAACGTAACTGACAAGAGGGAATCTGACCGCGTCTAATGCTCTCTCGGCACCTACTAATAGTTGACGTTGTAACTGTTAGTCATTTCCAATTAATCCATTTTTAGACGAAGATTTATTGAAATACACTATGTAGATAGCTAGGTTTGATACTATGCAAAGCACAGCTATTCCGTTTCTTTCTGGCATCTATTACGCGGATCATCAGGTGATATTCATGGCTACACATGCCTTATAACTCACAAGCCCTTGTCTTGTTTTGCACTTAGGTTTTCGCCAGATTAACTTGATTCCACTAAACCATAGCTAGTTTGTGGACGTGCACGATTTCTGTAAAACAATAGGGATATACTTTCTTAACTACGTCCGTTACCACTATTCATTACTACCAGTTCGTTGCATGCATTACTTGCGACACTCAAATTTACATTGGCTGCAAGTTGCTTTGAAATGGGCATAGGGTATTTTAAAATGAATGCAAACAGAATATATGCGTCAAGTGCATGTAGGAACAGAAATTTCCACCCTTAGGTTTTTAACTTTTTATGGCAGACAAATGATTTCCCAAATAATAAGTTCCATGAAATAACACTTTAAAGTATAATATCAACACTCGTATGCACAAGCGCACGAATTTCCACAACGAATGACCATATATTTCGATATAGTACAAAGCAAAGTTTGCTGAGGTAACAACGCATTTGCTTGTGGTATTAAGCATTTATATCCCAGCATAGTTCAGATAAAATGATTCGCTGTGCTTTTGCTTTACATGTAAAATTTTGATTTTCCTTCAAACCAAATTTGGCTTTATTTTCCTTTTATTAGAATAGACACTGAGAAAAAGCATAAAGGTTTCATGAGAACAGCGCTCCAGCGAATTAATATTTACCTTAAGATGCATGTATTCTGAGTGACCGTCTATTACCATTGTGTGTGTAAAAGCGTTAGTCATATCTGATGGATTTTTCAAGGATTGTCTCGGTAACGGTCCACTCACCATAAAATTGAAAAGAATTTTGAAACATAAAACCCATTTTGAAAGAACCATATAAAAATGCTTTACACTTTTTGTTTCAACTGAGATACATTGCTTTGTTTCCGCAAAAACCAAACTGCCATGGACAGAAATCTCTCTGTATCCTACTCGTTTGGTTTGTATCTGTTATTTTTCTTAAGAGTCATCATACTACAGTTAGCTACTAAAGTTTAAATGCAACTCTAATACATAACTGACGGATGACTGTACCTTTGTAATAGACAGTTTTCAATTAACCAAACTAATTTACTTATTATATGCCTTTCAGCTTTGTTGGGTGGAAATATACTGATGATATCATTAAAGGACAAATATCTGCCAATGTTGTGACATCTACTCCTCAGGATGATGAGGATGAGTTTGCCAGTGTTCATCGAACTGTTTGTCTATTCTGAGCATCCCAAAATCCTTGGTAAATCAGGCGGATAAACTGCGAGCAATTTTTGGTATACGTTCTCACTTGCAGTGTGTAAGTAACTCCAGTACAAGATATTAACACACAAAATATTCGGTTTTTGTCCTGTCAAACCTACCTACATTCTACCTATGTCCCTGGAACTATTGATAGTTTTGACATAAAAATTAGAATTACTGCGTCATTAAATTTTTGAATACATGCACCCTGCTTCCCTGACTTACTCGCTCCACAGAACTTGACCCTTGCTACTAAAAATAATTACCAATTTTCAGCGTGGTTTACAACTCATAACAAGATGCAGTGGGCTGCCTGTTTGGCTGCGTGTGTATGTTCTTTTCAACCTTCATCTAAGTGCTCGTATAATCGCTTCTTAAGCGGTCACAAAAGCCTTCGCATCCATCGCATGCAGCTCAGTAGCAAGTGCTAAATATTTGTTCCACATGCTCCTGCTGTGTTATTTTCTCCTATCGATTCTTAATGGAAATCGTCATTATCTTACTAATCATGGTTACTTGAGTATTTAACGACAACTTGTCGCACGTTGTGCAGTTAGTTGTTTGGGCGATACGCAGTTTGATACCCTATTTGCTTTTTTGTTCATTGAGTCACGTTTACCATTTGTTCACATTTTCATTCAAAAGGTTACAAACTTTTCTTCGCATATACACGGAGCCTATTTCGATGGGCTTGCCTTGACTTCACTATGATTGCTCAACTTGGCTCCTTACCTATAACTTCTGTTACCAAAATGTTCTGCCTCTATAAAATATTGCGTTGTATTCCAGATATCGTCATATGTCGCCCAAGTGAAATTTTGCGGTGCAGCCCTATCATTCGGACGCAACTTGCATCCTCATGGTTTAGTTGCAGTGAATCTATACCATTTTACACACATGTTAGTGTATTGTAACAAGCTTTTGGCGTTGTGCATTTTTGAAATCGCATGACGTACCTTCAAGTTAGCGAGGCCAAGAACGCTGATTTGGCGTCCTTGACACTCGCATTGGCCATAGGACATAAAAATGGGACATCGGTTCGAAGCCGCCAGCATAAGCGACAGACAGTCCAATGAAAGTGGTCGAGCATCACCTTCGGTTCTGCCTTGATGCCCATCTGAAGTAAACCTCGATGATTGGTCTCCAAACTGAAACCGCCCAATAGGCAAATTGTGCTGCCTGTCAAAGGAGAGGATCCTAGCTGCCACATTATCCAAAGCTTAAGACGCACCAGTGCGGGCAGACATACTAAGCAGCACATGAAGCGGTCGATACTTAGTGCTCGCTAGCTGCTACCTGGTGGTGGTTTATTCAGCGGTCTAACCGTGGTGGTGTAGAAAGACAGTGTTCTAACTGGTACTCCGCAAGCCAGCAATGGTTGCTAGACGGTTAGACAATTTTGTGCTATTGTCATTACGACGATCATAGGGGACCTTGCCCCCATTGAAGATGGTGGACCAACCTTAAGCTGAACGACGAAAATTCTAAGTTCGCTTACTTCGATCACGGTTGAGGACTCAACAATAATAATAGGATTCCAGGTGTGGCGCTGAATAACGTTAGTGAGTATTCGTTCGTCTCCACATCAATAGGCGACACTTTAATCAGCTGTCGCTCCATTGTCTTCATGTATGTCCTTACGTAAAGGTCATAGGAACCAATGTGTTCATAGGATAATTAGGCTTCTCTTCCATATGGTCGCCTATGGTGGAGTAGCCAGGCAAGCACTTACTGGTATTCCGTCGTTCAGCAATGGCTCCGAGGTGGTTATAAACTTTTGTGCGATTGTCATTGCAACGATCATGGGGGACATTGTTCCATTGTAGTTAGTGGACCAACTTGAAGCTTAACAAAAATGCTAAGTTTGCTTACTTCTATCACAGTTGATGAGTCAACAAAAACTAATGGGATTCCAAGTGTGGCATTGACACGACGTTAGTCAGTGCTCGTTTGTCTCCACACCAATGGGCGAACTGTTTAAACACTAGTCACTCCATTGTCTCCATGTGTGGCCTTATGTAAGGGTCATTGGAACGTATGTATTCATAGGCTACTTGCGCTTCACTTCCATATGATCACCCATACATGTTGAGACGTTTTGACAAGTGGCTTTCCAAATGTAATCATTAGAAGCACAGTCAATGCGGATGGCACCTCCTTATTACGTCCATACACTCGCATACAATCCTCCTGAAATGGGCATTATTCAACCCAGAAGTACCTAAAGGGGCTACAATAACTACAGTGTTTATACGTGCCACATCATCTTGCTAGAAATAGCGCAAGACTTATATTTAGTGGCGATGCAAACATCTTAATCTGGTAACCCAGGTGAGTAGTTGGAACAGACAAACACTGCTGTCTCACCCGCGAGCGTTCCTACAATGTGTTTGCAATCATTTACAAAGGCACCCGCGTCCAGTAATCCTGCTACGGACCACTGTTTTAGCTAGTCTTAGAAGCAGTCATGTGTGCATACCGTGACACAGGTAGTTAGCGACTTGCCAACTACACGGAAAAAATTTTCCATTGGAAAGCAGGTAATTCCGAATGCACTGTTGAATGAGGAAAATTGCTTCAAACTCTATGCTTACTATGCGTATGTAATGCTCGTTGGCAGCTTATATCAGGGCCGTAGTGTCACTTGATAATTCAAGCTTAGCAATCACGCAGAAGTGAAGTGTAAATATCATGTTGAAACGCAGGACTGACGTGCACCTTACGACCTTAACATAACAGCAGGTCCATGGGTCCTGTAGCGGTAACTGAATAACGAATTGGCGCACAGGTGTGGAGACGAACGAACGCCCACTAATGTCGTGTCACCGCCACCCTAGGAACCCTCCTCTTTGGAACGGTGGCTACATATCCGCTGATGGTCTTATCTACACAGCGAACTTGCCTTAGTATACAATGCGCCGACTACATCAGCAATACGTAGCTACGCTATTCACGTGAGTGTACGGTCAACTCAAACAACACAGCACGAGAACTTTGTAGCTGTACAGCTTTTAAAAATGCTGTTTGCGCAGAAGTCCTAGCTTTACCATCATACGAATTACGGCATTGTTTCTGATTACCTCACACTGCCTTAACAATCACATGCATATCCTAAGCGAAATCGTACACCTATTGATCCTCCGTATTGCTCGCAGTGGCACGATTACCCTGCATACCGCATCACGTGGGGCCAGATAGGCAACCGAGCAAGGAAGGCAAGTGCGCAGTCAACCCATAAGTCTACCAAGCTTCCAGCAGCCAGCAAGTTGCAACGTCAACACAATCAACCAATCCGCTTCTTGTCCTTGTTCAATTGGACGTTATCTCGCTCGTGTAGGCTTACAAATCTTCTCTTCCAACAGCTTGCAACTGTTGCAGCGGCAACCAAATCTACCAATCCGCTTCTTAGCATCTCTCTCTTAGCACAGGAGGTAGGTGGGAGGTGACTCCTTGGCGGTGCGAGATGTCAACGCAGTGGTCGGCGCAGTTCACTTTGGCTGTGAACTAAATGTGATGATGGAAAGCAATCCTTACCTGTGGCTAAGTATGAATGATGCATCACATGTCGGAGGCCATACGTGGGAGGCGGCTTAGTGGCGGTGCGACGTTTAAACTCATTGGGCGGTGCAGTCCACTTTTGTTGTGAAATAATTGTGCTCATGGAAAGCAAGCTTTACCTGTGACTAAGAATGGATGATGCATCAGATGTCGGAGGCCATACGTGAGGTGGCTCAGTGTCAGTGGTACTTTGAAAGGCGGTGCTCCACGCAAATCATTCGACTGTGAAATGAAAGACATCATGCAAAATGAACCGCACCTGCGATTACGGAAGGACCGCGCCTGACATGGCGGAGGCCATACCTGGGAGGCGGTGGAGTGGCGGTGTTACATCGGAAGGATATGTGTGCCCCATATCTACGGCGCTTTTAAAGGGAAGCTATGTTTCAAATAGAACCTCATTACTAGCGGCTACGTGGAAAGGAGACATCATATGGAGGAAACATCAACTGAGCGGAGGCTCAGTGGCCAGGTGTAGTATAACGGAAAATCCCCCGGAACGTCCCTCTGGTTAGGAAACAACCGTCAAGGCAAATAAGCAACCCTACTAAGGGATAATTATCAAACAACCATCAACTCGGATCCAAGGTACATTGGAACACCTTCTATGGCAGGGAGTTACGCTGCGGAAATGACAGCCCTATGATAGGGACCTAATGCATGGTTAAGTAGGGGAAATGGGAAACGTACCGGCGCGTAATGTTGCACCGCTTTTGCGGCTCTCTCTGCACCTGGTTTACTTCTCATGTACACCTATTCCTATCCACGGGAAACTGAAATCCTGTGTGCTACCACTACATATGGCGTAGTGGAAGGACGTGAAAAATAGGCACACTTGCCACGCGTGCCATGCTACGCCTTTTATGTACGTCGCACAGACACTACGAGTAGCAAGAGAAGCAAACGAATTCCCCGTCACCAGCATAGCACACACATGACGTATGGTACCATTGGGAGCAAGCGTCGCACATAATCCACTGCAGCACGACCCGCGAACTTCCAAATCCTCCTCCTGCTGACATACTCCGCAGACGTCCTCTGAAACCACTACCTCGATACGCTGGTTCCGTTTCGCGGGAGCTCTGTAGGCGGAGGAAGTCCGGGTGCGAAGCTTACGGAAGTCTTTGCCCCTTAGTGCACACTTACTGGGGCTCCTCCCTATCACCCGGCACTTAAGGGACGATTTACGCTTTCTGGACCCAGTTGCCGATGAGGATGAAACCGGTGTTGCCATTGAATTTATAGGGTAGACGCCATTCACCTGTGTCACTTGAACCGGGGTCGGCACATCGCCTTCCGACGTCCTGGCTACCGCGAACGCTGTGCCAACAGCAAGCCGCATAATATCAGTACGCTTGCCTCTTTATCCAAAAGAAGGGGAACGGGTCACTTCGACGTTCGATCATGCAACTGAAATGTCGCTTTCTTGGACATCAGCAATGCAACCATTTTCATGAAGGTCAACGCCGCGGAGAAGTTCTCTGATCCGTAGCTGCACACTTGCGTGCCGATGTCGGTCAAAACATCCTGCGTCTTGCAAAGCTTTATGGTGTGGCTTACAACCGCATGGCTATCCCCTACCTGACGATCTGCAATCTGCACACCACCATGAAACGCAGCACAGTCGGAGGAGCCTGCGGGAGGTTGCAGGGGTGCGATCCATCGACCTCCATGTGTTATATCCTCCGCGGATTGTCCGTAAAGCGCCGCCACATGACAAATGTGAGCACATAGGAGCCATTACTGCCAGCTGAACTCGCAGTCGCATTCACTGCCGCGTGTTATGGATACCCAATAAGGCCCATCAGACCTACCACCCAGAACGGTTGATTCACGGAATTGGACTATGAAGACATTGCCTGCGGAATCGCTCAGCTGTGCGAAAACACAAGCCCCTGAGGACACTTCCCATGGAACAGGAAGTACGCTCATGCATTGCCTACCTATTATGCTGTTTCTTTCGTGCACAATACTATTTACCCTATCAAACAAGCAGGTGCACGGAGTGAGTAACGATGACCTCTCCGCCAAATACTCCTTAAGATGCTTGTTCTCATTCTCCACCCTGTTTGTCGTGTGGCATCCAAATCTACAGCATCCCTTAGTCTGCGAGCAGCCCAGGACTCTGTTTGTGGAAGCCACGTTGTGAACGAATACCTGTAGCAAGCAGCACCGCGTTCAATAATCTTTCAAACGCCGACGAATCACGAGTATGTACCAGGTTATGAAGCCAAACGCGTAATTGCATTCAGCGAGCATCTGGTATACCACGTAGGCGACCGAAACGTCTAGCCATGTCCACTTTCACATGGTACCAACAAAACATCAGCTTCGCGTTAATATACTAACGTAGAACCGTACGCAACTGAGTGGCACATTTATCCATCACCACAGTGCGGCAACATATGCTGCTAAGCACCATCTCCCGCATCGCGTCCACCGCTTGCCCATAGCTATAGGACGTCTCATCAGGTAATAGGGCGCAGAAGAAGGAAATCCCTAGACCTGTTACGTCCACGAACATGCAATGCCACAAAATGTATCCACCGTAATTTAGCTGGTGCGTCGCATCGCACAATACAACCTCGCCATAACGCGTTAAAATGCCACGGACTACAGAGGGAGAGAAGAATACATAACAAACCTGTCTACCCTCAGACACCAATCGGCAAACGACTTGCTCTTCCAACATCTTTGCCACCTCCGACACTTCACATTAGGTCGCATTTCGATGAGGAATGCACGAATTGCTCAGGTTCACACGGGTTACACGTTTGCCGTACTCTTGCTAGATGAAGCGCCTCAAATCCGGCGCGCTATGAAAACTGCCCATCAAAATCAGAACCTCCTTCTGCTGCCGCGGAGACAGCCGACGGTTGCGTGCATACAACCAGGGGTTACCCAGGTGAAAATCATGATTATGGATCATGAAGTAACTAATCACGACTTACTTTCCATCCTTCAAAACCACCGAGAATCGCACCTCGCATTCGTAAAATTTGTATCTACATGCGTTAGTCCCGTGTTGCATAAATATTAACTTACCGCTTTCCATGCGATCCTGAACGTCCACAATGTAGGCAACGGTACAGGATGTAACCGTAGCCAACCCCATCCGGCAACTGCTTCCGCCTTCCGCGCTGGTACGCCGCAGCAGAAATAGAGGTAACTCGGGAAAAACAAGTCGCCGTTTCAATCTGAAAACGTCCT
>OX104063.1:252444371-252471201 GCA_944474145.2 Dicrocoelium dendriticum
CAACAGTGTGTCTAATGACATGAAAGGCTTTCCCAGTCATGAAATTTTATGCAAATGCCTTTCTTTCACCGGTGGTTTGGACGAAGTCATCATCCCATCGCTGCATACATTTGGAACGCAAAACCCCTGGATACGTAGGTTTGCTTTCATCGGTGTTGTACGCGGTGCTGATATGGCATGGGGCGTGCAGGATGTCGTTACGTTTAATGTTAACCGCTTCCGCCGGCTTTTCGGCCGCAGCACTGGTGTGGTAATTCCATGACAAGGGCCTGATTAACGAATTTGCTCCGGGAATCCTTAAAATCGGCCAGACAGCTGAACGCCATTGCATGTGGCACTGCTTACATCTCGGTAGTTCACTGCGTCCGGTGGTAGCCTTCGTTGTGCAGCGGAAATTAGGCATTGCTATTATTCCCTTTCTAAATACGCCGCTTTCCTTTTCCATTTTGTTCCCCTTATCCGGAAACGCCAACACAAATGCAAAAATGTTTTGAAACCAAAAATAATTGCAATGGTTTTAAAAACCCACAAAGAAGGCCGACGCTTTTGACAACAAATACTCAGCTTCCCCTGTTCCTTTGCGCCTACGCTATCCGGTAAGTGCCATTGTTCAAGATGTCCTTGTTACGAAATGTCACTGCGCTAATTCCCATTGCACTTACGAACAGGGTAAGATGAACCGGAGGAGAATTTGTGACATTTACGGGCTGAGGTACCTTGGACACGCACAAGCTGGCTTTATTTCGTGTTTTTGACGCCATTAGGGAGGACACAGATGGGAGCCCGCTGGAGTCCGATTGCCTGGTTCTCCCCCAGCAGCTGCATCAGGTTTCACCATCTGGACTTGCAGGATGGCCAGCGACGGACAGTCCTCAGTAGTTCGAAGGGTCACCCACCGTTTCCCTTCCTAGAGGGGCGTGCTTAGTGACCTGGAGATTTCCCACGGTGTTATTGCGTAAAGTAATGTAAACGAGTTCAAAAGTATAGGTTTCATGTACTAGCGTATTACACGGCTTGCTTGTCCAAGCTGTTTGACCCCTTTTTTGAGGCACCGATACCACATGCAGCCGTGCCTACCGCTACTGGCACTGGCAGCTACCTGCATGCACGCAATTGACCCGCAGATACCTACTCCTTAGCTAGCTCTCCTCTGGTGCCTTATTTTTAGCATTAGCTAACTGTTCCGTCGTTAAGTATACCTGTTCCACAGATGGCTTCGGTGGGTTCTATCTATAGCCTGTGGTTGGCTGTGTTGCCTTGTTTCTTGCCATTGCGAGGGCATCCAGGAGTGGGATGCACGCGGTAACCATGCATGTCTTTGCTTCTATAGATATGCCGCTTTGGGATTTCTGCGTGGTCAGTTACACACACAACGAGATAGTCCAAGTGGGCACAATAAGCAGCAAGTGGCTGCTGGAAGACAGGCAGCATGCTAATTTGCCCAACGTTTCCTTCTTTGAACACCATCAGGCGGTCATGGAGCACAGATATCCCACTGCGGGTTGCAAAATGTTCCCTGTGACCGTGCTTTATCTTACATGTAAACACCCTCATTTAAACAATTGCAGTGCCTTTCGATGGTGCCCGCCGCTTGGAGAGGTCGTTCACGAATCAACCTTTTGCTACTGACAGATTGCGTCGTCCCCATGCAGACATCGCCGAAACGAATTATCAAAAATGCTACACAAGTGATAACGCAACACATTGCAGACGCCTGCCAGCTAGACTACGTGACTCTGTGGGTGTTAATCCCCCACAAAAACGACGCAACAATGCTCCAGCAGGTGCAAGCTATGGGAAGTACACCGATTTGTCCTTGGTGGAGTTGGCGTGGTCTTCATCGCCTACTCGTAACCTTGAGGCTTTCAAGGAAACTGCCGACATGCGTAAGTTCTTATTTTGTAGGGCAACTTTATTGTGATGGGCGTGTACCCCAGCAGGTCCGTCTAATCAAGTTGCCGTTCAAACTGAGCCCGTCACATTCTGTAAGTCTTAACGTCCCGCACTTTGGATGCACGCCCTGGCTGGCAGGTGTCATGAAAACCGACAGCAGGGTTATGGACACATTGCACGCCGTAGCAGGGTTGGTTGCGCTTATCACTTGCAGCAAATTTTATGCAGATAAACCTCGCTTGCGGGAACAAGACCGCAACATGCTACGCAGCGAACTTGGTACGCGACCCTGTCATGCGCATTACGCAAACCATTATCAGATTCCCTTAAGCGCGTGGAGAAGACACTTCAAGTTTTGAAGATAAGCCACGCGTCAAGGAGCCAAACGGCGTGGAATACAAGGCCGACGCAAGCCACGGCGTTAACCATACCGGCCTCCAACGTTGAAGAGTTCCTGGAGTTGGAGGGCAAATTACTGGACCCCGAACTCCGTCGAGAACTGGTAAGTCACTTTCGCTGAATCTGCATTCATGACTTAGACTACTCAGATGTATCCAACACCCGCCAACACGGTATCCGAGGCCGTACGGTACATGCTGGACAGGGTGATAAATCGAGATGTTTCGTCAGTTAAACGTTGCCGGTGCAAACAACTCAATACCTTTCAAGAAGGCGCATGCATTTAGTGCCCTTCAAGGTAACTCAGATAACCATTTCCACATTGCCTTCTTTCGCCGAAGTTGTTATTAACCGGTTCGGATGCAACGGCAACACCGTATCGAACTGGGTTTGCAAATGGCTACAAATTACCCGGAGCAACCTGCACCGACGTACATCAGCAACATCTAGCAGTCAAGATTTCCAGGTACTGTGTACTATTAATGTCGTATCTAACAATTTCCATTACAGGCTTTAGAAGTTATAGCTTTGGACAGTCAAAACATCAAGGAACCACCAAAAGCCATGTAAATATTTCCTTTCATAGTAATATATATTTGTAATACTTTCCTGTGTGCTTCAACTGTTGCCTGATACTTTGGGGTATAGTATGCTATCCCACCATCTCGGCGTGTATTGTGACCATGGCGTTCGCTTACCGTGTGAAGGGAAGGAAGGAAATGCAAGTCATGTTCCTATATTTATCCAAAGCCACGGAGAACACCGTTCCGCCTTTTGTATTTGGCAGTAGCTGCAAAACTACGGTTGTTCTGACATCTATTAGGATGCCAGTCACCATGAGCGATAGTTTGGGATTGCTTGGCCTATCAAACCGGTATATGCTGCATGGTAACTTCGTAACCAATTCAGCCGGCAACAAGGAAATGCAAACAACAAATCCGCAGTTAGTAAGTGCCCACGGTAATCTTCAATGCAGTCTGATTATTTAACGGAATCACTTATTATGCTTCGCTATTTGGTATGGCGTAACTGCGCAGTCCACGCCAAGCATAAAACCATTCCCGGTCGATTATGAATAGGAACCGTTAGATACTGAGTGCTTCATTGCAATCAGGAAAATGTAGGCGCCGTGATGGGAATCCCTTCCTCTAAGGTTGGCGAAAGCATTGCATGGTGTCGCCCATGTTAACGTAACCGTCTGGTTCAGTAGCCGGTAACTTGGTATCGTGACGTTCATATGAGGAAACGCCTCATTATTTACTACGCGAAATCATTGTAGCAGCTCTCGTACGAGTACCCGTCCTCGGATTGACTATGCGAAGCCTCGGTAGTAATTCGTCATTACGGAAAGCCGTCATATTCACTGACCAATACTTTGGTACCCACTACGAAGAGCAGTCTTCGTATTTACTAAGTGAAAGCTTCGCATGCACTAAGAGATGCATTAGTTTCACTCCGTCATTACCCAGAACCGCCTTCGTATTTACTCATAAAAACCGTATCATGCCTTCAGCTATATGCAGCGGTGTCTTCATATATACTAAGAAAAACCTTCGTATTGCTTCGTCAATACGAAGAACAGCCTTTGTATGTACTAAGAAAATACTTCGTAATTGCTCCATCAATACGAAGACTACGCTACTTATAGACGAAGAAAAATCTTCGTTTAACTCCGTAAGTGCGGTTCGTCTGTCATATGATTGGTTGCGTACGCTGTAGGCAATCACATGTGTACCATGAACTGTACAGCCCCTTGGTGAACAGTCACCTTCGTATTCCTCCTATCACTCAGCTGCAACACTAAGCTTTTACAGAGCGAACTCCCAGTTTACCTTCTTAGAACCTTCGTACTCCGCCCGGATACGTATAACTAAGAAAAAACTTCGTTTACCTCCGTAGTTGCTAGCAGGATTGCGACCAATATAAGTAGCGTTACAAGCGCACTTGAACTGATAAATAACCATAGATGAGGTCAGAAATGGCAGCGTATCCTTATTGCGTGAACAAACAAGTGGTTCAGTAGAAAATGCGCACTTTAAGCTCGCTTCTTGGAATGTCGACTAGACTACCGCTGAAAGACTTTTGGTTAGGCGCTGGGCAGCGGCACCCCCTCAAAAGGTCCTCTTCAAAATACCTCCTTCTTCGCCGCGGTTAAAACTGGTACTGGCTTAGGCTGTACTGCAAAATTTTGTGTGACAAACTTAACAGGGTAACCACTCGCGCGCAGCGAATTTTTTATAAAGGCTAGTTTCTCATCCAGGGTGTCTCGTGAGCAAATTCTACGTGCACTTGTGGTAAGGTAGTGGATTACGTTTCGCTTATAGCAGCGGGACGAAACGGTGAAAATTCGTGTACTGGCCAATCCACGTATCTTTTCTGTAGACTTCCCGCTGGATGGAGCCGTCTGGCCTACTAGTTAGCAAGACACCTAGATATGGAGGCCGACTGCAATTTTCTGCCGCGAGAGTAAATTAAAATGCTGCGTGAGCCCGGTTAAACCGATCGAGAACCGCATCCGGGTTTATGCATTTATCAGCCACTATTAGTATATCATCCATATAACGATGGTGGTAATCAAAAGCTTTTATCTCTGCTTGCAATGTTGTTAGCCCAAGTTTGGCCATGAAGCCAGCTGCGAAAGATGGACCGAGAGGGATCCCGTTTCTCCGCCATCCCTTTGCCGGTAAAATTTACCATTAAATAGAAATTGTACATTCCAGGTGCACCGCATCAATAAGCTTTCAGTTCAAGCACAGGTATACAAATCTTAATTTCCAACCGTTGGAAATCGTGAGCTTTCGCAAGGGACTACTCCGTGATAGGATCCATGACGAAAGTGAACAGAAATGAAGAAATCAGACAACGCTGACGAATGCAACTTTGGGTCGGCAACCTATCCGATAGGACACCGTAGACCCTGATGCGGCCTGTAGTATTTGAGTAAATAGAGCACGAAGGATGTTCACGTCTTTCGTGAAAACACTTTTCCACGCAAGTATTTCGAACAGAAGACACCAATCAAACGAAACAATCGCACCCTTGAAATCGAGGAACACTGCTATTGTCGATCTTGGGTATGCGTGACGCTGCTCTGGTACCTGTCGCAAAGTGAATATATGGTGTATACAGTCACGTCCTGGGCGGAAACCTGCCTGTTATTCCCTAACCCTACATTCACGTTCCACCGTGAGGAGACGAACGAGAATCGAGGCCACTGCTTTTGTCACAACTGGGGTTAGGTTAATGCCTCTAGGGTTAGAAAATTCCGCGCTACTGCCCTTCTCATTTGCTGCCGCTGCAATAGATTCGCTCCGCTTATCCGGGACACTTCCTTCCAGAAACTTTCGAATAGGGAGGTCAGTGCTTTGCACAGGACCTCACTTCCTTCCTTAAATAGTGCAGATGAGAGGGAATCCTTGTAGCGGCACGAAAAGGATTGTGGGCTGTGATGGTGTTTCGGACATCGATCTCTGACGGAGGCTCTAAACTAACCGTTCATGGCTCCTCTTGCATCAGCTGAGTAGGAACATTGCCGGGCGTAAGGCTCCAGGTGAACTGCTATGGAAAGTGTTCCGCTCCACCAGTCATACTGTATTCCCTATTGTGTACCAGTGCACCCGCGCTGTCTCTGATTTTCTCATTGACGACTGATATTTCGGGAGCAGTGATGCCGATCAGCTGGAAGAGCTTGCGGTAATTGCCTACTGACCCTGCCTTCTCCAAGTTTTGGGCCCTACTGGTCCACCAAGTTTCCATGTCAGCACGTAGGCTTCGCTTTAGTTCGCGCCCAATAGCCCTCTGGTCACATTGTGCTCTGAGCCAGCCGGGAGGTATCCCTTAGCTACCAACAGCTTCACCGACCTCTGGGATATCCCGTGACTGGTGCGGTGACGATGGATAGTGTCACACTTTGATCCTAACGCTGCTTTTGTACTGAAGCTATCCTTAAGTTTGAGCCGTATTCTTAGCCTGGCTTTGCTTATACATCCACTGTTTCTTAAAACTGTAACCGAGCACATTACCGCACCTAACTACCAGATATTCAGTCTGTCTTTTGTTACTGGACGTTATGGAGGAACCATCAAGGAGAACACTCAGCCAGTCAGGTTTACCTCACGTATAAAATATCCTGGTGCGGCTAGGCGTCTGAAGATCGTAAAGCTCGAGGTATGACGAAATGTACGTGTACGTAGAGTCCGATCGTGAATAGAGCAAGCGGCGACGCGCACAACCACAACAATCCAGCGGCAACCAAGGTAGCGCCAAGGAATACGAGCTCGAAACCAAGTGTATGTGTCCTCAGTTAATCAAAACGAAGCTGTACAACAACTGCAGCGAAATAGGTAAACGTGAAAATGAAAAATAAGCAAATTATTTACAATCGCTACAGTACGCCCCTAGATCGTGCACTATGCAAACGCTCGACAAGGAGCCTACAAAGCGTACTGAGCAAGCTTAGGTGGAAGGAAAACAACATGACCAGAACGTGTGTGTGTGAAGCTGCGTGTAATCGAAGGGCCTAGAGGACTCGGTGTACTGGCGTCATTGTGTGGTTGGGTAGAAGGTAATGAGTCAGGGGCGAGTGTATGCTAAGGAGAAGAAACAGGATCTGTACTATCGACCGTAGCTTCAACGGAAGCTGGTTTGAGTCAGTCGGTGCTCACGAATTTCTTTGGTCCATTCTTATTCAACACGAAATACTTGGGTTTCCGTGACAAGACCTGGTACGTACCTTCATATGACGGAGGAAAGGGTCTTCGGACGGCGTCGACGTGGATGAAAACAAACGGACACTTGTGCAAACCGGGGTGGATTTGCTGTTTACGTACGTTAGGTCGTCTAGACGTTGGTCGAATGAATCTAAAATGCTGTTTGAGACTTTCAGCGTACGAGAAGTGGTCTAGTTCGCCGGTGGTGCGAGAGTTCAGTACCACCTCACCAGATAGTATGAGGGTCGTGCCGAACAGGAATTCTGCAGGACAGCAACCGATTTCCTCTTTGCTTGTATTGCGTATGCCAAGGAGGATGGCAGGTAGACCTTCAGACCAGCGTGAGTCGGGTGAACTGGCCATAATGACAGTTTTTAATTGGCGGTGAATGCGTTCGACGAGGCCATTGGCAGCGGGGTGGTACGCGAATTTTCTTAGGTGAGTACAGCCTAATAAATGACTCAGATCACGGAACAGTGTGGAACTGAACTGAGTCCCTCTGTCTGTAGTAGTGGTGGATGGAACACCAAACAGAGAAATCCAAGGTTCGACAAAAGCACGGGAAACAGATTCGGTAGATGTGTCACGTAAAGCACCAGCCTGTGGCCAACGGGTAAAACGGTCAACACATGTTAGAAGATGAGTAAAACCATTAAAAGGAAGTAAAGGGCCAAAAATATCTACGTGCACGTGTCTAAAACGAGCGTCAGGGTGTGAAACTTTACCTGGGGTAGTGACTGGGACGGTGAACGTTACTGTTTTGGCAACTAAGGCAACGTTTAGCCCAATTTCTAATGTCTAAACACATATTGTGCCAGGGGAAACGGTCGGTGATAAGCTCTATGGTGGAGCGGATACTTGGGTGTGAAAGACCATGAAAATTACCAAACTGGCTCGACGAAATGATCGTGGGACCAAGGGTCTAGGCTTACCTGTTGAAAGGTCACAGCAGAATCTTATATCAGAGTTCAGTCCCGGCAGTTGTGTGACTTTCAACGGGGGTTTGAACGAAGTTGGACAAGCTCAGGATCGTCGTTTTGAGCGGCCGCTATTCTCTCCAGGTCGATGGGTGTTGACGCCAATTGATTCAAAGGAGCGCGGGACAATGCATCGGCAACAGCGTTATTAGGACCGTCGATATAACGAACATCAACACAAAACTCCGAAAGATAGCCCAGATGACGCGTTTCTCGTGGTGAGTAACGGTCCGAGGCAGAACGGAAAGGGTACACCAGTGGCTTATGATCTGTCAAGAGTATGAAACGACGTCCTACTAAAAGGTGACGGAAACGTTTCACAGCCAAGTACATGGCGAGCAGTTCACGACCAAAGTCACTGTACGTGACCTGAACAGGTTGAAGCTTCCGTGAGAAAAAGACAGCGGTTGAAATTCGTTATCAATTAACTGTTACTAAACTGCACCGACAGCGGAACTTGAAGCGTCCGTCTTAAGGGCAAGTATAGCGTCTTCAGTGGTATTCAAGTGATGGAGAGATGTGAAATAACTAAACTTCTGCTTGACGGCCGTGAAGACGGCTTCAACTTCTGAGGTTATCGTTAACGTCTTTGAGTTTCCTTTCAGTAAGTCGGCAAGCGGATGAAGTAACTCAGCACAGTTAGGAATGCATCTGCCGTAGTAGTTGATCATACCAAGACATCGGCGTAGGCTTCGAACAGGTTGGGGCATGGGATAGTCGAGGATCGCTTGCGATTTATCCGGGATGTGTTTAATACATTCACCGTCGACCTTGTGACCGAGAACTGCGACAGTGGGCTGACCAAATTTGCATCTGTCCGGGTTGATGGTTGTACAGTTGTTTTCAAAGCGTTCGAAAACCATTCGGAGGTGCGATAAATGCTCGTCGGGTGTGGCGCTTGTGATCAAAACATCGTCACTGTAAACGTAGACGAAATCAAGGTCGCGGAGGAGCTGATCCATAGAGCGGTGGAAAGACTGTGCTGCGTTCCGGAGGCCGAAAGGCATACGAATAATTTCGTAAAGGCCGAATGGAGTGATCACAGTGGTATTTGCGATGTCTTCCTCCGCCATTGGGATTTGATTGTAAGTTCTGACTAAGTCGAGTTTGGTAAAGATCGACTTCTCGGCTAGTCCAAGACAGCAATCGTAACTATGGGGGACAGGATACCTATCCGGAACCGTGACGTTGTTGAGAGCACGGTAGTCACCGCATGGTCGCCAATCACCTGACCTTTTAGGAATCAGATGGTGAGGTGATGCCCAGCAACTGTTTGAAGGACGAAGAATGTCGAGATCAAGCACGGGTTGGAATTACTTTTTAGCTGTCTGAAGTTTGTCAGGGCGCAAACGTCGAGCTTTAACAGTTACTGGCGGACCAGTTGTAACGGTGTGATGGCGTACGTGTTGTTTAGGGTCGGAGGTCTCGTTACTCCCTCGAATTATGGACGGGTATTGTCGGAACAATGAGCAGTGTTGTGAGTCGTCAGATAGGAGGTTGAGAAGCCGGGGAGAACTGCCTGAAGCAAGTTTGCAGGGGATGCTTAAAGACGTAGTATCGTCTCGTAATTTCCCACGACGTTGGTAGACCACCAGACCGAACTTGCTGAGAAAGTCGAGTCCGATGATGGATTTTTGCACATCGGCGATGGTAAAAATGAAAGGGAAGTTACGCCGTAGTCCGAGACCCAAAGTAAGTAATTTCTGGCCGTAGGTAGCGGTTTTAGTCTGATTAGCTGCCGTAAACATTGGACCAGCTGGTTGCAGGGGGCGTTTTTCCAGCGAACGGGGGAGAACGCTGGCTTCTACATCAGTATCAACCAAGAAGTGAAGTTTGGTTGTGGAGTCAAATATGTACAACAGGCGACTAATACTCTGGCCGGCGACGGCCGCCGCCATTACTTGCTGGCCATGTGGTTTCCCGACGTAGGAGTTGAAAAGGATATGGGGTGTTTACACCTTGGACGGCACTTGCGCGCTGCGTCTCAGCAGCCGTGGTGACAATAACGATAACGGTGAGACTGTCGTGTATGAGAGCTGCTAGAACGTCTGAATGGAGAAATGGATCGTCGCGAAGGAACACGGTCGCGTGTGAGTTAGGACAAGGTGAGCTCTAAGTTATAAAGTTTCTCGTCGCTTGTAGCAATTAGAGTGGTTCCGGAGAGGTTGCCTGAACTAGTCTCAGTGACGTATGATACCGACGTTTAATTGAAGCGTTCGTGCACGTTATCAGCAGCTTCTGCCAGTTTGTCTAGCCGAAGGTCGTCGGCGAGAACAGCTAAAATAGCCGTGGTATTCGTGGGAAGACAATTACTCCACAGTTGGTGGAGAACGGAATCCTCCAATAAGGAAGAACTGACGAGGAAACGGATGTGTCGAAGGCATGTCTCATCTGAGGCTGTAGTGCGCTTTACTATGGCTGCCTTAAGTTTATCATTAGCGGACTCTAGGGGCTTGGGATAACGAATGTCGATGACGTCAGAGGCGATGTTGGACGGTAGGTGAACAGTCACATATGAAAACATTGTAGGCTAGGATGTAATCTTACCAAAACGGAAAAGAGCTTCTTTTTGAACAAACAAAGCACTTGGGTTAGAAACGTCAAATAAGGTAAAATAGGTTTTAGGTAATGTTCCGACGCACTAATAGCGGACGCGTGATCAGACGTTGTGAATAAAAAGCAAGATGATGCACAAAATAAATAAAATTGCGTGGTCACCAATCATATAAAGGAACCATAAGCAGAACGTTCAGCCAGTCAGGTTTACCTCACGTATAAAATATCCTGATACGGCTAGGCGTCTGAAGATCGTAAATCGCGTGATATGACGAAATGTACGTGTACGTAGAGTCCGATCGTGCATAGAGCAAGCGGCAACCAAGGTAGAGCTAAGGAAGCCGAGCTCGAAACCAAGTTTATGTGTACCTAGTTAATCAAAACGAAGCTGTACAACAACTGCAGCGAAATAGGTAAACGTGAAAATGAAAAATAAGCAAATTATTTACAATCGCTGCAATGTCTTCTGGCGAACTGGAAATCGGGCGTCATCAAGTCTGTTTATAAAGGAGTTGGGGAACCTTCCTTTCCTTCACCGGCGAGAAGTTGAATGCGTGCTGTTGTTCATCATGGTACCCGGTTTCTGCTTTCTCTAAGTTAAGGGTATCGTTGGGTAAACTGCTTGCGCAACGTAATTGTAAAGTGGTCAGTATCTCAAAAAATCCAAAAACTGGTCTGTATCATGCTTCATGGCAAAGTTGAACAAATGTGGTAAAATTGAAATACAACGGTAAGTAAGTTGTTAAAAAGGAAGCGCGATCTAAGACATGGTTTATGCAAGGCCGCGGTATGTATCGGAAAAAGAAGGAAGTGGGATAATGTATGGTAAATTGTCCAATAAATAGGAGAACCCGCGTTTAGCAGCTGGCTTATTTAAGTTGGGATTGATTTTTGGTTTAGTTTACATATGGCTTTGTTAACCGGATAATCGACAGGATGATTAGGATCCTTGCTAATTGATAGATAATGGAGTGTGTGTGTAAGCATGGGAAGTGTAGTGGAAAGCGCGATATATATATATATATACATATATATGTTTGCTACGTTTCCGTTCCTCAGAGAACAGAGCAACGGCCATTAACAGGGCCACCCCCTGAATCTGTGCCATGTGGTCTCACAGCCCATAGGAAGTATGCAACCTCCGCTATTTCCTTGCGGCGGTCTGCAAGCACACAGGTTCAGGGGGTGGTTCCGTAATTCTCAGAAATTATATGGTGAAATTCATACATCATAACTTGTGGTCCATATATATATATACGCATTACACGTGTATGAATTTTACCATATTTTGTCTGAGGATTACGGAACCACCCACTGAACTGTGAGCTGGTTGTCCGCCGCAAGGAAATAACGGAGTTTGCATAATTCCTATTTGCTGGGGACGACAAGACACAGATTTAGATGGTGGTCCTGTAAATGGCCGTTGCTCTGTTCTCTAAGGAATGGGAAACGTGGAGTAACTGGAAGGCGAAGGAAGACCGGACAACGTGCTGTGGTAGGAGACGTGGAATACATGTACGTCACATAGGATCTGAAAGGTAAAACAGGATGGACAAGGAATATTACCTGTTGCCGGGTATCATTGGATTATCACACAGCGGGAGGAGGCTCTTTGGCAGCGTGAAATGTTACGTCAGTGGGCGGCGCTTGTCACTGTGTTTGTGAAATATAAGTGAGCATGGAAGATGTATGTTACCTGTGGCTAGGTATAATTGGTGCACCACATGGCAGCGGCAGTACTTGGGAGGATGCTCTGTAGCAGCGTGCGTTATGAAGGTACTGCGCGGCACATAGCAGCGGCTGGGAAAGAGAGGTGAGCATGGAAGACTATGTTACCTGTGGCTGGGTATGATTGCTGCAATGGTCACATGACGGCATAAGTACGTTGTAGGAGGCTCTTTGGCAGCGCAAGGTAAATAAATAAATAAATAAATAAATTTTTATTCTCGACAATGCGAGGCACACCTTTACAGGCATGATCATACTTAGCTAACATAGTGTGAACAAATTGTACAAAAGGACATGTTTATGTATGTGTGTAAGTGTGTATGTAAGTATGTAAGTATGTATGTAAGTATATGGGTGTATATACGTATGTAATTGTGTAGGCGGGAGAGCCTTTGGTGCGCTGAGGCTGGTGGTGGCTAGATCCTGACAGATGGTCTACCCACTGCTGCTACTGTTGCGTCATAGTCTCATGTCCTGGGCGCCTCCACGTGGCGACCGCTGGGTGGGAGTTACGTTTCGCCCTTCTCCCTGCTAAGATCCAGGACACCAATGTGCTAGACCCGCTGCCTCTCGGGTGTTCATTTAATAGAAGGCTTTGGCTGAGGACCCGAGTCGTTCTCCTGTCAGGATTGGGGGCCCTGGCAGTATCCTAGTCCATCCTCTCCGGAGGTTAGGAAGTGGTCGATGGCCCACTTCTCGTAAAACCTAGCCATGGGAGACAACAGGTTACGGGTGAGATTCTCAATGCTCGATTGGCGTAGAGCACGAGTGCCACGCATTGTCTCTGACGGTGGGAGGACACCTCCGGGTGTTCAGTGGTTTGCTACTGCCCGCCTCAAGCCAGGCAGCCCCCGGTCAAATTGGTGCAAACCCGCCAAAAACCCACCTGCGTCTGGCCGTGGTCGCAAGTGCGTATCCAATTACGGTCGCAAAACATATGATAATTGTTCCAGAACCTCAAAGGCTGCGTGTGACGGCCGTCAAGCAGATCCACATCTGTCTCTGCAATCACATTCCCGAGCTGGATCTGCTCTCCACTGCCTTGTGGGTGGAGTCCCTCAAGCAAACCTCCAAACCACCCACTGCCTTGTGGGTCAGGCTATTGAGCCAAAGGCTCCGGGTGGAGTCCCTCAAGCAAACCTCCGAAGCACAACGACCACCTCGCGTGCGATTGCCCACCAATGCAATCGTATGCCTGCGCGCAAAGCACTCAGCATCGGGTGCTGGAACGTGCGCACACTACTGGACCGAAACTCAAGCGAGCGCCCGGAGCGACGCACTGCACTGGTCGCAATGGAGCTGGCGCGCTACCACATCGATATTGCGGCGCTCAGTGAAACTCGGCTCGCTGAGCAAGGTAAGTTACATGAGCAGGTGCTGGCTACACATTCTACTGGGTGGGGAACGCCGCCTCAGCACCACGTGAACATGGGGTCGGATTTGCAATATCCGATCGCCTGAATGGCCAGCTGGTGGGTGAACCAACGGGCATCAGCGCGCGGCTGATGACTGTTCGCCTGCGACTCGGAAGAGGTAAGTTTGCTACTTTTATAAGCACGTACGGTCTGACCATGTGTTATCCTGATGACATGCGTGATCAGTTCTACACTGAGCTATCCTCCGTGATACGGTCTGTGCCGAGGAGCGACCGACTATTTCTGCTGGGTGATTTCAACGCGCGCGTTGGGCGTGATGCATCAGCGTGGACAGATGTTATCGGTGCGCATGGCATTGGTTCAGCGAATGCGAACGGTGACAGGCTGCTCTCACTGTGTGCCACTCACGGCCTGACGATCACGAACACTCGGTTTGCACTGAGTGCAAGTGATATAGCAACTTGGACGCACCCACGGAGTGGTCACGCTCACCTGCTCGACTATGTCATCGTACGTCAGCGTGATATGTGTGAAGTGCGCATGACACGTGTACTGCGTGGAGCTGAGTGTGGCACTGATCACAAGTTGGTTCGGACCAAACTGTACATATATTTTCGTAAATCGATGTATTGCACTCCCGCCGTGAATCGGCGTAAATTTAACATTCTCTCCCTCGGCACTGTGGCGAAGCGTGCTGAGCTGGAGAAGGCGATGGCTGCACGCCTGTGTGGTGATGTGGACTATATAGCTACAGTGGGCGACCTGTGGCACCACATTCGCGACCAGGTGACAGCTGCTGCGGAGGAGACCATCGGGCGCGCAAACTGTAAGCGGCCTGATTGGTTTGATGACAACAATGTGACGATTGACGCATTGGTGTCAGAGAAGAATGCAGCATTTGCTGCACATGTGGCAGACCCTAGTGACTTGGGGAAGAAGAGTCAGTTTCGCAAACTTCGACGGCGACTGACCCGAGAGCTCCGTCGCATTAAAAATGCATGGTGGACGGAGAAGGCGAAGCAGATGGAATGCTACGCCGAACGCCGTCAACACAAGGAATTCTTTGACTCCTTGAAGGCGGAGTATGGACCGAGATTGGAGCCGCTGAGGACACTGGTCTATGGTGGTTCAGGCACTACCTGCACCCAGACTGCAGACATAATGCAGGTCTGGCGGAAACACTTTGACTGTCTCTTGAACAACCGTTCAGAGATCGACTGGCCTACATTGAATGGCCTGAAGCAGCACGATGTGAAGGCGGATCTGGCGGATACGCCGAGACTGGATGAGACACAGAGAGCACTTGCTCAGCTGCGAAACGGCAAATGTGCCGGAGGTGACGGGATCCCACCTGAAGTATTGAAACACGGTGGACCCGCGTTGTTGACTGCGCTGCACCACTTGATGCAACGCGTGTGGATTGAGGAGGAGGTGCCTTCTGAGCTGAAGGATGCCATTGTGCTACCACTGTACAAGGGCAAATGTAGCAAGCAATGTTGCACGAATTATCGTGGCATCAACTTGCTGAGTTGTGTGGGCAAGGTGATTTCCCGATTCCTGCTCAATCGCCTCGTGAGTCAGATTGTGGAACCAAACGTGGCGGAAGAGCAATGTGGATTCCGTTCGGGTCGCAGCACTATAGATATGGTGTTTGCGGCTCGTCAGTTGCAAGAGAAGTGCAGAGAACGACACCAGCCTTTGTACTCGCTTTTTGTTGATTTCACCAAGGCATTTGATACGGTGAACCGCGAGGCACTGTGGCTGGTGTTGGGTAAGTTTGGTTGCCCGCGTAAGTTTGTAAGTTTAATTGAATGTCTGCACCGTGGTATGCGAGCGAGGGTGCAGCTGAGTGGAGAGACCTCTGATGACTTTACAGTTGTCTCTGGTGTGAAGCAAGGCTGTGTGTTAGCTCCTGCCCTGTTTAATATCTATCTTCATGCAATGTTGTCTTGTGCTTTTGATGCGGCTTGTGCTTACGGTGTTCGTGTGGAGCACCGTATTGATGGTGGGTTGCTGAACATCCGTCGTTTCGGTGCGAGAACTCTAGTCTGTGAGACAACTATCCGTATGTTGCTGTTTGCTGACGACTGTGCGTTGTTTTCACACAGCGCGGATGAGTTGCAGCACATGACTAGGGCTCTGGCTTCGACAGCGGCCAAATTCGGGCTCACCATCAACACAAGCAAAACTGTCTGTCTCTTTCAGCCTTCACCGGAGGTGCAATCTTCAATATTGCCGCAAATCAGCATTGGTGCTGAAGTATTGGAAACCACCTCCCGCTTCTGCTACCTTGGGTGTGTGATGTCGACTGATCAGCAGCTACACGTTGAGTTGCGTAATCGCGTGTCGAAGGCGGCAGCGGCATTCGGGAAGCTTGAGTACCGAGTGTGGAACAACCATCAGCTTAGCATTGGCACGAAGCTGATGGTGTACAAATACATGGTACTGTCCGTTCTTCTATACGGCAGTGAAACGTGGACGATGTACCGTCGGGATGTGCGATATCTCGAGCGGTTCCATCAGCAGTGTGTGCGACGAATTTTGCGGATCGGCTGGGGCGCCAGAGTTGCAGACACGGAAATGTTGCGCCGAAGTGGGCTGTATGCAGTGGACGGCATACTTTTACTGCGACACCTGAGATGGCTCGGTCATGTGAGCCGTATGGATTCGACGCGAATACCGAAACAACTTTTATACGGTCAGCTGAGTATATGGGAAGCGGCATGCTGGGAAACCCAAGTTACGTTACCAGGACATGATTAAAGTGAGCCTCACACGTTCTAATCTTGATTGCAGATCATGGGAATCGAAGGCGGCTGATCGTGGTGCATGGCACGATGTAATCACGAAGGCAGTTGCTGAGGTGCGGGAGAAAGCCCTCATGCATGCAGAGAAGAAGCGGCAAGTGCGGAAGCGGCAAGCACCGATGAATTGTACTCCATCGACATCGAGCGCATTGTGCTGTAGAACATGCGGTCGCGAGTGCCTTAGTCAGGCAGGCCTAGTGAGCCATGAGAGAGGTCACTCGGGACCACTGCCGAAGCGCCGACGGGTCCCGCAGTGAACGTAGGCAGCACCGGCGCAGCGTTTGTAGGCACGCTGAATTCGATTTACTAACCGCATGCTTGCATGCTAAGTCTCTTTATTTCAGGTGGTAGGTTTTCGGTTCTCTCCTAATGCCTTTCTTTCTCATATAAATGTCTAGTGGGCCATGAGCTAGGTCCTTTAGGGCCACTACAGAAGCGACGACGGGTCCCGCAGTGAATTACGACGAGCCGGCGCAGCCTTTGTAGGCACGCTAAATTCGATTTACTAACCGCATGGTTGCATGCTAGGTCTTTTATTTCAGGTGGTGCGTTTTCGGTTCTCTCCTAGTGCCATTCTTTCCCATGTAAAGGTCTAGTGGGCAATGCGCTGTGGCATTTGGGGCCACTACAGAGGCGACGACGGGTCCTGCAGAGAATTACGACGAGCCGGCGCAGCGTTTGTAGGCACGCTGTATTCGATTTACTAACCGCGTGCTTGCATGCTAAGTCTCTTTATTTCAGGTGGTGGGTTTACAGTTTGTGCCTTAATGCTTTTCTTTCTCATATAAATGTCTACCTGTACTCTATTCCATTAACTTGCACACATCGCTTCAGCCAATTATATTCGATTTCCATAACATTTTTGTGTTCGTGGCATACCGTGAACTATACTTCCTGACCTCGTGCACTTAGCTAGGATGTGTTTGTAAACAACTTATTACGTATGCTATTTAATTAAGGTTTATGTCACCGTTTCCTTAAGCATTAATCGAGTATTTCTCTTTTTCTTTCTCTCTCAAGTGATTGGTTGTTGTTTGATATCCTTGGTGTGGCTGCGCTTGATGTGCATGTTGACAAGGTGCCTACCTGTCTATTACCCACTACATCGTTCATACTGGCTCCAGGAGGCAGTTGGTCGTTGCTGAAGGGGACGGGGTGCACGGTCCTTGTGGCCGTGTTAGGCTCGAAGAGTGGTTCCATGAGCTCAGTGTGGAGCGGACTACGGTCCAGCCACCGCCTTGTGTGCGCTTGATTCCCAAATACAGTGTGCTTGTGTTTGCCTGTGAAGGAGTGTGGGCCGGCTCCGTTGATGAAACGTGGCTCCCATCCGCATGCCTCCCGGTCTTATTCCTTCGGGTTTACACTGGATTTGGGGTGTGTGGATGGAGCTGTGGCTGGTGCAGCGCAAGCCATCCATGGTCCCTCTGTGGGCGCAGGCGTCCTGTGGCTTGCCACGGTGACAGGCAAATCCGAAACCGGATGCCGCCAACTAATTGTGTAGGAATGTAGCTTGTGTTTTTGAATGCGCTGAAGAATTTTTGACTGTTTGTTATCGTCAGGAATGTGGGAATAAGCGATTGATTTTCGTGGCTTGGATAGCATTTTCCGAATGTCCAAGGGCCAGTGACTTCAGTTTGTGGCGAGTCACATCCGCCATGTCGCAGTGTAGTTAAGAGACATTTGTGGCTTTTTATAGGGAGAACGCTTGCCAGGCGAAAACCCACCACGTCCTGGAACACTGCCGCCGAACCATTTGCTGGAACGGGTTAAACCCGAACCACCCAGCTGGCACCACGAGGAGGTTGTTCGGTTAGCCAGCTTGGCGGCGGCAGTACGTGGGTGGAGGCCCTGTAGCAGCGTGCGCTATGAAGGTACTGCGCGGCACATAGCAGCGGCTGGGAAAGAGAGGTGAGCATGGAAGATTATGGTACCTGTGGCTGGGTATGATTGCTGCAATGGTCACATGGCGGCGGCAGTACGTTGTAGGAGGCTCTTTGGCAGCGCAAGGTAGGAAGGCAGTTGGCGGCGTAAGTCGCCTAGGCACTGAACCAGAAGTGGTAATGGGAAACAAATGGTACCTATGGCTGCGTATCAATGGTACATCACGTGCCCACGGCAGTAAGTGGGAGAACGATGAGTGACAACGTCAGGTAGAAAGGCAATGGGCGACGCATATGGCATTGGCTCTGAGAGAGAAATCAGGACGTACCAGCCATGTGACTAGCATGCCAAGCATATGGTCTGTCAATGAGCGATTCATGTTAAGGAAGATAGAGCAATGCCGCTTGCAATAACGAGGAAGAAGTCCCACCCCGGGGAGAGTGCAGTTCCAATGAATAGCAGTACATCAGCCATTGGAACTGATGCTTCGCTGCCATACAACCATGAGGACGCATGAAATGAAGAATAAGAAGGGGGAGAGAAGGGGAAATTACCTGAAAACCTTAATACCCTAAGCAAACATTCAGGGTCAAGGCGCCTACACCTTGGGTAGACAACATACCGTCACAAATAGCTGGCTATCGTGCAAAGATAAAGCTGCCTCTGCGAGACCCCTTCCTTGCGGCTTTCAATGCAAGGCGTCATAATCAGACAGTACCCTGCAGATAAATACACAGCAAACACGCTTTAAACAGCCATCCAATTAGGAGACGACAGCAGACGCTCCACTGGTGTGTACTGCGAGCCATGTCCTGTAAAGTCTCGAGGCAAGCACTAGGCGAGACAAGTGGACTCAGGCCCGGAAGCCGAGAAGGACCAACGGCACCTAGTTTGGTCGTCAGTGAGTTATTTCACGCTGCCAAGTCAACTTCTGTCCACCTCGAGCCTTGCGGCACCCCACACCTGGCAGACTAAACAAGGCCCTCTTAGGTACGCGGTGACCATGCATACATAGCACGTGCCCGAGCTCACGCAACTTATTCAGTGCTATCTGTTTTTCTAGGAAGCTAGCATGATTATCACTACCTAGTACTCGCCTAAACACACCATCGTTGCGGACACGCTGGTGCCATCCGACACTAACAATTCTTCGCAGACAACGATGATCAAAGACTTGAAGGCGCCTCAGATCTTCAGACCGAAGGAGTTAAGTATCACTACCATAGAGCAGAACGGCCCTCACTGTGGCCTTGTACACCCGGCCTTTCAGACGGAGGGAAACTCCCTTCTGTCGCCAAAGATGCCGCAGGTTCAAGAAGGTAGCTCTGGCTTTTGCAATGCGTGAGCTGACTTCAGTTTCCATGCGCCTATCTTTGCTGACGCAGCTGCCAAGATAAGTGAAATGATAAACCACCTAGAATTCTGCGTTAATAAGCGTCAAGGGGTCATCAAGTGGCTGGTGCGAAGTGCATACCAAATAATGAGATTTCCCTGGACAGGGTAATCAGGGTTGATTAGGCTGCCCCGACATCGCCGAAAAGCAAGAGGATATCGTCTGCATAATGTAGGTCAAGTAACCTTTCATCAGGCAGCACTTCAACGCCCAACGACCCATACCGCGTTCTTTATTGTGTATCAGCGCACCCGCCCTGTCTCTGGTTGTCGCATTGACGCCTGGTTTTCTGGGACCAGTGGTGCGGATAAGCTGGAAGAGCTTGCGGTAATTGCCTAATGCCCCTGCCTCCTCCGTTCTTGAACGAGGGGACAAGCCGGGTGCAGTTAATTCAATAACCTCGTTAGGGTAATTGATCCTAGCTTCGGACACACAAAACACGTCAGTACCCAGCGTGACCAAGGTGCGTGCAGGCCCAGCCTGTTGACCTGTTTGTCTTAGTGTGTGAACATTGAATGTTGCCATGGAAACGGGATAGCGTGGCCGTCTAAGGGACTTTTGCCGATAGGAGTCCGATAAGTGCTGTGGGATGGTGGCTTCAGGTGGTTTTACTCCAGTGGCTTTTCGGTTGATGTCCATTAATCTGGGAAGTATACGAAAGTTAGTAATGGAAGACGGGGTGAGAGTGAGAGAACCAGGTGGAAAAGAAAGAAGGGAGGCGCCAGCAGTAGCATGTTTTCGTTTATCCGCCCTGCTGTGTGAAGCAGATAAGGCGACGCTTGATAGCCTGGGCGACGGCCGATGCAGGATGTTTATGTTTAAAGAAATGGTCATGCTTGTATGTGGGCTGAGGTACTGCCAGGGCACCCAGAGCTAGACAGGAGGACGATTATGGTCTTTGTCCGAAACCTTTGGCTAAACAGGCCGTCCACAAGTCAGCGGGGAAGTGCAGTGATTTAGTTTTACGGAAATGGATGCCATCCCATTTTAAACTTCCAACCTGGAGGACCAGAAGACTGAGTTTGTCTGAGCTCTCACCATTGACTAACCTGGTAGGAGTAGCTCTCTAGTTTCCAGGTGGCATCACCCAGTGTAGCTCAATGGGCCAAGGAGGTACGCAAACCTTCCCACTACGTTAAGGTCCAGTCTCGTTAAGACGGAAAAAGGCAGTCGCCTTGTGATGAAGGTCGGGGTTAGGAAAGACGGTGGATTCTTGTAGCACGAAACCAAACGTGGTGCCCTCCGTGAAGGGGAACTTACCAGATTAGCAGTACCTGCCCGTCACAGTAAAGGTACGGTGTGCAATGCAGCGGTATGTTTGACCGCACTATAACGTTGTGAAAGCTAGCCGCTGAAAGGAACAAAGCTGAAGAGGGTGGTTCGGTTCCACTAACTTTCCTCAGACAACTTGGAAAGAGGCAACCACCATTATCTCCCAGTTCAGAACTTAAGCAAAGAAAACGCGGCTTCGGGTAGGCAGGTTCCTTGCTGCATTCACTGCCAGCGTCCCTACTGCCGTTAGACTAATGCCCCTGTGGTTTGAACAGTCTGTGCGGCAGCTCTTCCTGTATATTGCCACTATAATCCATTCACTCTCATTACCGGGGACATATTATCGTCTCCAGGTACTTACGACTAAGGTCTATGCTTCGCAGAGGACCTCACCTGCATCCTTAAATTGTGCAGGTGGGAGGGATTCCGATTCAGCTGCAGGAAAACGATGCACAGCAGTTACGGCGTTTCGGACCTTGGCCTCAGACGGAGGCTCCAAACTAACCGCCCATGGGTAGTCCAACCTCATCTGAGTAGGAAGATCTCCGGGAACAGGGGGCGAACTGAAGTAATATTAAAAGTGTTCGGCCCAACTAGCCATACGGCGCTCCTTATTGTGTACCACCGCACCCACGCTGTCTTTCATTGTCTCACTGACACCTGATTCCCGAGGAGGAGTGGTGCGCATCAGCTGGAAGAGCTTGCGGTAATTGTCTACTGCTCCCGCCTCCTCCATTTCTGAGCCCGACTGATCCACCGGGCTTCCTTGCCAGCACGTACGCTCTCAAGTTCTTAACACATATTAGCCGGTGTGGTGACATGGTGATGAGCATCGGGTGGTTGCATTAGCACCTTAAAAAGGTTCATCGACCTCTCCGCTATCCCGTGAGTAGTGCGGTGAACGTGAATAGGGTCGCAAGTGAGGGCTCCTGCGACCTGCATGGCGGTCGAGCTCCCATTCCACTGAACCTCAGTGTCAGTTAAGAAACACAGCGAGAGTACCGTATAAAGTGCGTTTTGATAAGCTTGACTGAGGTAGGGCTTACACCGTTTCTCCGTTGACAATCGGCAGAGACTCTTGGTGCCCGTTCCCATAAACAACGCAGCATCACTGTGCGCGCAGGTGCTCACGTACCTACGGCATTCAAGGATGTAACCGTGGTATTTGTAACTTACAGCTATGTGGTCTATTTCGGTCCATCGCTGGCTAGCTGCCGGTGGATGTCAAGTGGCACACCGCCACCTCTGTGTGTAGCAGCATCGCTACAAAGAAACAACCGGCACTCGGCACACGGTTACAGCAGCCGGTGATCACGAAAATCCCTGGGTGGGATGGGTTTTCATGCGGCGGGAGCTAACATTTGCCTGACCACCTGAAAATCCGGGGCTTAAAAGTGGCAACAACGGCAAAAATTACGCGGAAGCCATAAGTACGCTTTCACCGGAACCGCTTTCATGTATGTAGGATATCCAGTCGGAAGGAGAGTGCACCTTAACGTGGTGCGGCGGTTTGCGTACCTCCTTAAATAAATAAATAAATAAATAAATCTTTTATTTTCAACAAGGTGAGGCACGCCTTTACAGGCATGATCATTTTGACATAACGATGCATGATCAAGAATGTGCAAAAATCCGATTTGTTTGCCGTAGCAGTTTGTGTTTGTTTAGGGGGTATGTATGTAAGTCATTGTGTGTGTAGGTGTATGTAGCTGTGTATTTTGTGCTTGTAGTTGTGCTGCTCTAATCTTCAATGTTCGAGGTCGTCATGAGTGTGCGAGTAGGAGATTGATGTCCGTGAGTTGGATAGAATTATCCGGATATCCACGGGGCAGTGACTTTATTTTGTGGCGAGTCACGACCGCCACGTCACAGTGTTGTTAAGCAGACATTTGTGGATTTTTATAGGCAGCACGCTTGCCAGGCAAAACCCACCACGTCCTGGAACACCGCCGCCGAACTATTTGCTGAAACGGGTTTAAACCGAACCACCCAGCGGACACCACAAGGTTTAATGGGTGATGCCTCTGGGCACCTTCCAAGGTACTCCTACCACGTCAGTCAATGATGAGAAGTCAGGCGAACTCAATCTCCTGGTCCTGGCGCAAGCCTCGGGGTTGACAGCAGTTGACTGGGCAGCGAGAAATGAAGCCACTTATCACCAAACTGGGTACCGTTGGTTCTTCTCGTTCTCCGGGCTGGAGACCACGTGACTCCCCTTGTGCATCGCCATGTCTCCCCGATGCCGCCTTACGTAAGAACGTCAGCCACCTGTTTGTGACTCCATGTTGACCGCACTCGGTGTTGGCGCTTAGACCATGGCTGTTTGCTTAGGGCATAAATGTTCTCAGGTGAGTTACCCTTCCCTCACTCTTCACTTATTCACTTATTCCATGACAGGAAAGCCCCGTGAATATAGCGCTAACAAACCACTCCCCCGGCTATCACATTGCCGGGTCTTTCATTGGTCCAGCAAGGAACGTTTCCCCATGTCAGGGATAGCACTTGCACGGTGCAGCAGTGTAATTGGAAGCGACAACGGGCTATGAATAATACGAATGTCCCAGTTACAATGGGCACAAAATAGGCAAGGGTTTCTCATTTGGAGAATTTACCTATGGAACATTGACATTGTGCTCTTTTGCATCCCTACAGAAAACCAGCGTTACATACGTGAAACGGAAGTTAACCGCAGCAGTGCGTACATGTGTATGCCGACTCCCCATGGTATGCTTCGCAAGTCTGATGAAACCATCTACAGCATCATCGCAACTAATCCAATCGACAAGCTCCGAGCTCCCACAGGCGTCCTCTTCTTGCTCACACAAAGCGCAAACGGCGCTGTCCGCTTCTTCGGCAGCAGTGCCCCTCTTTGCACGCCATGTGTGTGTGCGGTAAAGCGAGGACGTTCTCTTTTCAGGGTGCGAAATTTCAAATCCCGTGAGATCATGGTGCAATTCACTACCTCTACCGCACGGGCTAACAACGGTGGCTTTCGTTTCCCCTACCTGCGGTCGTTGCAAGGAACCTACGAAACACCAGCCCCTGGCGACAAAAAGGGGATCCCTTGGCTGACGTCAGTTTCCGTGGGTTCCTGCGTGTACGCGTACCGCTGCCTGCCGTCACCTGGGTAGCCGCACCGGAGGATGACGCCTGCAATCCTTGGAAGCTAGGCTGGTCTTCCAACGATGACCGTTTCAATTGCTCCAACTTGGATGCTCGCGCGTACAGCTGCACATTACTGTGAGTAGGGAGCAGCTCAAGCATGCATGCCATTAGGCCCATTGTGCGCTGAAAATCCTCTGTGCCCATACTCAGGATCTGCGCTTCCAGAGCAGCAAACCTATCCCTATTGATGAGGATTTTGGCGGGGCGGTCAAGGACTCTATCACTGGGGTCTAGCACCCGCATCACCGTCATCGTTCCTTTCCTGTCCTCCGAAAGTATCGGCGCAAATATACTTACCGTTGACAACAACCAACGGCAACCGCGAAGCACATCCTCCTCGTCGTACGCGTGTAGGCTTTCCACGTGAATAATGTGTGCACATGGAACGCGCCACTGCCGATTAAATCTACGTCTGCATGCGCTGCTATTTCCGATGACGACAAGTTGCATGCCAACGTGCTCTTCGTCCACCAGCCAATACCCGCCTCCTTGGCTAGCACTGCGAATGCCAACTCGGACAATGTGCTGCCCGTACTGCCGCCGCGCATAGGACGACATCCTGCTCAGTCTCGCGTCCCCATTGATGACACCCTGCTCAACCTCGTATATACGAAGCTGATCTCGCGCAAGCACTGTTTCCCTCTCCTTAAGCATGCCACTAGCACGCCGCACAATCACCTGAAACACCTGAAATAGGGTTGATGGCTCGATCAAAGTTTCGTTCAGATGCTTATTCTCATTTTCAAAGCGATTCATGCTGTCGCAGCCGCGTAATACCACGTGGCACATCAAATGCTCTGCCCAGCTAAGCCGCCATGGGATCTACGTACGACAGAGGTATTGGAAGCATTCAGCGCTGCGCAGGGAGATGTCTTCCATAATCCGGTGTAATGCCTGCAATTTTACGTGTACAACTACGACCGCAGCATGTTGAATAGAACACTCTTATCTTCCGTGTTGCAGAACGGAAGGTATGAACAAAGCCGTTGCATGTCCTGCATAAGGTGTACCCGGCAGAATACAATGTTCGCAGTGGGGTAGGCATTCCGAAGCGCGTACACTTGTGCGGTGCACTTGTCCATTACTAAAGTCCGAGCACCGGCAACCGCGGGGGCTAATTTCAACACACCACTTACTGCCTCTTCTTAAGCAACCTCTGTCTCATTTGGCAACGGGGCACAAATAACTAATACCGTGGCCGCTAACGCCCACAAACATGCATTGCCCTAGGATGTAGCCGCCGTAATTGATCTGATAGGTCGAGTCCTCCAAAATTACCTCCCAGTATTGGCCCACCAAATCCAACATGCGTGAAGGGACGTAAAACAGGTACTAAGTCTCATTCCCCTCATGCATAATGTTAAGCTGACCATTTCTTTGCAACAGCTGTGTTACCTCCTCCACCTCGGTGACACAAGCGTTACGATGGCGCTGCCGTATAGCATACAAATACCGTCTTGTTAAACAAGTGTTATATTGCTGCCGCATAAATACACGCATCTCCTGGGTCCGAGGAAAGGTTTCCATTAAGTTCAACACCATGTGTTCCTGATCTCCTGTTAGCCTCTGATTTCTCACATACAGCTAGGGCTTCCCAACGTGAAAAATGTGCGAATGCCACCGAAACGCATTCCCAATCTCGTAACATTCCCCTTAAAGGTCTCCGAAAAACGAGCAGGGTAATTGTAACAGCGGTACCTATAGTAATCTTCGCATCAGGCAAATACCGTGCACTTATCGATTTCCAGTAACAGTGCTGCGCTTTCCATGCACACACACAAACAAAATATACTGGTGTGGGCATCCTTCCGGTAGCACTTGTCCGGTCTCCCTCTGGTACGCCTTCGCAGTTATAACGTTCCGACGAACAAACGATGTCGCCGTTTCAATCTAAAACACCTTTAGATCCTCCTTCACCAATACGAAATCCAGATAAGGGCACTTATTCATCGTCAAAATACAAGCTAGTCATCAACCATGGCTGCTACGCGTGAAGCGGGCAAATGAATACCCATCGGAACGCATTTAAACCCCATGGTATGTTCATTACTAATTGAGGTCTTAGCATTTCAACGAGCATCCTAAATCATTACTAAACATTGTGGTGCGTTTAATGGCCCCAAATTTACCTCCCATCACTTACAACCGTGTGTACCCGAATCACACTACGAAGGAACTTTATTTTCAAGTGGGTACTAGGTTAGTCGAGGGATTACGGGGACGGACATACCCCGAGCGTCTACTTAGTTTGGGAATGCATTCAATGCACTACCGAAGGCTTAGAGGAGACCTAATCCTAACCTACCGTATCTTGACTGGGAAGGTTGGTCCAGATTTATCTTGGCTATTCAGTCCCGCTAGATTGTCTGTACTACGCGGTCATTCGTTGAAGCTGGACAAACCGCGGTCCGATCGGATTACGGCGGAAATCCGGCTGTCACGCCGAGTTATCGACCGCTGGAACATGCTTCCGGAAAGTGTTATCAGGGAATCTACGGTTAAGGGGTTTGAGCGGCAACTTGACGCTCTTGGGTGGCAACACGAAACCTTTCCATTTTCCTGAGTAACTCGCATCTTCGTACTTCGATTTCCTTTTCTCTACTTTTCTTCACGTATTGGTATTATTTTCTTATTTAAGTGCACTTCCCTATTCTGTACCTTCGATTTCTCTTGT
>OX104063.1:252471698-252491509 GCA_944474145.2 Dicrocoelium dendriticum
TTAATGGGGTACCTGGAGAACAACCAAATTCTCGTTCCGGAACAGCTTGGATTTTGCAGAATCGCTCCTGTACGACTAATCTCTTGATTGCTCGTGCAAACTGGACGGAATCTGTGGACTCTGGTGTTGGAATCGACGCGGCCTACTTGGATTTCTAAAAGGCATTCAACCGCATAGACCATCGCATTCTCCTCCACAAACTCCAGAAATATGGAATCGGCGATCCTGTTCTGGGCTGGATAGGAGACTTTCTCCTACAAAGTCACCTGAATGTTAGGGTTAGGAACAACCTATTAGAATCCATCGAAGTTCAGTGCGGCGTACCTCAAGGCTCGGTACTTGGATCCCATCTGTTCCTGGTCTTCATAAATGATCTCGCGAGTGTGCTATCTTCTAACTGCTTGCTATTTGCTGATGACCTAAAGGTATGGCGCACTATAGCTGAAGTGGAGGATCACACCTTGTTACAAGAGGACCTGGACAAAGCGTACACATGGTCCATCGCAAACATGCAGCATTTCAACGTCACCAAGTGCAAGGTTCTCAGTATACGGCACAAGAGTTTGCACTGCTACAGCCTAGGATCACAAATTCTACAGCGGGCTTCTCACGAGTGCGACCTCGGCGTGATAGTTCAAGATGTCCTCGGTTGTTCGAAGCAGACTGAAAAGGCAGCTAAGAAAGCAAACCAGTACCTCGGCCTTCTTCTCAGAGCCTTCGGGAAGTTTGACCCTTCGATCTGTCCAAAAATGCTTGGCGCGTACGTGAGGCCGCACGCGGAATACGCTATCCAAGCGTGGCAACCCTGGCTCAAGCACCATCTCACCACGCTCGATACTGCACAGCGTAGGGCAACGAAGAGCGTCAGAGGTTTGACCAGCCTCCCCTACCCACTCAGGATGAAGACCCTTAAAATCTGCAGTGGACGTTATCGGCGTCTAATGGGCGATCTCATAATGGTGTACTTAATCCTGAGAGACCCCAACCACCCATGCCATTCCCTTCTAATACTCAGTCAAAACACCCCGCTGAGAGATCACCAATTTAAGTTAGTCACGCAGTACAGTCGCCTGGAATGTCGGCGAAACTATTTCTCCCTTCGAGTGACACAGTCTTGGAACACGTAATTAATGCACCCACCCTATCCCTTTACAAAAAACGCCTTGACGATACCCTGTCACATTTACACTGCGTGCTATAGCTCCTGACCACCAGATGCTGGCACTGATGCACAACAGACAGGGGATAGTGTCATAACCCTACTCGAGAGTGAGTCACTCCAAACGCCTTGCACGAAATTTGCTAAACGCTACTACTATAGAAACTGGATTTCTGTATCCTGTCGACCGACAGTAATCGCACACAAGTAAGCGTTGTCCTTGCTATCGTTTTTTTATAGTTTTTCTCGCCTATGATGTGAACAATAACCACTCTCCTGTTGCTATGTGTGCGTACATTCTCGTTTCGAACCTCCTTTATACGAAAATGCAGTTACATCTGTAAGCGCCCAAACTGAAAACATTATCCCTTCGCTATCTTTTTTGTCACGCTATCCACCCTACGGGACATGTCAAGCACCTGCTTTTTTACCCGTCATAAATCATTGTTCATTGTTCAATTGATTTTTTGGTTGGTGGTCTCTGACCTGCTAAGAATGTTCATGAAATGCGAACAATGTTTGTTCGGACGGGACATACTGCTATGCAGCAGCTCGATCATGCATTTAAAGAGGTTGTTTGACCTGGAACCAATACGAAAGGCGAAGTTAGGAAGCTTAGAATGTGTTGATTATTTCGAGACTTGTGAAAAGGTGAGCAGATATTGGGAACATTGCTCGTGTATTCTCCGTCGAAATTGTCCCTGTTTTGCTTCTGCCACAAACAGTTTTCGAAGGAACAGTCTACTTTTTCGACTGCTTAGGATTACAATAATTGATTGTAAATTAAATCCGAAAGTGCATAAACACAAATCTAATATAGTGCATACTCAGGCATTCCACAACTGGAAGCAACTTGAAATCTGGCTGACTGACTATTCGTTATTGGTGATGAGATAGAAAAAGAGGAGTTCTGTGCTGAACGGAAAAAATAACAGTGTTTCCTGAAAGCTTTAGGAAACGACAACGTCAATGGAAATGTTGAACTCTGAGGTTCATCACCTTGGGGAATCTGCACCGAATATTGTGATTTTGCACCGCATCTTTCTTTTCCGTGAAATTAGCTTTGCCAACTGCAAGCTTTCTTTCTCCAAACTCAAGCTCATACAAATACTATTTTGATTAGCAATGAGCCAGCCAAAACTGACGGATTTGGCAGTTATCTAAATAGATAAGGAACTGGCTGATAGACTGAAATTTGATACTGTTATCGATAATTTTGCAGAAAGACACGAAAAGTGTAGTTGTAAATTCCTATCTGCACTATAATATTAGTTCTTTGGTTGTCATTCTGTGACAAGAAATACCAATGGGATGTTCATAAATTTGTTGGTTTACGGATTTACAACCTCGGCGAAAGGTTTAACAGATATCGTGACTTTGATATGCACAATTCTTACCCAGGCTCTCAGCATTGCCAATTGTGAGCGTTTTTTCTCCAAGCTTATAAAGAACTACCTCCAATCAGCCATACGCAAGACACTACGAATGATACTTTTGCTTCCAATAAAGCAAGTCAACTACATTAGTGAATTACGCATATTACGCAGTTTTTCGTTTATGTTGTTACCTGAAACAATCTAGTTTATTGTTGCTTGCAATGCTTAGGGTTTACGGATTAACGTATGCTAGAGAAAGGGGGGCCGCAAAACTCCCACAAAGCCACTGTTGTCATCCTTTTTAAGTCCGTAGGTGAACTTTATTCCCCCTGCATCCTATGAAAATATAATCTTATCTCATAAGGACTCATATATTTATTGGCCAAACAAAACGTGCGTCTATTTAGCTCTAATAATGTTCGAAAGGATCCATAAGTATCAGTGATTCAGTTTCTAGTTTAGCAAAATAGTATCCCTCAGCCCAATTCCAAAAAGGGAACCTTATTGCGACCCCATGACTCTGCTGATAATATATGCCGTCAAAAATAATATAAATACTGGAGGTGCATTCAGAAGCAAGTCCTTCATGCTTTGTTTGGGTATACTTGACTAAATGCTGTTCTTGTTTACGCAGTTATATAGATTTTTAGCGTAGTTAGCGACTGTACATTCGTGTATAAAGGGGGTTCATAGAGAGAGAATATTTCTTTGTTTTAGGTTTCCATCAGTAATGTGCTCCACGGATTCAAGACAATCACTGGGACTAAGCTGAGCACTTCGTTTTCTTATAGGCTCCAAAATTTCGACGAATCAATGCGCTACAAACGGTGTGCTGAGTTACTATGAACAATATTGTGTGTAAACACATATTTTGCTAACTATGTGTATGCCCTACATGGTCAGATAGTTATTGCTGCTTGCCTTAGACGTTTAGATGGATGAGCACGTTTAAAATATGGATGGATAGATCTTTCAAACAACTTTTCAGGTTCCGTTGTGATTTGACAGTTTGCTCCTCGTCCACCTTCACACAAATTCTTACTTTAGTCTTGCTTTCGAAATATGGGCATCTCTATCCATTAGGATCATGCCACTTCTTGGATCCGGTTTATCAGACGACTATTTCTTTATTCTGGGCTATCAAAAGCTAGCGCTTAATGAGCGCAAGTTGATTTGTCTGGTATCTTTGATATTGGTGAGGACAATGAACCGTCGACGACTTGAAACATTTAATAGCATTATCAGGTTGCGAGGTTTAATCATGCGATTGTTACAAGGCTTTTTTGAATCACGTGTCTCGGTATTTAGATGATGTGCATTACGCTTAGGATAACAAAATTTTGAATCCTGTAACAACTCTTTATACGGTTTAGGCGAAAGCTCTTATTTCAAGTTATTCTGAACCTTTCGTACAGGATTTTCCCTTAACAAACTTAAGATAGAAAGAAGAAAGAGCATTTCGGACGCTCTCATCTGCTATTAACACACATTCCGTGAAATAATGATGCTATCTTTAGTGAGAAACCTCGTTCAATTAAATTCATTTTGAACTGGATTTCTTTCACAAGTTATCCTGTCCACATGTTCGAATTAGTCCACCTGACATGGCTCCCGAATGCGTTCACTGTGGTTTATCAGGTTCCTTTGAGCAAATCGGATGGTTCACGGCTAAAAAGGCTTACCACCGTAAAGAATTTTGTGATCAAGATATGCCAACCTAGACTATGTTAGCAAAATAGCGTGTTTAATTTCCTTGTCTGCCCTGGCCGAACAGCTAGCAACACGGCTTTCACCCTGACATCGACTCAGGCATTGAGATTACGCAGAGCTCAATCGATCCGTATGAACGAGACAGAGGTAAACCTTTTGCTATCTAACCTTTGACCGACTTAGTTAGGAGCAAACCTCTGAACCAGTCATTATCCATACAATGTGTTCTAACCTTATATTAGTTGTACCGTCCCATATATGAACCATTGAAAACAATTGATTCCTCTGACTGGAATACTTGAAAAACAATGGAGTAAACATCTTTCGCTTAATACATGGCAGCTAGGGATGTGCTCCTCTGGAATTTGCCAAAAATGCAATGAGCACGTCTGTTCTATACCCACCATTATAAAAAGAAGACGCACTGTCGACGCATTATAAATGTAATTTGTTCTCGGTCTAGGTATCTGGTAAGCACATATGCAACATTTGAGGCCGAACGAAGTTTGTTAAGACATTTATTTAGATGGCCGTCGTTAAATTTTCGAAGGACCATTTTAGTAAACCATTATATACAAATCCGACAATTTATGGCTTTCTGCTAGTTGTCACTCGAGTGAGATTTCCGGTTATGCACTAGAAACACACTGGTAGTTTATTCACGGCGGCTTCGTGGATTGACGGACGCATGCTGCTTCATTAATAAAATAGAACACAACACGTATTGTGGCAATATCCATAGCCTCGGCCAGATTCTGAGCTTTTGTTGATCACTTCCCTTCGCCTCAAAGCAACAAGCAATATCCGCAATATTGTGCGGATTCAGGCGATCAGCATATGTTAGAGCTTACAGTCGGAAAATTGAACTTGATTCAAGTGCAATTCATCCATTACTAGAGGTAACATCGGCAGGGCTTGCGCATCATCCACTAATGTTGCGTAATCACTACATGAAGATAAAGTAGTCTCAGTGTTTTGACGATTTACTATGACCGTATAATTTGGGAACGTCGATCCACCCGTTAACGCGGACCATCAAAACATGCTCTATACAGTGGCTAATGTATTTAGGTTTATGGTATTGATTGATGCAAATGCCCACAATTCCGAATGATAGACCGAAGCTGAATCTCTTTAAGTAACTATTCACTTAAGCAACTTTGGCACTTATGTGCAGTTAACTTGTGACACCAGTGGCTTTAGCCACCATAGCCACAACATGTGTCAAGGACTAGATTTAAACATCAGAGACGTCAGCAAATCCTCTCAGGAACCCCCCCCCAAGTTCTTGAAGTACATAAGCAAATTGCACTAACTTTACACTAATGCCCCTAGGTTGAATAAAAATTTCCTGAAGGCTAATCAGCAAGACCATCAATACCAGTCGAATGTTCTTTAGAATCGGAGGTGTTTAAGGATCAACCCGACTAAATTAAAACGCCTCACTAGATACCCAAACTCGATGCGGTACAATGAGGCCAGACTTATATGCGCATAACTGTAATTTCCAGTTATGTATAGTCGGTGCAACAGACGGTTTACTGCTTCCGGACTGATGACACTAGGACACAATATTATTAGGACGTTCCATGGACCGAATGGAAATACGACAAATTTGGTTCAACGACCATCAAATGGGTGGAAGCAGATCATTTGCTTTCGTGGCGTGCTTGAGCTTTGGCCTATAGAGATTAGTTGTCTAAGTTGTTGGCGTAAATCCCGGCAATAATATGAGGACGGCCGAAGCTGGATCTTAGCTTCTGTATGACATCATAATTAACATTATCCGGTTTCAATATGACGCAACTCTCAATCGCGTCCTGAGCGTGGCCTACACAATAATTAATCAGAAATGAGGTCTGATTCCAGTTTTATGGGTACCATCCATAACATTTGCTCGGAAACTGCGCATAGATGGCCAGTACTGCATCGGGTCACCGTTAAAGCGGATAATCTCCTTCTTCGGCAAGCCAACAAGAGCTCCCAGTATACCCGAGGCTTTTCGAGGAAAAGTTCGGGCGCAACTCGAACCCGGGGAAACCTCACAGTTGACACGTATGTAACATAAAAAACTATATCGCGCTATGCACAGCCTATTGCAATGTGACTTTCACCAAAAGCAGCAGGTGTAGAAAATTCTGATGCATCTCATAGGTAGCTTTACTGCATCCTTGAAAGTGGAAACTTTTATCCTGGCAGTCTAGTACTGCAATTCTAAGCAATGTCGCAGACAGTTAATCAGTGTTAGACATATATACGCAATCGTATGCATCCTGCGAACATGGTGCCAACGGACATATGACAGATTAATCCATCAAAGTGCCAGTCAGAAATATGCAACTGGTGTGACTGTAAAACTTGCTATTTAAAGACGAGCTGACGACACCCATCTAAACGCACGGTCTGGGTTGTGAGAACGAAGGACGGTGGACAAAATAACTTGCATTGAAACCATGGTTCTGCGTTAATGATAATGAAACATATGGAAACGTAAGCGTTACCTATGTCTTACCTTATTAGGTGCAGATAAAATTCCACGTGGTCAGTTCAGGCAGTCCGCGTTCATTGGACGGTGTAATAAGTGATGCATTAAAACAGGCGTTCGGATGTCTGAGTTTTGAACATCGGTATCCGTAACTAACGAAAAGTCATGTAAAAGTTAAAGTAGACATGACAGTTAACTCAGATTCTGAATATGATCAACGGTAGTAATCTGTCCAACCATTGTGGATAAAACTTGAAGAAAAAATGTACTACTTATGAATATATGGTGAAAAGTTTACTCCAACAAAGTAGTATTTGCACAATATCAGTTAGGCCGGTGAATTAGGATTTAACAAGTCGAAGTTAACTTGTTGTGCGAACACGGAAGGCGGGTGACTGTGAGAACGTATAAAATGGTTACGATTAACGGCTAATACCAGATGAGAGAATGGAACAATAGAACGATGGGACAATGAATTTATACGGGCAAAACGTCAAAGCTTAACAATACTGCCGGATGATTAGGGAGAAAATTCCAAACATGGAAAAAATGGTCAGCCAAATGGTTCACAAATGTGGACTCAGGGCGGTATTCGTTTTATAAAATATATAACCCCCTGTAGGTTGCTATGTTCGTTAACACACATGTGCATCCGTGTACACACGCATATAAATTCCTTTGCACCCAATTTGATGGGGCAGGATTGCACAATGTTTGTCCACGTCCTGTTGTCACTTAGTGGACAGAAGTCAAAACATATAATGCAGCTGATATAATGCATCGTCCAGTCGTTTTTTAAAACTGGTAGCATTGGCGCGAAAAGAAAAGTGTCCTAACAGTGTTCCAGTGATGAATAAATCGAATAAAAATATAGTTACGACAGTATTCCAGTCAACTGTATTGCCTAGCCATTTTCAGTTGATGACTCCTCAATTGTGTGTTGCAGCCAATGTTCCGATGTCGGCTAGCGTCATCGTGGTTATTTAAGATTGGTACACCAGAATGCGATCGCTTCTTATACGGGAATAAATCCCGCCGTACGTTCCCAAATTTTCCATCGCATGTGATGCGACAACCAGAGCTGTCCCTTCACATTATTGGTTGATATTCACTGTGCGGTATCCATTGGGACAGGATCGCATCTTAACAAGTGTTTCCAAATCTGAATCACGTACTCTATATGGGGTCTCACACACGCATTGCGCTTGTGGAGGAAGATATATAATCGACCCCCCGAACGCCTTCCGTAAGAGACCAAGGGGTTGGTTAACGTTTTGGACGCCTTCAAATATTGCGTCAAACAGCCGAGGTCACCATACATCACTACGCCAAGACCATGCTCCTGTGAGCTGCAAGCTTATATGGGTAAGTTGGATTTCGGCACACATGTATAGTTATGCACTTACTCGCGTTCAAGTTAATTTTAGTTGCCTTTAAGCATTTAAAAGCACGGTCTAAGTGTCTTTGCAACACGTCGTGATTATGCTGACAACCGATTGCCTACCAGCTGGCGAAACTTATGGCCTATTCGGTGAAGGGAGATGGTACTGTTGAAGTAAACCCAATTAGACCGTTCAGCCGTCCTCCGCAAGCAATTACAGTAGACACTAGAAGGAACGAATTTCATAAATAGGCTAATCTACATAACTATCAGGGACAGAAGTGGAAGAGAGACGTGTGGCATTTGCTTAAAATTAGTAATTCATATCTCTAATAGGCAAGGTGGTCCTAATGATCCGTAAGTCTTTTTATACCACGCTTGGATATATTGTGTTGGGTCCAGTTAAATTACCAACATCTGCCGATTATTAGTTCAAATAAGTTAAAGGGGAGTGAGTTTCTTGCGAATATCAATCAGTACCGTTTGCTAACGTCATAAAGTTTTATTCCGGTATTCCTTGCGAAACCAAGATATACACGGATACTTCCATTTCAGTAGTTCATCATGCTGAAATTATAGACGTCAAGAAACTTAAGCATGTTTTCCCACAAAAACCTCCTCAGTATTACTTAACTTACTTGTACTGGTGATTCTCCTCTCAAAGATGTAATGGCTAATGCTCTGTGTGTTGTGGCGACAGATATGTGAGGTAACACCGCGCGATTGCACGAGACAGAGGGACATATAATAACCAATCAATTCGTCAGCCGCTCTACGTCAGTTTTCTACTCTAGAACATACGCGACTGCCGGTGTTGCTGTATAATTTCGAACACTCAACGTCCGTGGCAAACAGTGTTATTCCATGAATCAGCGACAGTATAGGGCAAACCTGCACACACACACCAAGGAGAGGAAGCGCGATTCGAAGTAACTGTTTCACGAAACTCACAGGGTATCTGTGTTCAATGCCCTGATTAGCATTTATGCCTCAGTGATATTCGGCAGTGTAATGAATGAATGCGTGAGGAACTCCGATTTACGCAATGCTGTATGGAACCAAAAATATGTCGTCGATTACAGTAAGGAACATTAGAGGTTGAAACTTAGCCACAGTGAAAGTCCTACGTAATTTACCATGTCTGCAGCAAGAGGAAGTTGTAAAAGAGAATGGAAGGAAAGGGGACTAATTTAGATCAGTTAAGTGAATGCCGACGGTGGGAAATGCCGAAATAGAAGAGAGATTTATAAATGAATGTATAATTATTTATACATAGTATATATAACCTAGTTCAGGTAAACGTATTTCAAACTAGACACCTAATAGGATTCATTTCTGTCGAGATCAGTTGATTTTTTCAGAGCATTAACAAGTATTGATCCATTAATTTCCAACAATCATTCTTGCATAAGTAAGGGTAGATCTGCTCCGGCAAACGGCGTACTGACCAGGATCTCTATGTGTATCGTCAAGACCAGTTTATTTTATCGTCGGAATCCCAAATCCCCATTGCTCCCTACACAAATTGCTTCCCTTGACACATGCCAAAACCCAAGTTGACTGTTCTACTCACCCTATGAACATTGATCAAACCTTTGACTTTGCGCATTCAGCCTACCCTCCGTGATTCCTAAACGCTGTTTTGCTCACTTGGTTTGTTCACACCCCTTGTAGTCTGTTCACTGCCCGGTCGATTGGGCTGCGCGGGGCAGACACAGCCAATCAGCGGTTAAAACCTGCTTGCCTGTTCATATCGGGCCGTTCTTTCAATTCACGCTAATGGTGTATTTACTCTGCCAATCGTTTCCATCTCTGAGCTTCCGGACTGCCTAGCCTGTGTGTGTACATTCGGACAGTCATTGTGTGTTCTTGCCTTGTCTCGAGGTGGTTACTTTCGTTACGGCTTGGCCGCTCGTTTGCTCCTTGTGCTTGTCTTCGTTTGGCTTTGGATCGGTCTTCTGTGATATCCACCAATATTACTGCTTTTGTGTAAAGAAACCGTTTGAGGTTTGTTCCCCTTTTGACAATAATTGTCGTTATTTAATAGCACCTCAGTTACACCGGCGTTGAATTTTGGCTCATCTCGGGGATAATTGATCTGTCCAGTGTTGGAACTCAAACAACCGGTGGCTGTGTGTTGCGTTTAAGATTTCGAAGCGTTTTGCCGAACACACTATGATATGACATATTTGACATTTAGGTATCAGATGTTTCTTGCTACATTAAATGATAAGAAAGTCCCTGCACTGAAGGTTAATCCTGTCCAGAATCTTCTGTAGAGATCAATCCATCTGACCGTTGGAAATAACTAGCAAGCGGCTCGCATAGTCCCTCGCTCTGGTTTAGACAATTAAGTTAGGAGGGAGGGCAACGATCATTGTGAATAGTTAAGTAGAAGTGGTTGAGGGTCGCCCACTATATGCTAACATGAACCTTACCACGGTGAAGAAAGCAGAGAAGCCACTAGACAAGTGATGAACTTAGCGAACGCGAAACGGCAAATGGCTTAAGACATTAAAATAGTTTAAAAAGCGCAGCGATTTCGTTACTAAGAGGAAGAATTACGCTGTCCTATGCAAGTAACTTGCAATTCATTAGTGATCAGCGCAAAACCGCATATAAACCGTTATACAAAAGTTACAAAAATCCAAATTCGAACAGAATAAGTAAAGAGCTTTTCATTAGACCACCAAAACGTTGCAAAAACAGTCCAAAGTGTTGCAACACACTTTGCGATTCGCCGGCCGTTCTGCGCCAATCCTCAGTTCTCAGATGTTTTCTATTGGCCGGGTGCTATGATTTGCTGCGTCAGTCAAATGAAGTGAGCGCGCTGCCCGTTAACTGGGTGAGACTTGCGAAAGAACGTGGTGTCCAAGGACATGGGCGATTTCATGCGCTACTGTGCACGCCCCGCACGTCCGAAACGCGGGATTCTATTGGTCTGAAAGTAATGGAAGTATTGAACATAAGCGCGCGAGTGAATGGGTACTTTCAGTCCAGCGTGGTCTGCATGTTCTCTCGTGTTCGACAGAGTATCTCGTCAGACATTCGTGAACGAGTTTTGCATGCCTTCGTCAAAGGTGACGACTGGAAGCTCATGGCAACCGTAACAATGTGAAATATCAAACTGTCTGCTCACGGATTCGTCGCTCACTTGATCAGGAACTAGAGAAAATGCCGGCGCGTTTTCGTAAACGCATTCTGTCGGAAAAGGAGATTAATGCCATCTTTGTGTGGATCACGAAGGACGCAACACTGACGCTACACGAAATGTAAGTCGGAGTATGTACAGATTTGGATAAAAATCTTTGCAAATCTGAAATTGCACGACAGCTGGATGGACGTTGGATAACTATCAGACTTCTGAATGAACATTGATCGAACCAGAGCGAAACAAAAAGGGCTGGTTCAGAATTTCTCGAAATTAAAAGTGATGCAAAGTTCTACATGTGGATTGATGAAACAAAATTTAATGTTTAATCAAACGTACTCGTGGTCAAGCGCTAAGAAGAGTGAGGACTTGTGTTAAAATAGCCAACGTTAGAGGCCTGAATTTTCATCTCATCGGTGTCCTCACAATGGATAGGAACGTTTCGATGATTAACCGAAGATTTCATACACTGGCCCCAAACTCTCAAACGGCTTCGCGGAAGTTTAGACAAGCTGGAGGGGGAAGTAGAACCAAGGCAGTTGGTCGTAGTAGACGACAATGCACCGTGTCATTCACGATTTGAAACACTTGCGTCCGTCGAAGATTACGAAGATGCTACCACTTTGAGATTGAGCCCATACTCCTTGCTCCTCAATCCCATCGAAGCTGTTTGGCAGGTAGTGAAAGCCCGAGTGAAGAAGGAAATGCGAATTTGGTACGATTAATTTCTGGTCGGGGATTCCCAGTACCTCATGACGTAAATGCAATGGAGGTTGCTATTTCTGGAACGCATTGCCAGAACAGCAACCAATGGGATCATTGCTGTGGGATGTCGTAATGCGATTCGACACAACCCGTGTATATATCCTTGATTGTTTACAAAACGTGAGGTGCTTTGATTACATATATGGCTCATAAATTCGGACATCTGGAAGCGTAACATATAAAACCAGGAGCGAGTAATGACATGAAAATTCAAGTCTCCACAATTATATGTGTGACTTACGCACGGTTATAAGTTTGCTAGGAGTTTGAAGCCATATTTTATTTCCGGCATAAGTTAACGATATGAGATTATCTTCCAATGAGAAATGTGCGAGTGATATTTATGGCCCATCGTCTACTTCGTACTGGTGCGCGTCGCGCTTTATTCGATCATGGAAAAAGCAGACAAGTCAAATAGAATGTGAGAATTCCAAAGAAATAGGAAACCTGGACAGCAAAATTGTTAGGATATAGTTAAAAAAATATGTCAACAAATCCGCAACACCACCGGTAAGTAGCCGATTGCTATGCTTGCGTTATTGGGATGTCGGGTAAGAGTGCACGTTTTATGCTGCTAGAAATAACTAGTTTTTCATTCAGGGGAACAATGTGGTGCCCAGGGTAACTAGTGCGCGTGGTCGAGTCGCATAACCTGTTTCGCGACCGTATAGTAGTAAAACTGCGCGAAGGCTTGCGAAATGGATGAACACCCAAATACGGATGCATGGCGTGCAATTATAAGTTTTTCCTTTTTTCTGTTGGCGTTTAAACAGCCAGCGCTAAAACATTTTAATTAGAACACAGCAGACTTGCCCACCAAGGTTCGAGATTATGGTCGTTGATCAAGTGCCTAGCACGTAAAATCAGCACTGGTAAATGGACGCCGACGTGTCGCACGCCATTATGATCGAACCAAACTGTCTGAACACGTAGACAATGCACAACTTATATTGACCACAATCACAAGGGAAATAGTTCTGGCAAGATCACCGATAGATTAGCATCCGTTGCGTAGTCACTGATTGTGCCACCCGGGGCAGACGTTCATTTTCGCCCCCTGCCAGTAGGTGCTTGCGTAAAACACCATATCTGTAAACTGCAGTTTAACAGGGCATTTCATAGAACAACAACAATGATCAAACATTTTAGAGTAAAGTTGTAATTGTTGCCATTTGTTAGTTGTTATAATGTTCGTGCACAAAGTTTGCGAACGTGCGCTACGCGAAAACTAACCTTGAGCCCAAACAAAATTCGCTCCATCCACTCGGTTCTTTCTTTAGTGTAAGAAGGCCAAGTTCGTGAGCTAATTGGGTCCGTAGCTGACTGAAAGTAGTTCTGTACAAGTTATGGTGTTAAGAAGTAGCGCACACTGATGACATTGATGGTAGCTAGGATAAGAAAGGTTGGAAACAAGATACTAATTTGCGGTGCGGATTCACCGGGATGATATTTACATATGCAGCTCAAAAGCTTTATGTTCATTACATTTTTCCGCTGCTTAAACCTTTCACAAAATACCGTAGTCTGTTCGTTTGGGCAAGAAATGCCACCTTTTCCATATCTTCCTCAACGTCGATAAGCCGACAAGCATACTTATGATCAAGCCGCATTTACGGCTGATTCAACGCTCAATGAGTTTCGTCAAATTAGAGTGCTTAATAAATGCATTATCATGTGGGATATGTAATGATGCCGTGACTGCAATTCCCTATCCTGTGATAACTGTCCTTCTTGTGATATATTTAGCTGCTTTATTGTGAGCGTACTGCTACGCTGATAACATTGTCCTAAACAAACATGCGTCTCATCCTACGTTACCCCGACCCGATTATCCGGCTTTCAAGCACTTACCCCACACTCAGTAAGGAAATGTACCAGCATGCGACTGGCGCTGGAAAGCTTACCGTGCTTGACCTTATGGGCTGACCAAAGATATTGTAAAGTTAGTCCCGCCAGACTTGTCCATTTATGCTCTGTTATGTTCCCTTCATTGCTATCAGACCAATTGAGATCCAACGTTTCGGACGTGAGAGTGCGCGCGTAGTAGCTCGTGGAATCACCCATGTCCATGGACTCGAGGTTCTTACAAAAGTCCCACACGGTCAACGGCCAGCACGCTCACTTCATTTGACTGACACACAGAACCCTAGCATCTGGCCAATTAGAACACACTTGAGGTCAGAGGATTGGCCCAGAGTGGCTGGCAAATCGCACAGGGTGTTGCTACACGTTGGACAGTTTTTTGCAACTTTCTGAAATCCAATGCAAAATTTTGTATACGGATGGGACGCTTTTCCGTCTGCTTGGCGCCGGTATGCCGTATGTTTTAGCTCGTAAATTCCCACAAAAATGAATCGCTTCTTGTGTTCAGCATGTTACGCGGCTCAAATCGTCGTTTGGGTCTATAGGATGAGACATACCGGACCATTTTGTCTTTACAACTATTAGACAGCAAACTTAATATTTTGTTACAGAATTATATTTTACTTTTGTTATCCTCTTCGTACAAAGACATGTGGCAATCCAGAGTCATTCTACAGCTGCAAGCCCTAGGCTTACTATTTTTTTCTTTGCTGCAGGGTGGTGCGTCTCTCCATTCTGCACAAACTTTACGTGATTACCTTAACGAAAATTTTGGTAACCACTGGATCGGTCGTGGATGACCTATTGATTGGCCTGCACTGTCACCTGTTTTGAACCCACTGAATTTCTTGCTATATGGGGCTGCTTAAAAAGACTAGTGTAGTAAAGCAGACCAACATATCTGGAGAAACTGCAAGGGAATATTGTCCACGAATATCGCGTTAAATTGGTAGACACCTTGCAGTAATTAATAGCCAATAGCTGTGCAAACAAAACGACGTCGGACGTATTTGTACACCCACCTCTTTGACTTTTATGACGGGTAATTCGATTTATTAACAGAACTGACGATTTAAATTGGTCATCATCCACCTACAAATAAATCTTGCCGACCTGTGTTACTCCATATCTTCAGCCCGAAGAAATTAAAATTGAGCAACTTCAGCGGACGTCGCGGTATATCGGTGGGCACTTTGTAGAGTGCTAGCCAATGGCATCCGGCGAGAACTGCTCTGTTGCCACTAACAATTGTACGCAAAGCTCGTCGGGGTTGAATGAACACTGGGGAAATAGAACAATATGGTTATCTGTGAAACGTCTGCTTGCTCAATTGCCCGACAGGGTGCAGACGTAGCTGTTGATGTTTATGTTAAAGTTGACGGCGGTGGATGAAACCGCTGAAGCTCAGTGGCCTGTGTTAAGTATTTCTTTCAAGTCAGAGTCGTGTTTGCAAAGTAACGCAATTATGATTACTCTCATTCCTCTTGACTCTCCAGTTGTAAAGGAACTGTCCATGACAAATTACGTAGGAGCTACAAGATAGAGGCTGTACCAAAACAGCCTTCGGATGCTTTGGGCTCTCAGGCGCAGCTTTAGCACTTGGTCCGAAGAGATTGCTTCTCGCCTCTTCGTCTCGATAATACGACCAATGCTGGAGTACGGCACTCCCGCATACTGTCCCATCACCCAGGGCGAAGTAGAAAAGCTTGAGCGGGTGCAGCATGTAGCGACCAGGCTGATTCCCAACTTAAGAGGTATGTCATACGAAGACCGATGTAAGAAACTAGGGTTATACACCCTATCTTATCGTCGGCTGAGAGTTGACCTCATCATGACGCACCGGATATTACATCTGGGTGATTACCCCATGTTGAGACAACTACTTCATCTGCGCACACCAAGCAGCACGCGAGGACACCGGTATAAACCTATCGTCCCGGATTTGAAGCGGGTCGCACATCAACTCTGTTTCGAACGCAGAGTGGTGAATGTCTGGAACGACCTGCCTCAGCATATAGTAGAAGCGAACAGCGTGTCTAAATTCAAGATGCTACTAGACCAACAATTTGCAGAGGCAAAGTACAGAGAGCGAAAGGATAAATAAAAAGTTCATGTCCGAAAATGACGAATGATGAAGCTAAGCAGAGCAACCTCTACTCGCTGCTTCGCACCAGTTCTCAGTTCTCAGTTCTCACCACCGTTTATCGTTAAATTCTTCGGCACTTCGCTTCAGCCTTCATAGATTCAATATGGAGCATCTGCCCAATATGCACAAAAGGTACGACATTATCTTAAGGTGTTCGGTCACTGGTGCATATGTCTCAGTGGTCCAAAGGATTATCCGGCACAGTCAACAGATTTGAGCTAACGGGGTGTTTGGAGCATAATGTGTCAGAAACGTTATCACATGAATAACGGGCTTGTGTTGCACAGTTTTCGGGGGAACCCACATCCTTTTGCTGTGATTCCATGATTTGTCATTTATATTTACAAGTCAATGAGCTTTACGCTTTGTGTGATACGTGATTCTAAATAATAAATATTACTTGAAAATACAGCTTCTCATTTGCTTGCTAATAGAATATTGCCCCGTCACTGAATTTGTTGGAGGGAACGTTCATGGTCCATCCTTAGGCAGTGTAAGCACACTTGTTTCCTGCAACGGCGATCAATACTGAGATGAAAGCACAGACCATGCGGCAGCGAGTATTCTTTAGTTAACTTGGCTTATCAAAACGCTTTGCTCAAAATGTTTCATTTAGTATTTGTAAAGCCTAATAATAAAGCTTGTCTATTTTGCTGACGTATTTTGTTGGAACGTAACTTGCATTATACAACATTGTTGCAAATAACACCTTTGTCATCACCTGGGATAACCCTAAGAACCTGTTGCGCTCTCCTTACTCAGGCTAGTTACGCCTGTCAAAGCGCCACTACAATTCTACCGCAGTAGTCGAGTTATGAGGCAATGCTGCTTCCAGTTTGACAACACATATCTCTATTCCAGCCAGGCGTACACACAGCGCATGTATCGATCAGTGAACTTATCTTGTAACTGGCCGTAGGTTGACTCCAACTTTACCATCCAAGCCTGATCCATCGTTTTCACGGTGCACGACACTGGGTACATGTGTAAGTACACATGCATGCATACAGCCGTACTACACACATGTGCGGGTGTGATATTTTGAGATAGAACAACATCTACTATGGGACAGTTGGTAAATTAAGATGGAATGAACCGTTCTCACGCATTAATAGAGTGGAGTGACCAAAGTATTGGGACATGTGATAGATGTAATGAATTTCTACATATGCCATTCAAATCATCCTGCTACTCTTCGGTACTGCTACAGTCATTGCTTTTGTGTCACCCACGTGAAATTGTTTTAGCTGTGAATGTGCGATCTTCAAGCATAGTTGGTACATACCCGTGTTGTGCAAACAGTACTGCAGCATTAACCCACGTGCCACCTTGCATTAATGTCTCTAATTCGTTTTGTTCTGCTATTGATCTTCCCGCGATTCATGGTATGCAGTCACATTGGTTTCAATGTTCCAGCGCTACTCCGACCGATCATACTCACTAGTAGGAAGACACACTCTTTGATTGCTCAACGTTGTCTAGGAGGTCCGCCCATCTTGCAATACATCCAACGCAGAGTCTGAACAGTGGTGCTGCATATTATCTTAATCATGTCACGATGGTGTTATTAGCACAAGTTGCTGTATTTGTTAGTATGATCACACATAGGCGACCAATCAATTCATGTTGTAGAGGTTGGCGTTTCCAGGTTGTGAGCCTCTTTGATTTAAGACTCTTTCAGTGGCTTCTCCAAACTCCAAGGTTGCATTCCATCAGCACCCCAATTCGAGCTCCTAGGAGGTGGTGTTCACCATGTGGTCTAGAAGCTTATTTGCGCCAACGGGTATTTGCCGTTTATGTGGCAAATTACACTTGCCTGTGCTGAGCCAAGGAACGTTAGTGCACGACCAATTTAAAACACGGTGTAGATCTAGTTGCAGCGGATCTTGAGCATCTGCATTCCTCATCTCCTGCCATATCCCGAGGTAAGTGGACAAAAATACTAAAGTTGACTCGATGACTCGTGCCATGTGGTTTCTACCATTTAAAGAGCGGCTTCAACACCGATCCTTGTGAATCGACGCAGTCCACAGTATGACCGGGAACTGAACTCTGAACTCGAACTGGTAATCTCTGAGGGATGTTTGGCGGGTTTCGAATAAGCACCACCATAAAGTTTAGCTAATGGCACCCTGTTTTCAAATGTTCGTAACCATCTATTCATCAAAGCAATTTTAAAATACTCGTGTTATTGGCTTGGCAATTCTAACTACTTCCATCTGGCTTGCTTTTGGTTGCATGTTATCATCCTAGGCCAAATGCGGAAGTGAAAAGATAACTGTACTATCAAAAGAATAATGAAACAGCAATTAACGAGGAAAAACACTAACGTCAAATGCTAGGGTATTGGTATGTGATACTTCCAGGTGGAGGGTAAGAATACTTGAGCAGAAGTACATTGGCTGCATCCGCGGCGATTTAATGACACCCTATCCTCCTTTGCTAAGAGCCGGCTTCGAACAAGGAACATACCTGGTATCACCTGGGAAAGTTATGAGCTCCACCTATTTTCAAACACGAAACAGCGATCTCAAGTTTATTATGATTGCCAAAGTCGCTGTTAAGCAGCGATTGTTCAGGTGACATTTCGTGTTGGTGTGCGTGCAAAAAGAGACACTTATAGTGGCTGACTTCGTTTAGCATCTGATAGCTTGCTGACAAGTGAATGCTGGTCACTAATCGTTTTTGAGTGGGGCGTTGATGAACTGATTTCGTCAGGTTCAAGGTTATGCCATTTTCTCTTTACTCTTTTTTGTACATAACGTTTTTGTACAATAAACTGTTTTACCACAGAGGTGAAAATGTTATCTGAATCATCGTTCGAATGTGGTTGCAATAAAACGCCCTTATCACGTGTTTGATTAGAGGGCGAGGCTTTCAGAAGGAGCTCAGCTGGTGTCTACTGCAATTCGAATGCTAAAATCCCAAGAGCTGTGATATCTGTCTTGAAGGAAGCACCGAATTCACAATCGTTGGTCAAAATCCATCGTAACTTGGTCAACAGCGCAGTTTCAAGGCTGACGACACAATGAACTTTTCCAAGCACAGGCACAAGAAAGTTTCGCGTCATTGCTCCTTATCTATTGCGGTCGGTTTGTGCTTATCATGTCCTTCAGCCACGGGAACATCATGTACACGACCATCCTGGCGAACGATACTTTCCGGCATTTTTCCAACTCGTGTCTTGTCTGCTTAAGTTTTCGCCATAAAATATTCTGGAATAATCAGAAGGAGCATGACTTATTCTGGAAATGGGCTGTAGATTGCAGAAATTCTTCCGCTTTATCGGTGCACGTCAGTCAAATCTGGAGCAATCTTGGCTCACTGTAGTATCTCGAGTTTGTGTGACGAGCGACCTGCGTCATTTTAGCGGACCAAGCTATAACACTTAGCGTATCATGTACGATGTTTCACTGACTAACGTAATGGAGTTGCTTTATTATTAAATACCCTGTTGCCGACTCAAAACTATTCATGAAGATCGCAGAAGGCACTCCATGTGTCCAGTTAGTTACCATTCGTGTGGTCTGCGCTGGATCGAATACTCCTGCAGTCCCCACATAACCTTTGGAAGCAGTGTTCGTGCAGATTTGCTTTGTTTATTTATTTTGGCTTAACCTGTATGACCAGGTGCTAACTGGTTTCCAGCTAACACTGGTTACAGTAACGTGAGATTATGGATCAGTTTGGAAAATGGAAGAGGCTTTGGTCGATCCTAGTCCAATCAGATTGAATGGGGTCAACTCTGGCGCATTTGGGCTTCTGGTGATATTAA
>OX104063.1:252492009-253043870 GCA_944474145.2 Dicrocoelium dendriticum
AGCACGGTCTCCGCTCCGTCTGCGCTCTCGACGCCAACCACATTCTCCCTAACTAGCTCTCTCCGGGTGCCCTATTTTTAGCATTAGCTAACGCTCCTCCCGTCCAATATACTTCTTCCCTAGCTTACTTTTGTGTCTTCTACCCACTGCATTTAGTTGGCCGTCTAGTCGCGTACCGGATATATAGCGCACGACCAACGTGCTATAAATGTGCCACTAGATAATGAACAAGGAGATTGTTGAGTAGGTTAGCTCAATTATAAATTTATGCCTTGGAAAGAGAACTGTGATTACAGTAAGTGGAAAACAGAACAACACAGACTAAACAGCAGCGCCTTTGGATGCAACATTTGCTTCGCATAGGCAAGCTAATAGCAAATAACAAAGGTTACGCAGACAAGCTTGATCCCGCGGTCAAACAGATGCATAACGCTAAACATGAACTCTAAGGAGAAATCACATTTGGGAATGTTATTTATATCACGCATTGCAAATAAACCATGAACAACAAAGGCGATCAAGATTCCTGGACCTGTTGGTGTTAGCAAGCTCCGCAATAACAGGAAGAACCAGACAATTAAAATTATTGAAGCCAATGTATCTATCAAAACTAAGCACCGCTAAGCGAAATTGTCGTATCAAAAGCGCTTTTATTTAGGAGTTCGAATAATTCATTCCACATCTACTAGTGACCCAAGCTAAAGTAAAAAGCAAGAAACTTGTACATTTTAATATTATCAATAGCATAACAGTTTTAATGTCATATTATGACGTATAGTTCATTCTTAACTGTATAAGCCAAAAATGGTAATTTGAAAAGCATTGCATGTGTGTGATGAGTTTTCAAGCCCACCATCATTCACTGTTAAGGCATATATTTTGATAAATACGTGTATGAGAATTACGTCCGGTGGATGCGCACGACCGTTAATGCCCCGCGGGCTCGAAAATGTCTTCCAGCTGATTTCCGATATGTAGACACATAACTGCTTAATAATCTGATGCGAAAAGTGCTTGATTAATTAAAGGAAACCCTTATCCTTTTATTTACTGTAACGCTTTTGCATAACTTACGGTCAAATAAAAAGTTATACTTATTACACAGTTGAAATCAAAAATTTTCGTTAGTTTACTTTTATGGTGAAGCGATTGCCATCGCCTGGTATAATGTACTAATAGGATACATACGGCGTGCGGCTTACACTCGGGATATTCTTGTTTTCTCAGAAATCTAAATAGTCCAAGTACCACTGTTCTGATATGAAGCCTAATCCTGGCCACGATCACATTTGGTCACTCGTTTAAACATACACACCTGTTGCATTTGCAAACTTGTCACCGTTAAAATATTCTCCAGGAAGACAATTAAAAGACAAATTATGTCCCATCCACAACAAGATGGTATATATTGTCACGTATACATGATGACTGTTTTTGAGTATTACATTGCCATGCATTTGGCAAATTAATTTTAAGGCGCATGAATCCAGCAAAATGTCTACGCGTTTTGTATTTAACTTTAAAGAATCTTATGTTCTATGGTCGAAATATCGAGTCGAAATTGCACCAATATATGCAATGTAGACTCACCACCAATATTCAGAGGCCTTGGTGGTGTAATCCCTAGTGCTACGCCTACTGTTCTAAATAAAGATGATAAGTAAGCTGGTATTCAACGAAGCAACATATGGAAAAAACAGCAAACATACTTAAACTCAAAACATCTACGGCCTCCGGATGTATACCTACTGGACATGCCGCCATTATAGACTGCAAATGCATCGATCAGTATGCGGTTCAGTGCATAGGCATTCAACATTTGGGCTAAACGGATCCCAAGGAGGTTTAGAAGAGAGCATTTATACCTTAGTGTCAAAAGCAGAATCCAAATGTTTGTCTGTAACTCTGAGAATTAATATTGGTTACGTTTACACGTACACAACTTATTCACGTCAATTTTGCTCCCTCACTATTGTTTACAAAACCTAGTTTTGGATTTATACGAATTTCGGCTCAAAATGGAAATGTTAGGCATTGCCAATGCAAAACATACTAAAAGAAAACATAAGATGTTTGGCGTCTTACGGCGATCTATACCTGTTCCCAAACTGCAAATAAGTATGGAGGTCTACCCATGTATACCCTTGAAATTTACTATTTTCCTGTTACTCTTTCAGTCATAATTTCTTTTTGGATTGCATGCATTGTGCTGTAGTTGGATATTTGGATATTTGGTGACGAAACATAGTCTATATTCGATCGCATCAGAAGATGATATGTACGTAGCATTTGCAGAGAGCTCAGCCTTACTGGAACATAAAGCTATGGTCGATCTTATGATAAGACCACCTCTCGATCAAATGCGTATCATGGCTTTCAATGCATAATTGCCTAAAATTTTATATTCAGAATAACTTACTGAGACGATTGGCCGGATTGCATTTGCCGCTCATCGCGTTTGCCTTAAACACGAAGCTAAGCCGTTTTCTACATCGCAGCTACATCCGCTTCCTTTGGCGAAATATACGATACTATAGAAAGCAAAACAGAAATGATATCCAACGATCTGGTTCAGCCAAATAACTGTTCGGCATGAGTGCATCCCATGGTCACTTTCTTTAAGAAAAACGGTACGGTGTGTATGTACAATGACTTGAAGGCGTAGAATAGGCAGCTCGTCATCTAGAAACTCATTCTTCCCACAGATGCTGAGTTGCTAGTAAAAATAAAAGGTGCAAGATTTTTCGCAAAATTAGACATCAAAAAGCTGTTTTCCACACGTCATTGACACCAGAATCGCGACAACTACCTGCTTTAAGGACATCAGGCCGTCGGTTCTACTATTGTTGGGCCGAGCCTGGGACACTAATCGGTAAGCAAAGACACGTAATACGTGTCAAATACGACAGTGTAGAAGTCGGAGGCGACTGAACCCAACGCATATTGTGCAGGCTACAAGGATAGGAAGCGAATAAAACAGAGTGAGAAACGTGCAGCGAGGTACTCACCAAAACGGTTTGTGTCAACGGACGTACAGTCAGTAAAACAAGTGGACTTTTCTAAGGTTAAAACAACCGTAAAATCAAATGTTACAAAATACTGAGAGAGCTTTTTTCCGGTGCACTACAAGGGCCTCCCCCTAGAAGGCCGAAGAATGGAAGCCTTAGATGGAGCTGTTAGTGGGGAAACGGAAGGTGGATGCGAATACTTGCAGGGACTTGAGTAAGAGCTTCAAAGGTGGGGTGTGTAGCAGAGTTCGCTGGGTCCAGGCTTTAGCTAGTTATTATTTATGACGATCGTGTGGACCGGAGTGAATCATCGGTGGGCCGTCGGGGTGGGCTGGTTGGACTGCAAAATCTGGCTAGTCCAGAAGGAAGACAGACAGGACCTTCCCTTCCTGCAGGCCCGGCAGTGCGCTTTGGAGTTGTCACTCCCCCACCGCACTTTAGTTTACGGTCCTCGTCCCACGAAGAAATGCAGGCTTCCTCGTCGGCAATGCCTAGGCGGCGTTTGGGGACGAATCCGTTCGTAAGTGTCTGCGGTCGAGGGCGACTGTCTGTTCCTTGGTGAGGAAGGGGCTTTGGGACGGCTGGCGACTCACTCGGGGGTTGCGTTGAGCCGGTTGGCGAGTCACTCACAGGTTGCTTGGGCAGTTCCGGCGGTCGAGGTTCTGGAAGCTAGAACTCAGAGGGGGTGGACAAGGGTCGGGGAAGTGATTTGACGCCGGAGAGAGAACATGACATGCATGATAAAAGCAAATACGCTTTTTAGGTTTTTAAAATGTTTTGAGCATTTTGTCGATTTTGCAATACGTTTATAGATGAGACGCAGGATAATAACTAAAGACGAAAATGGCGTGTTAATGCAAATAGCAAACGCTTACAAAATCGGGAAAACGGACCGGGCTCTTAACCTGTCTACCGCGTCGGCCGCTTGCCTGGGGTTGCAGCAAGATATGTTGCCAGTCAAGAGGTACGGAGGGTTCCGGGCTATCCAGTGCTCGGGACGTCACCACAGGTGCGAGTGATTGTGCGAGAGCATCAGAATAGGCTGCAAGTGGCTCGTCAAAGAAAGCCACTTTGAGGCGGTCAATAGACAACATTGTTCGGTGACCCTTCTGGTCTAAAGTAAAACGTTTAGGAGTCCGTTACAGAACTCTGAAAGGGCTAGTGTAGGGAGGTTGGAGAGGGCGTCGTACTGCGTCGGTGCGGAGGAAGACGTAGGTGCAGGTAGAGCAGCCGCTCTGCATGTGCACATCTCTAGTCTGTTCAAGGGGTGGGGTCGGGCGTAGTGAACGCATGCGTTGAGCCAGGAAGGACGCAAAGTTAAGCGTAAGCACACCCGACGATGCGGGGGTGAAACAAATTCTCCTGGTAACTTGCGCGTTGTGCCGTAAACCAGCTCTGTTGGTGCACATTGCACGTCAGCTTTGATGCTGCTGCGAATGCCTAAGAGTTCGCGCGAAATGTTTTCGCTCCAGCTAGGGTCGGAGGAGGCGCAGAGAGAGGTTTTAAGCTGTCAATGGAAACGTTCAATTAACCCGTTGGCTGCTGAGTGATACGCTGTGGGATGAATGCGGCGACAGCCTAAAAAGTTGCAGAACGTATCGCATTCTGAGGATTCGAAAAGTGTTCCTCGGTCAGTTGTGATGGTGGATGGGCATCCGTAGTTCGAAACCCACCGGTCCAAGAGGGCCCGGATAACAGTCTCACCTGTGCAATCTGTTACGGGAATGGCTTCTGGCCCTCTGGTGGAGCGGTCGACACATGTAAGAATGTATACGAACCCGCGTGACGGAGGCAATGGACCTATCAGGTTTAAGTGTACATGCGAGAACCGAGAGTCCGGGGCAGGAAATGAACCAAGAGGACTGTGGGAGTGACGATGTACTTTGGAGCGCTGGCATTGAAGGCAGGCGGGAGCCCAGGTACGAACATCTTTGTTTATGCGCGGCCAAACTAAACGTTCGGTGACCAGTTGCAAAGATGCGCGAATACCAGTATGTGATAGTGAGTGCAGTGCGTCAATGTGCGTCTGAAGGAGACGGGCACGAGGGGTCTAGGACAACCTGTGGAAGTGTCACAGAGAATGGTTCCTTCCGTGGTTTGGAGAGGAACTGGTTGCACGTGCAGCGAAGTGGACCGCAGAGTGCGCTGTATAACCTTCGTCTTGAGCCAGAGCCGATGCCATGGCGGCAAGGTCGACGTTAGGCAAAGACTGCAAAGTGAGGTTGACGCATGAGAGAGCGTCGGCGACAGGATTGTCGGCACCTGAGACATGATGTATGTCAGCAGTGAACTCCGTGATAAAGTCTAGGTGTCATGTTTCTCGTGGTGAGTATTTGTCGCAAGCAGAGTTGAAGGCAATGCTAAGGGGCTTGTGGTCAGTGTAGACCGTGAAAGCGCGGCCTTCGAGTGTGCGCCGGAAGTGACGTAGTGCTAGGCAAATGGCAAGCAGTTCTCGGCCAAACGTGCTGTAGTGGGATTCCGCTGGATGCAGGCGCTTGGAGAAGAACCCAAGGTTTGGCCATTGCTCACCAACGTGTTGTTGGAGGACGGCTCTTACCGCGACGCCTGAGGCATCAGTCGTAATAAAAACGAGGCGCAGTCAATTCGGAATGAGCGAGGAGGGCTATGTTGGTAATAGCATCCTTGAGCTCAGCGGAGGCTGCCTGTGCTGTGTTAGGGAAAGCGAACTTACGTTTATTTCCTCTAAGTAAGTCAGTCAGAGACTGCATGAGCTGAGCGCAGCGCGGAATGAAGCGTCGATAGTAGTTGACCAAACCACAAAATCGACGGAGGTGCTTGAACGAAGTCTGAGCTGGGAAGTCCTTGATGGCCTGGATCTTATCAGGAAGGGCTTTGATATCAGACGATGAAACGAGGTGGCCTAGAAATTCTACCGTTGGTTTGCCGAGTTCGCAAGTAGTCGGGTTGACTGTGACACCGTGTTAAGTCAAGCGCTGGAAGAGAGTGCGAAGATGCTCGAGGTGCTCTTGTCCCGATGAACTGGCTACTAAAATATCGCCGAAGTAGGAATAGGCGAACTCAAGGCCACGAGTAACATCGTGGATGAAGCGTTGGAAGGTTTGTGCGGCGTTGCACAGACCAAATGGCATTCTTAAAAATTCAAACGAACCGAAAGGAGGGATGACAGCTGTTTTAGGAATGCCATTGTCTTCCACTGGTATCTGATGACAGGCGCGGACCAGATCGATGTTGGTGAAGATCATCTTACCTGTGAGGCCTACCATAAGATCCTGCATGTGTGGGATGGGATACCTATCTGGGAAAGTTAGACGATTGAGTGCGCGGTAATCACCGCAAGGGCGCCAGTCACCAGATTTCTTGGGGACCATCTGCAGGGGCAAGGACCAAGAGCTGTCGGAAGGGCGGATTATTCCAAGTTCAAGCATGTGCTCAAACTCCGCCCTAGCTACCTTTAGTTTCTCAGGCGATAGTCGGCATGGACGGCATGACACAGGTGGGTGTGGTGGTGAATAATTCTGCGATTTCTGAGCAGCCACTGCGCAACCTTGTGCATTCCGGTTGTGCATCGCTGTCTGACAAACAGACAGCATAATCTAAGGTCAGTGCAAGCGGAACAGCAAACAATAAACCATGATTTATGCCTGGTGAAAAAACAGCTGCATGAAAGTCCCGCATACTCGTTGGGCAATAACTGCAATTAACAACAGATAGGCTAGTTGCTTGTTTGAGAGTTTATCTAGCAGATAAACTGCTAATTAATAGTAATCTAAGTGGGAATTGAATGCAAACGACAAAGCAACAGGAAACAAATGATTGTTGTACTCCGTGTGGAAAGTAGTAACAAAAATACTTAATTCTGTAACGTCTCCTCAGGTTTAGGTCATATGGTAATCCGGTTTGAAGGAATAATTAATATATTCGACAATAGCAGATTTGAGGCAACGAATCAATAGAGGCAAAAGGCAAAGTCTAATTGTATTTCGAAAATATCCAATGTAGGGAGGAGACCACAAACTTTGGGGGAGAGATCCAAGGTTGACTAACCTGAAGAGCAAAATAGTTACACCTGCAATACAGGCGGCTAAATTGTGTGCGCAGTTTCAAAGGGTTACCTCTGAGCTTGGTGTTATCGCTGACTTATAGCAAGTGACGTGACTAGGGTCACACACTATTTGGTAGAATGATGTTAGATCACCACACACACTGAAAACTTCCTGTGACTTCAGCTTTTGTGGTAGGAAATGTTTTATAGGCCTTTGCCGTTAAACGTGGCTCTGCGTTGGGGTTTCTCCAGCATTTCTAATTCGTGTTATCACCAGTCAACATGGAGCAGCTGGAATTTGTTTTCCGTGCACTCAATAATCCAGCAATATTCCCGTTTTTACCACTAATCGGATGTAACGTAGCCGAAACAATTCAAATCGCACCATGAAACCAACTCAGCGCGACTTGCTACCGCATAAATCTTAGTTATACACACTCCACTCCCCGTCACTAATTGGTGGACTAAAGTGTAATCCTGTATTGTTGCTGAAGATCTACAACTGGCATCAAGTTACACGAACTCATCACAGAAAGAGAAAAAAGGCGAAAGCTAGTTGGTAACAAAGTTTTTGCAAGATGTATAGTTGACAAATGAAAGGAAATATTGCAATGAAAGGGTGGAGTTAAGCGCACGCATGCAAACATTTGGCCTTTGCATTTTGATAATAAAAATAATAAATATACTATCGTGTATAAGAGGTATGTTCCTATCAGCATTTTTAATCAATTAAAATACCTGCATATAATAATTAAAGGCAAAGCTAAATACGTGTTTTAAGTTACAAGGATATGCAGTTCAAAACCTTGCATGAGCAACACGTAATTCTTGCTGGCCTGACCAAGATCTCCTTGTACGGAAGGAAGCAAATTATCTTTCCGTGGGTAAAGGAAGGAAAGTTTTTGTGTGGTGATAAGAGAAATATAATACATAGAAGATAGTTATGGAACAAATCATATGCTTTCTGCTAGAAATACATATTTCTAACTTAGAGCCCTAAAATACGGGAAACTTTGGGGTATTTACTAATTTACAATTATTTTCTGAAGGGTAAAACAGAGGGTCCACTTCAACCATTTCCTCAAAGCATTGAGAAGAGAAACATTGTGCTATGTCAAAATTTCGATTGTTCTCATCAGTCGCAAACCCAATACAAGCAGAATACATAGACGCTTATATACAGGGAAATATTGACACAATCAATCAAAAGGTCAAAATCCAGACCATGGTAACCTAATTGGTTGTTGCAATAGTTTTTGTGCACACTACACTGGTTGATAGGCTCGAAGTAGCAAAGCCTCAGTAATGGTCAAAATTATCGGATTGTTGTCGCGTAATAACACCTTGAAAGTAGTCACCATGTTCAAATGATGTCGAGTTACTAAGAGACGCTTGGTGATAGCTGATGCTACGCTCCGGTTCCTCCTCGGATCCACTCCATTCTTTTGCGCACCATTTGCTCAAACCATCTCGGCACATGTTCAGCTACCCTATGAGTTAACTGTCGCTCAGTCCCTCCAGAGTAAATCTCACTGCAACCGCAGGTGATCTGGTAAACAACATGAACGGCGGAACTGGCTGATGAGTTGCTCCGACGGCCAAGAAGAACAACGCCACGCGTCGTATGTCTGGGTTGCAACTGGGCGGTCGCGTAGATACGTGTAAGCGCGGACCGGAGTTTATGTCCGATATCATTTGATATATGGTCTACTTTGAACGTCAATAACAAATAAACATTCATTTCCTCTGTAGTTAACACTGGTATTTATCTTTTGGAGGCCTATTGTGGATCTAAACGAAATTCTTAGGATATTGTTTTAGCACCAAGATTCTGTATGAAATTTCTTTTACAGCTTGCATCATTTCGAGGCTGCGAATCTGCCTGGCTCTGCAGAACAGCGTTTTCACTATGCCACAGGGATATCATTCTAATTTAGTGGTAGGTATTCGAACTAACCCGGCCCATTTCTGTCCTGTAACTCCACTCCCTATGCTTTCCAAACTTATGAAGTCAATCACCTATGATGCAATCACCCAGTAGCTGGAAAATCGCAAAATCATAGTAACAGAGAAACGTTGCTTTCAACAAAGCACTCATGCACTGTGGAACTGCTAATCGAAGGAAGAGCTCATGGTTGACAATTTATTCATGGATAATCCGCTAGGTCTCGGTGCCCATGTATTAAGAACATTCAAGTATGTGCGTTACGCAGAGTATCCACCTGAACACTCAGAACTAACTCATAAAATCACACGCAACCACGTATTTAAAGAACTCGTCAGCGCAGCTGCTGGGGAATTCACAAACAACAGTCCTCATGACAACCTTATTACAGAATTTCTTGATAGGCTCAGCGACATCGTCAACAGAGCACCAGAGACCAAACTCCTTTGTTTCGCAAAAATGCCTTCAATTCTAAGGAGCAGGACTCTAAAATGCTTGGCGATAAGGGATGCAGCATGATGTGCCTTCAAGGTTAACCCTGACTCATAGATTTAGGGCAATTTCCTGACCTATCGCAAACAATGCACTGTACTTTTCCGTAAAGATAAAGTAACATATCAACAGCTCCTAGCCAAATATTTATGGCAAACAACAAAAAGCTCTATAGGCATGCGAATAAACTTCGTAAAGTGAAGCATGGGATCCCTCCACTTTACATCACAGGCGCTAGGGTACAAAGCGCCAAAGAAGCAGCTAATGCTCCGCGGCTATAGTACGCCTCAATTTTCGAACTCGCAGTCTCTGTCTGTCCCATAATGTCATGCAAATTAGCGACTCCACGGTTTACACATATAATTTTCCAAAATATCGTGCTAAGGAAGTTACTCTCACTGCGCGATCATAGTTTTTCGGGAGCAGACAACATCCGCTCAAAGTCACTGAAGGCTGTGGCAAACAATCTAGCTGAACCACTGTCACAATTCTTCCAAAGTTGCATTGATGACCAACAAGTCCCCACTATGTGGAAGTGTGGCATTATCACCCCTATTTTTAAAGGCGGTAGCCGTTCAGATCCTGCGAACCATCGTTCAGTGACCCTCCTCCTTGTGCTCGCGAAGGTGATGCATGCAGTTGTCGATGAGGCTTAAATGGACTTCCTGGAAAAAAGCAACCTTTTGACACGGGAGTAGCATGTCTTTTGTCAACACAGGTTATATACCATCCACCTACTGATTGCACGTAGTAGTTGGACGGAAGTGGTCAATGATGCGATTGGAGTAGAAGTTATCTGTCTGGACTTCTCCACAGTTTTCGACCGCCTTGATCACCGCACCCTACTTCAAAGACTACCAAGTTACGGAATCGGAGATCCTGTACTTGGTTGGAATGGCGACTTCCTTTACCAACGAAAGCTTCAAGTACGTGTTAGGGGATCACTATCTACCTCAATTAAGGTGGAATGTGGTGTCCCACCAGGCTCAGTGCTGGGACCGCGCTTTTCCGGGGTTCATCGACGACCTGGTAGGAGTTATCTCTTCAAATTTCCTGCTTTTCGCCGATGACGGCCTATTGGTAACAGTGAAGATCACTATCTACTCCAACATTAATTAGATTGCATTTAGGGATGATCAAAGTGGAATCTGTTTCAGATGAACATAGCTAAGTACAAGGTGATTCATCTGCGTCACCAGCCGGTGAGCGTTTATAAGTTTGGATACCACACGTTTGAGAATGGCTGTCAGGAGAGTAACATGGATGTATTGTTACAGCAAAATCTCCAGTGTTCAAAACTAGCAGAGAAGATGACGAGAACCCGCAATCAACATTTCGGGCTTCTTCGCAGAGCACTCGGTCGGTTTGAACCCTCCTTCTTTCCCCAACAGCTTTACGACTACAAGCGACAGCACGTGGAATATGCTATTCAGGCGGGGCAGCCGTGGCAGAAACAGGATCTCGTTGGTCTCGAGACTCCTCATCTAAGGGCAAACAATGACGTCTAGGGCCCCTTTCATCTGTCCTCGCAGCTTAGATTGAAAATTGTAAAAATGTGCAGCAGTCAATACCGACTGTTGCGAGGGTATCTCATAATGGTTTACCAGATCCTGAAGAACCCAAACTCTATTTGCCGTCCGCTTTTGTAATTGAACCAAAACAGTACTTAAGAGGTCATCCTCTGTAACTGACAATACGGTGTAGATGGCTTGAATGCTTCAGAAATTGCTGTTCCTCCTACTTGTGCTAATCTTGGAAAACCCTCCTAAATTATGTCGTCAGTACAACAGGTCTGACGATATTTAGCAAATGAGTTGTCGATGCATTGACACATTTACTTTTCATAATACTAACTGTTAGCCAGCAGCTACAAAACGCAATTAAACTGTCTCACCAAACTTCTAACCAAATATATTTGTGGATTTATACTATTAATATGCGAATATCTCCGCTGGTCTACATAAGTCTTTGGTGAGTCCACCAAACCGCCTCGCACTTTAATGCAATCCACTTTTCACAAAAAATTTCCATCCCACTGGACTTGTTAAGCAACGTCTTTTTATCCGTAAATACCAATGTTCCATTGTTTAATAGCTGGACTAAAGCAGTTGATGGTGGAGCAGTGGTGGGTGACATTTACGTGCAATTCTCAAAAGCGTTTGATCATTTAGACCAAAGAATTCTCCTCCATAAACTTTAGCTCCATGGGTTTGGTGACCCACAGTTACGTTGGATAAGCATTTCCTGCACGAAGGTCTGTTGGGATTGAGATTACGAAAAGCCGACTCAATTAAAGTGGAGTCCAGCGTATCACATGCTCGGTGTTCGTGACTCGCCTATTGTTGGTTTACAACAAGCTATGGCGAAAGACATTACTTCCGATTTCTTATACTTCGCAGATGATACCAAGTTATGGTGAGTGATCAAAGAACCGAACGACTACGCAAAGCTCCAGTGGGCACACAGCACGATTTCACACTGGTCCATTCTGAATATGCAATCGCTCAATGTGAAAAAATGTCACGCAGTCCAATTGCGCTCTAGGCATGACTACGTGTATAGGTTTAGGTCACATTTATTGCATGCAAGTTCCTAAGAACTTGAATTTGGTGCGTCAATCAAAGTGACCTTGCCCGCTCAAACCAGTGACAAGCAGCTGCGAAGAGTGCTAACCAGCACGTCGGAGTGTTGCGGACAGCATTCAGCACATTTAACCCATCTATCTTCCCATCGATGCACAATTTTTACGTGCGCCCTCAGGTTGAATACGCCACCCAATTTTAGTATGCATGGTGATAACACGAATTAGAAATGCTAGAGAAATCACAATGCAGAGCCACAATTAACGTCAAGGGCCTATAAAAACTGTCCTACCATAAACGTTAAAGTCACAGAATGTTTTCAATGCCCGCTACCAAAGGCTGTGTGGTGATCTAATCTTATTCTACCAAATATTGTATGACCATAGTCACGTATGCCGCCATTTGCTAAAACTTAACCATAAGACCAATAGCAGAAATAACACACTGCTGCCGTGTGCGAAATATAGCCGCCTGGAACGCCATCGGAATTATTTGTTTCTTCGTTTTGGTAAACACTGGAGCACTTCTCCAAACCTTTTGGTTTCCTTCCCACATTTGATCTCTACAAAAACGATTGGATCTTGCCCTCTACCCCCAATAATTCGTTGCTTAAACTCCGCTAGTTTGGAAAATATTAATTGTTCCTTCATGTCGGATTAACATGTCATTTTAAACTAAGAAGACGGTACATACTTTAGTATCCTTATTTCTACTTTCCTCATGGAGTACTACAGTAATGTGTCTCCAGGTTACCTCGCTTTTGGATTCGTTTCGCACCTACACTGAGATTACTTAGCAGCGTATCTGCTAGCTAAATGCTCAAACAACCAAATAACCTATCTTTTGATAATTGCAGTTTTATCCCGACCATCCTACGGTACTTTTCATGCGGCTGCCATTTTACCTGGCTTTAACTTTATTTATTCTTACTTTAACATCTTTTTGCATCCAGATCTCAGTTTACCATTTTGAGCAGAGTTTTTACGAACCTTATTTTTAAACACCGGGCGTTTCTTCAAGTTCATTTTACTTGCGTGGCGTCCTCTGTTTTTTAAGTGAATCGTGCTAATTTTTGTGAACACACGCTTTTAAACCAAATCGTCATTATATGTTAGGCCTTGCTTCATTCGTCGTTGTCACAATAACATCAGTTGTCATGTATTGAAGTGCTCCTAATGCGTAAGTTCGAATGACTTAGGCACGTCTTGTAGGCATACGAGGTCGCCTTTCCTACCCCTCCTATAGATAAACGAGCACTATTCTAGTACAGGGTGAATGCAGACTTTGAGCGAGTGTAGTTTAACTTTACGCAGCAAGAGTGACTTTAAGAAGATTCTTGCTCAGCTTCGTGACCTGGATTTTATGAATACAACTTGCTCAGCAAGGTAACGTTTAGTTGATGGAAGTTCACACTCGCATGTCAACACACTGTATTTTCCGCTAAGAAAGATATTCGCCAGTGGGTGCACCATGATTCCAAGGCCAGTTGGTTTATGCGGACGTTTTCTAGAGTACCGCTTAAATACAGGATATCAAAGGGCATAGTATTTTTATGTCATCCGCTAAGATATTTGGTGCACCATATTTATGTTTCAGTTATATCGTTGTTATAAACCAAGTAGGATCTAACAAACCAACTTGAAGCACACCACTGTTTACCTTCAGTGGTGAATATTTGGTAAACCCTATTTGTACTTGGCATGTGCGATCAGAGAGGCGAGATTGGAACCATGGGTGCAGAGGATCAATGATCCCAAAATTTGTTAGCTTCCGTTATATGAGTGAACCTTAAGCGAACTTGTTAACGATTGTCCCTAGAAGCAAGAAAGAACCCATTGGACAACAGAAGTAAGCGCACGCAGCATACTTATTATTATTATTACTTATTACTTATTATCTGCATTTCAATACATCTTTCGCATAACCGTTGACCTCAGGACTAAATTGCTGCTATGGCTAATGGTACCGATATTGCGTCCGTGTGGAGGGAATATTGTGGGAGTTGCCTGAAGAGAACAAGACGTTAACGTGAGCAGCGTACACGGAAGAAATCGTTGTACTTATAGATGGGCCTCAGCGCCGAAAGGTCTCGTTGGCTGACAGGGTTGGGGTGATTACACTGGCTAGATCGTAGATAAAGATACCATGGCATTCCACATAGCCCGTCAATGCGTCGGCCAGAAGGTCTTCCATAACTTTGGCGAACACCGAGAGAAGATTACCGGGCGGTTATTGGCAGGCTCGTACCGACTTGCTCCCTTGTGAATAGGATTGATGTAACCTAGTTTCCACTTTGACGGAGCTATGTTGCAGTCCAGAGATGGCTGAAATAATCCGGCTAGGTGCGTGCTTGTTACCTTTAGTGCTTTGGGGGTGGATATTGTCCAATCCAAGAGATCTGTGCGTACGCAAGGACCATGGCATTTGCAGTACCGTTTCCGCAGTGAATGTTATGCTGGATCAAACTGCTAGTTTGTGAACTTGTCTTCACGCACCAAGTGCACAGAGTCGTTCGTCTGAGTTGCGTATACCGTCCAATTTTCTGAACAGCGATTGTTTCTATAACCATGCCAAGTCCGGTCCCTCAAGGCCATATATTTTCGTGTTCGGCTTCTCTGAAAAGATTTCGTTTTGAGGAGAGGATGAATAGCTTTCAGTTCTGCTGCCTTCGCGACTAGGGATGTGAACATGCCCACAAATTTGTCCCAAGCTGTTTCTGGAATACACGGACAGGGTGCGATTAGGTGCAATTGATGGCATCTTCTTGGGCTTAGCTTAGACACAGCTCCTCGATCCTTTCTGTGCAATGACGCATACAATGCGATTTCATCGGCAGTCCTTCTCCACAAACACGTGCAGCTAGTGGTCCCTTAATTGGCATACACGGCAGCATGTAACGATCATTTCGCTTGATATACACCTACGTTTTCCTGAGAGACTGAGCGACACTGTCAGCTTTTCATGGTACACCGTCACGGTCACTGTTAAACAAATTAGACAGCGTGCACCCCACTTGGTTCCTGCAATTGCTATCAAGACTGTAACGGGAGTAGTCTGTCAACGACAGCTTTTCCGGACTCATTTATGCAGAAGTAGCATCTCATATTTTCACCGTCTAATTGTTACGAATTCTTAGTTTGCTAAGGTGGTTTATGTGAAGGTAACATTCTGTCTACAACAGCGTTGTCACTAACCCTTTTATCATTTGTTGGGATAACATTAAGCAACCGTCGAAGCGCCATCAACATTTGAACACGGTAGCCAATGCATTATGCACTGCTGTCGAGATGTTGCAAACCACCAGCCAAAATCGTCGGCAGCGACCCAATCTGAACTGAGCGGTGTCAAAATCGCCGGGGGTAATTAACATATTTCAAGGACACATGCACAGCTATGCGTCCTCACGTCGTATTCACACCCCAGACATGCGTGGGTGAGTAAATAGAGTAGACTTACATGCCATTGGTGGGTCGGCAAATTAGTGCACTCCAATCCCACTCTGACCTGCGCGGCTGATCTAGGAGCGACTGAGCAGCATCGAAAGACTCTTATCAAACCAACGGTACATTGCTGGGATGTTTTGCAGTAAGCCCTATCGGTATGGTTTCGTTCGTGGAAGGCAACAGACTTTTCTCATAATATTTCTCTAAAGATTTGGTGACTGAAATTAAGTAGAGGTACATTGTGTCCCTAGTTTCATATTTTTTTGCAAACCACGGCAGTAATAATTATAATCGTTTCATCGCTTACCGCGGAATATCAATTCTGGGGCAGCATTGATATTAAATGAGCATCGGTTTTTCCTTCACGTAGGCAAAATCTTCTATGAAACATAGTTGTCTCGGACAAGTCCAGAAGGCGTGCTTTGCACTAGCTTAAAACGGACATAATGGCTAAAGATGGAAACATTGCGTGATTAGTTCATGATTGTGTGTAACATCTGGATGAGAACCGAGCTCCGATTATAAAGGCAAACAATGCATTTTATAAAAGTTGACATGCATGTAAGATGCACAAACGTCCGGTGGGTCTCTTGCAAAAATATGTGCATGTCTTAACCCTGGTAGCACAAACGTAACACTAAACGTAGCAACCTGGACATAAACTGGACAGATGTCCACTTCAGGTATTAATGCATTACTTGCAGCTAAATGCATTTAGTTTGACATTTGTTAATAAATTAGTAGTTGATATGCATTATATTTGCTATTATTTGACCATAACCCCAGCGGTTTAAATGCATCTGCAGGTCTTTTTATTTGGCCGTTTTCGGTTTCGTTACCTTGGTCGCTGATACTGCTTGGTTCTGCGCTATTGTCTAGCTTCCTTGAAACTGCGTTTCCCCAGGTGTACCTATCGGGTATTTCGGTTAAACATTGTTTGATACGTAGGTGTTCCTTTTCAGCATGTCACGTCGACGAAGTTATCAATTAACTGCACAGTTTCCGTCTCGTAGCACCATTTACCGTGCAGCGAAAAGAATGACATCAGGATTCAGCTACGAAGAGGTGCTTCTGTTGTCAGAAGCTAAACGACAGAAGGGTAAGAGCATCTTTAACATATCTTAAATATGAATGCTTACACAGTTCAGCCACCTGCACACGTTATCAACCGCAGTGAAGATGACAGGGACCCCGATGAATTGGTACATAACTTGAGAAAATTGATTGCAAAATCTCAAGTACCTGCGTCTTTTGTTCGTCCACTGTTGTGCCTTGTGCAGCCGTGGATGCCATTTTTGCCAAAGGATTACCGGACGTTGATGCGCACCCCACGGACCTCCCGCATTCGCGTTGTTTCACCGGGAACTTACGGTCTCGTAGGTCTGCTGAGAGGTTTACAGCGTGCATGCTCTGCTATTTCGCTCGCCGCTGATGACACTGTTGACTATCAGTTGCATATCGACGGTTGCTCAAATCATGCGGCGTACGTCGGAAGAGGAACAGCTTCCTCCTACTTCCAGCAACGCAAGCACGGTTGGGAATGTAGAGATGTGCACCTATAAGGGTCAGAAGGCGTTTTGTTTGCACGGCATTTTGTTTTCCACTGTGAAGCCGGATAACGTGGTCATCATCGATGCCAAACCCAGAGTACTGACAGATGTGTCTGTGAATGTGTCCGGGAACATTGTCGTGCAATGCCGGGAATTTATGAATCTCCGTAGTCTGTTCACGCATAGCATGGATTCTTCAACGGCGTACATCTTCCGTGCATCGCAGTTGTCAACTGAGGTATGTACCTTCTCTGTCTGTCATATTCTCTTTAAGTGCATTGCTTTACCCTTAAACGATTTTCTTGTAATTTACCCTATGCCACACAGTTATACACTTTAACTACTAACGTCTTTCTTTTTCAGCAATGATGGCTTTTCAAGGATACAGCGTTGTCAAACTCCTTGACTCCGAGGATTTAATAACTATTGTCAGTAACTCTTGGCTTAGAGAAGAAGGTTCGTACGCTCAAATACCTTCAGTGCGGGGTACGCACTACTATGCAGCGGTGAAAAATCACACTGTGCCGGATGTCGATGTGGTCAGCACTGCCGTGTCCATAATCGTTAGCAGTAGTAAGTATTTCTCTTATATTAACCCACCTCGTTAGTTAGCTTCCAGTATGCCCGAGAAATGGAACGGCAATCCGAGCGCGGGATGCTGTCATCGACAGACGATGCAATTCCCATGGGCCTTCCAGCTAAGCGTGCAATATGAGTATTGTGTTTTTTATTTCCCCTTAGACGCCGGCCCGTCCTTTCGAGCTCCGATGACGAGGATGCCGCGCGTCCAAGCAAACCCAGAAAGCCTTCTGCAGCAACCTACGCACGTGCGCCCTCCTGTCTGTTCAGTGGCATTAGTCCGTCACGTCCAGGACCATCAACAAGCAACCGTAAGTATCGATTTCATACTGCCCCTATTAAACATTAATCGCGCCACCGGTTATTGCTGACGTCCCACCAAGCAATCTGGATGTGCTGCACGAACTGCAGGCCATAAAATGTAAGACGCCACAGATGTATTGCATTGCACTCAGCCTTATTTTTAGATGAGTTGTGTCTCATTCGATCAGAATTGGTCGGCCATCGTCGCATGTCCGAAGCGATGTTGCAAATGCTACAACGACAATCCCAAAGTGCTGCGCCGGGACTAACTCTGCCATTCATCTCTCTCAGTGAGCTAAAGAGATAAGATGAACGGCTGAAGGACCCCGATTTCAAAATCAGAGTCGTAAGTTCGTCTTATTATTCAGCTACTTTAGGTCAACCATTTATGTGCTGTGCACGGTGATAACATACAACTCATCGTCCAGGGTACCATGGAGCGGCTAATGACAAGATCAGTTGCCGCGGAGACAAATTTCTCCGGCGCTAGAGGTTCCTTTGCATTCAGGCGAACAAATATGAACGGCCTTGTACAAGGTAGGTTGAAATGCAGTAATCCATAAAAACTACCAAGGCCTCATTCGGCAACGCATGGGTGATGCAGCCCCAGATGCTGACATTACACGGCACATCAAAACGTGGTTGCATTATGCACGGCACAAAAGACCGCCGGTTGAGCAAACTAAAGTATGCAGTGCGAATGAGGTGAGTCCCCTGCTTCCTTAGGCACATCTTTAGCCTCCTACGTTGACACTCGCGGAAGCGGATTAAGAATATTGACTATGCCGCTTTCTGCTACTAAAGTTCTTTGTACTGCACCCCTTCATGTACATATAGCATTCCTATACCTCGGTTTTAATTTTCTTTAGCCTTGTGATGTCAGGTGCGCGGTAAGAGCGGTTTTCTTTTCTGACCAACAGCTTTGAGCCGCCGCTTAGGTGGGTTCCCAAGTCCAGAAACTACCGCAACTGGTACCGGGTGAACACTAGGTCCGTGCCGTCCATATATTCGTTAGGCGCATAGTGGGTTCAAGTGTGTTGTCCGTATTCGGATACCCATGGGAGGCAATGACGGGATCTGGACCAACCGGATTGTCACGCATAGTGGTGAATTTCTATCGGTCAACGCTAGCATCATCTTCATTGGTCCAACGTAAACTGGACAGGAACCCTTTTCAGCCGTCTCGCGGTAATACTTCCTGTCCAGTTTAGCCTAATGCTCTCATAGGAACGTTTAGGATGCTGAACTGGACAGGACCTGGACATGTGCTACCAGGGAAGATGGGGTACCATGGTAGAATTAGTCCGTGAGTGTCAAACGATCTGACATTTGACAGAAGGTTCCCTAGAACATTCGCAGAAGTGTTAGTGAGTACCCGGGGCCTCACGTCGATAAGAAGCACTTGTTAGTCGTCTTCCTACAGATATAGGTGTCAAAAAGTCTGAGCGGAAGGCTCCTAGCGCGGATCTAAAACGACAGAGATTTAGCTTCTGTGCTTACGGGAAGGAAACTAGATAGAATATCATAAATAATGCAAGTAGTTGTTAATAGTTAAAAGCATCTAAATATGGCAATATCCTTATCAAATTTTGCAGAAACCTACATTATGTATCATCCAAACGACTAACAAATAAGGAAATTATATTTGGTTATTTCATATTTATTTTATTTAACCAAGCTACAAACCTTGGTGATAAGTACATTTCTTGCAATGGCATTGTCAACCGTACTAAAAGCTATTCTATATATGCAGCTAAAATTTTGCATAACTGCTCAGATACGGTTAGGCTGTAAGCTACACTAGACTCAAGTCAGTGTATGTTAGATTTTTTCCCACTGACGATCAAACGTAGCATAAAATTTGAAGTAAGTTATATGCAGACCACAAGTGGGAGACTGTTGATTTTAGCATGCTTTAAGCAAAGAGTAATAATTATCATGTTTACCAAACGCCATGTAATTAGACCTAATTGTATTGAAATTATCCTGACAAATGTAAGGTATAGGTGCAAAAATATTATGTTGCGAAATAGCCTTTTAAGTTTTAACATTTTCCACATGTAAGTTAGTCTCCCATACCTATCACCTAAACTGTTTATCTAATTTGTGTGATGTCCCAAGATATGAATTAAAATGTAGGACTCAACTGGACTACTCATGAGCACCAGTAAGTAAAAATCCTCTTTGTTTTTCTCATCCATGGCAGACTCTATTCTCCCTACTCGCCGTTCACTTTTTGATAGTTTTTTAACTGGTGCGTTTATTCTTATTCTGTCTAGCTCATTGAAACGCATTTTATGGCGATTAGCCGACTCCAATGGTGTTTGTGTTTTGAGTTTCTTTGTCCATGCCCTCCCTTTAGGTTCCCCTCCAATTCCTAACTCAGACGCAACGAATAATCAAATTTGTTCTAGTGTAACTTGTGGTGTAGTTTCTTAGTCATATCCCTTCGTAATGCGGCACAAAAGTTGAGGCCTGTTTCTCTTTCTCAGCTAACCTATACTGACAGTGATGATGATGGTGATTATGAAGACCGAGCATCTCAGAGATAGGTAGCCTACTCCGCTCTCAATCATTGAAAGCGACCGTAGCATCATAAAGTGAGATATATAGTCTAAGCCCTCCAATAAAACCAGTTTTGTACATCGATATCTTGGAACATATTTGGAAGCGATCGGGAAAACATCATTTTAGGAAAGTTGGTAGACTACCGGTTAATATATTTATGGTTATACACAACGTTGCGCTTTTTACAAAAAGCCTTCATCAGGCCAAGTGAACTAGCTTAACGTTGGCATTTTCTAACGATCATGGCTAAGCTACATACAGAAACTAATCAATTTGCACTTCATCAATGAAAGGAAGGATTCACTCCTTTTAGATAGAACAAGTAATTGCATTTGCAAAATGCCATCTACAGATGGTACGCAAGTGTATATAGGCCAAACAGCGAGGGAATTACGTAAAAGGATTTCAAAACATGGGCGACACATATCAGGACCACCGCGAAACGAGCTAAAGTATAGAGCTCTGTTCAGATACTCACCAATGGCAATACATGCGCTAGACACAAGGCACGAAATTGACTTTGAAAATGTCGAGGTTACTAGGAAGGGATTAGGATCAGCCAAACAAAGTCTGATTGTTGAGGCTAAAGAAACAACCAAGGATAAGAACTGCGTGAATAGAGTAGATGGAGTAGGGCTGTCTAGCGCCTGACATCCAGTCTTTATGCGGCAGGGTTGATAAGCATCAGTGAATGGATCCCAACTCGGAATGGAGTATGGACCTACTTGCATCAAATTCCGAAGTACTATAGTCAAGTTATATCAGTGACCGAGTGCCTTGTAACTGACCACTTAAGATTGGTGACCACACATGTGACTATCATCGGACCAGCAACTATTTTCCCCATTTGACCTTGACTGAACCCGACTACTGTGTACACACGAGCCTAGTGACATTTGACCGTTGTAATCATTCATCGATGAATTGCAAATTAATTAGTCTATGTATGTAGGTTAGTCATGATCGTTATAAAATGTCAATGTGAAGCTAATTCATTTCGCATGATGAAGCTTTGTGTCAAAAGCGAAACGTTGTGCATCACCATAAATATATTAACCTGTCCTCTACCAACTTTTCTGAAATGAAGTCTTTGGACATCTTTACCAAATGGAACTATGCAAACACATTTATAATTTTTATCCCTCCATGAGCACATGTTAACAGTAGTTCCTTACTGGTGTGTAATTCAAAGACAGGTTTTATGGCCTCACATACATAAAGAGAGAAAGTATTTCTATTAGTATCTGAAGCAAGCATATTCTTGGAAGTGCACCAATTTCCACTGTTGATTTGGGAACAGTTCCTGTGCTCCCATATGACCGAGATTTCTTTTCGCATCTCATGAACCTTGTTGGTGTTTCTACGTATTGCCCCTCTCCAAAACGTCTTTGAATTTTGAGAATTGTCTTTTTGTCAGACAATTGCTACTACAAATACCTCAAACACTCTTGCCATTGTACGTAAATGTTTCCTTGTTTAACTCATTAACCTTATTAGTAAGATGTTGCATCATTCTCCTCCGCACATGTGCACAACATACCAATTTTGCAATATAAATACGTTTACACACTGGGGGATTTGCATTTGCACCTTAGGTGAATGATTTATTGTCTCCACCTTTAAGAAAGGAAATAAAACGCAGACCATACAACACTTCACTCCTCCTGAACGTTTCCGTTACTCTAGCTGGCATCATACCGCCTACTGATCCACCGTGATTCTTATAATAATTCTGAACGTGAGAAACCTTCCACGCCTGGAACTTGGTTTCAGTTTTATGTTATTGGGTTTTGCACAATTTGCAATAATTATTTAGTATTGCAGTGTCCAGAACTTTTGCGTTGTGTCCATCTACAGTTGGAATAGTGGCTATAGCATGTTTGCTCTGGAAACTGCTTTTCTGCCATGTGCCATCATGGCAGACGCTTATGGGTTGTTCTTTTACATCGTCTAAGGTGCAATTCGCTGCAAATTTTGAATTGCATCTGCTTCCGTAGTCTGAAGAATTTTCTTCTTAGTAAAAGACCACTAACGCACACTTCTGTTACGCCTTCATCAGCATTAATTTGTTAGTGTCAACTGAGATTTCAAACGTGTACAGACGATCGCATTCACAACATTGATTTCAACGTGAAAAATATCAATTGAGCACTGAGCTCATGAATATTGTCATACAGCCTCTGTCTTGATGGACTCCCATTTCCTTACTATTACCCTGAGGCCCGGATATTCCAATCTCGATGACATGTGGGAAATACCCAACCATATAGAAGCACTCCATAGTCGTTTTACGTAATGAAAGACACCGTCGCCTATATATCGACAACTATCGTCCTATAGGCTACACACGCTTTACTTCCAGAGTTATGGAAACGATAGTCCAGGAGCAGATGCTTCATTTCCTACTGTAGCGCATGCTCCTCACTAGGTCCCAAAACGGGTTTTGGTTAGCTAAATCTTGCCAAACTTGCCAGTTTGTACACTCAAACTACGTGACGCACTCAATTTACCCTAGCCAAGCGGCAATCCTTCTCATATAAAACATGAAAAAAGCTTTTGACCAGGTTCCACACTACGGACTACTGACGAAACTAGCTGCATTCCGTGTCCCTGGTCATCTTTCTCGGTTTTCTGTGTATCTTTATAGCCAAACGCAGTCAGTAAAACTGAGCCATGCATCTTCCAAAAGTGCGCCCATAGCTAGCGGAGTATTTCATGGTAGTGTACTTGGCCCTCTTCTGTTTCTGTTATATATTAATGACGAATTCCAGATATTTAGATACGGAGCATTATACATATTTGCCAATGATATCAAGTTATATTTCCATTCGATCCTAGCTGCACACAAAATGGCCTCTTACACACTCAGAACAATCTTGGCGCTTTTAATAATTGGTGCGATATTTAGATACTAGAAGCCTCAACAATGAAATGCAATGTTTTCTCTTAACGTTGCACTATACCACTTAGCTTCTTTTACTCTCAATGACACATCCTTAAGTAACAGCTCCAACGGGCGCGACCTTAGTGTGCGTTCATCCGGCTCGTTAACTTTTTCGAACAAGCAAGCTAAAGCTTTGCCAAAGCAAGACAAATTATTGTATATATACTGCAGTCAGTAAGGCTAGCCCAGTCTGGACTCAGGCTCTACAAAGCAGGTGCCCGAACGAGTTTAGAGTACTGCTCGACTGTTATCTCCGACTCACATAGAAGTGATATGATGAGGATCGAGAAATTCCAGCAAGCGCCTTCTTGGCTCATCTACTCTCAAGTATCAAGGACGCTATAAACTGCTTGGCCTAGAGCATCTCTGGCTGCGCAGGCTTAAAACCAACCTCGGTTTCCTCGGTAAACTTCTTTAAAATCCTTGACTCAAGCATAGACGAAATTTTTCAGCTGATGTGTCATGCAAGTTTCCCCATGCGCAAAGAGTCTCATCCATTCTCTTTCCCTAAGAAAAGTCGCAACATTTGTTCAAACTTGGTTCTCTGTAGATACGCGAACGTATGGAACAAGCGAGCAGCAATTGTCAGAGCGTCAGGAACTGCAGTGGAATTATCCTCTGCCAGCAAACCATTACCAAGTGACCCCAAGTTGGCGGAAATGCTGGGCAGCTGCATCTAGGCTTTACAGACCCAACACTCGTTTATACTCATCCTGAGAGCCTTGCACGACATGTTGACCCTCTAGTCATCTGGACACTTTCAACCCGAGATCTTTCTTTTCTGATGAAACACTACTTTTATTCTCACGGCCTAGCAACAGTGCGCTGACATATATGGTCTCTTCTGAAAGGTCTCCTGCTTTCTGACCTCTCCCGGTATTCTGAGATCTAAACAATCTAAGCATGGCTGACTCAAGGCTCTTTAACCTTCACCTCAATAACATTGCTGGCCATGATTCATCCTTATTATTTTATCCCCTTTCACTCCTAACATGGATAATTCTGCCGACGCCCTCTGTTGTTATTCGTACCATACTAATACGGCTTTTCTATATGAGCTGATATTCTAGTTTCCTTTAATGGTCTCCTGCTTTCGAAATACTCAGGCCGTACTGTTGAAGGATTGGCAGACCGCACAGTCTGTTCATATCACCTCGAGAACGTCGTTGGATTTTCCAAATCTCCACAATAGAGAATTCTCCTTCCCGACCATATGCTTTCTTTCCGGGATGTCTGTTTGCATTCCTTCTTCAATAGACGAACAACTCTAAAGCCTAGACCTGATCTGGCCTCCTCTGACCAGTCTCATGTTGCCTGAGTGCTTCCAGGCATCCGAGAATTAAGCGCTCCAGGCTCTGCAAACCCAGCATCGTGTCCCACTTCCTGTGCTTTGCTCGACATGCTACCTAACCACTTATATAAGCGCTATCATTCTGAACTGTTCCTTTTTGATAACACCCTACTGTTTTCCATGTTAATTTGGAGGCTTAGCCTCAACGCGCTGACTAATCTGGTCCCGTCTGAACGGTCTGCAGCTTCCAGAACTCTCCAAGACTTCTAAGACCTAAATGATCTAAGTTCGGCCAACCCAAAGCTTTGTAACACTTATGTCAAAAGAATTGCCCGACTTGACCCATCCTTTTAATTATATCCACTTTTCCTCCTTAACATGCCAAATTCGGCCGACGCACTCTGTTAATATTTCGAGGATAATAATACGGCTTAAGCTGTATGACTTGCGATTTTCATCGCGTCTCAATAGCCTCCTGCTTTCTGACTACTGAGACTGTACTGACGGAGAATCGGCAGATGCAACGGTCAGTCCAAATAAAGTCGAGAAAGCATTTGGCTTCTCCACTCTTCCTTAGTAGATTTGTTTCCTTCCAAACCTATGCTTTCCTTTCCGCGCTCTCTGTTTGCATTCCTTATTCAGTTGACGTTAACTTGCTAGTGTCTTTATAGTCAAACGTAGTCAGCAAAGCTGAGCCATACATCGTCCAAAAGTGCACCCTTTACTAGCGGAGTATTTCATGATAGTGTACTTGGCCCTCTGCTGTTTCTGTTATCCACTAATGACGCATCCCACGTCTTTAGTTATGACACTTCATACATATTTGCCGATGATGTCGGTTGTATTTTTATTCGATCCTAGCCGCATCCAAAATGGCCTCACAAATATCCAGAGCAATCTTAGCACTCTCAAAAATTAGTGGATATTTGGAAACTAGAAGTCTTAGCCATGAAGTGCCATGTTCTCTGTTGATGTTGCACTCTACTACCCATTTCTCATATTCTCAACGACACATCCTTAGGTCACAGCCCTACCTTGAGCGACCTCCGCGTGCATTACTTTAGCACGCTAAATTTTTACGAACAAGTAAATTATAGCTTTGCTAAAAACATAAATATTATCAGTTATACAGTGATATCAATAAGCCCGGCACGGTCTCGACTCAAGCTCTACAAAGCATGTGCCTAACCGAGTTTAGAATACTGGTTGATTGTTATCTGCAACTCACATAGGAATGATAGGATGAGGATCGATTAAGTCCAACGATCTTTCACTAAGCGCCTTATTGCCTCATCTACTCTCAACTATCAAGAACACTATAAACTGCTTGGCCTAGAGCATTTCTGGTTGCCCCGGTTTAAAGCAAATCTCCAATTCCTTCATAAAGTCTCAAAATCTCTGAATCAAACATAGGCGCATTTTTTTCAAATGATGGGTGATACGTGTTACCACATACGCAAAAAGTATAACCCATTCCCTCTCCGTAAGACACGTCGCAAAATTAGTTCAATCTTATTTCTCTAAGAATATCCACACGTATGGAACAAGCTATCAGGAACTGTCAGAGCATAAATAACCGCAGTGGAATTCTGCTCAGCCAGAAAATGATGACTAAGTGTCCCCTAAGTGGCGGAAATTCTGGGCAGCTGCTTAAAGATTAATTAGTTCCGGCAACAAGGCCCTGATCACATATGGACATGTATCCACTATAGCACCGCAATATATATCTTCGAGTATTAAAGCAACATGGTTTCAACTTTAATATTTCTATTCTCTGCATGTATCCGTTCACCTGTGCGTTCAGCTTTGTCACATAATTCCGCTCGCCACTTGTTATACGCACTTGTATCTCCGTCCTGCACTTGTATGAGCTTTGTTCTATACGGTATCACTCTGACTCCTCCTGGACTACTGGAACAAATGAACGGCGCGGCCTCCTCATACTCTTATCAGCGATGTACGTTCTTACTTGAAGGTTAATGTATCGACCGCAGCTTTAATTTCATTGCTCCTATACATAATATGCCAATAAACCCTTTATATTTCCTCCTTTCTACCTTTTCCCCGGTTACCTCGGATTATCTGCATAACGGAATGAGGTGTTGCTGCCCAAATCTACATAGAGTATTACTTCTTCTCACTTAATGCATTATTTACATCTATGTAAACTTGCCCAACCGGCTCCAACCATGACTTGGCATAGACTTTCCTCGCATTCCTCAGTCGACCGAGCCTGTTGATTCTTACATACACTTATCCCGGAATGTTTGCTGATGACACTCGCCACTTTATATCTTTTATCATCCCTCACATGACTATCTCTGCCGACACTCTATATTAATATTCTGAGAGTAATACTACAGCTTATGCTCCTAGAGCCCCTATTATAGTCACCTGTCAATGGTCTCCTGCTTTTCGACTATCTATATATTACTGATAATATTTCGGCGTCGTCATATCCCCTCGCAAACGCTGTTGGCTTTTCCACTACCTAACTAGAACCTTTTCCATACCAACCCTATGCTTTCCTGTACGCACTTCCTGTTTGCATTCCTACTTCCACTAGACAGATAACCCTTCGGGCCCAGCCCTGATCTAGCCTCGTCTGACAAATTCTCCTACTTTTATCTGCTTCCAAATATCCGTGACTTAAAAATCTAGGCTCTGTAAACCTAACATATGTTCTCCTTATCTTGAGATCTATGCAGAATTGGTTGACCCCTGCTCATATAGCCAATTTGATCCCGAAATCTTCCTCCTCTGATGAATCAATACTTTTCTTCCCACCTTAAATTGACGGCTTAGCATCAATGCACTGACTTACCTGGCCTCGTCTGAACGGTCTCCTGCTTCCCTACCACTCCCAAACTTCGGAAATCTAAGTGCGTTATGCCACAAGAGCTTTGCCGGTCATGATTCATCCTTATTATTCTGTCCCGTTTCATCCTTAACATGACTTTTTCTGTTGACGCTGTATGCTAGTATTACGACCTTAATAATACGACTTAAGCTCTATGAACTGCAAGGTTAATATTTTACTAATTGTCTCATGCATTCCGACTCATTAGGCTGTTCCGATGAAAGTTCCACAGACCCCACGGTCTGTCACATTATCTCGCGAACGTCGTTGGCTTTTGCACTTTCTTTCAGTGGACCATATTTCTTCTCGACACTAGGTTTTTCCTTCCACGCTCTTTGCATTCTTTCTTCACTGGTCGTTAACTTTCTAGCTTCCGTTTACCACTGCCTTCTTGCAACCCTATCAATTTAGGACTGAGACAACATGTCACCGTCACTCGTTCTTAGCAAACATTTTTTCATATCCCTCACATGTCTTCCTCCTCATCCTGGTGTCCCACTGATTGGGAAGCTGTGCTTTAGGAACCCACAAACTTTATTTGCCCCTTCTTCATTCCTAATTTGGAACACTTTCCTTCTCTACTTGTCCACGGTCGGCTCGCTTCTCGAAGTATTTTGTCATTTTAAGAAACAGGTTAAAATGAGAGATTTAAATAACAACTACATGGGATAGGGGTACACTCATTGTTAAAACTACTCACGTGTTAGACTACTTTCCAGGTGCATTTCTTCCGTCTGCCTCTGTGACTCTGCTTATTCGTTGACTTTTTCCCCGCGTTTGTCACAGATGCAGCTTCAAGCATCCAAAAAATCTTCTATCGTTGCAACAACATTACTATAAGAGGCACGAAGTCCCTTTACCTGGACACCAGTAAAAGATTATCCTTCCTTGTTACTGCGTACTGACTGGCAAATTATGAAATGAAGTCTTTGGACATCTTTACCAAATGGAACTATGCAAACACATTTATAATTTTTATCCCTCCATGAGCACATGTTAACAGTAGTTCCTTACTGGTGTGTAATTCAAAGACAGGTTTTATGGCCTCACATACACAAATTATTCGTTATCTGACAAGAGTACAATTTTCCATAGGCCTGAAAAATTGGGTTCACTTCGCCAGAAAATCTATTTCACCAATTTCCTACCTAAAGTAATCTTGTTGACTTCGGAAGGCAAATTCTCCTGTCGAGGCAATGTAATTCTTGATTGGACAAATCCCGATACATTCCTGATATTCACTAAGGCTAGAACATCTGGGATCGACCATTTTCCGCTACGGGATACTTTCAGTTGCCTATCACTCCTCCGTTCAATTGGCCATCGACGTATATTTTTCCAATCCATTTTACTACTTATCTCAGGAGGAACTTTGATTTGTTTTTTGGACGAACATCTTATCCTTCAGGGCTTCAATAGCACTTCAACATCTTTCATTGGTTATCCCTCGGGGACTTCACGTGGTTCTGCAGATCACCAACACATTACATACAAAGATATTCAATTCATGACCTACCAATCGGGCGCAGCCATTTGGTCAGGACAGAAGAGGACGCAGCAAAGAATTAAGCACTAACATAACGCTTCAGTCAAAGGCAAAATGGCACACAACTTGATTACAAATATCCGAAGGAATTAACTCTAAACAAGTAGCATAGCCAGTTACCATCGCAAACCAATGGATCGGAGGCAGTGTTTCAAGACGTGGTAGGCTTTCGCCAGGCAAGCGTTCCTCTATAAAATTCGAAATGTCCTTTCAAAAATCTGCGACGTGACGCACGTGACATGCCACCGCATAAAGTCACAGCTCATGGCTTCGCACTGGCAGGTCAACAAGCGTCAAATTTCACCATTCTTGCAAGCTTCGTTACACTGACACGTCTGCATGTGCGTATACTGTCGTCGCTTCTTTCTACTATTTCATGCATATACTGTCTTCCGTTTTCTCTCTACTTTTTCATCGTTGATCCTTGTGTTACGTACGCACGAACTCAGTATATCATCACGTCCCTATCGACCTTGCTCTTTAATTATCATCAAACCGATCATCCGGGGTTCTTTAGCTATTATTGGCTGATATTTGACTGAAATATATGGCAGACTGATTATGTCTTTACAAACATGTCCCAATCGCATGACAGCCAAATTATTCTTGTTACATTTACACCATTGTACAGTCCAAATCATGAAGGTTTGAACAATATTCGCTTGTCGCCTTTACGTTTGCCACCAAATGTCTGTACATGTGCAAATACCTGATCATGCCTCCATGGGCGTGCATCGCGTAGTCGAGAACAAAATGTAAATATTTATTTATTTGTCTGCATTTACGCATAACGGCATGGTCATATTCCCAAAAATTCCCTTGTCACGCATAAAGTTCTTACCTATAGCAAAGCGAGCAGCTGCATAATTTATGTTGACTTCGTAGGTTTTCTCACATTTCTTCATACAGCATAAAATAAATGGTATGTTGACAGTGTCAGTGGACATTGAACTTTGATACAAGCAAAGTTTTCTCTCCTGTTACCTAGGTATTCTTCTCGCACAGAGATTGACTACACTGACAGCATAATAAAGTGTTTACAAAGTAAATGGTAAGCTGAGTGTCGATAAAATGAAAGCCTATGAGAACCACAGATTAGCAAACTCCCCTGCGAGGTTTGAGATCCCAGTTTGATTCTAGAAGCAGACGTAGATGGTTCGTTAATTTTTAGCCAAACCATGACTTTTCACAATTTTGGCTACTTGTTGCTGCTTATTAGAATACCTATTGTCATGAAACATTCGTTTCTTTTTCGCTTGGCACCTCGGTATACCATTATTTTGTTCATAATTAGGGAAATCTTGATCACAATCGTAAAACGTTTCTGTCCACATAACAACGGACAACGATCGAAGCTGCGGCTACTTGTGATGAGCTACCTCCTAATCAATTTTTCATCCACAGCAGTTACTTGGTTAGTCGTTGGGACCATGTAACCCTTTCAAGTTTGCATACTGCTCTGAGGGTGAGTGCAGTTTCCCAACTCTTCGCAGTTTATGCGATCTTTTCAGTGAACCGATGCGATGCGAAATAACGGCAGTCATCCGAAGCTATCGCCATTGTCTTTGGCTTTTCGTTGTTTCCTAAGCTCCTGATCCTTTGACAAGAGTTCCCCAAATTTTCGACTAATCTGGAATCGCAGTGTCCAAGCTAGACACACATGTACAGTTCACGTTGCTTTCACGATGCTTGAGCTGCTCGTCCTGCACTTCTTGTTTACCCATGACTTGTTCAAATCCGCCTCCTTTTCGTATGGTTTAAATAATTTTGATTAAAGTTAATAAATTCCCAACCGAGTGTTTCACTCAAGTTTCTCATGATAGTTTTGGAGTAGTGTTGAGGTGATCGATATTTCAGAGTTGCTTTATTTGCAGGTTTAGGATCTTACTATCAGGCATTGAAATCGTGAACCGGAGGTGGTTGTCGAAAAAACTGCACTCGTGAAGTTTGTTCGAAGGATTTTGCTGTAGTTGGCATTCGAATACTTCTGAGAGACGCCTTGCCACCAATGGCTTTTTCTCATCGACAGCTCATAGCTGCTAAGGTATTACACTCATATTATTAAGCTTGAAGGGATTGTTGCCTTGATATGTGACGTAACGACATTCCGAAATTTATTCACCAATCGCGAATGGGAAATTTGGTTCCATTTATACTAGAAAAGGGTTGACGGCTGTCAAGCTCTATAACCACCGCTTATTAGTCAAATTTGCATGTCCTTTTTTGCCAATAATTTATTGCAAAGGTATAATTGCCTAAAGTATCCTTGGAAAAGCCGCACAACTGGTTTACTTTGCAGTACGTTTCCATATCAGACCCTCCGGTTTGCTGTTCAATTAAACTAGAATTCCATGCTTATTGAATTCAGCCGTGGTTCACGCTTCGGATTTATTTCCCTTATTATATTAAACCTAACACTATATTATCTAATTTAGGCTGTCTCTCAGCTGAAACCAAGGAAGCTGAAAGCTGCCTGAGATTCCGCCTGCAGTCTAAGGCAAGGAAGCAATCTGGAATCTTCCGTCGATACAGTATTGAAGGATAAATTTGCGGTTCAATCGTATTTCAGTTTACCTGTGCTAGTAAACAGTGCGCACTATGTAACTGCATCTAGCATTCGCTTTAACATTTTGTCATTTTTACTCTTTCAAGGAGAATCTCTGTCCACCATTGTTCCAACGTGGGATGATAGTTAAAGAAGATGCTGAAGAAAAATGCGGTCAAGCGATTCCATGCACATAATCAGCAACCTTTATTTGCTTTGGAAGCAAATCCAAGGAAAATCAATATGAAAAGTTTGCATCTACGTTCTCTAATACACGTAACTCTGCCTTGCACCTCTAGTGAAAGGACGGAAAACATTTTAAAACATAGTGTTCAGTCAATTCATTCTTTCAACACCAAATGTATTATTCGCGGATGTGAACAAATGGGCGAATCTAATTTGAGAGGAAAGCTTCTGGATAATAATACTCAGCAAAATCCTTCCACTCATAAGTAATACAAATTCGCCCTTACGGATTCCACAAACTGCTATGTCGATTCATAGCTGCCGTGACCGGGAAGTCCTGATGCCGGAAGGCCAACCGCTGTCATCTGCATGGCAGGTGCCTGCATGGCAGTGGAGGATGGGTCGGGCTCTATCGCAATTAGCTAACAATTCGTGATGGTCGGATACCGTCCTCCATGGCGCAGTTGCATAAGCTGCGGGCTAGTTGGCAAGAGCCACTAGCAGTCATGGGTTTGATCCTCCGCAGAGGACCGAAGGATGCGCACCACTGATGAGCCCCAATAGGGCGATACGGCCGTCTGGCGTTTTTCCGGATAGCTCGTTGCCTTATCTGAATTGCCGACTGATTGCGACGAACAAAAGTAATACCATGCTCTTTAAGCGTCAAGAAAATACCACACACGTCTTGCTGTATTGAGAGAATATGTCATGCATTTGGCCAAGATTGACGTCTTAAATTGACGAAATCATTAATACCGGCTCCTCGGCTGCATAATAAATTATCCCCGTGGTTTCAGCTTTAATAAATTGCTTAAGAAAAGTGTTATTTTCGATAATGCACTTCGGGCACCAGCAATTATAAAACATACGTTTAGTTGAATAGGCTCATGAAAGCCGAAACAGAACATTAGAAAGCTAACTAAAATTGGCAGTATAAAAACCAATCAATGGTTTGTTCAATTGGACTAGGTCACACACGAAAACGCAAGTGGGCATGCCTGGTAAGAGAAGCTGCAAAGAGTTTAAGCGATGTTAACATGGGGTACAAGACCACGGCAAAGTCAAGGTTTGTACCAGCATTCGTTGTTTGCACTGCTCAGGATTCAGAACCCTGTTTGCATTGGCTTCAACGATTATCAATTGGTGTTTATTTAAGTTAATTGGGTAGCGTCTTGGGATGGAATGGATGACTGTAAAAGCTTTATTCATCTGCAGTGATGTCCAGTTTCCACTAGGCCTAGTAGTATGGGACTGTTGATGCGTTGTACTGTTTTTTGCAAAGAAGCCGGACAATGCTCAGCTATCCGTTTGAACAAGCAACTGGTCATTTGTCCAAGCTTTATTGCAACACAGGTGAACTTAGGTTACTGTGTCAGCTGCAACGTGAAATTCTGTGCGTTGACAACGACAAGACGAAACGTTTTCTAATACTCAACCTCGGATTTGCCTTTTCTTCTCTGACTTATTCACACCAGTGTAGCTATGTGGGATTTTTCATGGCTGCTTTTGTAGTCATCGGCTGTTGATGTGTTTCCTATACTACCTAGGGAATAACTTCCCCCATACAGCCACCTCGTAAGAACCGTCCTTTTTTACCATCAAATCTGAAAGAATACATTTACACTTTTCTGGAATTTATCTTTGCTGTTGCTAAATGGCCTTTGGCTAAGCGTCGTGCCTAATAGAAAAATATTTATGACCTATTATTTACCATAGATATGAGCTCGCCTTTATACAGACAGGCGTTTTCATCATGTTATTCGTAATCACTGATGTGTAGCTAAGATTGGCGTCAAGTCTGTTATTGCTGTGCAAATGGCCAACTTCGGTTGCATCGACGGGTAGCTGTGAGCTTATGGTTTATACGTGAGGTGACCTCATTCCGAGCCTGATTTCGATATTCCCCTCCTTTTTCGTGTATCGCAGTTGGAGTTAATTTGAGATTTCTGCTTACAGTGAAAATGTACGTTAGTGACATAGTTATTAGATTACTAAAATAGTTTCTCACCTGCACCTTTCGAACGATTTTCAGCTCGTAATCCTTTTATTCAACCTCAAGCAGAAAGATGCGGTAATACCTATCATGACTCCTTTTCAATTACACTTCATAGACCCAACCACTTTTGCTTCTTTTGTTACACAGACGTCCTAACTTTGTGTGGTTTATTTGCAGTACATGTTATCTGTCCACTTCTCCAGCTCTTTCAACTTCCACCACCAGCGGCTTAAGGTGACTGCGTTGTCCAATCACTGTTTGATCACTTCAAACTTGTGCTGCACACTTGGGTACCTCAAGGTCCATTTCGTGGAGTGAAGTAGAATATTTTCGCTTACTATCTTTGTGAACGGGAAAATACCAGACAAGTCGATGCTTGAGTACTTGGTATCAGCTCAGAATCACTGCAGCTGACATCTGCCACACATGTGATACCTGGCTTGTGTTCTTTATTTTCCAACCAGTTTATACGCGGTTGACTGATGTTTTACTTCTTTTGGGTGGTGCATGGTGCCCACGCCGTTTCATGCCGTTATGTACTGATATGTAAATTGGTGTGTTAACACCGCTGCATTGCACGGTCACTGCTACGGTTGCATATCTTGTGAAACCTCAGTTATGATTTTTTGAGTGGCTATTATTGAGATTTAACGTAACAGAATTTCCGTGTTCATTTGAAAGTCCCACAAGATCTCATGAACCGTGAGGACTGGACCATTGTTTGAAGTGAAGTTAGCAGCCAACAATGTCCACGAGTCAACACAATGCTTTTCTCCTTCGTCCAGCTTGTCTGTCAGATTGATTGTGTGGAATTTGTAGCAGTAGGGATACCCTCATCTTAGATGGGCCGGTCATCAGTGAAGTAATCACATACCACGAAGACAACTTATTTATATGATCTAACTGAAGGTTAGCAATTGTTGGGAAATGTCGGTTATTACGCAAATGCAATCAGACTAATACAAGTTTAGCTACTCATTATCACTAGAGCATTTAGTTCAGAAAATATCCGCCATATCTATCCCGTAAAATCATCCTGACATTCTTGCCTGGCTTAGAATACATATGTGCTGATTTGGACGCTGTTTTACCTTTTTCACCTTAACTCTAGGAAGGTTAACCACGACCTTATGTTGAACTACGTGATGCTTGAAAATACGTTTTCTTGTGCATTTGTGCTAAAGCTAACAGGTTTAATTCTGCACAGATCAAGTTTACTGCGCAAAATCGCCTCCTGCAACTACCTTGAGTTCTGAGTTCCGTGTTGTTAATGATGGTCGGGTCTGCAGATGAAAATAAACACACGCGAAATACTGAGTGCATGATTTCCTCTAACCTATGCCCGTGCAAGACGGCATGGGTTTGTACAGCATTGCCCTTTTAATCAGCACATAGTGGATCACATAGCTATCGAACATATCAAAACATTGCGAGTGAACATTTCGACATTTTTCTATTAAGAAGTATCCGCTGAGCAGATATCTTGTCCTTGGCTGTTGTTTTGCTTGATTCCTCTTTACATTGTGTTTCACTTTTTGTCTCCCATTTGACAGCAATGTGTTCGAAATGATATAAACTGCATTCCGTTTGCGTTCGACCTTACTGTACGGTTGCGAAACCTGGCCCCTAAGATCGGCGGACATGAAGAGGCTACTTACGTTAGACCATCGGTGCCTTCGCAGTTTGGCTCACATCTGGTGGGAACACCGCGTGAGTAACGAGCGTGTTCGACGCATTGTTTACGGCCTAGGAAAAGGGAATGAACCGCTCAGCACCGTCATTTCACTCACCAGGCTCCGATGGCTCGGCCACGTGTTGCGCATGCCAGCCCACCGACTCCCTCGACGTGCGTTGTTTGCTCACCGGGGATGAGGGTGGAAGAAGAGGAGAGGTGGCCAAGCGATGACTTGGTCCAGAGGAATGAAGGCCCTCACTTCGGAGGTGGCCTCAGTTGGAGCTTCACGGCTCCCTGGTTGGGGTCCAAAAGACGATGAACACGTTTGGCTGGATACACTTGCTGATATGGCAAGGAGCCGACCTCAGTGGCGTTCCTGCTGTGAGTTTCTTTGTCCCTCCCGATCCCTTTAGCCTCCCCCTCCATCTACGATCTTATTTCGTAGGGTAAAACGTAATTAAATTTTTGTTTTTGCCTAGTAGCCGGCTAGTAGCTTACCGGAACGATGCGTATCCGTTGCTGGTAGCTCAGCTGGCATTCAACTGTCGTATTTCTTTTTCCTTTATGTATTGTATGTATGGATGTATTTCCTTTATGTATTGCGGTACAATAGCGGAGGTGTTTTACCATCTCTAGCTGACATGTATAATGATGATGATGATGCATTTCGTTTGCGCTTTATGTTTACCGGGATTAAAGTTTTGTCATCGCAAAGGGTCGGTATTTCGTGCTTTCCTTTGCTATTGCCGAGTTCGTTTGCGTAAGTATTGCCGCGCGATTTTCGTCGTGTTCTAGTGTTTTCATGTTCATCTATTGAACGAGCATTTCTCTAAGTGAACTAATCATCAGGAGCGCTTCGTCTTCTGGATTTGATTACCACTGCGATAACTTTCACTCTGAGTTAATCGATGTTAACGTTTAGAAAGAGCGCTGAACTATGATGTATGTAGTGTTGGCGATAGGAGAGCGTTTTCACAATCGCTCAACACACCTGGGATTTTGAGCAGTAAAATATTTCATTCAAAGGAACAGATTTCGATGTTGTGTTAATTTCTTTTGATAGCTCATCAAATATCCGTCGTCACGTCTTCAGCGAAACAATGAATCCTTGATTTGAAATTTAGTTCGTCTAGGTTGTTTAACTTCCTTTTGTTGCCACCTTACTGGACCTGGGTAGCCGGAATGCCAATATCAGACTGAGCAGCAGTCTGAAGTAAGCTAATTTAACATAACACAGTGATTCGGCACGTGTGAATAGTTCGAATCTCCTCATTCAGCAGCGCAAGTAGACATCATCGGGAAAGCGGTAGCTTTCTGTTCTTGCCTGTGTGCACAGTTGAAGTTGAACTTTAATGATGACTCTCATTACATTTACGTGTGACCAAGATGATATATGATATAGGGTATTACATAAATAGCATAAATTTACGTTACTACTTATATAAGACGTTATCTGGGCTTCTTTAAATAGATCCGCATGTGATCTTTACCACGAAAAAATGGCATACTGGTTGCCAGAATGGTGCAAAATGATTACACAGTCTCACATGTCCGGATTGTGATTGGGAGCCGATTTCACAGAGAAGCATATCTGGTGTGAAAGAAGTAAACTACACATTTGTCCTAAATAGTGGTATAATCAGGGAAAAGATATGTTAGGAAGGTCCCGCGTTAAAATATGCTGCAATGTTAAGGTAGATACATTGCCATAAGTAATGCAATGAGTCAAATTGTACAGCAGTATCAAGTTATCTCTTTGTTTTCGCAGCCAAAGTGGACGGGGAAGCAGTGTCGATAGTTCGTAGTAGAATTTTCCAAAACAGTATATTATAAAATGGATTTTGAAGGTTTTCTATCGGTGTTCTGTCAGATTTCCTCATGTTTGCACAGATTATGCTGCAATATTTCAGGATGGGACGAGTAAGGATTGGCGAAAGTTCAGCTCTGGCCTAGATTGTATGCCTCTTATGAGATATGTTAGCCATGAATTACCTAGTTTTGCTATCTGGTATTTAATCTGTTCAGAAAAGTTGACGGTACGTGAATATCTGCTTCCGAAGTCGCGTGTAGACGGTTGTATGCAGATGTGTTTGCTTTTAAGTGTGATGCATCATGCGAGTATCAACAGTCGCGACACATAATACTTAACACTTGTGCTGAGAACTTCATCATCTACTTGTTGTAACGCGTCTCAAGTGAATGAATGTCTTTTTGAGTGACTGGATTCCAGCTCGTCGAAAAGTATCGGCACTTTTCGTATCCTTAATAAATAAGAACGACACGCCATGTTTGGTAACCAGACAAATATCATAGTTACGTGCTAGTAAAAGCAATGAGCGAAGCACACTTCCTTGCACAACCCCGCTTGTGATTGGATGTGAGAAGAGTGATGGTCGCCTAAGATGACTATATGAGAGCGACTGTTTCGTTATGAGGACGGCTAACCGTGTAGTGGGTCCTGGACTCCAAAGAAAGTTATCTTAATCATTAACCGTTTGTGAGGCACTTGATCAAATGCCTTGTGCATGTATAAGAATATAAATAATATTGCACACACTGAGTCCAATACGTCTAATAATTTGTGCAAATAACGCAGCTGGCAAGTTGTGCGCTACATTTGTCAAGGAAAACATTCCTCTTACTCATTTTCCCTTTTGGTTATTGTTACTCAGGTGTTGTGGCACTTTGCCAAATGCTTATTCGGTAAGTGTTAAATACAATACAATACAGTAAATTGGCGAAATCCAAACATTTTAACAAATGTTTCGAATATTGCGGGGATCACCGGAGGGACTGGCTTGGCCTGTAATTGTCACTCTTGCTTTGGCGCCGCCCTGGTGATGCAGATTTCTGAAACGAAGCTTTCCATTGATCTGGAAAGTTTCCCCATCTTAGTGAAATGATAAACATAATCAAACGGAACAATGGAATATCAGGCCCCGTACGCTTTATGGCGGTTGCAGTGATGCCATCAGCTTCAAAAAAGGATGACAGCTGGATGGAATTAATTACCTGGTAGATACTGCGAAGGGAGATAGCAATTCCAGTTAAAACCCTAATCCTTCTTATATCAATATGCGTATTTATGCGGTCCGCCTCCAGGTTCATGGAGGTGGCAAATACGTGCTTAATCCTTCACCGATGGCAATTAGATCTCGGGATGAGTGACATTCCACTTCGACCAGTGAAGTGGTCAATCAAAAGCGGTTGTTGTTTATTCGACAGATAATGTTTTCAAGCTCTTTTGCTTTGCATGTCATTCATTGGGTCCTTTGTCCTAACTGGGAGTGCTTGACTTTAGCAATGCATCAGTGCATTTGTACGATCATTGCAAGATCTCTAGCCATTTGTTGCACGCGATCAGTCTTCTGGATTGTCTAGTGATTGAGCGTCCGGCTGCATTATTCAAGCATGTCGGAATCGCTTTTCTTGTGGAGAAAGATGTACAATGATTTGCTGAACCTGAAGATCGAAGTGCTCCAATGCTGTCTGGGCATTGTCGGAGATGGACTTAGTTTCCCAATCAATGGGTCGGATTATTTGACGGAAGGGCTCCAAGTTCATCCTGATGATTGCATGTTAAAAAGGAAATACTTGTTTGGTAACCATTGTAACAATGAAATTGAAGCACATCATTTTGAGGTCGCTACCAGCGAGGTTCTAACTACATCCCTTCGTAGGTTGGCCTTGTTTTCTTCACTGTTTTTAAGCTGACAATCGCAGACGCATCCTATGTGCTCGAGAGATAGATGGGCTTTTGTCAATGGGGACTGTTTGCAAAAGCCTAACGCTGCACGAAACTTAACCAAACAGCAGAAATCATTCATTGATACTTTAAAGTAAGTATTAGGTTAGATCTTTAACATTTTCTAAATTTACCGAATTTCACACTTGAAATGCTTTCCAGTTTTTAACCCAGCCGAATAGAAATGGAAAATTAAAAGTCCTTGACTAGAAAGAAAGTGCTAACAAACCGCTGCCCAAACGCTATACAATTATCTCAGACCTTTGTCAAATTAATAGGTCGGCATTTAGCAAACAAAAATCAAAGGATAAAATTAGTAACCTCGTTGCCAACCCACCTTACGTTGACCATTACCTGAAGGAGTGAAAGGTTAAACTATCTTCGAAAGCAATACACCAATGAAGTTAATCAATTAATAATATTAAAATTGAGCTTTCCTTGATGTTGTTAACATTTTCCGGATACCTTTTCTCCTGTGAATGCAACTGCAGTGCATGGAGTTGATTTGAAGCCACCTACGCGATGTACTATGTCTGTTGGTCCATCGCCCTAGCCGGAATTCCCTGGAATCGGGTTCCGTGCTCCGCAGGCTGGTATCATTCCTCAACGGACGGTGTTCTTCAATGGGCTCTTTGGTCAATTGGAATCAGTATGCTTACAGGTCAATTGGGAGCTCGGCAGAGTCTGTTTTCTTCTAGCTGGCACAGCATTACTCGCAACTGGTTTGCGTGACGTACGGTGAACTGCGTTCCAAAGGGAGATCTCAAATACGCACCCGCGGTTTTCTCTGATCATTCTGGGCTTACATTTTTCATATACTTCCCTGTAATCACATGCAAACACTGGCTGCCTCTGTTTCAACGACGCTTACTTTACAACCTACCGCCGATTAAAACCACGTTCAGTATTGTCCTTCCTTTCACTAGCTGTGCGCACTGAGTTCGTAACTTTCTGTTCATTATACCTGCTGCTGGTGACACTGCATTCGTCATTTGCGGATTGTGTCTGCATCGGTACAAAACGAGAGGCCGGTCGATCACCTCTATGTTTCCCATGCTCCTTGATTTGAAAAGCGCGCGCTTGCTAGAATTCACAAAATTTTGCATGGCGGCGTTTGTAGCAATCCGTGAGTGCATCAAATGTAAACCGTGTTCAGTTTTCCATCACAATTTGCGATTATTCAAGAGCTGAAAGCAGTAACTATACAGAAGCTTGTGGAATTGCTTCACTGCAAATATTATGGCCTATACCTCTTTCTAGTGCTGGCTGCAATTTCTTTCTGACATTCCGCATCTTCATCAGTGTACGTGTTAGCTGGAGGTGGGAATCATCTCAGCTACTGTGCCGCAATTTATGAAAGAAAAAAGGAAATATGTGAAACGGATGCGTGCCAGTTGAGCTACCGCTAACGGAAGGGCTTGGTTCCGGAGAGCTAAAAGCCGGCTGCTGTGCAACAAAAGCATTATTATGCAAAATCATATTAGGCTAAGAGGTGAGATCGTGGATTGAGGTCCGCAGGTGACGGCATACTTTTATTAGCCCAAGTATTTTTGGATCAGTGTGACGACCGCCTTTCGTGAAAATGAAGCCGAGGAATTGATGTTGGGTGTAAGAAACGTAAACATGTCTTCACAAATGCGCAGGCAGTTACTCGATGCGTCCTAAAACTCCAAGGAGCAGCTCAAACGGCTATCCGCCCACCCGGCCTAATATGTTGATATCATACAGGTATGCAGTTGTTCCAGAGACACCTGCGAGTATGTTGTCTATCAGCGACTGATATTGAGACTGTATACAAGAGCAAGTATACAACTTTCCGTATATCTAACGAAGTATGAAAAATGAACAACATTTCATTGTGGATTGTCAGCGAATATATTTGATCGGTTAATCGTTCATAGTTGCTCGGTTAGAAGTTGTCCTTGGTGACGTACTTTTCAGGTAAATTATATATGTTTTCGTTCTACGTGCACCATTTTACAAAAGCACTGGTTTCCGAAAGAACTGTTTATGCATGTTTCGAAATGCTTGACAGTATCGACCTCTGTTAGTCCTTCTGATAATGTTCTCCATAAGTTTAAGATTCTTTGTTCTATACAGAGCTGATGTGATGCCCCGTTCATATAAGGGATCTTGTGTTTGTAACGGTGTCCTCTAATGTTACTGGGTTCCCTCAGGTGAAACGTAAAGACAATATGAGGAAGTGATTAAGTGTAGTACTCAAGGGGTCATGATAAGGTTAACACGTACTCGGCGGTAGGACAGTGTCTAGAGTCCGGGCCTTTCACACCTTTTCTTACAAGTGCATTCGAAGACTGATAGTCATACTAGCTACGAGGTGCCGTATTTTCTCCAACTTTTCAGTTTCCGACCGAATTATCGGATAGTAAACTGGGACGCCATATGCAAGGATTGGCCTGATGAGCGATGTGAAAATGCGAGAGAGGTTCTTTCAAACCATGTGAAGAAGCTGAATTGTAATGCTTACAGCATACAATATCCTGCACTGTACAAATTTTCTGCAATTTTCAGGGATTTCATATGATATCGCGAGAGCACCCCTAAGTTTGTGGCAGACGTATTAAGGTGGAACAACTGGTCATCCAAAGTGTATGGTCGAGTGGTTGTTCACCTTGTGATACTGATGGACCCCAATTTGCTCGAGTTAATAGGGAGTAGCATTTCAGTGGACCACGTAGACAGTCGATCTAAGTCATGCTGGAAGAGAACGCAGTCGCACTGGTTCTCATTGAGCCTCCAGATTTCCAAATTATCTGCAGACAGAGCGCATAGAAACTGAAGCTTCTGCGGAAGCTCGTTGGTATGAATAAAAATTAATACTGTCTCAGGTACAGACCCCTTAAGCACGTTAATGGCTGGTTTGAACCATATTATCAGGTAGCCATTAACCTGTAATCTGCACTTCCGTCTCACAACAACTTCGTGTAACACTGACCTAGCTTGCTACCGATCCCCTAGATCCTCAGTTTAGGGAGGGATGTATGTTGGTTTATTCTGCCGATCGGCTTACTAAAGTTGATGCATGAGATATCAACACTCTTCCTATCATTGAGAGTTCGGAACCGCTGGTTTTTGCGTACGTTACTTTGCTGATACATGGTTGCACTAGTTGAAATACGTCCATCCATTCGAAAAACGACAGCGGACGCTTTTGCACCATCTCCAGAACTTTATGATATCGAAGACAAACAGATCGGTCTATTGTTCTCTAATTTACTCTGATCACCTCACTGGCGAAGCGGTCTCAATGTGGAACGTTTCCAGATATTGGGGACAGGTTCTTCAGGAGATGTTTTAGTATAGCTTTTGTCACGGCTGTGTAATATCATTCGATAAGGAGTTAAAAATTAGTGGGTGAAGTCCGTCTGGTCCGGTGGTTTTATGACATCAAGGAATATGATTGGAGTTGTTTTTACTCCAAAAGCAAGACAATTGTATTGGTACAAGAGACAGTGATTGTTGATGGTCAGCAATACTTTCGACCCTTCGTCAACATCGACCTGGTGGTAGGCACCGTACAAGTCAAGCTTGGAGAAACAGATTTCACCAGTCAGCTTGGATAATATATCCTCTGGTACCGGAAGGATATACTGGTGGTCATCTAGTGCGGTATACAAGCCAGTCGAAAAACTGGCGCGTACATCCACTTGACGGTTCCTGTCGCTTACAGCATTAATCGATGCTGTCGTAGTGTTAGTACACTGATGGGATCTAGTCGGTTGAGCTACGGATCAACAGCTGCCATGGCTGCTTATGGTACCGATCGTTTTGTAATGAAGGTGTGGTTGCATGTTTTACGAAGGCGCAACGTTGCTTTGAACTTAGGGTAGTGACCAAGGTCATCTTCAAGTAAGGAGACAAAGTTTTGCTTCAGCTGTCTCCTCATGTCTTCAATCGACCGTGCTGCAAGGACTTCATCAGTTTGGACAATATTGCAAATCTGACATTGGAACGTCAAATATCCATCCAGTAAATTCCAAGGAGCTTCGAGTTTGTAGGTCAAACTAGTAACATGATTCCGCCTGTTCCATTCCCTTGAATGCGATATTGCAGGTTATTATCCGACCAGCTTCAGCGCCCCTCTGGATGCAATGTGTATGATTGTCTTGGATGCGACCCTCTTCAGCACCTTTAGGTAATTCCAGTTATTCAAGGAAATGATCGCTATGTCTGTAACCGTATGGAAATGCAGCCTACATGGGATCCCGTAAAAGAGTATGGGGATAAATCCTTTGCAAGCTCTAACTCAACTGAAAAACCTCTATCACTGATAGTGATCCCGCATCAAGGATTCGAAACATTTTATATCAGTAGGATTGGTTCGAGTATTTTAGTCGAGACTAATTTCAACATCTTCCTCTGTCGTGCTAGTTCCGAATATCAAAAAAGTGACACTTGTATGGTCGTTAACTTGCAAAATGTCATTCACCACATGACCAACAAGGTAAAGATAGCTAGTTCGCTGTTGAATATCATGTTAAAGATAAAATCCAGTGACATTTACACATCATGAACCAAATATGCTATGCTGTGGCAAACCTGTTCAATCATGGCCCTGTTGTGTTTCAACGTGCGCAACCGATTGCACTCGTCTAATAGAGACTTCAATCTCAACTTCGTATCGAATGTAACCTGGCGGATTTGCGTGTCGCGCGCAGACTGCAAAGCACTTAAAAATATGTGATAGCAAACTGGTCACCGGCCGAAGAGCGCAACATGGAACGTTCACACTCACGGCTAACCAAGTCCGTTAGTGCAACATAACCGCCAGTATCTAGCTTAACAATCTTTAGACATTAATAGCGATTGCTAACTAGAGACGCTGCCACGAATAAAGTTTCTCTGATTAGTGCCGAAGCTTCTTTGAATGTGATGTCCTCCGGCTCGCTGGTCAGCGAATATTGCATCTTCATTAGTACTTAGTTTGTAAACCAGAATATGCATTTTTCAGAACCACTTTTCAAAGCGCTTGCACCACGCCTTAAATGTGCAGTCAGAATCAGCACGATATTTGAATTCAGTGATGGAATTTGTAACATCAAAGGAGACAGTCTAGTTGTCCCGCGTAAGTGCTCCGGCTGAATGAATATCCAAGCACTGCGCGAAATATGCAACCAGTCGCATTAAAACTTGCAGCCTAGGTTGTCGCTGAAGAAGCAGCTTTTAATAATAACATTTGTATAGAAACACGGAAAAGTGATTGAACTTCGTCAAAATCACTTTCAAATCCAATGTAAAATTATCAACCAATTACTTGGATTGTCGCAAATGTATTACCACCCGATTAAATGCCGGGCAGTGCAAAACCCCCAAAGGATGCTTTCATATCCACTGCCGTAATATTAAAGCAAACTTGTATGAACTCATACAATGGATTTCATTCTTGGTTGTTCTTTTCATCTGTGATACAGGCAAAGCTTCTGAGTGTTGTGACCTGTTCATCTCCGCTCAGACCTTCGGCCTAAACAGCGGAAGCAGAAGATGATTTCCACCGCAACACTTGTGTCCAACACGCGACATCGAACAATATCTGCAGCCGCGACTCCTCTGCCTCATCGATAAAGACAATGACACTTGGTGAAATTACCATAGAGTATATAAATAGACCTACGCTGTCGTCGTGCGTCTAGGCGCGGTGCCGGACAATTAGTCAGATACGGCTGTGAGCCAAGAGAATATGGAGAAGACATTGATGCCTTATACTTGCAAGGACCTAACAAGCTTACAAATGGAACTCGTACTAGAACGAATGAAACAGTTAGAGAAATACGTGAGGTCGCATTCTTCACCTTTAAACCCGAGGGAAACGGCCTTACTAGCGAGCGGTGTTTGGTCATTTTCCATGCTACTAACTCTGAGAAGCAACCACATTCGAAGAGCAGTCTGGACAACTAAACGCGTGGTCTCTCTACTACTTGATTAAAGGGAACTTAGGATTACTATCGTATCCGTCTTTCGTCTCGGCAGACAGCAGGACCAATTTGCTGATGTTCGTCTCCTTGCAACAATCTGCTATTATTTGGCCGAATGTCGCGCCTACATATTTGCACCTACAGGATAAAAAGGGAATATTTTATGTCCAATTATATCGTAGCCCTTAAGACAGGAATACGTAGACACAGCATTAAATAAGCATCGAACTCGAAGGGCGAACAGTGAACAAATCACCACAGCTCGGATATTTGCGTTGTGCAGAACACCAAATAGATCGATGGAGGCTGATACTTGTCCTGGCCGGATAGCAAGACTAAGCCGAGCACATGGATAGCGAGTGATGGCTGATAACATGCATCTCATGAGGAACAAATAGGAGGAAATGCTCTGTTTCTTCTTGACTCTTCATCTAGACCCCGCTAACCGTGAACACACATAATTGAGAAGCCCAAATACCAGGTTATCAGTTTTACCGGGCTGATCGCTATGAGCATAAAACTGGAAGCGACGGTATTATTTAACGGAGCAGAGAGGAACTGAGTTTTCATAACATGGAGACCTGTAGTGATGAAAGTTCAGAAATGCCATGCTGTCGGGAGCTTGGCAGATGCAATTCCCAAACTGTCAGTGTGGTGTACTGACCACTATAGAGTAACGGTGCCCGGGTTTTGGACTCAGTCAAAACATATTGGAGGTGTAGGAACTTCCTTAAATGGTGGTGATTTCAATGTATCAGGTGTCGACTGTGATCTACTTGACTGGAGGCTCTGTCCTGAATCGGTCACTGCTGCTCTTCTTAATATAATTCTTAAGCATACTATGATATAGCACGCCTCCATTCCTACCGACGTATTACGTTTTAAGTTAATTTCTTTCTGACACCAGCGAACGCTTGGTTATGGCCCAGATTGCGTGCCATTTGATGGGTGCCTAGTCGCGCTCGACACCCCTATGCAAGGATGAATGGCTACACTTATGCTATACGCAGACAAGGGTCATTCTCATAAAACTCAATTGGAGACATATGTGCATCTCAGTCACGCGTGAACTTGGTTGTTGGCACTTAGGCTTTCAGACATTTATAAATGAAACTTATTTGCGCGGTGTGGCGACGCGCGTCGTCGCTGAGCTGGCCGCATACTGCTAGGAACACAAATGACTGAGTCCGAATGAACTGGTCACTGGGAATATTGACAAGAGTTCGCTTACAGTCAGCGTTGTCGAGTTTCGACTGACGCCGGAGTGTCGATAAGGATGTGTGGACCGCCATATGTTTCAGGGTGCGATTAGCTAAGTGAGCGCAACTTTGTATGGTCTGCGCTTGATGAATGTAGTGAATCGAATCAAGATTTGTGAGCGCACTGTACACTAGTACCCTCACCGAGGATTCACTCGTCTAGTACCTCAGTTACATAGTTGTTTGGCTGAGTTTGCTAATGGGAACTATTTCCTCGCATTGCTTCGTGATTCCCATTGCGATCGCCAATATATTCAAGTGCAGAATGCGTCATCCAACAGTAGTTAACCAGGAGGTGTTGCTGCGAAACAGACCGAATATGGTAGGTCGTTCCAGGGGCAACACACACTCACAGAAAATAGATTTCCGCAATAATCTAGTCGGTTATATATTTCGACCAGTTTCAATGAAATGTCTTAGCTAGTTGATCCTGCTAACCTGCGGTACAGATCGGCGCACATGATGTTGGTACATCAGAACCATGTAATCCGTTGCATATTTTCAGCTAATCAGCATTACTCGTGTTACTGCTTCTTTTCATGTAGCATATTAAGCTTTCCACTTGCAAAATTGGAAATCTGATAAGAGTCCACTCCAGATTGCGGACATCGGGCCTTAGTTCTGATTACATTGCTTGACTTGCATGTTTTACATTATAGCCCTCAGCTTGGAATAACATTTCCGTTTACTCCGAACAACGGTCGACGTTAGAGAACTGTAGGTCGTGAGTTTCGAACCAGTGGAAGTAGAAGCTCTGGTATCGCATGCGAATGGTCTTACACGCAGACATTCACTCGAGTTACGAGAAATGAATCCTTTCAGATGCACAGCTACAGAACTGGTCGCGAATTTGTTGACAATAATCCCTTGTTATCATCAATACATCATACAATTTCACAAAAAGGAAAACTATTCTCCTAGACGCACGCAAGTCTATGTCGCAACACAGTCCAACGACGACGTAGCGGAGAAACAAATCCCATTGCGGAGCGGCTGGACTGTAACAGAATGCGTGCGTTTCAGTAAAAACGACTTTATTTTCGTCCTGGTTTAAACTCATCAGGTGGCGATTGTTTGATATAAGTTTAAACTCAGAGCCTTTTTGAGAACAACTGTCGCGTTAAACATAACTCCAGCGAGATCCGTGAGCAACGCTTCGTACTGAGGTAAGGAAGTCACAGTTTTATTTTGGGAAGCCGCTGTGTGATCTAGTTGAAACACTGATCCTGTACTGGTACTTCGGATCACATTGAAGTAAACTTCCGTTTAGCGATAGCGACGACCGTATCCGAATCGGAAATATTTGGGTATTGCTTCTTCCAACACTGACGCAACATCACCGCGGTTCCGTCTTGCTTTGGACTTATCACTTCACTATAGCCTAAGGTAAGTTAAATCTCAGAGCCTAGTTGATAACGACTGACGCTTTGAACACTACTCTAGTAAGATACGTGAGCAACGCTTGGAACTGCGGAAAGGAATTCAAAGTTATATTTGGATAACCAGCTGTGTGGTTGCTTGGCAACCACACTCCTCCTAGGGAACTCGGTTCAATTTGAGGTGAACCTCGGTCATTCCGATCACTAGGACGGTAAACGAAATGAAGATATTTGGGTGTTGATAATTCTAAACTTGGCACATCACAACGGTATTTTCGTCCTGGTTTGGGCTCACCGCTGTGCGCTTGCCTCATTGGGTTAGAACTCAGAGCCTAGTAGTGCACGGCTGACGCCATAAACAATACGCGCCTGTAATCCGCGAGAGGGCTTCGCAAAGAGGAAAGAATGTAAAGTTGAATTTTGGTAACTCGCCATGTGTTTGGGTGGCGACACGCAGCCTCCATTGAGACGTCGTTTTACATTAAGACAGTAATATGTCATTCTGATCGCGAGGACCGTATCCGAACTGGTAATATTTCGGTGTCGCAGCTTCAACCACTGGCACACTACGAGGCTGTTTCTTCTTAGTTTGGACTCAACGACAGGCGTTAGCCTGAGCTGGGTGATAGGCAGAGCTTAGCAGTTTAAGGCTGACCACCCAAATATTACGTTACTGAGATCGACGAGTAAGGCTTGGCAAGGCGGAAATGAATTCATATTTGGATTTGGGGAACCCGCTGTGTGGTTGGGATTCGACACGCAACCACTACTGTGACAGCGGTTTACTTTGAGATGGACCTCTGTTATTACGATCGCCAGTACCGTATCAGAAATGAAAATATGTTGGTGTTGCTCCTGCTAAAACTGGCACATAACGGCCGCGGATTCGTCCTGGTTTGGTCACATCAAGTGGCGATACACTGTACTGATGTAGAACTCAGAGCCTAGTATATACGGCTGACAGCCTAAACACATCGCCTCAGAGATCCGCGAACCAATCTTGGCACAGCGGTTAGGAATTCAATGTTTAATTTGCGGAACACGTTTTGCAGTTAGGTTAGACGAACAACCTTTATTGTGACATCGGTTCACATTGAGGTAAACCTCGATCATTCCGATCGCGGGGACCGTATCCAAAATGAAAATATTTGGGTGTTGTTCCTAAAATCTGGCACATCACGACCGCGGTTTCTTCCTGGTTTCGACTAATCAAGTGGCGATAGCGTGAGATGGGTTGAGATAAAGTCAAGTAATTATTGCTGACGACCTGAAGACTAAGATACTGTAATCAGCGAGCAACACTTGTACCAGTGAAAAACGTTCATTGTTGAATTAGGGGAACTCGCTGTGTGGTTGCTTTGCGACACGCATCTTCTTTTGAGACCTCGCTTTGATTTGAGGTATACATCGTTACTTCCAAACAAGCGGGCTGTAGCGAAATGGAAATATCTGTGTGTTATTTGTCCCAAGCTTGCCACACCACGACCGCGGATTTGTCCTCGTTTGCACTCATCAGTTGGCGATAGCGTGAGATGGGTTAGAACTCAGGGCCTAGTTGCTCACGGCTGACGCCCTCAACAATTCGCGAGCTACTTTTCCAAGGAAGAGAGGAATTCAATGTTGAATTTGGGGACACGTCTTGTGGATGGGTTGTGACGCGCAACTTCTATGGATACCTCGGTTCTTTAGGAGGTAAACCTTGGTCATTCCGGTTGGGAGGACCGTATCCGAAGTGGAAATATTTGGGTGTTGCATCTACCAACATTGGTACACTGTGATAACCTGAGGTGGGTTGGAACTTCGAGGTTAGCAGTTCACGGCTGACGCCCAGTAAACAACACTAAAGAAATCCGTGTGCATCGCTTGGTATTGCGGAATGGATTTTAAACTTGAATTTGCTGAAGCGGCCGTGTGGCTGGTTTGCGACATAAAACCTTTGCAGACAAATCGGTACACTATGAGGTAAAACTGGGTTGTTTGGATCAAGAGGACAGTGTCCGAAAAGGAAATATTAGTGTGTTGCTCCTTCCAACGTCGGTACACCATGACCGTCGTTTGACATTCTTGAGACTAATCAGGTGGCCATAATGTGAGATCGGTTGGAACTCAGAGCATAGTAGTTTAGGACTGACGCTCTTAACATTATGCCATTGAGGTGTTCAGCAAACACTTGGCACATCGGTGATAAATTCAAAGTTGCATTTGTGGAATGCGCTTTATGGTAGCCTAGCTAAAAGCATCCTCTAATGTGACCTTGGTTCACATTGACGTAAACCTCTTTACTTTTGATCGTGAGGATCATATCAGAAATAAGAATATTTAAGTGTTGTTCCTCCAAACCTTGGCACACGACAACCTCTGTTTTGTCTTAGTTGGGACTCAACGACTGGCGATGGCCTTAGCTGGATTAGAACAGGAATTATAGTAGCTTATTGAAATGTAAACTACTATGATCCACGAGCAATGCTTGGTACAGTTGAAAGGAATTTAAAAATAAAATTGGTGGACCTGCTATGTGTTTGGGAAACGCCAACTTGATACTCCGGTTTTACTTTAAATTCTGCCTCGTTCATTCCGATTGTGAAAACCGTATCCGAAATGGAAATATGTCTGTGTTGCACCGCCAACAACTTCAAAAACCTCCGCCATATAGTCTTGGTTTGGACGCATCAGGTAGCGATATGTGTAGCTGGGTGTTAACTAAGAGCATGGTGCTCCAAGACGGCCGACGTGAAAACTACGCTAATGGGAAACTTGAACAGCTCTTAACACAGCAAATAATTTAACAAAGAAGATCAAAATGCCCTAGATGGCTGGATGAGGCAAGAATTCTCTATTGAGACAACAGTACACTGATGAAACTTTTGCGCATTTCCTTTCAGGTTTACCTTAAATTGAAGCACGTTTTAAATAGAGGTTGCGTGACGAACCTAAAAATACCTCAGGTTACCTAATTCAACTTCGAATTCATTTCTAATTTTTAGGCGTTTAATTCGAATCTCAGTAACGAATGTTCAGTGCTGGAGCCGTGAACTAAAATCATTTGAGTTCGAACACTGCTCAGGCTATCGCCAACGAATGGACTTAAAAATGCAAAACGTCGTCGTGGTGTGCATGTAGAGACGTATTACGATGGAAGATCTTCAATAATAGCCAAAAGAAGAGCAGCAGTGACGGATTCAGTACAGAGCATGCAGTCAAGTAGATCCCAGCCAACAACTGGTGCATTGAAATCACCACAAATTAGGCAGTTCCTATACATCCAATATGTGTTGACTGAGTCCAAAACCCGAGCACCGTTACTCTATAGTGGTCAGTACACCACACTGACAGTTTGGGAATTGCATCTGCCAAGCTCCCGACAGCATGGCATTTCTGAACTTTCATCACTACAGGTCTCCATGTTATAAAAACTCAGATCCTCTCTCCTTCGTTAAATAATACCGTCGCTTCCAGTCTTCTGCTCATAGCGATCAGCCCGGTAAAACTGATAACCTGGTATTTGGGTTACGCCATTATGTGCGTTCACGGTTAGCGGGTCTAGGTGAAGAGTCAAGAAGCAACAGAGCATTTCCTCCTGTTTGTTCCTCACGAGATGCATGTTATCAGCCATCACTCGCTATCCATGTGCTCGGCTTAGTCTTGCTATCCGGCCAGGACAAGTATCAGCCTCCATCGATCTATTTGGTGTTCTGCACAACGCAAAAATCCAAGCTGTGATGATTTGTTCACTGTTCGCCCTTCGAGTTCGATGCTTATTGCATGATGTGTTTATTTGTTACGGTGTTCAGGGCTGCAATCAAAGTATACATAAAATATTCCCTTTTTATCATGTAGGTGCACTTACGTAGGCGCGACATTCGGCCAAATAATAGCAGATTGTTGCAAGGAGACGAACATCAGCAAATTGGTCCTGCTGTCTGCCGAGACGAAAGACGGATACGATAGTAATCCTAAGTTCCCTTTAATCAAGTAGTAGAGAGACCACGCGTTTAGTTGTCCAGACTGCTCTTCGAATGCTGTTGCTTCTCAGATTTAGTAGCATGGAAAATGACCAAACACCGCTCTCTAGTAAGGCCGTTTCCCTCGGGTTTAAAGGTGAAGAATGCGACCTCACGTATTTCTCTAACTGTTTCACTCGTTCCAGTGCGTGTTCCATTTGTAAGCTCGTTGGCTTCTTGCAAGTGTTAGGCATCAAGGCCTTCTTTATATTCCCATGGCTCACAGCCGTATCTGACTAATTGTCCGGCACCGCGCCTAGACGCACGACGACAGCATGGGTCTCATTTATTTAATGCATGGTAACTTCACCATGTGTCCGTGTCTTTGTCGATGAGGCAGAGGAGTCGCGGCTGCAGATATTGTTCGATGTCGCGTGTTGGACACAAGTGTTGCGGTGGAAATCATCTTCTGCTTCCGCTGTTTAGGCCGAAGGTCTGAGCGGGGATGAACAGGTCACAACACTCAGAAGCTTTGCCTGTATCACAGATGAAAAGAACAACCAAGAATGAAATCCATTGTATGAGTTCATACAAGTTTGCTTTAATATTACGGCAGTGGATATGAAAGCATCCTTTGGGGGTTTTGCACTGCCCGGCATTTAATCGGGTGGTAATACATTTGCGACAATCCAAGTAATTGGTTGATAATTTTACATTGGATTTAAAAGTGATTTTGACGAAGTTCAATCACTTTTCCGTGTTTCTATACAAATGTTATTATTAAAAGCTGCTTCTTCAGCGACAACCTAGGCTGCAAGTTTTAATGCGACTGGTTGCATATTTCGCGCAGTGCTTGGATATTCATTCAGCCGGAGCACTTACGCGGGACAACTAGACTGTCTCCTTTGATGTTACAAATTCCATCACTGAATTCAAATATCGTGCTGATTCTGACTGCACATTTAAGGCGTGGTTCAAGCGCTTTGAAAAGTGGTTCTGAAAAATGCATATTCTGGTTTACAAACTAAGTACTAATGAAGATGCAATATTCGCTGACCAGCGAGCCGGAGGACATCACATTCAAAGAAGCTTCGGCACTAATCAGAGAAACTTTATTCGTGGCAGCGTCTCTAGTTAGCAATCGCTATTAATGTCTAAAGATTGTTAGGCTAGATACCGGCGGTTATGTTGCACTAACGGACTTGGTTAGCCGTGAGTGTGAACGTTCCGTGTTGCGCCCTTCGGCCGGTGACCAGTTTGCTATCACATATTTTTAAGTGCTTTGCAGTCTGCGCGCGAATTACAAATCCGCTAGGTCACATACGATAATAATTTGAGATTGAAGTCTCTATTAGACGAGTGCAATCGGTTGCGCACGTTGAAACACAACAGGGCCATGATTGAACATATTTTCACCAGCATATCATTTTCGGTTCATTATGTTTATATATTTATTTCGGACTACATGGCGGGTGAAAATATTTGTTTTTTTATGAGGTGTCCCGCCGGAGTGTTCTGGTGAAAATATTCTTTTTGCATTGCTTGGAATTGTGCGGATTTTTCTACCGTCTATCTGAAGCTTGAGTGAGTTTTTCGTCCCTTATAACCCTTGCTAATTAGACTTCCTCTTACTTGTTGAAACCCTATGCGTATGCTGCCAGAACTGAAGACGGATTGTACGTACCCGGTTCATGTTGGGTTAGGGGACTTCTGTCTATAGAGCTGGGGCGACTGTATTCAGACAACATATATCTTTATTCTGCAGATGCCCAACGATAATTTTATGCCTTTCAAGTCATTCTGGATGTAGATTTGGCCACTTCTGTGCTGCGCACGTAACTCTTTCGTTTCCAAGTCATTCGACGTTGGATTTTACAATGACACACAGGAGCCATTACGCTTTCATCATTTTATGTCCTTTTTTCGGACTTAAATATCCCAACAACCTACACGTGGCCTTACCCAGGATTATTTGTTTGGTGACAGGGTGAAGCTAGGATCTGTGGTTTGCGACACATCTCCTCTTTTCTCATTGAAGCGAACTAAGTTCCACCCAGGAAATGTTAGCTGCAGTAAGTGTGTACAGCATGGGTTTTACTTTAAGTTAATATTACTTTTATATCCACTGATTGTTGACTGAGACTGAATGCATATTTCAGGTCATCGTTTCCTTCAGTCAAGACTCTATTTAAATTACTTCCAAATGGTACGATAATCACCCTATCTATATAGTACCATTATGCTGTATACATCAGAGTAACGCTTAGGTTGTTTTGGTTATGTACATCAGCTCCATCGGAGAAACCGTACATCCTGATGAATGAAAAATTGGATGAATTGCAAAAACCTTATTGATACGAATTATAGTCAATAAGCCATGAACTTGCCTAGATGCTGTTGCAGTTTGCAACATTTGGAACTGGAAATCCGCGCATTTATAAAAGTTCCTTTCGAAGACAGGTCCTGTGTTATGAAGATCCATTTTAACGCGTAATAACTACAGGCATTTTCTGGATTCACATAAGGTGGGTATGTGCCGAGCCACCAGTTCTATTGAAAATTAAGTTTCGTTTAACGGAGAAGCATTTATAGTGTTCATCACTGATACCTCGATCTATACGCAGAATGTTTATTCCCCCATACATTTAATGGAATATGTAACGATGCAGGATGCGCAGGATATACCTTCTGCATTCTTCTGTAAATCATCTTTTACCAATTATAGAGACAATTGCGTAATGCGGTATCTCAATTAATGCGCGGAGGCTTAAAATTGTCACAAAATGGTGACTAAGAGCCAGGGAGTGGGAATGGTGAGAAGGAATTTTAGTCCGTCATCTGGCATGAGCAACAAGGATTACGAATTAGGGGGGCATGTTCTCCATTTGCAGCCGTGCTAACATGGTGGTACGCAAAGACTATTTTGCTTCTTTTTGTGCTGGTGCTAGATAATATACATGCCTTTATTAATAGTCAGCTTTTAAAACTGTTACGTTTACATACAGGCAGAGAACAATTCTCTGACAAAGGCATCTACGACGATTCAGACGTTGACAGCAAAATTTGCGCAGATAAACCATGTAAGTATAGTTTTAAATAGCCTAAACGTTAATATTAATAACGAAGCAGCAGCCAGTGATCTTGCGGAACCTCTGGCTATATTTCTTCAGCGCTGTACGGAAGACAACCATATTCAAATATATGAAAGCACAGGGCCATCACTCATATTTCTTAGTGAGGTAGTTGCACTGACCCACAAAATTGCAGTCCCATAACGCTACTCCATGTGCTTTCAAATTTCATGTAGACTATCAACGCTGAGGCACTTAACTACTATCCGGAAAATTACAACATGACAGCAACAGAGCAGCACGCATTCCAATAAAATTGCTCAGACATTACGAACCTGCTAATTGCAAGCAATAGCTGTATTAAAGCTGTTGATTTTGGAGCAGGTGCTGATGTCATTCACCTAGAATTCTCAAAACCGTTTGATCGCTCAGACAGCCAAATTCTCCACCATAAACTGTAGCTCTAGGGATTTGAAGACCGGCCTTTGTGTTGGCTAGGCAAATTCCTATACGAACGTCGGTCGGAATTGAGAGTACGAGAATCCAAGTCGGACTCAATGGAGGTAGGTTGCGACATACTAAAATGTTCGGTGTTTGAGCACCGCATATTCTTGATTTTCATAAACGATCTGGCGAAGGAAATTACTTCGATTTCCTATTCTTTGCATAGGGTAGCTAGTTATCGCGAGCGATCAAGTATCTGAACAACCACGCAAATCTCAAGCGTGACCTCAACAACATTTCAAACCGGCCAGTTTTGAATGCCCTACCGTTTAACGTGGAAAGTTATCTTTCTGTTCTATTGCGTCATATGTATGACGACATGTATTGGTATGGATCACATATATGGCAGACAAATTACTAAGGAATCCAAATTGGTGCATAAGAAATGACCTTAACCGTTCAAAACATTCAGAGGCAGCTGCCAAGGGCGTTAACGAGTCCGCCGGTTTTCTGCGAACAGCATTACTTTTGACCTATCCATTTTTCCTTTAATGCACAATTCTTATGTGCGCTCTCAGGTTGAATACGCCATCCAAGCTTGGCAACCTTGGTGGTAGTGTGAATTGTAGTGCTGGAGAAATCACAACGCAGGGCCGCAAGTAACGTCAAGGGCTTAGGAAAGCTGTTCTAGCATCAAACTCTGAAGTCACTGGGAGTTTTCAGTGACCGCTACCGAAGGCTGCATAACCATCTCAAATGAGTCTACCAAATATTGTTTGATCCTAAGCACATAGGTCATCAATTAATAAAACTCAGCCATAACAGCAATCCCAGAGGTAACGCTCTGCAAATACGTGTACAGTATATCTGCATGGACTGTGGGCGTAATTCTTGTTCTCCTCGGAAATGCCAACTATTTGACTGTCTCCCAAATTTAGTTGTTTCCTACCACACATTGAATAATATAAAAAAATACACTAGATCTTACCCTTGGCATTATCACTTCATTGCCTAAGCTGTGCTACTTTTGAATATATTACTTATAGCTTTAAACCTGATTAGCACCTCACCTAAACCTGAGAATCTGGTACAGAAGTGAGTATCCCTGATTTTAGGTTTCTCACGGAGCACATCACTTATAACTGTCCACATGTTGCGTCGTAGTTCGTATTGAATTCCCACTTACACTAATGTTATTCAGCAGCGCTTCTGCTAGATAATTACTTAATCAGTCAAATCGCATATACTTAGTTTTGCAGATTTATCATGACCATCCTGCGGGACATATCATGCGGATTCATTTTTCCCTGGCGTAATTCATTGTTCATTATTAATTGTCTGGTTTGCACTTCACGTAGATTTTGCAGTCAGTTTGTCAACCAACAATGCAAACCTGGACGGTGTAGTGATGCACACTGGACCCTCATTATACGTAAATTTATTCACCACCACAATTTTTGCTGCATGTGGTGAGTATCTTCATGGGACGGCAACATGGTGTCAAACGTCACAACCTCTACTATGGCTCCCATATATACTGCTACGCGGAAGATATTGTTGCTACTCGTTATTTCATAAAATAATGGATACTTAACACCGTATCCATAAGTGTTGCTGAGCGTATTGCTTCAGCATGTATCAGGTGAAGGTAGCAACATTTATAAAGATTTCCATCAGGCATGAAAGTTCTGCTTCCATTGCTAATCGTTCCAATATGTTCTGCTTCCTTCCAGCTTCAGTGAAAAGTAACAGTGCTTAATGCTGATAAAAGGAAGTCGCGTGAAGAATCCTGTAATATTGCCGGGGTAAGGCGACAAAATCAAAATCAATGTGAGTAGTCTGTTTCAGCGTTTATCTAACAGGTACGCTGTGCAAGTGTCCAATGCGGTTTCCATAAGACATTCAGCTAAGGTGGTCAGAGATAACACCTTAGCAATAGGGGATAACATATTGTAGTACGTGACCGAATACACTTTATTGCACCCTTCCTCCTACTCCTCCGCATAACATACATAGTTAAACAGCACTCACAAAGCCACTACCACTTAGTAGTGTGCTTCTAATTATTCCGTTAACATGAGTTCTTCGTTGCTGGGTACTTGCTCCAGTATCACTGGCTTGTTAGCAGTGCGAAATCTGTTGGGAGAGCTACTCAGGTAGTTGATCATAACCTCTTGTATACAGGTCTTCTACTGAATGCTATCGGTCGCCGTTATTTACAGGTAGTGCACATTAAAGTCTCCGGCGATGAGCATGTTACTAGTTTTCTTGCTCAAAACACCCTGAAGAATGTGGTGAAGTTTAGCATCCATTTCCCACGAAACTTTTGGTAGACGATAAATCACATCTATAACCTGTGTCTTTGTTCAGTAACCATAGACCGCCCGTAATGAATCTCGGCACCGATATATGGGTGGTAATAACTTCACATCGGAGGTTAGACTTGTAATAGTGAATTATGCCACCATCACTTTCAGCTCTAAGATACCGAAGCAGCGACTAGCCAGGTAAATTTAATAGAGAGGTAAGCGGAGCCAATGTCCAGATACGAGGTGACGCACAGGCATACCGCAGAGCAAGGGAGCTGTCTGCTGAATGCGTAGATCACCAGTACGAGCGTGGAACGACCTTCGACTGTTTTGCCAAAATTAGGAATCGGGTGCAAAGTGATTGGCCAGCTAATACAAGCCCGAGTAAATGGAAACGAACCATTCCGCCAAATATGGCAAATGCGTGAGAAGGAATTAACTCACATTTGTTGAGAGCCAAACGCTTCCAAACTAAGTATGCTCCGTTCACCAATAAATAGAATTGACCTATCGTGCAGAATATACTCCCAGTTTACCAAGCCTTGGACTTCTGTATCCCGTCGGTTGATTGGGCGCGTACCTGAGTAATCAGGCGGTTGTAGTGTCGCAGGCGCAAAATAGCAGCAGTGCAGCAGTACGAAGGCAGCATTACAACAGTGGCGACAGGAGTCAGACGAACCTACTAATGTAAGTCAGTTTTGAACGACTGCGGTCTCTGTTGCAGCAACAGCAGGCGCAGTTTGAGAAAGCACAGGCCAAGTTGATCGAAACTCTGACCCATAATTTGTCACTACACCAGGCTCGGTAACAGGAACAAGTGAACGTTGCCCCTCAGCAGAAACCTCGACCCGGCAAGTTTGTGAGTTCCGTTACGATGCCGATGCCGATATTACCTTTGAATCATGGCTCAATAAATACGAAGACCTGTTTCGCGTTGATTTAGTTGGTGCCTTAGAGGACAAGAGAGTTTGCCTCATGCTGAGAAATTGGGTACAGCCGAGCATGAAAAGTTTTATGAATTTCATCTTGCCGTACAAGAACATTTATTTAACAATCGATGAAACGGTTGCTACTTTTTCCCAGATATTTAGAGAACATTCGTCATTATTCAATATCCGATACAGGTGCCTGACAATGACCATGCGAGACGACGAAGACTGGGTTACTTACTCGCGTCGCGTACATCGTGCGTGTGAGCAGCCGCCGTTTCACAAGATGACAGCGGATCAGTACAAGTGCTTTATTTATGTGTGTGGTCTTCAAGCAGCCAAAGATGCTGATGCCCGAATAAGAGTACTAAGCAGAATTTAAAAAATCCCGAGATCACACTGCAGGAAGTGATGAACGATTGCCAACGGTTGATGAACTTGAAGCATGAAGCTGCCATGATCCAACAGTCATTAACCCATAGTAGGCAGGACATCATTTGCAGGGTCAGCCGAGGTCCTTAGACAGAACCGGTTCATGTGAATACATCACATGCTAAACCATCTTCTGCTTGTTGGTTTTGCAAGGAATTGTAGTTAGGTCGAAACCGCATTTTCTGAAATCACATTTGCAATCGCTGTGTTATGGGAGGACACAAAGAGTCATGTGATCTTGCGAAGCGACCAACAAGGAGCGGAATACGGTTTCTAATCCCTGGAGCGCTTCCGAAGTCACAAGGAGGCCAAAACTTTGACGGCGACTTTTAATGTTGACGGTGTCAGCAGGCGCAAGTTCACAAACTTGAAGATCAATTATAAAGAAGTTAAGCTGCAGCTTGTTACTGCGTCAGGCAACACTTCGATTTGTCAAGACACATGGTGCATGCGAAGACGACCACCTCTCTTCCACACCGACATACAGCATGAAAAGGGTCTGGCGGTACTTTGAAACTTTTAAGAGCGTTGCATTGTCAGGTCAGTTTCCGTGATCAGCACATTAGTACAACCTGTTTTGTGATAGATCAATTTGTTGGGTCTAGATTGGATGGAGTACTTGAAATTACTTGACCATTCAGTTAAAAGTATATGCAATAAATTACAAGTCAAGAAACCCGCAGGGACGTAGAATGTGAAACTGGAAGTTTATAGTCAAATTGCAGAACTGAATCGAGGCTAAGAAAGTTTGTTTCAACCCTGTCTTGGATGCTTCTGGATAGCCAGGGCTGAGGTGAACCTCAAACCAGACGCCAGACCAGTCTTTAAACCTAAACGCCCAGTGCCGCACGCAACACAACCAATAGTGGAGTCTTAGTTAACTCTGCTGCAGTCGGAAGGCATAATCGAGAGCGCACATTACTCACATTGAGAGACACCCATCGTTGTGATAAAGAAGGAAAACGGCAAGGTACGTATTTGTGCTGGCTTTTCAACCGGCTTAAATTCCATGTTAGCGAACCATCCTACACTTTACCTATACCTGCAGATTTGTTCACCAAGCTTAACAGTGGCAAATGGTTTGTGAAACTCGATGTAACTGATGCTTATTTACAAATTCCAGTAGCCGAGAACTGCAAAAGCTACTGGCGATCAACACGCATCTGGCTCTTTTCCGGCACAATCGGTTGCGATTGGGAGTAAAAACTGCGCCCGCCATTTTTCAGCAAATCATGGATACGTAAATGTACGATATCCCTAAGGTCGCAGTTTAGCTGGATGACAAATTGATTATGGGGTGTGACACGCAAGCATCTCTGGCCCCATTAGAGAAAGTGCTCACTCGTCTAGAAGAAGCTGGTTTCCGGTTACGAGCGGAAAAATGGAATTTCCTGATGGAAAGTGTCAATATCTAGGGTGCATTGTTGACAAACATGAGAGACGTCCGGATCCCGCTACTATAGAAGCCGCAAAGCAAATGCCACTACCACGGAATTTTGCCGAACTTCATGTATTTCTCTGTCTTATAAATCATTATAATGCCTTCCTGCCAAGTGTGCATCAGACAAGAGGTCCTCTGAACCAGTTGCTGATGAAAGGAAAAGAATGGCGATGGACAAAGGAGTGCCAACAATTCTTCGATATAGTTAATGCAGCGCTCAGTTCTGCTTTACTTTGGACCCACTACAACCCAAAAGTAAAGCTTGTTGTTGCTTCGGACGCCTCCATGTTATGCGGTAGGCGGTGTCATTTCTCACTTGTTCCAAGCATAAGAAGAGAAGGCCATTGCGCACGCAGCACGGTCGCTGACAGTGGCGGAGAAAAATTACAGCTAGAATGAGAAGGAAGCGCTGGCGATTGTTTTCACTGTGAAACGGTTTCATAAGATACTAAATGATAGACATTTCAAGCTGATCACGGACCACAAAACTCTACTCTCGATACTTGGATCAAAGAAGGGTATTCCTTTTTTACAGCAAGTTGCTTTTAGAGATGGGCAACCGTACTGCTGGCTTACGATTTAAGTATACAACATCCATCTACACAAAACCTCGGCCAAGCTGACGCTCTATCTCCCCTCCTCAATTCCTACGTGAAGGAAAACGTTGACTATGTTTTGCATCTTTCAAAGTCGTCGGAATTTCAGCGCATCGTGGTTGACAGTGTAATGGTGTTGTCAGTAACGTCGGACACGATTCATGCAGAGACGGCTCAAGACGGTATATTGCTGAACGTGATAGGGTTTGTGCAGTCTAGTTGGTCTAATGTCAGTATTTCGAATGAGTTACAACATTTTTTTAATCGATACGGATCCCTTTCAGTCGTGGACAATGGTCTAATAGTCGGAGACCGAGTCGTTGTACCAAGGGAGTTGCGGAAGTGAATACTACAGCAGTTTCTTTCAGGACATCCGGGAACCAGCCGAAAAAAGGCACTGGCGCGAAGTGTTGTATATTGGTCTCAAGTGGATGCAGAATTCGAGCTGTTCTGCCAAAGTTGTGAACCTTGTCAACAAGCGGCAATGGCACCTTTAAAATGTTCGTGGCACCCATGTCCTGAGTCGAAGAAGCCCTGGCAGGTAAACCACTTGGATTATGCGATACCAATCAAGGGTCAACCTTATTTGATTTTTGTTGATTAGTACACAAAATAGCGTGACGTGATTCCGATGCATAATCCCACCGCCTAACACACTATCAATGAGCTGAACCAACTGTTTCAGTGTTTTGGCACTCCGGAGATGCTGGTTGCAGACAACGGAGCCCAGTTCACCTCAAGGCTCTTCCGCGAATTTCGCGTGGGAAAGGAAATCCAGCACAAGTTGTTGCAACCGTAATATCCACAATGGAATGGGCAAGTCGAGCGGTTTTTAGATACCTTTAAACGGGCTGTTCTCAGAGTGGAAAGAACAAGGGTGTCACGAGATGCAATACAACTATTTTTGCGAACGGATCGAAACAGTGGGTTCATGTAATGCTGAATGCCCAGAGATCGCATTTCATGGATAATTACATTTGGATTAATGAGAATGCGCCGTGCCCCACCGACCTGAAAAGCATCCGTCGCAGAACTTTATCGAAGGCTTACGATGTGTTATCAAGACTTAGTTGAAGGACGCAATATGAGTCAGGTGAAGAGAACTGCTGAGAATGGATCCGGAATGCGTTCTGAGCAAAGACGAGTGGCGTACAAGATTTCTAGGAAACGTGGTAGCAGAAGTGCGCGGATGCATTTCGTCGCATAACTGCGAGCAGCTGGTTCTACCACTATCCGGGAAATATGGACGTGTAATCCATTTCCTTGATGTAAAGAATACGGTCCTTTGAATAAAATATTTTTCTTTAAAATTATTAGCATTTTTGCTCAATGGATATGAGGGTCCTGGCGCATAAAATTATCTGCTTGACGGATACGGGACCATTATCTGTCCTTGAATAGCCGCAGGTATTTGTTGCTGTTGTCGCCACTGTCGGTGTTGCAAGAGCCGATAATTGGTGCTGTTGATTGTTGTAGATCAGAGGAGTAAACTATATTGTATAGGGTGCTTGTTAATTCGGTTGAAGGGTCGCAGGCGGCATAACCTCTGTGAAGGCTAGGTACCTATTATTTGCACAGCGACCCAGATGCGATATGAGAGGCTTAGCGTACAGCATTCACAAGTACGGTAGCAGAAGACAGGTGATTGTCAGTCGTTCGCCGCATTCGATTACCGGTGCATGGCTGCGGCACAAAGTGGAAAAACGGTGATAAATAGCGTGTACTCCAGTGGAGTACGCGCCCACGGAAGGTCGGTGGACGACCACGATTTCCAAGAACTGGATGTTGCGTGTAGCGGATCCATTACAGCGGAAAGTACCTACCCTTCAAACATATAACAGGCATTCACGAAATTTTCAATGGTGAAGGAACTATGACAGACCAAAGATGCAATGCCAACAGTCCGCAGCGTTGCGCTGACTGTTTGTCCATTAAAATATTCGTTGAATTATACATTATTTAGGTTACTGAAGAAGCTACGAAGATTTGTGCACACTTGAGAAAGTTTAGGCTTTGTGAGGAATAGGAATTTATACTGTGCTTGCACGCAATCCGCCATGTTTTATGTAAGGTTAATACAGCTCGGTCAAACCATGAGTGTTATGGGGGCACTGACAAACCCGTTGATTTTCTATCATGTGCTAATGGGAGTAATGCCGTTCGTTTTCATGCACGTGGCTTGTTTGTCGAGTTACACGGTAAATGCTGCACATACATGCATTTATATCCGCATGGAAAGAATCCACTGCTATTACCTTGCAGCATATATGTCACATAGCATCCAAATAATGCCATCTCAGCGGTGATGCGAATTTTTCCTAGTCATTTATGCGACATGGGCAGTTGGACTTAAGGTAACAATAGACTTTACACGCTGCGTCATTTTACATGATGTTTATGGGAATAAGGCTTGAAGCAACCACCGGCTATCAGTCCCTAATATTAATTTAAAGTGTTTTCTTAGTGTATTGCACTAACAGAGCTTAGCTAATGAGCATCCGTAAGTGGTGGAAGAAAAATAACTTTAGGAAAGCTCCGTTAGTAACGAATTTAGATGCAACCATACAGCAAGTAGGAATCCATCAGGCACTGAATCCACGCACACAGCAAGTGCACGGCAAAGTCTCCTATGTCGGCGGCACATATTGCGGACAAACACTACTCGGAAGCAATCAATAGCACTTAGTCACATGTTGCAGTAGTATTCCTCTAACGAGTCAGTCTGATTCTCAAGCCCCTGGCACAGTAACAGCCAGCCTATGAGACGTCCAGTGCGTTGGTAGACATGCTGTGTACTATGCTGGCCTATCTGGGAAAAACAGTCAAGCCTGGTTTAGCCACTTGTAGCCTTCAAGATTCGGACTGTTCCGTTTGTTATTCTCGTCTGTGGCTGCCTGCTTATGTTGTTCTCTGTGTGCAGTGAAACAAATTTCCTCCACAACACGTGCCACCCACAGTTATTCCACTAAGCGATCCGGGCTAAGTTAGGAATCATTTTCTACTAGGCGGAAGCTGACCGGAGTAGTTTTAAACCGGACACAATGATTTCATCCTTCCACCAAACTGGCAGCCACAACCCAGGACGGTGATTTTGCTACATTTTCGGGGACTGCGTATACAACATCAGCCGTTAGTGCACAATCATAACTTCAACGCAAAATTTTGAGACAATTACGAGTTCGTTCACAAAACAAGTTACATGGTACGAGGCTGTTGTTAGATTAATCCCGGTATCCCTACTTAGTTTTAATATTATGGAATATTGGCTTCCCCAATTTATTACTATATAATTAGTTTTCCTTTATCTGAGTTTCTGCTTTGGGATAGTCAGTATCGCTGCTAACCATGCATTTCTCTCTGTCAATTCGTCCAGAGATCATGCGTGGTTCCATTTGCGTACTATCGACACTAAAAGATACATCCTGTTTAGCCTTCAGTGACTGCCTTTCCGGTTGCCGATCTTTCCAGTCCTTTGAATATGAAGAGAGTGATTACCGGTCTCGACTAGGACTGTTAGCATTTTCAGCATTTCAGGGTCGAAAGACCAAGAAAGAACAACATTTGGCTGAATAATCTGAATTCAGCTATTTCGCCTATTTTTGTCAGCGGTTCACATATACATAGAGGATTAGATAGATTGCATGCAGGGATCATCAGGGTGTAACTTACGCCAATTGCATTCATATCGCCACTACATTAATGAAATTTTCGTCATTGTACACACTGCTGAGCAAGCGGAATAAATGTTTTTGACGTTAAGCAACTGGTACACGCGATCGAATTTACAATTAAAGACAAATCTTACAAAGTCTGCTGATTTTAAAAGTTCGCTTGAAAGATACCTGGGAATTACAAACGAGCTCCGGTTTGTACTATCTTTGTGATAGCTAGCCAGATATGCACAGCGGGCGTCTTGCGCAAAACTTTGGATCAATACTTATTCGTCGTGCTTTTAAAAGATTCACTTTAGGTAATATTTTCTTGAGTACACTCTAATGCATTTCACATTTACCCTGAACTATAATAGATTAGATTGTGTTTCGTCAATATCCCAGCACCAAATTTGCACAAAACCAAAATCCGAAGACTTTTTGCTCTCACTTAACAGATCATCATAACTGCTTTCAATCGAACTATCACCCGTTTAAACACAATATTGCTAGAAGCAGCTACAGTTCTCAAGGCAAAATTAAAAGGCGTGATTCATAGGCTTAACAAGGAAAATACTCAATCATGAACATGTGAAATATATCCCACTTCCAAGCTGACACGTTCGACCGTAAGGACAGAAAAACAGCCTGCTGAAACACACACAACTGCAGAATCAAAACTGTGAAGTGCCGAAAAATCAGTAACAGCAAAACATTTTGCTATAAAGAGCGATTCACTCAAATAGTGCGTAAAAATTCTTCACCAAGCAGATGCACAGGATAACAGGGCATAATAGCATACGTGGATATTGTTATAAAGTTGTAAGGAATTATGCTTTGCCGTAACCGTTGCAAGTATTTAAATATGAGAAGCGCCAGATTTATAATTATTCAAGCCAGCTAGTAAACAAAGTTGCTACACTACAGTTTTGCGTAAAAAGAGAAGTGCGGCTGAAGAAGGCCGATTATCGCGTAGATCTACCTACCGTGGCTCGCTTATTTTGAACCCCGGCATTTAACGGTTGCTGTTCTTACCAGCCAATAGCCAACCAACTTTTAGCGAAATTCATACAATGTTACTGCGCGTGCAGATACTCGAATTTCACTCTCACCTTAGTGATGAGGACGTCGGTGGTTTTCAACAAAAGTGTGATATAGTGCAGGGCCTAGCTGAGTGCAGGCGCAAGGTGATGAAGTACGCATCGCCAGGCTGCATGCACCTGTTCTGGTCCACAAGCGAAAGGAGTACAGACAACCAAAGCTGGTTTCCAGCGGTTGTTAGCTGTCAGCTAACTTGGCGCTCAGTGCCGAGTGTCATGGCTAACCGTAGGCGTTGTAGGGATCGAAGGTTGTCCGTGTGTTTTGTTGCCTACGCTGCGATGTCGGTATGGGTAAGGTAAAAGCGCAGGAAACGAAACTGCGTGGTGAATGCGCGCACGTAATAGTATCTCAGCGGACCGATTGTTTTGGGTGTAGCTGAGGGAACTGAAGTCTTGACAATGTCCTTGAAACACTGCCACATGAAATGGAGCACGAGCAGACAATGAAAATGGTATCACGTAACGAGCCTGTTACTCAGCGCGAGCCGATTATTCGGCTGTAGGGTGAATGCGTTTAAACACCGCATCAACTGCAACAAGGTAAAATGCAATGAACGCAGGCGTGCATCTCTTCACCGCCCGGTACGTGCTTAAACTTATAAAGAAGATCTAGCAGACTGGGACTGTGTACGACGGAGAGAGAACCGGTCTGCCTTGCGTCTTCATGGACAACTGTTCAGTTTGCGCTCTAGTCAGTGTAGTGTAAAAGCGGCTTGATCTTAGCATTTGTGAGATCGAACAACTCCGTGACACTACACGATACGCGCTACACTGGATATAACAGAATCGAAAATTTCGAAGATTCAGTGCAATTCAAATGCGGGTTTTGAACCCATCTGATCCAGAGAAGCGGCTTCAAATTTGCCGCTGGTTTCTGGATCACGGGAATATTAATTCTGCCATCTATAGATATCAAGCACTGTTTCGTATGCGTAGAACCATGAATCATTAACCTTGGGCTAACAGCGACCCACGAAAAATACACCGCATCACTTATGCGCCACAGTGAGAAACTGATGATGATGGGCTGGATTAAAAAGCCAGTAAAACTTGGGCGCATATTTCTTTTCCGGAAATGTGACCGGTAGGTTGTTGTTTTGAAGTACTAAAGTCTTTTCTTTACCTGGCATCGTCGTACTTGGAAATTCTGCAGACATTTGTTCTTCCACAGCTGGTAGCCGAAGGGGCATGCAGTACCATTTGGTGGAAGCAGGATTGTTCACCTGCACACTAAGATTAAAGATTGCGTGCTTACCTCACCGACAAATTTGGTCACCATTGGATTGGATGCCGTGAACCAATGGAGTGGTCTGCTCGCTCAACAGATTCGAACCCTTGGATTTCTTCTATGGGGCTATCTGCAGCGACGAGAGTACGAAACAAAGCTGCGTACATTAGATCAATTGAAAGAAATTATTGTGAACGAATGTCGAGCGACCACGAAGGAAACATCGGAGAAAGGGTTTGCCAGATGCGTCAAGCGGTTTCTACACTGCAAGCAGAACACCGGTGTATATTTTGAACGTACCTTTAACTAACATGGATGATCGTTCAAATGTATTTCGGTTAATATACGTTCCTACTTTCACAAATGTGTTAACGTCTACACTGGTTCACTGGCTACTGGTGTTGATAACTCGTCCACCCGGATAGAATACTTAAAGTCCAGACTGTCCTTGAGCACAAAAACAACAGAAGCACCGAAACGTATGATGACTATTTATAGCTAAATCACTGGGTTGTTATGAACTGAGGTACATTCAGCCTTAATGAAAAGCCGACTGTGTTGTTGATTCAGTTGCAGACCACTACCTGTGAAGTCGGTGTTCGGCTGAGTTGCATTAACCGGTGACATGCTTAAGTGCGGTCGCTCCGTATCTTATGGACTAATATGAGATCTTCACATAGCCGTCTGTAGCGTCTACGGAACACTCCGTCTGTTTTTAGTCGCTGCAGGTACGAAAGGTTGCCTAAGCTCTTGACAAATTTTGTTGTGCGATCATGGGGCTTTTCGAGTGCTACAGTGTCACGCTTTAGCCAAGCGTACCCACCCTGGATTGTGTATTCGACGTCGGACCGCACATAGACATTAAGCAGCATGGAGAAGATGAATAAATTCAAACTTTCGAAGGCCATCCGCAAGCTAACAACGTGTCGTTACCCTTTTTAATACGGATTCCGACAGCCTAGAATAACCGAAGTCATCCTGCACTAACACACTGCGGTCAATTTCCTGAGGCCTTGTCTGCAGGTCGTAGGTCCCAAGTTTGTAGCAATAGGCGTGTCCATGGCGCACGTGGACAATGTGTCAAATCACCACATTGAATGACTGATTTCCCTGCCGGTCTTTGTCAGGTCACATATAGGTCGCATATGGATGATCTTGTGGTCGTCTATTCCCTTGGTCGCCAGGCAACTTTTAACCTCATCTGCGAAAAGTAAACTTTTTAAGATGATGTATCTCACAAGATCGATGTACACCTCTCGATTAGGGCAGACAGATATTCGGACTCTAACCTCTAGCGGCTGTTCACTGAGAAAAGTACCAACCCAGAATAATACTGCATCATCGACGATGTCCAGGTAGCCCATCATTACGTCAGGGATGATGGCTTCCATGATGTTAGCGAGGGCAGGGAGAAGTGCTACCGGGCGATAATTGGTAGGATCAGACCGACTTCTCTGAAAGAATCCGGCAAATGGTTGGACTAGGTGAATAGCTGCTACCTGCAGTGTTTTAGAGTGAAGGTTATCCACTGCAGGAAAGCTGTGTGTGCGCAATGATAGTAGGTTTATCAGAACCATTGTTGCTGTGAATTTGTTTCTGGATAACCCAGATGGTGTGGTGACGGAAGCAAGCATAAGGTTTGCAGCCTATTGATTCTGAGTTCCTAAGTTATAAGGACGAGGTGAATTGCCGATGGTTTGTTGGCAGCTACATATCTGGTAGGCGAGTTGATGTGATTGTAGGGCGGGATACTTGCCATAATGTCTTGCAGTTCAGCTTTGTAAGTTTCGATGGGTTTGCCGACGTTTCCAAATCTTGCAGGTTAAAATCGCCAGAGATAAGAAAGTGGCTGCAAGTTGCAAGTAAGGATTTTGTCAGTGCTGATATTAGGTGTGAATTGGACGATGGGGATGATATACGACTACCACGAATCAGTTGTCATTGTGTATAATGCAAATGGAATAATATGGAATCGGTGATCCGCGTCTCCTGCTCATCCAGTGCTTTCCGCTTTAATGAGTTATGATAGTTTAGGATTGCCCCACGTTCTCCGTTGGGACGGTGTTTCCAGAACAAGGACCTTTCTTGAATCACGATGTCAGCATCCGTAACCAATGAGAGCGACCAAATATCGGTTGTAATGAGGAAATCCCGAAGCGTTTGTTGCCCAGAGCAACTGAAGCTCAACGATTTGCTGCGGAGGCCTTACTCATTGTTTTAATACAGAGAAGTCTTCCTGTTCTCACCACAGTTACGAGGCACTTGTGGTCAGTAGGATAGGTTTGCCGACCGTTGTGTGTTCGGCCGCTGGCTGTTTTTTGTCATATTATGGGCGAGTCGCTAATAATTGCCTTCGCTAGCATTTTGGTTACCCCTCTGTAAATGTTAGCACCATTCATAGGGATGTGCTGCAGGATTACACAGGAAGATCCTCATTTCCCTCAGAGCTGCTTTGATGTGAATTTCGGATAAGATCACTAGTTCGTTTGCATGCTTTTGTGATGCTTTTAGTCTGACGACGGTTTCGCTCGCTGCTTTGAACGGGAGTTCGGTTAACCGACTGTACCCAATTGAATGCCAGTTTTTCAGCAGCGCAAGTGCTATATGTCTGTTTTGTAAAACTAACTTAATTATCATTAGGCCGTACTTTTTGTATCTCTCTGAGCTTGACACCTTCGATATAGAAATAGCAACAAGGATATTTTAAAGCAGGATCTCACAAATATAGCGCAACTGGACTAGGAGTGAAGTTTCGGAAGCGTTTTGGCGATTTAGTTTATAAGCAATGTTTGCAGGAGCAACTTTATTAGTTTATCATTCGGCGTTGTTGCTTTGTCGTACAGTAGATTTCGGTGAAGTGGTCTGAGTTAGACATTCCGCTTTGCTTGTCTCTATCAAAGTTATTTCGGTGCCCAGCATCTTCTAAAATACGTCAAGAAGATTCTTCTGAAACTGTGCAATTACGCTTTTAACTAGTGAGACCGTAGTACACTTTGCACAAAATCAAATTGAGACAGGCCTGCTGCGGATCAGACTGCACACGCGTGTTTTGCATTTTCTGCATTTCCCTTGCAAATAAGGTTAGCAATTTCCACAGAACATTCCTACATTTGCCATCTTACTGCACGTTCCACAGGCGCCTTTAGGCACCACGACTCGGTTATTTGCACTCATCAAGGCAGGTGAAGCTGTGATGGTTATTCGTACCCAGGACACTGGATTGATTGCTACGGCGTCAAGCTCAGGCCGCCGAGACAATGACCTTCTCGATGTCTCACTCTTGCGACCGAGGGCAGATAGTGGGATTTAGCGGTGCGCAAACAGGCACAGGAATACGCAGTGTGCATACATGTAGTCCCGTTATATGACAACGCAAGCGGAGCGTTGACAAACTGCACGGAATGCCTTGGAAGCGAGGTTTAGTAGGTGAATGAAGCAAACTGTCTCGTAAGTTTGTTAAGCTGATGCGTCGTCGTTTGAGTGTCATAAGCTTCATCTACTGAATGAGATCAAAAATGTTCGGGGAAAAGCTCGGGAGTGATATGATTTCACAGGCAGAACTTGACGAGCCATGTGCAGAAACTGAGAACCTGACTACCAGCATGACCCATACAAGTTATCTCTGAGGGATATAAAGCACAGAGTGGCACTGGTCAAAATGGTTTGAACGAGTACGTGCACAAAAATGTGTGTGTAGAACTGGAGTGGCCGCAGCAAGTAAGCGAGAGCCGAGTAAAGTGCAACCGTACGGCAGTGCGTCTCGAGTGAAGGGACCGCTAGGAATAATATTTGTACGTATGTGACAAATGGTGCAAAGCCGTTGTCGGTCAAACAAAGTGTCATTAATATATTCAACCTACAGTTTGTCTGGAAATTTCGCCCATTATATTTGATATCTTAAAATTTACCGCACTATAACTGCCGCCACCAGTTTTGTACCCTCCCCGCGCTCCTCTCTATGCATCTAGTGGACCAACAATCTTTTCTGGATGTAAGCCTGAGGCAGCCTAAACACTCCCTAATTGGGCATACGAAATGATGCTTATCTTTAGGATGTTGCAACTTAAGTATTGATGGATTATACATTTCCTACCTTGGAATGATAGCGCCCTCCTTTTGTTTAAGCATTTGAGTTAAACTCACTTACAGACTCCTTGCATGGAGTTACACATTTAAAAGGCTCATGTATCTTTCATTCAACCTCGAGTGACAGATTTTGCTGCTGATTTTGCAAGCTACTACACTGGAAAAATCCAGATTCATTTTCACTGCAGTCAGAAGAACTGGAATCTGATATTCTCCTCACTGATGGGACAGTTTTACGTCTCTTACTTTATGCTATTCAGAAGGCGTTACAGAGCCTTTTCACATAGTCAATAATGACAGTTTCTCCAAACTATGCTTGTAAGTGCTTTGGAAAGTGTTCTGTTTTTGTTGTTACTGGCAAGTGGTCTGAACTAATATGTTTAGACTTTTTAGCACTGCAAATCTATCTTGTTCTTTTAGCATATTGTATTTTCCTCGTTAACATTACGCGGATTCACAATTAAGCAATACATAATTTTCCGGAGAGTTTAATCCATGATTTACCTCCAAATAGACCGGACAATGCATAATCCTTCTACTCCAAACAATTCTTACCTCAAGTATAACATACTCATTAGTTCCATCCCAGGCTTGGTTTTTGATTATAAGAACAAGAATACGTAGTTTGATTAACAACGCGAATCTCCAGCCTTCCACAACGACAACCGTACATCACAAACAGTGCATCCACTATAACAAAACAGGCATTATATATTGTCAGTCCGCAATCCACCAATGTTCACACAACTTATCATTTTGCTAGGAAATTAGGGACAACACCCTGGTAATCCTTAATTCTTACTCTAATCGTGATTGATATATTTCTAACATGTGCCAATGATTAAGCACATGTGGTCAGATGTGTCTCCTTCCATTGAAAATAAGATGTATTTAGCTGTACTTCGCAGTATTGCTGTGGCATAGTGTGGTAAAATGAGACAGAAAGGAAAGAAAAATCTTGCCTTTCTAATAAATGTATTTTCACAGTGCATGTGGTTATGCAACTTTTGTTTTTGTTCCCTTACCTGTGAGCTGTAGGGAATCAATAATTCGCAACGATAGAATTCGCAACATATAAATTTTCATGTGAGAAGCAGTCCGGGCCAATAACTTAACCACACACTTCAAAACATTGTTTATGAGCAATTTCGATTGTGTCTGCAAACACCAAACGAATTAAAAATTGCGTTCTAATTAATTGAATTGGGGTAGCTGCAGAAAGCATCACAATGCGAGTAATGAGGATATCTTTACATAAATAGACCTGGTCAAGAGTTCTACTTGTACGACTTTACTGCTTAATCCTTCTAATGCAAGCCGCGTGCCATACAATATATGAACTGGGAAGGTTTTCACTGTCGTGTTGATGATTTGTTTGTTCCCGGTGTGAAATCCATGGAATACTGCAACGTTCGAGCCGAAAAGCGTAAGCAATAAACCTGATTATCGCTGCGTCGTATACGGCGATAGGATAAGCATGAAATAATCTAATCAACAGTTTGACGAACAAAGGTTTTAGCGGACAATTGAACTTGCTCATCAGCAGATCTAAGTATTTCTCTCACCAAACCAACTCATATTTTCATACCGTTAGTTCATCCTCTATACGTTTAGTTATTCGCTCCAGTTAAATGTATTTTGCATTTGATTCCCTCTCAATAGCTCTTTCATTCCTCACGTAAATTAAACAACGGGGATTGTTAGTCCCACTAACACATAAATTGTATTGTATATCCGTCAGGGCCTCGGAAAACTTACTAGAGACGCAGTTCATCAAGTTTGTTAAGGATGCGCAATCGACGGCTTCTCCTCTCATTCCAATCATACCTTAAATTAGCTTCCCCTTGGCCGAAAAACACACTTGAGTTTCAAAGAATCAACTTGTTGATGCAAATTTCGAAGTCAAGCATGCCGGTCAGTATAAATGTCTAATCACATTAGCCTGATTTGCGCCTAATCAGATTGCAATTATTGACAACAATATCACATTTAAGACCACACGCGTTTTTTCGAAAACAGCCATCGAACGATTAAAATTGGCACCACACGAAGTTACTCCGCATGTTCATTTCTCATGCTCTCGGTTTCAGCCTAAGTTAACCACACCCCGTACTGGCTCCTCCCACTGACGAGACAGCGGTTGGGTGACAATCCACGGATGCAAATGAATTGTAATTTTGGAATTAGTTACTTTTGTTCATTCAGTTCATTCACTAGACTTCGTGCATCTGGTGATTTATCAACTATTCATCACAAAGATGCAGGTGCAGTTGATGAATTCCCTTGTGCCCCATATGGTCGCTGATTCACGAAATAACGTTCTTTTGCCATGGATGTCGACTGTTTGAAATTATACAGCAACACAGGCAGTCGAAGTATCTTCTAGGCTAGAAAACTGATGTAGAACGGCTGACGACTTGCTGTGGTTGGTTATTCTATGTCCGTCTGTCTCTTGCAATCGCGCAGTGTTAGCTCACATATCTCTCGCCTCAACACACAGACCAAGAGCCGTTACATCATTGAGAGGTGAATCACCAGTAAAAGCTGGTTAAGTAATACTGAGGTGGTTTCTGTGGAAAAATATGTTTAGGTCTCCTGTGGTCCATAGTTGCAGCACGATCAACAATGAAATGCAATTGTCTGTGCATATCTTGGTTTCACAATGGATACTGGAATGAAAATATGTGAATATATATATATATATATATATATATATATAAATATATGAATATATATATATATATAATTACATCAAAAATCCCCTACTCATGAGTACATCGAAATATACCTGCCCTGACAGTTTCTAAATGCTATGTCGTACATAGCTACTGTTAGTGGACGTCGTGTCTTTCGGGGCCAACCCTGTCCTCTGCAACGTTCGTAACTTGCATGGCAGTGGAGGATAAGACGCGCTATATCGCAGTTAGCTTGTAAATCACGACGGTCCGAAGCTGTCCCCCGTGGCCCAGTGGCATAAGCTGCTGACTGGCGGTTCAAGCCGTTGGTGGTCATGGGTTCGGATCCTGATGGATCCGATGGATGCGCACTACTGATGATGCCCAACAGGCTGAAACTGCAGTCTAGTGCTTTTCCGGGCATGTGGACGACTATGTGATTTGGAAACTGACTGCGAAGAACCTCACTTAACTACATCAAAAATCCCCTACTCATGAGTACATCAAAATATATGAAGTTAACAAAGAGATTGAGTGATATTTGCAAGACACTTACTTCCAATTAATTGAGTTGAACAGATATTCGAACGATGTTGGTTATTTGATTGGACCCAATACAAACTTACCGAGTGTGATTCTGATGGCTTACGGATCATTAGGACCATCGTGTCCATTGGAGATATGAGTTACTGATTTCATGCAAATGCCACACGTCTCTCTTTTACGTCTGTAGCTCCTAAATAGATAGATTAGTCCATTAAGAAATCCTTTCCTTCCAGTGTCTATGATAATTGCTTGCGGAGGACGGCTGACTGATCTGATTTGTTTTACTCCAAAAGTACCATCGCCATTCACCAAATAGGCCGTCAGGATCACCAGCTGCTGGGCGGTCGGCTGTCAGCGCGATCACGACGTGCTGCAAAAACACTTAGATTATGCCTTTGAATGGTTAAAGGCAATTATAATTAACTTGAACGCTAGAAAGTGCAAAACGATACATGTATGCCGCAATCCAACTTACTCATTTAAGCTTGGGGTCCACATACTGAAAATCGCCTCACAGGAGCGCGATCTTGGGGTGGTGATGCATGGTGGCCTCGGCTGTCTGGCGCAGTATTTGAAGGCGTCCAAAACCTTAACCAATAACTTGATCTCATACGGAAGACGTTCGGGAGGACGATTCTGTCATCTTTCTCCAGAAGCGCAAGGCGTTTGTGAAGCCCCATATACAGTATGTGATTCAGGCCTGGAAACCCTAGTTAAAACGCGATCTGGTCCCATTGGACACCGCACAGTGAATATCAACCAAAAATGTGAAGGGATTACTCTGATTGCCACATCGTATGGGACTGAAAGCTTTGGGAACGTACGGCGGAATTTATTCCCGTGCACGAAGCGATCTACTTCTGTTGTACCAGATCTTCAATAACTACAAGCACACTAGCCGACATCTGAAAGTCAGCCGCAACACACAATTTAGGGGTCACCAACTAAAATTGGCTACGCAATACAGTTGGCTGGAATGCCGTCGGAACTATTTTTCTCCTCCATTTAGTCATCTCTGTAAGGCTCGTATGACTTTTGTCATTTCCGCGCCAATGCTACCAGTTTTAAAAAACCGACCGGCAGATGCACTACATCAGCTGCATTATCTGTTGTGACTTCTGTCCATTAAGTGACAACAGGACGCGACCAAACATTGTGCAATTCTGCCCCTTCGAAATCGGTGTAAACGAATTTATATGCGTGTGTACATGGATGCAAATGTGCGTTAACGAAGAAAACGACCTACGGGGGGTTGTATATTTTTTACTATGAAAACCACCGTGAGTCCACATTTGTGAACCTATTTTGCTTAGTATTTTTTCCGTATTTAGTATTTTCTCCCTAATCATCTAGCGGGACTGTTAAGCTTTGACATTTTTGACCGTGTAAAATTCTTGTTCCATGATTCTATTGTTCCATTGTCTCATCTGGTATCAACCGTTAATCGTAAGTATTTTATACCTTTTCCAATCACCTGCATTCCGAGTTCGTGCAACAAGTTTACTGCAAATGGTGAATTCCTACTTCCCCGCCCTAACTGATACTATGCAATCCTGATTCGTTGGTGTAACCTGGTGTTTATCAATTTATAAATAGTGCATTCTTTCTTCACATTTAGAATCACAACGATTGGCCAAAAAAATAACATTGATCACATTCAGAATTGAATTACTTGTACTGTCTAGTGTACATTTTTCTCTTGTATGACTCTTCATTAAGTTCTGACAGCGGATTTCAAACTCTGACACCCGAACGCTTGTTTTAATGCACCGCATATTAAGTAAATAAGTAACTAAATAAATATAAGGTTTAATCTCGTGTAGGCGAGGCACGCCTGTATAGGCAGGGTCATGTTAGGAGTACAAAATGTGACCAGTTTATGTACAATGGAACAATGGGATTGTCGCAAAGGTTGATATATGAATGAATGTAACTGTGCATGTGGGCCTGCTTAGGTGTGTTTATGGAATTTGTAAATGTTTTTCTGATATCTTATCGTGTTTGGTCGCTTCGCCAGTGTTAACTGGATGCTTGATGACTGTGGACTTGAAGTGGTTGACCGGATAAGCAATGGGGGAGGTTATTTTGTGACGAGTCACAATCGCCACGTCACAATGTTGTTACGGAGATATCGAATGACAAGGGACTACCCTAACTAACCACGTGGAATTCTATTTGTACTTAATAAAGTGTCAGTCAAACTATTCGTAAAGCATACGTTTCTACAAATTTCATTATCTGTATTCAGTACAATGGTTGCTTCAATACAATTTATTTTGTCCAACGTCCTTTATTCTCACAGTTCAGACCGTGCGATTAGATGGGTGTTGTCAGCTCGCCTTTAAACAGCAATTTCTGCAGTCGAACCAGTTGAATAGTTCGGACTCGCTGCCTGATGGTATAATCTGTCAGGTGTTCGTTGTTACCGCATTCGCAGGATGCAGACGGTTGTGCAAATATGTAGACCGCTGATGAACTGTCTGTGATACTGCTTAGAATTACAGTATTATAAATTCGGTTGTAAGTTTTCATTTCCAAGGATGCATCAGAAGTTTCTACGCCTGCTGGTTTTGGTGAAGGTTAAATTGCAAAAGGCGGTGCATCGCGCGATATACTGTTTGATGTTACATACATGTCAACTCTGTGATTTCCCCCGGTTCGAGTCCCACCCGACACTTTTCCTGGAAAGGCATCGCGTGTACTGGAAGCTCTCGCTGATTTGCCGAAGGAAGAAATTGGCCGTTTTAGATGACTCGATGTAGTACTGATTATTTATGCGCAGTTTTCAAGCAAATGTCATGGATGGTAACCATAATCATGGAATCGGACCCCCTCCTGATTGATTACTGTGTAGGATGCGATCGACATTTGCGTCATATTCAAACCAGATGAAGCTATCCGTGATGCCATGCAGACGCTAAAATCTAGATCCGGCTGTCCTCACCTTATAGCCAGGATTTGCGTCAACAATTTAGACAATTTATTCTATATTGTCCAGCAACTCAAGTACGCCATAAAAGGAAATGTTCTGCTTCTACCCATGTATTTGTCGTTGAAACAACTTTGTCGTATTTCTGTTTACATCATGGAACATCCCAAAGATTTTACGTCCTACACTCCGGAAGCAATAAACTGACCGATGCACCGACAATTCATAAACTGGGGATCCCAGTTTTGCGCATAAAGTCTGGCCTCACAGTAATGCATCTAGTTTGGGTGTTCAGTGAAACGTTTTAATTTAGTCGGGTAGATCTCTAAACTCATCCGATTCTAAAGGAAATGCGACTGGTATTGACGGTCTTGCTGAGTAGCATGCAGGTATTTTATCTTCAATCTAGGGTCATAAGTGCAAACTTTCGTTCTGTCAATGCACCATACGTGAACCATGCGTTCAGAGGATCAATGATCTCAAATTTGTTAGCTTCTTCCATATGAGTGAACTGTAAGGGAAGATGAGAACAATCGCCCGGAAGCAATAATAAACCTGCTGAACAGCAGGTTAGCTCACGCAGAATATCCATTAGTTTCTAGTGACTTGCGGAAAGAAGTCTTAATTTTATGCACCCTGTCCTCTCTGTATACGAGTCAAGCTCATCCAAACGTTTGCAGATCATGTCTAATAATATGTAATGCATATAAAGAATAAACACACTATGAATGAAAAATTCCAGTGTGATTCTACGCCATAGTATTTTATCTCCCTGGCAACAAGCTTGGTGAAGCCAAGCTTCATCATCACTCGTATCAGCCATTTGATGAAACATCCGGATACTGGCAACAACTACTCAATCATTGTGTGTGTTTGCATGTGTGAAGATATTTCCACGCGTTTCTTTCTGGTGTCTTTTATGAGATCCGCATTGAATATTCGCAAACTTTTAACAGAAGCAACAAAAAGGTGCAACACGTTTTTCGCATTCAAGATTTTGGTATTCACGTTGTCAGTGAGCAGCGGCTGGCAATCTGTTCAGCGCGGATAAACTAGAGTTTTCTAAACTGTCATAAGTTGAGAAAAATCCAGGGTGCCATTTTGCAGCTTCTAGAAAGGCGAGTTAATCACGTCGATTGCTTGTACACATTTACAAGTTCGTACCGGTGACGATGGATGATGGACGGGATTTGTTCGAACAATTATATGCAGTTGCGCAATGTATACAGAAGGGGATTCGCTGAAGCACTTAATGAGCTTAGGCGTAACGAACGCATATTTCGCCATTTCCGGGCGCGTGATTGCTAGTAACTGTTAGCCTGTTCATCCTCCGAGCTTGTTAGAGCACATGGAATTCTGTGATAATGAACAGCTCATTAACCAATTAAGGTGGAATGTGGTGCCCTACAAGCCTGAATGCTGGGACCGCCCTTATTACAGAGTTCATCGACGACCTCTTAAGAATTATGAGTAGAAGGAGTTTTTGCGATTATTTTTGTTTGAGATCTGAAAATTAGCCGCAACACACAATTGAGGGGTTACCAATTTAAATTGGCTACGCAATACAGTTGGCTGGAATGCCGTTGGAACTATTTTTCTCCTCTATTTAGTCATCTGTGGAAGGCTCTTATGCCTTTTATCATTTCAGCGCCAATGCTACTAGTTTTAAAAAACCGACTGGACGATGCATTACATCAGCTGTATTATTTGTTGTAACTTCTGTCCATTAAGTGACAACAGGACGCGGCCAAACATTGTGCAATTCTGCCCCCGGGAAATCGGTGTAAACGAATTTATTTGCGTATGTACAAGGATGCACATGTGCGTTAACCAAAATAATGACCCACGGGGGGTTATATATTTTATACTACGAATACCACCTTGAGTCCACATTTGTGAACCTATTTTCTGACTATTATTTCCATATTTGGAATTTTCTCCCTAATCATCTAGCGGGACTGCTAAGCTTTAACTATTGTGACCGTGTAAAATCCTTGTTACATGGTTCTATTGTTCCATTGTCTCATCTGGTATCAACCGTTAATCTTAAGCATCTTATACTTTCTTACATTCACCCGCATTCCGAGTTCGTGCAACAAGTTTACTGCAAATTGTGAATTCCTAATTCCCCTGATACTTGCAATCCTGATTCGTTGGTGTAACCTGGTGTCTATCTATTTATAAATAGTACATTCTTTCTTCACATTTATAATCACAACGATTGGCCAGAAAACTAACACTGATCACATACAGAATTGAATTACTTGTACTGTCTATTGTACATTTTTCTCTTGTATGAATTTCATTAAGTACTGACAGCGGGTTTCAAACTCAGACACCCGAACGCTTGTTTTAATGCACCGCGTATTAAGTAAATAAGTAAGCAAATAAATATAAGGTTTAATCTCGTCCAGGCGAAGCACGCCTGCACGGGCGTGGTCATGTTAGGAGTACAAAATGTGACCAGTTAATGTACAATGGAACAATGGGATTGTCGCAAAGGTAGATATATGAATGAATGTAACTGTGCATGTGGGCCTGCTTAGATGTGTTTATGGAATTTGTAAATGTTTTTCTGCCATCTTATCGTGTTTGGTCGCTTCGTCAGTGTTAACTGGATGCTTGATGACTGTGAACTTGAAGTGGTTGACCGGAGAAGCAATGAGTGAGTTTATTTTGTGGCGAGTAACAATCGCCACGTCACAATGTTGTTACGGAGATATCGAATGACAAGGGACTGCCCGAGCTAACCACGTGGAATTCTATTTGTACCTAATAAAGAGTCAGTCCACCTATTCGTAAAGCATACGTTTCTATATATTTCGTTATCTTTATTCAGAACCATGGTTGCTTCAATACAATTTATTTTGTCCAACGTCCTTCATTCTCACAGTTCAGACCGTGCGATTAGATGGGTGTTGTCAGCTCGCCTTTAAACAGCAATTTCTGCAGTCATACCAGTTGAAAAGTTCTGACTCACTGCCTGATGGATGAATCTGTCATGTGTTCATTGTTACCGCGTTCGCAGGATGAAGGGGGTTGTGCATATATGTAGACCGCTGATGCACTGTCTGTGATACTGCTTAGAATTACAGTATTTTAAATTCGGTTGAAAGTTTTCATTTCCAAGGATGCATCAGAAGTTTCTACGCCTGCTGGTTTTGGTAAAGGTTACATTGCAATAGGCGGTGCTTCGCGCGATATACTGTTTGATGTTACATACATGTCAACTCTGTGATTTCCCTCGGTTCGAGTCCCACCCGACACTTTTCCTGGAAACGCATCGCGTGTACTGGAAGCTCTCGCTGACTTGCCGAAGAAAGAAATTGGCCGTTCTAACGATGACTCGATGTAGTACTGGCAGTTTTCAAGCAAATGTCATGGATGGTAAACATAATCATGGAATCGGACCCCCTCCTGATTGATTATTGTGTAGGCCAGGCTCAGGATGCGATCGACAGTTGCGTCATATTCAAACCAGATGAAGCTATTCGTGATGCCATGCAGACGCTAAAATCTAGATCCGGCTGTCCTCACCTTATAGCCAGGATTAGCGTCAAGAATTCAAACAATTTATTCTATATTGTCCAGCAACTCAAGTACGCCATAGAAGGAAATGTTCTGCTTCTACCCATGTGTTAGTCGTTGAACCAGCTTTGTCGTATTTCTGTTTACATCATGGAACATCCCAAAGGATTTACGTCCTACACTCCGGAAGCAATAAACCGACTGATGCACCGACTATTCATAAACTGGGGATCCCAGTTTTGCGCATAAAGTCTGGCCTCACCGTAATGCATCTAGTTTGGGTGTTCAGTGAAACGTTTTAATTTAGTCGGGTAGATCTCTAAACTCATCCGATTCTAAAGGAAATGCGACTGGTATTGATGGTCTTGCTGATTAGCATTCAGGTATTTTATCTTCAATCTAGGGTCATTAGTGCAAACTTTCGTTCTGTCAATGTACCATGCGTGAGCCATGCGTGCAGAGGATCAATGATCTCAAATTTATTAGCTTCTTCCATGTAAGTGAACTGTAAGGGAAGGTGAGAACAATCGCTCGGAAGCAATAATAAACATGCTGAACAGCAGAAGTTAGCTCACGCAGCATATCCATTAGTTTCTAGTGAGATGCGGAATGAAGTCTTACTTTTATGCACCCTGTCCTATCTGTATACGAGCCAAGTTTATACAAACGTTTGCGGATCATGCCTAATAATATGTAATGCATATAAAGAATAAACACACTGTGAATGATAAATTCAGGTGTGATTCTACGCCATAGTATTTTATCTCCCTGGCAACAAGCTTGGTGAAGCCAAGCTTCATCATCACTCGTATCAGCTATTTGATGAAACATCCGGATACTGGCAACAACTACTCAATCACTGTGTGTGTTTGCATGTGTGAAGATATTGCCACGCGTTTCTTTCTGGTATCTTTTATGAGATCCGCATTGAACATTTTGCAAACTTTTAACAGAAGCAACAAAAAGGTGCAACACGTTTTTCGCAATCAAGATTTTGGTATTCACGTTGTCAGTGAGCAGCGGCTGGCAATCTGTTCAACGCGGGTAAACTAGCGTTTTCTAAACTGTCCTAAGTTGAGAAAAATCCAGGGTGCCATTTTGCAGCTTCTAGAAAGGTGAGTTAATCACGTCGATTGATTATACACATTTACAAGTTCGTACCGGTGACGATGGATGATGGATGGGATTTGTTCGAACAATTATATGCAGTTGCGCAATGTATACAGAAGTGGATGCGCCGAAGCACTTAATGAACTTAGGCGTAACGAACGCATATTTCGCTATTTCCGGGCGCGCGATTGCTAGTAACTGTTAGCCTGTTCATCCTCCGAGCATGTTAGAGCACATGGAATTCTGTGATAATGAACAGCTCATTCTATGAGTATATTTATGGAGGTTACGCAGGAATCGTCATTGGTATAGTGTAGTCCGTGGAAAGTAACAAACCATTTCTCGTAATCGTTCACTAAAGCGTTGAGGTGACTGCAATATACTGAACAAATAAGGTGTCACAGTTGTAATACTTGAGCGAACCACGGCAGCAAGAATGGTATCCGTTTCGAATATTACCGCCTAGTAGTAATTCTGGGGCCGCATTGGGAGTAAATTACATCGGTTTCTTCTTCATGTAGGCATAAGCTTCTAATAAACTTAGTAGTCCCGGGCGAGTCCAGAAGATGTGCTATGCACTAGGTTAAAACGAAGATAATGGCTGCAAATTAAAATAACACATGATAAATCCATGGTTGTGTGTAGCATGGGGATGACAACAAAGCTCCGATGATGAAGGCAAACCTTGCATTTAGACAACATATGACATGTGGGGAAGGTATAAAAGAGGTATGATGGGTCGCTTGCAGGAAAAATGTGTACATCTTAAAATGAGGCACCATGGTAGAATGAGTCCGTCAGCGGTATGTTGAGTAGAACATTCGCCGAAGTGCGATTGAGTACCCCGGGCCTAGCGTCGATAATAACCACTTGTCAATCGTCTTCCTACGGTGATATATGTCGAATACTCTGAATGCAAGACTCCTACCGCGGATCTGAAACGACGCGAAAACTAAGATATTTGACACAGGTATATCTCCTGCTATTAAGGGGAGGGAACAAGCTGGAAGATGATAAATGCTGCAAATATTTGCTACTGGTTAAAAGCATCTAAATTGGTTAGTTCCTTAACAAATTTTGCAGAAACCTTCCTTCCTAACAAAAGCTAACAGTGAAAGGAAGTTATATTTGTTTATCTCATACTTATTTCTATTTGATCAAAGTAAAACTTCGATGATGAGTACATTTATTGCTGTGGCGTGGTCAACCCTACAATTAGCTGTTCTATGTATTTATCTAAAGTTTCGCATAACTGCTAAATGTGGTTGGGCTGTACGGTAAACTGGAAAAAAATCTGTATTTATCTTAACGTTTCTAACACTTATATCCAAAAGTTGTCTAAACTTTGAACTCAAATTATATGTAGTCCACAGATGTGGGACCCTTCAATTTTGTATGTAAGCAGATACTACTCCATATCGTGTCTTCCAAATGTCCTTTTAGTTGGCTCAATTGTATTGAAATTATCTTGAAAACGGGTATGTATAGATGCGAAAACGATATTTTAAGAAATGGCCTCTTAATTTTTAGGATATTTCAAATGTAAGTCAGTCTCCCATATCTAGCACATAAACTATTTATAAAATCTTGTGTTTTCCAGATATGAACTAAGAATTGGGATTAACCTAGGCTACGCATGAGCACAAGCAAGGTGAAAAGCCTCTTGGTCTTTCGCATCCATGTCAGAATCTATTCTCCGTACCCGCCGTTCACTTGTTGATATTTCTTAAACTGCCGAGTTTGTTCTTATTCTGTCTAGCTTATTAAAACAGTCTGGTAGAGAATCCAGAAGGCATATGGCAAAGAGCCGATCCCAATGGCGCTTGTATTTTGTGTTGCTTCGTCGAACCCCTCCAATCCCCATCTCATACAAAACGCATAATATAATATTCAACATCATAATTTTGTTGTGTAATTTGTGTAATTTGTATAGTAATTTTAATTGTTTATCTATTTTTATTGCGGCACATAAGATGTGGTGTGTTACACACCATCAGCTAACGTGGTCAAGTTCAATTGGTAATCTAACACTATTGCGGGTGCACCAAGATGCCACTTGGAGCTCTTCACCGTTCTGCCAAACTTTTCCGCGGACCTGATAGCCATCGTGGTCATGGCGTCAACATTTGGACTCTACGCCTCGAGGTCCAATCCAGCACAGGCTACGTCCATCTGATGAGATTAAAAGACGACGAAACTAGTTTTCGGGTATCAGGGTTGGGAGGGGCAATTCAGTTATGGTTCTTGTGATCGCAATGACTGAGGTCTAACACAAAGAGGACCGAGGTCTGAATCGAAATTGCGAGTCGCAATCCAACCACACAGCTGGTACACCAAATACGACTTGGAAGTCAATACCGCCGTGCCAAACTTTGCTGGCGGACTTAGGAGCCGTATTGGTCAAAGCGTCAATCTTTAACACTACGTCTCTAGGTCCACCCCAGCTCAGGCTATCACCATCTGATGAGTCCAAAGGATATCGAAGGGCTTATGGGTGTCAGGGGTTGCAGGCGCAACACCGGACCGCTAATTTCCTTACGGTGCTTGTGATCGTAATGACTGAGGTCTACTTCAAAGAGGACCGAGGTCTGAATAGTAATTGCGGGTCGAGATCCTACCACATAGCGGGTGCACTAAATGCCAGTTTGAACTCTTTAGCGGTGTGACAAACGTCGCTCGCGTACTTAGGTTCAGTAGTGGTCAAGCCGTCAACCGTTGAACAATACTCGTCGAGGTCCCATCCACCATGTGCTGTCTCCATCTGGTGAGTCCAAAGGAGGACGAAACCGGTTATCGGGTGTCAAGGTTGGGAGCAGCAACACCGAGCCACTAATTCCGTTACGGTCCTTGTGATGGTAATGACCGAGGTGTAATTCAATTTGACCTACAGCTAAATAGAGATCGCGATTCGCAATCCAACCACACAACAGGTACACCCAATGCCACTTGGATCTCTTTACCGCTCTGCCAAACGTTGCTTGCGGACCTACGTAGAGTAATAGTCAAGGTGTCAACCGTTGAACAATACTCGTCGAGGTCCAATCCACCATATGCTATCTCCATCTGGTGAGTTCAAAGGAGATCGGAACCGGTTAATGGGTGTCACGGTTAGGTGGAAGAACAACACCGAACCACCAATTCGGTAACGGTCCTCGTGATCGGGTTGATGGAGTTCTAATTCCAAGATGATCGAGGTCCAAATAGAAATCGCCAGTCGTAATCCAACCACACAATGGGTACATCAAATACAACTTGAATCTCTTCACAACTGTGCCAAGGGTTGCTCACGAACTTAGGTGCCATAGTGTTCAAGGTGTCAACCACTTTATGCTAAATTAGAGGTATACCGAGTTTCAGGCCATCTCCATCTGAGGAGCCCCAAGGTGAACCATACTTGTTATGGTGCGTCATGGATTTAAGTGTTAACGCCGAACAATCAATTCATCTACAGTCCTTGTGATCTTAATGATCTAGGTCTATTTCAAATTATACCGAGGTCTGCATAGAGATTGCGAGTCGCAATCCAACCACACAGCGGGTGCACTAAATACCACTTGAAACTCTTTAAAGCTGTGCTAAACAGTGCTCGCGAAATTGGGATCCGTAGTGGTCAAGACGTAAATATTTGTGCACTAAGCCTAGTGATCAACCGAGGCACATGCTGTCTCCATCTGATGAGCCAAAGCAGGAAATAATCGGTTGTGGGGTGGTTAGGTTTTGGAGAAGCGACATAGAAACACCATTCAGTTTCCGGTCCACGTGCCCGTAATGACCGAGGTTTACTTCAAAGAGGACCGAGGCCTGAATAGTGATTGCGAGTCGCAAACCAACCACAAAGTAGGCAGACCAAATGCCACATCAAACACATTACCGCTGTTCAAAACTTTGCTCGCAGACCTAGGAGCCGTACTGTTCTAGGCGTCAATATTTAAACATTAAGAATGGAGGTTCACTCCAGCTCAGTCAATCTTCATCCGATGAGTCCATAGGAGGAAGAAAACGATTATTATCTTTAAGATATGGGAGCAGCAATACCAGACTACCAATTCGCTTACGGTCCTCGTGCCCGTAATGTCCGAGGTCTACTTTAAAGAGGATTGAGGTCTGAATAGTGATTGCGTGTCCCAATCCAATTACACATGCGCCACACCAAATGCCAATTGGAACTTTTTACCGCTTTGCCAAACATTGCTCGCGGACCTAGGCGCCATATCGGCCAACGCGTCAACATTTAAACGCAATGCTTTTAGGTATAACGGGGATCATATTATCTCCATTTTTTAGTCCAAAACGGGGCGAAACATTTTAAGTGATGTCTTGGATGGGAGTAATAACACCGAACCACCAAATCAGTTACACTCTTTGTGATCGTAATGACCAAGGTCGAGTACAAAGAGGACCGAGGTCTGAATAGAGAATGTGAGTCGCAATCGAACCACACAGCAGGTACCCCAACTGACACTTGGAACTCTTTACCGCTTTACCAAAGTTTGCTCGTGGACGTAGGAGCGGCAGCGCCCAAGTCGTCAACCTTTAAACCCTACCAAGATATCCACCCCAGCTCAAGCTATCTCCATCTGATGAGTCCAAAATAGGACGGATCCAGTTATGGGGTGTCAGTGTTCGATGGAGCAACACCGAACCACCAATTCCGTTACGTTGCTTTTGGTCGTAATGACCGAGGTCTATTTCAAAGAGGATTGAGGTCTGTATAGAGTTTACCGCATCGCACTCTAACCACGCAGCCGTTATACCAAATGCCAGTTGGAACTCTTTACCCCTCTGCCAAACTTTGCGCGCGGTCCTGGGAGCCGTAGATGTCAGGGCACCAACATGTTAACATTACGCCTCGAGGTGCACAACATTAGCAGTCATTCGATACCTCGGTTTGCCTGTATAAAATTCTAACTTAATTTATTGCATTGTACTCTTAGGCAACCAGTGTGGTTTATTGAACTGATTGCTGAGTTAGAATGCTTGAGTTGCTCATCGCCATTTTCGCTTGCCGCTCGTTTCTTTTGCAACTCGCGACTGCCCTGTGCGCTGTGCATGCTCCGTTCTTCTAGCTAGAGTGTCCACGGTGTCGTTCCTTTATAGCTAGATAACAGGGAATCTTTTACTGTAGCAATAAATGTGCCCTGGCAACTCAATTTGTCTTTTCGAATCTCTCTCTCGGCTCCTGGTACAGGCTACTTACTAAATTGTTGACCCCGACTGCGGAACAATCTCAGCGCCAGATATTTTGATTTTGTCGCTGGTGAGCACGTTCCATATACTTTTCATCTTTTGCGGTATTTTTGCATACGGTAGCCTATTTTTGCGTCATTTTCAAACCATGGAATCTGCAGGTCCTAAGGTAGATTCTCTGCTTAGCGTTGTATCTCTCTCTGCCATCTTTTTGGGACATGGATCCTCTTTTGTGGTTCGCTCATCTTGAGGCGGAGTTTTACAACCGCAGAATCTCTTCCGACTACGCGAAGTATAGCAAGCTCCTGTCCTATCTTCTCAAGGAGATATCAATGCAGGTTCGTGACGTTGTCATTTCTCAAACCAAAAACCGCTACGAGGTTCTGAAGGAGGCCACAATTAAGCGTGTAATACCCTCTGGGAAAGTTCGCCTGCAACAGCTTTTCAGCGATCTGCAGCTGGGCGACAAACTGCCCTCAACCCTCTTACGAGAGATGCAGCAACATCTTGGTTCCTTAACCATGGACGAGACATAACTTCGCGGACTATGGCTACAGAGGCTACTGGAAACCACGCAAGCGATTCTCACTATAGTGAGCTCTGTTTCGCTCACTCAACAGCAGATGTAGCGGATCGAGTTATTGAGCGATCAGAGCCACAAGCCGGCACCAGCAAGATCAATGCCGTCGCGTCCCAGGGCACACCTATAAATGGCTTACAGTCAACAATAGAAGCCCTGTAAAGACAACATGCAACACTTAGTCGTCAGGTTCAATAGGTTACTATGAACCGTCGTCGACATAGCCGCTCAAAATCATACTTCAAACGTTCTAAATCCAGCAAAAGGCGGGCTAGCTGTTGGTACCATCAGCGCTTTGGTACCGTAGCTCATAAGTGTGTCAAGCATTGCAACTTCGCCGAGAAGCAGGGAAACTTCTTGGCCGGTCCGTAACGGCGACGGACGCGACTGGCCAACACCAAAGTCGCCTCATCCGCGTTAGGGATTTAACTTCCGGCACCGAGTTTATAGTCGACACGAGCCGAAGTTAGCGTTATACCCCGTAGCCCAGAAGAGATCGTCTCACCATCGCCGAACAAGCTGCGAGGTCAATGGCACACCAATCGCAACCTTCGGTGAAATGCTGCTAACGCTCAATTTAGGCCTCTGGCGAGCCTTTCGCTGGCCTTTCATAAACGCTGCCATACCTTTCGCTATCATAGGCATAGACTTACTACAACGCTTCGACCACATCATCGACTCTGAAAGGAAGAACCTTATCGACGCTAGGACACAGCTCAGTGTTATCGGGACTAGCGCCAACGTGGCTGCTACCACTCCTATTCGTGTTCCAACTCAAGCTTCACAAACTTCTATAGAAATTTGCAGCAAGCATCCTAAACTCGTTCGCGTACTGAGCGACTTGCCTACTTTGATGTTAAACCTCATGCATCACATTTGCAATAAAGGCCCACCTGTTTCGGTCCACCCTCGCGGACTAACCCTGGACAAGCTCAAAGCTGCTAAGGCAGAATTCGAGCAAATGCTCGAACTGGAAATCAACCGCCCGTCCAAATATCCATGGACATCACCATTACACATAGTACCGAAGAAATCCGGTGATTGGCGCCCCTGTGCTGACTACAGGGCACTTAATAAAGTTACCTTCCCGGATAAATACTTCATTCCGCACATTTACGACTTGACCTCAGCTCTAGCTTGTAAGTCTATATTTAGCAAAGTTGACCTCGTTCGCGTCTACCATCAGCTACCTGTCGCGCCAGACGACATTGCTAAAACGGCAGTCATCACACCATTCGGCCTATTCGAGAACCTCAGAATGCCTATCGGCTTCGGAAACGCTGCCCAAACTTTTCAGCGTTTCATTCATGAGGTAACGCGAGGACTCGAAGGCGTTTATCCTTATCTAGTTGACATTCTTATCGCCAGCTCTTCTGATGAAGAACATCTTCATCACTTCGACGCCCGCTTTCAACGTTTAACACAGCATGGGGTTACCGTCAACCCCGATAAATGCGAGCTCGGCCAAAACTCCACCGACTTTCATGGCCACCGCATATGTGCCTCTGGTATTGAAGCTCTGCCAGACAAATCCAGGCACTGAAGAGCTATCCTGCTCCCACTTGCCTCAAAATGTTACGCCGATTACTTGGCCTGGTCAACTATGATAAATGCTTTATTCCTAACTGCGTGCGCCTTGTTCAAACAAGGACTGACTTGTTCCGCGGTAAACGACGGTCGTTTCACAAACTTCTCCCCGACCCCTAGTTCCTACTTCGATGCGTCGACTAGTTTTCAACGCTTTACACAACCTGTCTCATCCCGCCATATGTGCTTCGGAAAAGCTCGTAACTGAACGCTTCGTATGGCCCAACGTCAATCGCGATGTCCGCCATTGGGCACGCGCATGCTTAGGGTGTCAGCGCGCCAAGGTATACAGACACTCGAGAAGCACAATTGGCGTCTTTCCCACTCCTGACTCTCGTTTTACACACGTCCATGTCGACCTGGTCGGTCCTTTGCCTCCATGCAATCGCTACGTGTACTACTCACTTGTGTCGACCGATTCACCCGTTGGCCAGAGACGATTCTGACAGCCAACTGCTCATCTGAGACAGTTGCGCAAGCATTCTTGGAAATTTGGGCAGCTCAATTCGGTTGCCCAAGCATAGCCATCACTGACAGTGGATCACGCTTTGACAGATCTTTCAGTAAACTGCTCAAAGTTCTTGGATGCCAAAATAACCGAACCATCGCATAACATTCCGCAGCTAATGGGATGGTAGAAAGGTTCCACCAGCAACGCCAAGCATCACTCTGTGCCCAATCTAGCACATCCTGGCACAAAGCACTTCCACTCGTTCTCTCAGGCACAAGAAACACGATTAAAGCGGATTTGCACGCCACTCCATCGTCGCTAGTCTTTGGATGCACACAAAGCTTACCTGGTGAATTCGTCTCACCAAGAGCGTCAACAATCTTCGAGTATGGCGACTATGAACCTCGCTTATCTCACCACATGCCACAGCTTCAGCCTGTGCAACCCAGTGCACAGAGCTTGGTACCAACGTGGACGAACGCTTAACTACTTGCTCGCACGTGTTAAGTGAACAATGAACCATGATTAATTGCGGGATAAAAGCAAGTGCTTGACACGTCACGTAGGATGGTTACGGTGAATATGATGAAATCAAAATATGTCTCGGTAATCTATCGAACGTCTGCCGAGATGAATAGTTTGTTAATTAACATCAGTGTAAAATTAAAATAAGTTATCGGGCTTAAACGTTCAGAAAGACACTGGGGTGCAGTGATCGTTGAGGTAAGGTGTGAGAAAAGTAAAATATGGTCGATTACTTAGGTCCAGTTGATACATAAATCCTGTTGAAAAGCATGCCTGGCATAATCCGCAATAAAGGAGTTAAGGCAACAAAATGTTGGGATCTAAGAGCAACAGTGTACGCCGGCTACTTTAACCTCCTTATTCTGGTCCGTACCGTGTCGTACGCAGCAGCTACAAGACTTTTACCATTGACCACAATGGTAAGACTTAGACGACCAACGTCGATCGACTCAAGACAGCATTCCTCGACAAGTCTGACTCTTCATTGCAGCAGGTACCTTCACAGCGTGCGCCGTCATAGCTCGCACCGCAACCTCAGACGAGTCAGTTCGCTCCAGCAGAACCGACAACCTCAACCGACAGCACTCCTACTCGCCCTGTTATCAATGGACGCTGTAGGAAGTTCAAACCTCCAGTTCGTTTTTCAGACTTCGTTCGCACTTACTATTTTACATAGAACGTGCCTTTGAAATTTTCTGCTCATACCAAACTTTGACGAAAACCCACAAATACATCAAAATATATTGAAACTACCAAAAAGAGCAAAATCTTTTGAAAACCCAAAAACAGATACGCACACTTTTCGTTTCGCTGTCTTTTGTTTATTGCTATGCATTTATGCTGCTTTTTCATTTTGCTTTCCATATACACCACCGGTTTGTGGTACCTCGGTTTCTATTTTCGCCGTTCCCTGCAAGTCAGCTGGAAGTGCAACGAATTTCCTGCTCAACCGCATACGTGAACTTTACTAACTGTCCCGCGCAAGCAGATTTTACAGTTACGACACCGTAGGGAGGACACGGTTGAGAGTTCGCTAGTGTCCGATTGCATGGTTCTCCCACAGCTGCTGCATCCGGTTTCACAACCTGGTCTCGCAGGAGGCTGGCCGGCGACAGAAAGTCCTCAAGTAGGTCGAAGGACTGCTTACACAGTCCCTTCTGGGAGAGGGCTATGTAGAATCCTGGAGAATACTCGGTTTGTCTGTGCAAATATCTAACTAAAATTATTTCATTGTACACCTAGGCAACCGGTGTGGTTTATTGAACTGATTGCTGAGTTAGAATGCTTGAGTTGCTCATCGCCATTTTTGCTTGCCGCTCGTTTCTTTTGCAACTCGCGACTGCCCTGTGCGCTGTGCATGCTCCGTTCCTCTAGCTAGAGTGTCCACGGTGTCGTTCTTTATAGTTAGATAACGGGGAAGCTTTTATTGTAGCATGTGTTCCTTCAAGGCGATCGGTCTTTTCGAATCGCTCTCCCGGCTTCCCGTACGGGCTACTCACTAAAACCCAGCACAAGATAACTCCGTACGCAGAGCCCAAAAAGGACGAAACCTGTTATAGGTTTCAAGGTTTGTGAGGAGCAACACCGGATTACCAAGTCTGTTACGGTTCTTGGGATCGTAAAGTATGATGTTCAATTTGAATAGGACCTACGTCTGAATAGGAATTGCAAATCGCAATTCAAACAAACAGCAGGTGCACCAAATGCCATTTGGAACTGTTTACCGCAGTGCCAAAGAATGCTCATGGACCTAGGAGCCAAAGTGGCCAAGGCGTCAAAATTTAAACACTACGCCTAGAGGTCCACCTCAGCTCAGGCTTTATCAATCCATAGAGTAAATGGAGGAAGAAACCGGTTTTGGTTTTTCAGGGTTAGAAGGGAGAACAACACCGAAACACCAATTCCGTTACGATCCTTGTGCTCGTAATGACCGGGGTCTAGTTCAAAGAGGACCGAGGTCTGAATAGAGATTGAGAGTCGCAAACCAAGCACACAGTGGGTACACCAAATGCCACTTTAAAATCTCTACAGCGGAGCCAAACGTAACACGCGGACCTAGGAGCCCTACTGGTCAAGGTTTCAATCTTTAAACACTACGCATCTATGTCCAACCCACCTCTCTAAACGATGAAGCAAAACGAACACGAAACCGGTTATGGGTTTCTAGGGTTGATGTGGAAGAACAACAGCGAATCTCCAATTTGGTTACGGTGCTCGTGATCGTAATGACCGAGGTCTACTTCAAAGAGGACCGAGGTCTGAATAGAGATTGGGAGTCGCAACCCAACCACAAAGTAGGTACACTAAATGACACTTGTAAATGTGTAGCTGTGCCAAAATTGCTCGCGAAACTAGGACCCGTATTGAACAAGGCGTCAACCTTTGCACACTAGCCTCGAAGTCCACCGAGGCCTAGGCTATCCCGTTTGATGAGACAAATGGAGGACGACGCCGCTTATGGTGGGTCAGGGTTAGTGGGAAGAGCAACACCGAACCAACAATTTGTTACACTCCTTGTGATCGTATACATCTAGGTCTATTTAATGTGGACCGATGTGTGAATAGATATTGCGAGTCGAAATCCAACCACACAGCGGATACACCAAATGCCACATGGAACTCGTTACAGCTGCGCCAATCGTTGCGCACGGATGTAGGGGCCATAGTGTTCAATGCGTCAACTTTTAAACACTTCGCGTGGAGGCCCAGGCAATCTCAGGCTTTATCATTCTGATGCGTCCGAAGGAAGTCGAAACTTGTGAAGGGGTGTCAGTGTTAGGGGAAGAACAACACCGAACCACCAATTGGGTTACGGTGCCTATGATCGTAATGACCGAGAGCTGGATAGAGATTGCGATTCGCAATCCCACCACACAACGGATACACCAAATGCCACTTGGAACTCGTTACAGCTGTGCCAAAGTTTGCTGGTGGTAGAGCGAGCCGTAGTTTTCAAGGCATCAACATTAGAACGCTACGCCTAGTGACCCACCATAGCTCAGGCAATGTCATTCTGATGAGTTCAAAGGAGGAGAAAACCTGATATGGGGTTTTAGGATTTGGGGAAGAACAACATCGAACCACCAATTCTGTTACCATCGTTGTGATCGTAATGATTAAATTCTACTTCAGTGAATACCGAGGTCTGAATACAGATTGGGAGTTGCAATCCAACCACAAAGCTGGTACGCCAAATGCCACTTGGAAATACCTCTTTGCCAAGCGTTGTTCGCAGACCTAGTAGCCGTAGTTTTCAAGGCGGCAACGTTTGAACACTAGGGTTCGAGGTCCACCCCAGCTCTGGATACATCCATCTGATGAGTCCAAAGGAGGACGAAACCGGTTACCGGTTTTAGTGTTGATAGGAAAGAACAACACCGAACCGTCAATTCGGTTACAGTGCTTGTGATCCTAATGACCGACGCTTGGTTCAAAGAGGAAGGAGGTCTGAATATAGATTGTGAGTCGCAATTCAACCACACAGCGGTTACACCAAATGACACTTGGAACTCTTTACCGCTGGTCTCCAACTCAGTCTATCTCCATCTTTATCTTTGTTTATCTTTACTCGTGCTCCTGTGGGGCACGATACGTGGGTCGTACCACGAGATGCCTATCTCATAGGATTCGCGAACACATCCCAAAGTGGTTTTACAAAGGCGAAGCGAAGTCCAGCAATAGTTCCATCTTATCTCACCTACTAGAGTGCAGGCACGCAGGAACGGAAAATGATTTTAGAGTCATCTATACTGTTCCTGAACGTTTCACGCGCGGATTCCGGACGCATCTTCTGTCTATTGCGGAAGCTATCTACATCCGCCACCTCAAGCCAGAACTGTGTGTACAAAAACAGTTTGTACGTCCTTTGCTTCTACCGTGGCCTACAACTTCGGCTATGATTTCCCCTGTACACACTTCCCACTTCCAAGGACCCCGTGATTTATTGATTTGTACCCGTGAAATTAAACATTTTGTTCAGTACGGAGCCCAATCCGGCACATTTAGTACTTTTTCCTCATCATGTAATGTTTGAGTCTGATGAGAATTACCGAAAAGAATTCTTTACTCAGATTCTGCCTCCCTTGATTCATTCTAATAAATGGGAATTTTTGGATTGCTGAGGAGCAGCATTCCCCGTGATTCAGTCCATCTGATAAGTCCAAAGTGGTCGAAAACCGTAATGATATGGGTCTGGATTAAGTGGAAGAAAAACACTGATCCACAACATCGGTTACGGTCGTCGTGATTCCAAGAACTGTGATATCTGTGTGTTGAAGGATGCGCTGAATTCCCAATCGTTGGTCGAAATCCATCGTAACTTGACCAACAGCGCAGTCCCAAAACTGATCACACAATGACTTTGTCCAAACAAAAGCGCTCTTTTTCTTGGGTGGTCAGTTTGCGCTCATCATGTCCTTCAGCCTAAGAAACAACTTGGACACAACTATCCTGGCCAACAATTCTTTCCGGCATTTTGCTAACTCCCGTCTTGTCTGCATAAGGTTTGTCCATGAAATATCTTAGAAAGATCAGATGAAATATTACTTATCCTGGAAAAGGGCTGTAGATTGCAGAAATGCTTCCGCTTTGTCGGCGCAGGTCACTCAAACCTGGAGCCATCTTGACTCGCTGTAGTGCCTCAAGTTTGCGTGAAGAGAGACATGCATACAGTTAGCGGACAAAGGTACGAGACTTAGCATGTCATGTACGAAGTCCAACTGACCCAGGTCATTGCGTTGCTTTATTCTTATATACTCTGTACTCGAATCGAAACCATTCAAGAAATACTTGACGACGCTCCGTGTGTCCATTTAGTTAAGCTTAGTGGGGTCTGCGCTGGAAAGAATAATCCTACAGTCCGCACATAATCTTTGGAAACCGTGTTCGTGCAGATTTGCTTCGTTTATTTATTTTGAATTAACCTGTTTTAATAGAAGGTATAACTTACCGGGTGCCAACTGGTTTCCAACGAAGCCTGAATGCAATGATTTTCTGAGATTAGGGATTAGTTTGGAGAATGGAAGAGGCCCTGTTCGCTCGTATTCCAATCAGATTGAGCGTTGTCACCTCAGGCATAATTTGGCCTCTGATAGTATTGATACGCTGATCGGCACTCAAATCCAGCTAATTAGAAAGTCTCAGGTATACGCTTAGCCATGCGCTCTGCCAATAAAGTGATTTTTGAGTAATTCAATTACTTTACCATTGCTAACATTTATAACAATTTCTAAGATAGTTCGTGAACAAGTTTAACCAATTGGCTGACCACAGATACTGCACAAAACGACGGCTAATCAAATCGGAAAGTGTAAAACCTCAACTGGCTTACTTTGACCTTAAAACACTTAGGATGAACTTGTCAATCTAAATGGAACACTGAATTATTGTTCCTACAATTTTAGGTATGAGTTTAGCTCAGCGAGTTCCCTCGATTTGTTGAAATTGGCGTGGCCTCCTTCAATCGGATCTTGCACATATTTCTGTCAATTTGCTTTTCGTTTATCCGTGCGTAAGCGCTAAATCAACTGATGTGCCATGTTCGAGAAATAGCGTATCCGTCTATATTGCACTAAAAAACTGATTTGGAAAAATGGTTCTCGACTAACGTCTGATACTGGGTAAACACACGTACCGTACCGTAAGATATATGTTCAATCGTACCTCAAGTTCAACTAATCCTGTTGGTCGGATTTTATACAGAGGCTTGATCTGGTTCGGGTTTCCTAACCTAGGCAAATGCAAAATACCATTTTCGTTACCTTTATCAAACTGTTTCATGTATTTTTCGCTTGTATGCGACCAATCTACGGTTAGTAAGCTCCAGCTGAACCGTATCAGTGGATGATAATGTAGGAGTTAATGCTGCTCATCTTTAATTTATTTTACTAGTAGGGAAGGGGCATTCCTTCCTATCGAAATTCAAGGACACGGCATTGGGGATTCGCTTCCAGGTTGAATCAACAACCTTATATTTTACAGGTAGCCGCAGTTTAAATGTTTTAAATATTTATTTGGTCCCGTCCTTAAATACATGAATGATGTATTCGCAGTAATGTTAGACACATTTGCACAGGCATAATCATGGTGATGCAAAACCTATGGACTGATGAATGTACTATAGGTGAAAATTATTCTGTAAAATATGCATAACGAAACAGCAATCGCTCCACAAATTATCTTCCATTGGATGTTGTGTTCCATCAGCTTGCATTTTATTCTACAAGACTTGGATTCCGGAAGCTTTGTGCACACAACTTTCAAGACACTGTAATTCCTTATTTTGACTGCCGATTTGGGAGCATTAACTGATAAGGTTTTAACGGTATGTTTGCTTATGAAAGCTACGTCACCCTAATGCAGGTCAGTGCGATGGCTAGAGTTAGGGATGTTCGCTCGGACATTTGTATGGAGACAAGTAACTCGTACAGTGCCTGGCTTTTCTCGTTTATAGATGGAATCCGTTTCTGAGCTTCCATCAACGCCACCGACTTAGTTACGGCTGTAACTTTAAATGGACTGGAGAGATACACTTTTCATGCATGTGCTATCATAGCAGTGAATTAGGCTGTACGAGATGTAGACACAAATGCTACAGTGCAAGTAGAATGCATGGTTCTTTCCTTCGTCTTAGAGGAAAAGCTTGAAGAAGTTGGTTGATAAATAATGAATCACTATCAGCAACGGGCAGAAAGCAATTGCTTAATAACTCCCGTACGAGAACCGGAGTTGTGATAAGAAAATGGATGTTAAATGTGACAGGTAAAGGAAAAATGCTGTTTTGATGTGACTTACCAAATTATGCACCCGGACACATGCTGGATTACTCACTTGTACGTAACGGAGGGGACTGATGAGCACGCTGTTTGTTGCAATCCGTCTTCCGACGGAAACAGACCACATTAGGTAATATAAAAGATTAGAAAATCCGCCAAATGTTTTCTATTAGCCACCAATGTGGTGACGAAAAATACGTGAGGAAGTAGAATATTCCACTTTCTACAAACCCGAGGGGGAAATGTTTATTCGGCAATCATATCGATTGTATTGTTTGGTTGGAGGTTGAGCTGGTGGCTCCTCAAGTTGGTATTGTGGCTGACTTGCACAGGATGGCGACAGGCGTTATTGGGATTATACAGTAGTTGGTACACCATAATAAGGTCACCACGTAGGTGCAAGTATTCTTCCATGTACAAACATAAAAATTGAGATCTGAGTTAATAGGAGACGAGAAACCACCCTTTAAGAACATTCGTCGCCCTGCCTGTGCAGGTTAGAGCGTAACGGCATCATGTTTGCGCTCAGGTCGGCAAGCTTGGATCACGCGTTCTATGCAGAGCCTCACGCAGGCGTTCGGCATTTGTGGAAAGTTTTCGTCTCCCAATTCTTGAAAGCCCTACATAAGATGCCAACGTGCCGGCTGGAACTTCTTGAGGCTTTTTCGGTTTTCTTCTCGCAACTATAGGTCGCCCTGCACGATTAACCCGTGGTCGCTTTCTTGAGTAGCAGGTGGCAGATGCTGTTGTTCACCTAGTTGATGTGCATGAGTAAACTGTTGGCGTATGATCAGAACGTTACATTTCGCAAAGTCAAACTGGAGCTGATTTTCCGATGACCATGTACAGGCCCTTTTTACAAATCTTTGTACTGCGCCTACCTTGTTGTTCAACCGCAGTGGCCGCAGCATGTATAGTAAGCACCATACTATCTACTGGACGTTACATTTGGACCCCGCGATGCAGTCCCCGAAGCTTATTGATGCGAATTATATTAGTCGGACTGGCTTGGACTCCGATCTTATCGCAAAAGCCATTCCATTGTTTTAAATCATCCAACTGCTTACTCCTAACTAGTTTGTCTTGGACACAGGAACTTTGGCGCATATACAGGTCAAGGCCCCAGATTTCCCACTGATATTTAGTGATGTGGAAAGCACGGTTGTCAAGGAATTTGGCGACGTCTCTGCATGTTGAACCAGATGCTTGACCCGTTTTGTTGTTGTACGTGGTGAAGGTATTGTGGTCCCCCTTTGATTATACCGAGGAGCAACTGTTTCATGAGTGGATTGGTTCTTAGAGCGCTTTAGATTTCCCTGGTCAATCGAACGGTTGGGTGCTAGAGATGTTGCATCAATCGATGCATTGGATAAGTTGATGTGGGCGGTACGGCTAGGCGTGCTTCTATTGAACACGATGATGATTTGGTTTGTGGATCCTAAGGTTGCTACTAATGCGTAGCCGTGTGAACGCCTGCCCTTCTCCATTGGTCTAGAGGTAGCAATTGAGGGAGACATTTGAGGTACACATGCGCCATTAACCACTGGATCGAAGCATTATTTGCATTCGAACGATGTCCAGTTTCTGCGACTTAGCTGGCGTACTTTATTGTCCATTTCAATATGCGTTGAACTAATTGAGCAGTAGTAGATTTTGGACAGGATGTCGGTTTTCGGACACTGACGCATTTCGAACGATACTGGTCTTTGCAATGTGTACAAGTCATCCCCTTTTTACTACATTAGCACAAGTTTGATTGGCACAGAATACTTTGTTTCGGGTTACCGGTGTGGTTGTCAGAATGGCCGATAACCCTGGAAGAAATCCAAGATGGCGGGCACAGACGACAGCTGCGCTAATCAACGAGCACTGCAAAATTACTCAGAGAACACACACTAAATTAGCACATATCGAAGAGTACACCAGAAGAGATGTATGGGTGCACAATTCACGCAGAAATATCACCCATAAGCCTGAAGTCCATAAGGAAAAGTGGAATACATCACAGAAATCCAAAATCCGCGGAGTCCAAGGGTATATTCAAAAAGGTATCGTTTGTGTTTGATTTGGTATTAGCGGATCAAATAGACAACGGAGACCCGCGCATTTGGACAAGTTATACAAACGACCCAGATTGAAAAACTTAAGGGCATGCAATTTCGTATCCGGCTTCTCTCGATGCTCCCGGCAAATGACGTTGGTTTATGACATGTTTATCACTAGCGTGGTGACGAGGGTGGCAAAGTGCTTCCAGGGGATATCGGAAGGAAGAAAACTAAATCCTTGAACGAAGTCAGAGCGTCTGCCGTAATTATGCAACCTAAATTTCCTCGCTGCTCTTACTGATGTATTCCTTATAACAAGTGTAGTGATCAAGAAAACGGCGGAAATACTCATGATAATTCTCCCGATCTCATAGGTGCAAAACGCGCATTTGAGGTGCAAAGGAATCTTCGAAATTTTCGTTCTTGTTATTCCCGGTGTACCGCATATCGTGTCCTCTCACAGTGCTGTGCCATCCGGCCTATGCTGCTGTCTTAAACTGTTGACACTTCACTGACTACAGCGCAAGCTGAACAGTCGTCCATGAAGATGCGTTTATTGCATTAAATCTTCAAAAAATTGATGCGGTTTAAAGCGCATTCACCGTACAGCCGAATAAGCAGCACGCGCTGAGTAACATGCATGGTACGTGATCTCGATTGCGTTACATGCCAAAGCTACATTATTGTGGCCGTGCATCCAGGACATTGGCATGACTAGAGTTATTGCAGCTAATCCAAAACACCTGGTTCGCAGAGATGCCATCGCCGGTGCACATTCACGCCGCAGCTTTGGTTGCGCGCTTCTGCTTGCCTACGCCGCCTTCGCATCGTAGCCAAAAGACACACTGACAAACATCAATCGCTACAACGCCTACGGTAAGCTATTACCTACTGCAGGCAACGGAAAGTTAGCTGAGAGTTAACGACCGCAGGAAACAAGTTGCGGCTGTTTATACTCATTTCGCTCAATGACCAAAACAGGTTCATGTGTCCTGCTAGTGAGTAGTTCAACAGCTTACGCCTTCACTCAGCTAAGCCCTGCAACGAATGACCCGTTTCCGAGAATTTCTACGTCCTTTCCACTAAGATGAGAGAGAAATTCATGCATATGCACGCGCAGTAACAAGTTGCGAATTCCGCTAAAATTTGGATGGCTATTGGATGGTAGGGACAACAACCGTAAAATGTCGGCTTTCATCATAAGCGAGCCACGGTAGGTAGGCGCACGCAGTCTTCGGTCATCTTCCGCCATACTGTACACATCTATTCCACTGATAATTGCGTGCTTCCATTATCTCATATTTACGAGCAACTTCTAGCGAGGTTTGAAGTAAATATGACTATCAAGATCCCGACGGCTGGGGTAAGCATGGCGGACTGTGCAGCCCAGTCCTTGACTATAGGTGCTGCTCCTATCCCTTGAAGAACGGCCTGTAACACTGTAAGGAAACCGACAACAAGAGCCTAGTTTCTTAACGGACGTTTCAAATATCACAAGTGGCTCACATTTGACTAATGCCGTTCCTCGCTTTATCAGAGTAACTACAAGTATGGCTAGTTCCAACCTTGTGACGGAGTGCGTAGAAAGTGAACAACCCAATATTAGCGAAACTAGGGTTACGAATGCTTTCAAAAAGAGATATCATATTAAATTAACATCAAAATTAACTGGATCGAAAAATGAGAAGTGTAGCGGGGTATTTCCAGTGAAAGCACCATCGAGTATTCAATCAGCAAACGCATCATATGTAAAGGTGTAAGCAACAACTAACTGTACCGATCGTACTGGGTTCTGATATCTCAGAATCAAAGTTGACATTAATAAGAGGAAGGTAGTTAGATTACCTAAATATATGGGACTTAAATAGTAACCTAATCGGAGTTCTACGGAAGCCTTTATACGACATGTTTATTACGCCACTCAACCAAGCATTTCCGAGAGCAAATACTTCTGCGCGTGGTGTTGAGATCTGTTAATGATGTAGAAACTATACTACCAGCGACAAGTGGTGTCCGAAATGAACACTGTTCCATCCGTGGATTTCCACGCATCCCATGGGGCGAGCGTTATCTTGTTAACTGCAACTGGATGGTCGTCCGGAATTTAACTTTAAACAGAACCATACTACTGCAAGTGGTTTCTGAAACTAACGCATATAATGAGCAACCAATAATAACCGACGATAAGAAACAGTTGTGATAGATTCGTGAAACACTCTGCATGGATGAACTGTTAGCAAAATCCTAGTTACGGCTGCATAACTCGGCGAAGTACAAAGAAAGTGACCCGAGAGAGTTGGAGCTGGTCCGACAGTCAAAACATATAGTAGCACAGCTGCTAAAATGCTGCTACATGTAGCATTACAGGCTATCATAGGAGCTTCGGCCAACGACACAGCAGATGAGATATGGTTATACTCTATTATCGCAGCGACCTCGAAGGTGCAATTTTGATGATCTGCAAACTCACGTTAACGACGCACACTGTTGCCGTTTTCGACTATGACACTGTGACACATGTATCGCAGCTGTTGCTTATCGCGCCCTGACGTCCACTCCGGACGTGGATACCAGCTTGATACGTGTCCTGAACAGAGTAACACGCAGTGGATACAGCCACATTCTTATCTCCGGGGACGTCAATCTACACGATCTGGAGATATCGGCATCAACCAGTGAACAGTTCAAAAACAGATTTGCATGAACTGATCGTTGATATTCCGTTATACAAGCATGTCACCAAGACTACTATACTCAGGACGGCAAACAAATCATCCATAGTGGAACTTGTGCTCACGAATGGACAGCTCATGTTGGCCAAGTTATTGATGGATAGTCCATCAGATCTCAGTGAGCATGTAGTAATAACGTTCAACTATGTGTGTTATGAAGTGTATCCATCAGAACACTCATGACTAACTCATCCAATCACGCGCTAAAAAGTAGTGAAAGAACACGGCGATACATCTGTTTGGGAATCCTCAAACAACTGTCAACTTGACAACATTTGGACAGAGTTCGTGGCTAGACCCAACGGAATCATCAACAGAGCATCAGAGACCAAGCCTCATCTTCCCCAAAAATGCCTATAATTCTAAGCAGCAAGAGTCGAAAATGTCTGGCGACAAGGGATGCGGTATGGTGTGTCTATAATATTAACCCAGACGCAAAGACGTAAGGCAATTTCCTGACTCATCGCAACAAAATAACTTATCAACAATGCCTAATCAAAAAATTCCCGAAAAACAACAATCTTCGCAAAATGCATTATGGCAGCTTACCACATTTCGCTACAGGCGATAGAGCAAAAGCGCGGAACAAACAACTACAATACGCCCCAATTTGCAAAATCGCGGAATCTAGCTGTTTCGTAAGGTAGTGCAGCTTACCGACTTCATTGTGTACACATATAATTTTCAACCCGTCAACAGCGCTAAAGAACTTACTCTCACTGTGCTGCCATAGCTCATCGGAAGACTACAATGTCCGTCCCAAAACCCTGAAGGCTGCGGCCATAAAGCTGGCTGAACCACGGTGACATTTCTTCCATAGGTGATTTGATGAACAATTAGTCTACAGTATGGAAAACTGTAGCATTAATATTCTAAATTTTAAAGACAGTAACCGTTCACAGCTTGCAACCCATCGCCCAGTTACTCTCCTTCCTGTGCTCGCGAAGCTGATGAGAGCCATCTTTGCTCAGACTCTAATGTACTACCTGTAAAAATGAAACATCTTTCCAACGGAGCAGCTAGGCTCTTGGTAACACAGGTCATGCATCAGCAACCAACTTATTGCACCAGATAGTTGGACGGAAGTGGCTGATGTTGGAGTCAGACTTTACCTGATCTATCTGGACTTCTCCAAAGCTTTTGACCACCTGGATCACCGCATCCTACATCACGGATTAAATAGCTACAGCATTGAAGATCTTGTATTTGGTGGGATTGGTAACTTTATCAGCAACTGAAGCTTCAACTGCGCTTTAGGGGATTACTCTCTAACCCTAATTAGGTGGAATGTGGTATACCACAAGACTCAGTGCTGAGACGGCGCTTATTCATGGTGTTTAATAACGATGTGGAAGGAGTTATGTACTCAAATTTCCTGCTTTTCGCCGATGACGTCAAGATACACCGGCTGTTTATTATCAAGGTGAAGCACCATCAACTTTAACCCGATCTAGATTGCATTTACGAATGTTTGAAGAGGAACCTGCTTCTGTTGAACACAGTTAAACGCAACGTGATCCATCTGCCTCATCAGCCGGTGGGAGCTGACAAGCTTGCAGAGCAAGCCTTGCAGAAAGCCAATCGCGAGCGTGACCTAGGTGTACAGAAACAGGAAGATATCGGGTGTTCAAAACCCGCACAAAAGTCGACGAGAACCGGCAATCAACATTGCAGCTTGCTTCGCAGAGCGTTCGGTCTTTTCAAAGCCACAATCTCGCCCTTAAGATTAAAAATCTACGTGCCACCACATTTGGAAGAGGCGATCCAGGCATAGTAACCGTTGCACGAACAGGATTTCGTTACGTTTGAGACGCTCAACTAGGGGCAAACAAGGATGTCTTTGGCCTCTTTCATCTGCCCTGACAGCTTAGATTAAAATCTCTAGAAACGTACATCAATCGATATCGAATTTGCTGGGGGATCTCACAACAGTTTTTCCGATTTTGAAGATCTAAATCCACATGTGTTGCTCGCTGCTGGAATTGAACTACAAATGTAACCTAAGAGGTCATCATCTGAATCTGGCAATACTTCAGACCCGGCTCGAGTGCTGCAGTAAATTCTTTTGCCTTTGCCTGTGCCAAGCTTGGAACGCCCTAACTAAATATGCGGTCTCTGCTCCCAATCTGACGATATTTATAAAACGAGTTGACGATGCGTCGTCACATTTGCAACTCATTTTCTGACTTATTAGCTAGGGGCTACAAAACGCAATCAAACGGTGTTTTACCAAACTCCTATACAATGGGTTTTTGGATTTATAATTTTAATACGGAACATCTCCGCTATTCTATAGAAGTCTATGGTGTGTTCACGGAAATAATGTTCAGTTTAGCAAGCAATTTAATTTTCACAGTAATTTCCATCTCACCGGACTTGTTAGGCACTATTTTTACCCGTAATGCACTACTTTCCATTGATCCAATTTTCGCATAATTTCCATCAAATTCATCCTTAACTATTTTAGTAAAATTTTAGGTTCGGTTGTCACTGGGCCCAAAGGAATTCTTCAAATTCACCTTCATCGTGGTCACGAACAATTGATAAGTCACCAGATGCACGAAGTCCAGTGAATGAACTGAATGAAACAAATTAACTACTTTCAATATTACAATTCATTTACATCTGTGGATTGTCACCCAACTGCCGTCTCGTCTAGTAGGAGAAGCCGGTACGGTGCGTGGTTAACATAGGCTGAAACCGAGAGCATGCGAAATGTGCATGCGGAATAATTTCGTGTGGTGCAAATTTTGATCGTTCGATGACTGCTTTCGAACAAACGCGTGTGGTCTTAAATGTGATATGGTGTGTCAATAATTTCAATCTACTTAAGTCCAACTCAGGCTAATGTGACTATACATCCAGACCGATCGACGTGGCTGACTTCGAAATTTGTATCAACAAGTTGATTCTTTGAAAATCAAATACGTTTTTCGGCTAAGCGGAAGGTTATTTATGGTGTGATTCGAATGAAAGGAGAAGCCGATGGTTGCTCCTCCTTGATAATTTTGGTTAAGTGCGTGTCAATTAATTTTTCCGTTGTCGTGAATAATCCAGAACACATTATATGTGTCAGTCGGACTAGAAATTCCATTTATTTAATTTACGAGTGGTATGCAAGTACGCTTGTGGGGAAATCAAATGCAAAAGGGCAATTAAATCTTTGAAATACAATATATATCATGCGAATAAGTGAAAGTATAGAGGATGAACTAAATGCATAAAAATATGTGTTGGTCTGGTGAGAGAAATGCTTAGATTTGCCAATGACCAAGTTCAACAGTCCGCTACAACCCTACATCCTACAAACTGATGATCAGATTATTTCAAGCGTATCCTATCGCCATTTACGACTGAGCGATAACCAAGTTTCTTAGTTATGCGGTTCGGCTCGAAGTTTGAAGTGTTATTTGTACTTAAGGGGCAGTTGTACCTCGAGCCTTCAATTTATAATAACATCGCTTGAACTAGGGCAACCAAATGCTTAATCTCCGCCACCCATAAAACTTACTGTGCTGCAGATGCCGTGGCAATCAAAAGATCCGGGAAATTGCCACTACTTTCAGTAAAGCTAGTGGAACCCATCAGCTCAAATCACATAGTCCTTACCAAGTTGATTATACCCGAGGTGGTCGGTAGATCGACAAGAGTGGGAGGGTTTTGAATTCCAGATAGAAGGAACTCCTGGTCAAATGGATTCAACGTGAGGTCAGCCATCCCACACCCAGAATTTCGTGCGCACGCAAAACCGCCAGCAGCATCGGTAAGCAGACATGTTTTCTTGACCAGTTATCGGATTGACCCCGCTCCACATTTCAGAGACTGCGTCATCCAAATCCGCGCTTGTTGCAGCCGGCCAAGGTCGCAACTATAAGCCAGGTAAGACCGACGCTGAGTGCAGAAACAGTCCGTTTCTGACCTACGGATAACCCGGTCTTAGACGATTGCCGCTGTTCGCTTCTTTGCATTTGATTGGTCAGTAACCTCCTTGGGGGTATAAAATACTTTCGAGTTATTGCATTGGCGCTGATGAGAGAATACGAAATGCGCGCATTTACCAGTGATCGTCTTCTCGTAATGTTATGCAAAATACTGAAGGGAACTAACTGTTTATTAAAAACCAAACAGTTTATTTCACGGCGGGACGGGAGACTGTGACGGCATAGTGACAGATCAATGCTAACATGAATGATTTTCTTGAGACCGGTCACACTTGCAATTGTAGTGTCTCACTGACGTAAATCGAACTTGGCGTAGTATGTGAACTGATGTTGTGCATCCATTCACACGGGACTTACACTGTGTGGTTCAATTTAGCAACAAGTCATGCCCTAGTTACCTCGCTCTCACATGTTCATCTGACCAATCTACGCGACCCTTAGCCAGGTAAGGACAGGTTCTCATGGCTTGTTGCAAGTGTCCACTCAGTTGTGTAGGTGGCCACTAGCTCTTTTTGCTACTCGACCCCTGCTTCAGTCGAGCGGGTGTATCAGGTGTCTGTCGTCACTGTGACAGTGCAGGTCATGGTTACTGACCCAGGGAGTGTGTTTGGTCTGCGGGGAACCAGGCTTGCATGCCTGACCTGCCGGTACGATCAACCGGCTGTATAGAGTTCGTAGACCTCGGAATTTCCTGCTTTGAGGATGTAGAAGGGAAATAAAAGAAACTAAAACTTTATTGGAGAAGGCATGCATTTTGTCCAGTTTGGCAGAAAAACCGTTAAAACGAAATGTAAGAAGACAATCCGATTGGAGAGATTTTCCGTTCATTAAGAAGGCAAAACTCGACAACGATTCGCATGTTCCTTGTAACAAATGCAAATCCGAATTTTCTATTGCTCACGTTGGCACAGCATAAAACAATTTAAATCGGATCGTTATAAGGTAGCAGTGTTTGCGACAGCATCTTCTACCTCTGAAATAAGACGTTCCGAGCAGTATAGTTTGGAAAGACCGAAGCCAATTTGGCAGCCATACAATGTACCTCACGTATCACACAGTATTTCATAGGCAGCATTTTCACTCTATGAATTGCATCATAAATTTGGTAGAGACATTGTTTGAGCAGAAGTATTTTTGTGACTACACAAAATATGAGGTAATAACAAAAATAACAACTAATATCCTGTTCCCATTGACCAGAGATAAACTTCAAGGAAAACAGAAGTCAATAAAATTCATATCAATATTCACAGACGCCTCAAGTCACAAGGAAGTAAAGGTGTTTCAATATCTTGTGAGATAATTTATGCCTTCACTGTGTATCGTCAAGTTATTAGAACTGGAGTCAATTGCGGATGACACATCGGGGCGCCATTTCTAAAGTTATAAACAATGTATTTAAACAAATTAATATAACCAGATAAGTGTAAGATTTTGTGCTGTAAATGCCAACACAAATTTCCCGGCGTTCAGAGAAGAGGACCAAACACGATATTAGCAAATTGAAATCTACGCCTAGCGAAACACATGTGGGAATTGGTTGCGTGACTCACATTGTCAAAAACACATTTCAAACGGCAGCTAGCGATCGTCCTATTAATGTTGAAACGGCTGTGGCGAAAATATATACTTACTTGTACATTTACACTGTTAGTGTTGACAAACTAAAGGAATTCTTTAATTATAAAATGGTGGCAAACCAATGCATTCTAGGATGTGAAAAAGCCATACAACTGTCACTTTTACTAACAGTGGAGGTAAGGCAGAAGTTATTTCAGCGTTAAATCCCATTTTGTCTTGATAGAAGTGTCCCACCATGCCATAATCTGTCTCTCCTAATCTCCTTGCTCTGAAATGTAAATCTTTATACAAAAGTTTTGCCGTTTTCAAAGCTAATGTACTATGGAGTAACAAAATATTCCAAATTATCAAGGGAAGTCAAATTAAGCTTCACTCGTATAGGTACATTTTCAGCAATTATGCACCGTCACTGCGAATACTAATACAAAACTGCATGACGGAGAAATAATAATTAAAAGCGTTAAAAGAAATTCGACACCTACGTTTAAGCATGCGGTAACGAAGTGGATATTTACTTGCGTTGTGTCGATTGGTAAGCGTGATAAATAAGGTAGTATAAAGGTTCGATACGACCTACGCAAAGATAAAAATGTAAGCTTTGTCCACTTTTACATTAGCTGGGACAACAGTAAACATTGATTGCACATTCCATCCTAAGGCCAGTTACGCCTGAGGTTGCAGTATTTGGGGTAGCAACTTCTACCACTGAAAAACGAATACCCGGTCAGAAAAATTTTGGAAACACATAGACTAAGTTAACAGCCGCACAAGGTACCTTCTCTTATTACGTTGCATTTCATAAACATGATTTCAACTCCAACGATTTGGCATTCATTTTTCGAGCCAATGAGCTTCGCGCTCTGTGCAATACGTGATTCTCATTAATCGTGAATATTAGATATTGTTTAAAAATGCTGCTTCTCAGTTTCATGTTGATGGAAGTTTGTCACATCAGTGAATATGTTAGAATGAACACTCGTGGTCTTGTCTGAAACCGATTGAGCAGCGTAACCACACTTGTTTCCCGAAACGGCGATCAATATTGCGACGGGAGATTAGACTACGTGGCAGCGAGTAGTCTTCATGCGGCATTGCTTTCCAAGGCGTCTTCCTCCAAACGTCAACTTTCGTGTTTGCAAAACCTACTTGTAAGGAATGTCTACTTTTCTGTGGTAGGTTGTTGAAAAGTAAATCTGAGTCAACACGAGCCTTGCCACCAGGCCTTCCGCCATTAGCTGAGATAACACAAAGCATCTAGTGCACATTACTTGCTTAGGCCAATTACGCCTGTCGAAGCGTCACGGCAAGTCTGCCGCAGTAGTTATGTAAGTAGGCTCTGCTGTTTCGATTACGTACACCCCTCAACTTTCCAGGCAGTCCAGCACACCGCATGTATCAATCGGTAAACTTGCCTTGTGGTGTGCCGTAGTTTGACACCACTTCAATCATCCGCGCATGATCCAGCGATTTCACGGTGGACACGGGCATGTAAATATGCACTCAGATTCTTGAACACCGGTCGGCACAATCATGTGCCCGGGTGAGACATTTGGGGATAGACCCACATCTACTATTAGACAGTTGGCAAATTGTGCGCTTTACCTCATCCGCGAAGGAGAGACCCTTTGTTAGGCAATAAAAGCTTAGAGGGACCAGACGTTTGGGACTTATCATACATCGGCACACACATATATATTTTTGCTCACATGCTTGTTTGTTCGTCAGCTTGTCTACTTTCGCAGCAGAGCGAATGTGACTTACGCGCCCTTTGGTACACATGGGGTGGTGCAAGTTTTTAGAATGCTACAGCTTTGTTTATTGTAAAACGTGGGTGTTATTTGACGCGATGATCACTTGGAATGTTTGCGCAAGTTCCACATTGTGTCTGTCTGTCAGCAGGTCTAGGGCGATTGACGAGGCTGAAAATTCGTTTAGCACAAGTGTACCACTTGTGATGAGAGTGAAGGTCGTTTGCAAGACGTGTAGTCTCACCCACTTCGGCGAATGCTCGGCAATTCTCACATGCAGCTGACGCTCCGTTATAACCATGTAGTCTAGCTTGCAACTAACCATACATTGGTAAAGAACCTGGGTACGTTTAAACAGAGGTATTGGTGGATTAACCGTTAGAGTAGGGTTGCGAGTCGTTGTGTACATTAATATCGGTTTCTCCGCGGGGTACACAAGTACTACTGTGAAGTTCAAACGTCGTTGAAATACTTAGCCTTCATCCTCTCCCATAAACGGTAGTTGTCGCTTTACTTTCAATTTCTGTACAGTGGGTATTTGCTTCTCTGTCATCTGCTTGCTCAATTGAGCGACGAAAGCAGACGAATACCCGTATTCTGTCAGGGTGTTTTGAGCAGTTGCCTCTCCTGTTCGAGAATGTTAGAGTGAAATTTTTCTGGCTCCGTCGGACAGAGTCCGCACCAGTCGCTGTTTGGAGCGCTTTGGGATGATACTATGAAAGTTCAACTACTGAACCATCCAAATGGGTTTGTAGTAGACAGATATATTTATCTATCCATCGTTCCTGCGTTCTATCAAACGGTCCAACTGCGGCAAACTATCATTATGTTCATGTTCGGTGTCACTGTGATGGTTTGGTGCAGGCCGTTTTATTCTTTACTTGGTATAGTGAGATAGGCTTCTTGACTACCAATGAGTAGGATGTCGTCTAGATACCTGCGAAAAATCCCGGCTTGGTTAATTTCCTTCCTGTCTTGAATTTCGAGGTGAGCAATGAAAATATACGCTAGCACTGGTTCGAGCTAATAAATTGGCGATAACATCCACTTGTCGATAGCCTTGTTTTTGAAAATACAATTTTATATTCCATGTGCACAGGAGTAGCATTCTTTCCAATTCCGAAACTGGAACGCTTATTTTCAAATGAATTTCTGTAACAGTTACAAATAAACTGAATGGTCGCTTTCACTGGCACATTGATGAACTGTGACGCAATGTCAGTGCTGGAAAAAATTTTGCCTTACAGCTCTATGCTCTTCAGTAGCTGCACTAATTCGTATGTGTACTTTAGAGTATGATTAGTCATTGGACTTCCTGACTGGCTCAAGTAAACTGACTAATTATTTAGCCAACTTATGTTGCGACAAATTGCTCATAGATAAAATCTGTCTCAGGGGCACACCATTCTGGTGCAGTTTTGGCAACCCATAGAGCTGTGGTATTTGCGTGCCCCTGGGTCTCTAGGATTTAGCGGTCTCAGCCTTAATATTGTTTCCCTCCAACAACGTTTGTAACATGGTGTTTCTGCTCCTCTCTATTTCAGTTGAGTGAACTGGATAATGGTGTAGCTCCAACTTGGTACGATCATTGAGTATTTTCATCATCTTACACGCATAATTGGTTTTATCCAGCACTACAGCACCTGACCTCTTATATGGATGCCGTAGAACTATTTTCCTTTTGATCTGTGTTACTACAAGATCTTCAAACATTTAGATTTGGGCAGTGACTTTTTTTCCGAACTCATAAACTGGTACTGATAATCGAGATCAGCTAGTTTTGCCTTTAGCCACTCTTCGTTATCCTTGGAAGTTGGCGTGTGGCCAGCATGTTGTCTGTAAACGCCTCAAGATGCGCCTGAGTTTCTAGGCTGTTTATATTTGTTAGTGGAACAACAAATTTTAAGCACTAGGACAGCGCCTCAATTTGTGAGCGAGTTAAAGTATAGATGGAAGATTGGTGAGAAAGGTGGATGGAGAAAAGGGTAAGCTAGATGAAATATGTCTGTGGTCCAGTGTTTCTCGAATTGCCCAGACCAGTTTTTTCTTTGTCTAGTGCACCATATCACGACAAAATTTCAAAAACTGTAGGTAGCATATCATGTTCAGTTTGTCAACTTCCGGTTGTTAAGACAGGTAGGATTAGCCATGTTGTATTCGTTTCTCTGTGGCTTCCTATATGAAGCTGCTAGAGGGCCGCCTTATTTACTAGCTTTCACGAGCATTTTTTGCGAGCGCAGCAGTTTACAGTACGTGGCGGGGAACCGGTGAAGGTTCAGACAATTTTCCAACAAATCCATTCGTACACAATTTAACGATTTTGAATTGTAAATAAATTAGATTTTCCAGATTCTTCACGTTGTTTGGGGAGGTGATTTACTCGGCTAACTGAAGAATATTTTACCGGCAATTTGTCGACAAGTAGGTTAGCATGATAGTTCAGCACAATTTATATCTTGAAAACGTTTTCTACATATTAGCAAGTGCGTAATGCAGATTGCGTGCACACATGTTTACATAGCACGGTATGAATAAGAGAACTGGCAGACGCATGCATTTCTTATTAAATATATAATTATATATGTTGTATATTCCTCTACGATGGCTGAAGCTGTTCCCTAGAAGAAACATGTCAACTATTTGTACAAGTTTTCCGTGACATTTCATTACTTCATTTTTAAAGAGAGACAGGCGCGATCGAAAATTAGGTAACACCGAACAATCAGAATCCTTCTCCTATTTTTTCTGCCATTGATTCAGTATTCTTCACGATCACGTTGCGGATATTTGGGCCAAGTAAAATATATAGTGAACGTGGCTCTTATCCAAAATGTTTTGTTTATGTGTTTCGAATACCGTTTTCGAATGCGTTATCTGGGGATTGTGATGTCCCGAACATCTTAATCACCTTTTGAACGTTTAAAGGCTTACTAATCCCAAGCTTAAAATCGCAAAGTGTATAACGTGTTCCGATATTACTTAAAAGTTTGTTCCAAATCTTCGAGTATTGGGTTAGAAATAACCGTTCTCTGATTCTCACGGTAAATTTTGGAATTATGATTTTTAGCCTTCGTTACGAATTGGATATCTGCTGTTTAGAGATATGTGTTTTCAAGACTGCGAATTTGACAATTTATGATTCTGTAAAGATAGATTCCTCTTCCGAAGTCAAACTTGGTCAAATCCATGGTTAGCACATCGCTCTGTATGTCAATATTGAGGAATATCCACATAGCGTTTTCGTGAAGCGTCTCTGGACCCTCTCAAGAGCGTGCTGTTCTAAATTCCGCAGAGTAGACTGTACCATTAACAAGTATTCCATACACGGCAACACATATGTTTTGCAAAGCGATAAGCGCGATTATTTGAGGTAAAAATGGTGGCAGATGTAACCGACGGCCATCATGATTTTCGAAAATTGAATGTCACAGTGTTCAAAAAAGTTAAACGTAACTGAATATCGCGCGTCCAAGTCGCGAACTGACCTGCATTGCGAGATATATTTGCCTTGTAGTAATAAACTGTCTGTCAGTGATTGGCATTTGTAAGATAAAATATTACACTTGTTCACGACAAATGACATCTGCCACAGTTGGCACCAGGAGTCAAGGGCAGATAGGTCATCCTGAATGAGACGTACGGCTTCCTGGGTATTTGCATGTGGTTGTGCGCAGACAACTTCAGTGTCATCAGCAAAGATAAATGCAACAACATTTATTGTTCTCAGGAATATATCGATAATATTAATTAGAAAAAGTAAAGGACCAAGAACACTCCCTTGAATCCCTCCACTAGTGATTGCTTTCGTTTCAGAGAAATGGTCGTCCATGCGCACCACCTGCTGTCTACCAAATAGATATGAAGACAGCCAAGAGAACATCGGCTCTCCAATGCCTATAGACTTCAGTTTACTTAGTAACCTTCTGTGAGACACTCTACCAAAGGCTTTCTGCATATCCAGGAACAGGATTACGACAATGTTGCCGTCGTCAATGGCAACCGTTGCGTGGTTTAAAAGGCAGTCTGGCATGTTGCGCAGGATCGACCTTGCACAAAACTGTGTTGCGAATTGCTGATAATGTTAGTGTGGTTCGAGAATATAATCATAATCATAATCATATAATCTTAATCATAATCATATATATATATATAATCATTCACGATCATTTCCATTATTCTAGATACTATGGGTGTGTGATTGATGGGGCGAATGTTTTAACCTCGTGGGCAGCACCATTTTTATGTCGCGGACTAACGACAGAAATTTTTCCATTGTGTTAGGTATACTCCGTTGTTAAAAGAGAGTGTAAAGAGGTCAAGCGAAAGAAGAAGGAACTCAGTACCACTGCTTTTATTAAACAAGTGGTGATCCCATCAGGACCTACGCACATTGAGGAGCACAAGGGAGAAACTTGACCAGTGATTTTTGCTATAGTGACTTCCATTGTGCATAGACCTTCATTGTTTTACAGCATGATAAATGTTGGTATGTCTGCTGATTCATTTAGCATTGATTTGGCAAAATAGGCACTGTAAGCTTCGTAGATATCATCTGGTGCTTCGTAATACGTTCTCTCAAGTGTGGTGATGAAATTGAAATTGTTGCTGCAACGAGAACCCCGGGCACAGAATAGTTTGGCTAGCTCAGCTGATTTGCTAGGGACATTCAGAGCTTTATACTCTTCAAAATGAGAATTTTGTCATCTTGATGCATCTGTTCTTCGACGAGCTTCGACTGATGTCATAATAGCGCAAAGTGACCTGAATTTCTGCTGAATCTTATGAAGGTTTCGTGCTGCCTTCCACGCCTTGCGATCGGATTTATGTTTAGTTTGTTAAGCACATTTTAGTGGTACTGCTTTATCAATGCAGAAGCCAATTATACTATAAAAGGGGTACGTCTAATCTTGAGGACATGAATAGAGAAAGAATGTATCACAATTCATCGAACGAACCAGGTCGTTGAAAGAGTCCCAGTTGACAGAACTGAACAGACGATAATGCATTGTGTTCTGTACATCAACTATGCGTGGACTTAGGCGGCATTTGATCACGAGATGTTCTCTCCCCGGAAATTCATCAAGCACGTTGACACGTTGCAGGTATGCCCAAGTAAAAAATGAGATCCAGAGTACTTTCACCATACAAAATGAACGGTGTCCATAACGGTCAGCGTCCTCAAGTGAACACAATCGATTTCAGGAGCACGGTAAGGGTATAGTGACAGCGCTTCCTTCAACAAATGTTAGCGAATGTTGAAGTTGTGGTTAGGGATGGTGGTGTGTAAAAGGGACGGACGTCACTTTGGTAGTATTCTGCATACTGCATCCGCAACGCGTTGCTGCCTCTTCTGCACTATCTACCACCCCAACTGAAGTGTTAATTGCGGGATACCGAGCTTTACTTTCTGGATGGTATTTAAATGCTTGTATAAGCACATTTTGTCATTAGCAAATTTACAGGCAAAGTGTTGTTAGTGATTCTGTTTGTCCTCACAGACGAGCATGTTCCAGTGGTTGTGCTGGGTCACGTAATCGCATCATGTTTTGAGACAAGGAAGAACACTGTAATTGTGGCAAGCTGCATTTCTTAGTGACATGCGTTGTCACTTTGTAGTTTCAATGAAACACGAAGGGTAGTTTGAGTAAACACCCTTTGATTCTTTAAGCGGTTGCGATTAGATTTCTTAGGTGTCAAACATACTGAATCAAGACACTCTCAGGTGAGCCACTTTTCAAGCGCTCCCAATCGGTCATCTCAAATAGGTTGTTCAAGATTTTGTACTGCGTAATAGCACGTGTTAGTTCTGTGTGTTCCTCCGGATATTCAGCTAACACACATAATTATTAAGGATGATATAATGCATGGTGACTTGATCGCCTATCTCTACTGTGGTGTACAAAAATGGTCAGTTGATTCTGAATACTTACGTTCTATGGACGATATCAAGTGGTTAGTTAGCAGCTACGTACCTGGTAGGCGAGTTGATGTGATCGTAGGGCGGGATACTTGCGAGAATGTCTTGCAGTTCAGCCTTGTAAGTTTTGATGGGGTTGCTGAGTTTTCCAACTCTTGCACTTTGAAATCGCCGGAGATAAGAACGTGGCTGTAAGTTGGGAGTAGGGCTTTTGTCACTGCTGATATTTGGTGTGAACCCATTTCTGTATTAGACGAGGGGGAGCGGTATACGACTGCCACGAAGCAGTTGTCATTGTGTATGATCCGCAAAGGGAATAATAGCGATCTGATGATCCGCGTCTTCTGCTCATTCAGTGATTCGCATTTAAACTCTTTATGATAGTTTAGGATTGCACCACGTCCTCTGTTAGGACGATCGTGTCGGAACAAGGACATTGCTTGAATCGCCATGAGAGGGACGACATCTCGGTTCTCAAAATGAGATCCCAAATGTTTGTTACCCAGCGCAACTAAAGCTCAGCGATTTTTCTGCGGATGCATTAGGCATTCTTCTCATGCAAAGGTGTGTTTGTGTTCTCAACAAAGATACGCGGTACATGTGGTTAGGAGGACAGGTTGTGCCGACCGTTGTGTTGTCATCCAATAGCTGTTTTTGTCGAATTACCGGCGTGTTGCTAATAGTTGCCTTCGTTACCATTTTGGTTACCCCTCTGTAAATGTTAACACAATGCATAGGGTGGTGCTGCAGGATTGCACAGGAAGATCCTCACTTCCTGCAGACTTTCTTCGGTGTGAATTTCGGATAAGATCGCTAGTTCGTTTGCCTGCTGTTGTGGTGTTTTAGTCAGAAGACGGTTTCGCTCGCTGCTTTGAACGGCATTTTGGTTAGCAGTCTGTTTCCAAGTGAATGCCAGCGTTTCAGTAGCGTAAGTGCCATAGTCCTGGCTTGTAAAACAACCTTAATTATTCTTACACCGCACCTTCTGTATCATTCTGATCTTGGCATTTTCGATACAGAAGTAGCAACAAGGACATTTAAGAGCAGGATGTTACTAATAATGCGCCATTGCTCCTGCTTGTGTACCTTTGCTTTGAATTCATCGTGCTCTTGTAACTAGTAGACGCCGTGGATAAAAACTGACTGCATGCGACATTTATCCTTTACTGTTCTAAGATCTGCTTTGCTCGCTTGCGCGCGCTCCAGGGAACGTCGGGATATACTCGGATCAGACCGATTTTGTTCAGAAAACGCTTAAGCAGAAGTAAGGCTTTTTCCAACTTATCGACAGTTTCGCACAACCCGAAGAAGCTTGGCTTGGTGACTAGTGACCGTCGTCAATTAGGAGAGTTTAGACATAATACCGAGGACGTTAGCAATTGCATTCCATTGGTTGAGATTTTTCACCTGCTTTCCCTTCAAACAATTTGATGTTGTCTCAGGAAAGTTGGTACATATTATAAATAAGGCATCTGATTGTTTCTGAGTGACTGTCAAGGGAGTGAGGACCGGAGTTAGAAGGCCCAGCTATTTGCTGTACATCCCTGCAACTTTGCTTTTCACATTAGTTAGAGATTTCTTTGTAGAAACAGCAGCCTCGAATTTTTGCTTGCACATTGATTCAACAACTTCCCAGCTGCCGCTGATAATAGCACGTTTGTTGGGTCTCGGTGAAATCCAATGGGAGGAATTGGATTCGTGGGAAATTGCAGTATATGGAATGAGAGTGAAGTTTTCGGAAAAGCTTAGGCGATTTAGTTTATTAGCATTGTTTGCAGGAGCAGGTTTATTAGTTAATCGTTCGGCGTTGTTGCTTTGTCGTGCAGTAGATTTCGGTGGAGGGGCTGGTGTTCCTATCGAAAATATTTCGGTGCCCAGCATTTTCGCAAGTACGTCACCAAACCTTTCGTATTTCTGGGACTGTGTAATTACGCTTTCAACTAGTGGGACCTTATTACACTCTGCACAAAACCAAATTGAGTTAGGCCTGCTGCTGATCAGCCTGCACACGCCTGGTTTGAAGTTATCCCTATAGTTTTAATTATTTGTTCGATATATTATCTATTCTGAATATTTAACCGCCGTTTTGCAGTTGATTCCCTCCAATAGCTCTTGCGTCCCACCCATAAAGTAAACAACTGGAATTTTAGCCTGACTAACACCTATACTGTTTTATAGATCCGTCAGGACCTTGGAAAACCTAATGGAGAAGCAGTACATCAACTTTCTCAAGAGCAAGCAATTGACGGCTTCATCTCATTCCCATCACACTATATATTAGCTTCCTCTTGGTCGAAAAAACGCACTTGGGTTTCAAAGAATCGACTTGTTGATGCAAAATTTGTGGTCAAGAACTTCGCTTAGTCTGGATGTCTAATCGCATTATCATGAATTGGGCCTAATCAGACTGAAATTATTGACACAACATCACATTTAAGACCACACCAGTTTATCGAAAACAGTCATGGGACGATCAAAATTTGCACCACATGAAGTTATTCCGCACGCAATTTTCTCATGCTCTCGGTTCCAGCCTATGTTAACCACTCACCGTACTGGCTTCTCCCACTAGAAAAGACAGCGCTTGGGTGACAATCTACAGATGAAAATGAATTGTAATTTTGGAAGTAGTTAATTCTGTTCATTCAGTTCATTCATTGGACTTCGTGCATCTGGTGATTTGTCAATTATTCTTGACCGCAATGTAGGTGAATTTGGTGAATTCCTTTGGGCCTATTGACAACCGAACCTAAAACTTTAATAAAATAAATAACGAGATTTGATGGAAATTATACAAACCATAGACAATTGGAAAATGGTGTATTGCGGTTAAAAGGGCAATACTTAACAAGTCCGGTGGGATAGAAATTATTGCAAAGATAACATTGCATGACAAATTGAAAATCGTTTTGTTGGACTCAACAAAGACTTCGTAGAATAGTGAAGAATTTGGCGTATTAAAATTATAAATCCGTAAATTCATTGGTTAGAATTTTTGTAAGACACGGTTTGATTGCGTCTTGTAGCTCTTGGCTAACAAGTCCTAAAACGATTTGCGAATGAGGCAACGCATCGTCAAAGCGTTTTATAAATATTGTTTGATTGGGAACAGATACCACATAATTAGGGAGGGCTTACCAAGGTTGGCACAGGTGGAGGGAAACGAAATTACCTTAGCATTCATACCGGCTATACCATATTGTCAGTTACAAAGTACAATCTCTTAGGTTAGTGCTGTGGTTTAATTCAAGCAGCGAGCAACACGTGTGGATTAGGTTCTTCAAAATCTGTTAAACAATTATGAGAACTCTCAAAGCGAAATCCGACATCGACTGCTGTACGTTGTTGGCGAGTTTAATCTGAGCTAATAGAGCAGCTGAAAGCGGCCCCTGACGTCCTTGGATGCCCTTAGTCAAGCGTCGCAAAAGCAACGAGATCCTGTTCTGCCACGACTGCAACGCCTAGATAGGATACTCCACATGCAGTGGCACGTAGAGGTTAAACAACTGGGGAGAGATTAGGGTTCAAACCGATCGAATGCCCTGCGAATCATGCTGAAATGTTGCTTGTCGGTTCTTGTCGCCTTCCCTGCATGTTTTGAAAACACGAGAACTTCATGTACCAATACACTCAGGTTAGGCTTCCGAGAGGCTTTTTGCAAGGCTTGCTCTCCAAGCTTGTCAGCGCTTACCGGCTGATGGCACAGATGGATCATCTTGCTCCTAGCTATGTGCAACTGAAGCAGATTCCTCTTCGACCATTCGCGGATGAAATCTGGGTCGTGTTTCAGTTGATGGTGTTTTTCCTTTATAATAATCAGCCGGCGTATCTTGACGTCATCGGTGAAAAGCAGGAAATTTGAGTAGATAACTCCTTCCAGATCGTTAATAAACACCATGAATAAGCGCGGTCTCAGCACTGACTCTTACGGTACACCGCATTTCGCCTAAATAGTGTTAAAGAGTACTCCCCTAAAGCGCACTTGAAGCTTCAGTTGCTGATAAAGTTACCAATCCCACCAAATACAAGATCTTCAATGCTGTAGCTATGTAGTCTGTGAAGTAGGATGCGGTGATCCAGGTGGTCAAAAGCTTTGGAGAAGTCCAGATAAATTAGGTCAAATCTGACCCACCATCAGGCACTTCCGTCCAAATATCTGGTGCAATCATTTGCTTGGTGGTGCATGACCGGTGTTGACAAGAGCCTAACTGCTCCGGTGGCAAGGTGTTTCATTTTTCCAGGTAGTCCATTAGAGTCCTAGCGACGACAGCTTCCATCAGCTTCGCGAGCAAAAGGAGGAGAGTAACTGGACAATAGTTTGCAGGATCGGAACGGCTACCATCCTTAAAATTTGGGGTGATAATACTATGCTTTCACATAGTGTGGACTAGTTGTGAATCAAAGCCCCTTCGGAAGAACGGTCACAGTGGTTCGGCTAGCTTGATGGCCGCAGCCTTCAGGGTTTTGGGACGGACATTGTCGGCTTCCGGTGAGCTATGGCAGCACAGTGAGAGTAAGTTCTTTAGCAAACTTGACAGGTTGAAAATTACATGTGTACACAATGAAGTCGGTAATCTGCACTACATTATGGGACAGCTAGTGTCCTCGAGTTTGTAAATTGGGGCGCATTGTAACTGTTTATTCTGCGTTTTTACTCTACGGCCTGTAGCGAAACGGGGTGAGCTGCTATGCTGCATTTTAAGAAGATCGTTGTTTGCCAGTACTAGCAATTAGGTCTAACGCATACACAACCTGACGTAACCGAAGTTCTGTACGTTTTTTGAGTAGCCCATAGACGTCAGTCTACTTCCATGAAAGCCACTAAGATGCAAGTAATGGTTCATGCGTTTTGCAACTCATACGTGTAGTTGCGCCGAACATTGAACGGCTGGCGAATAATCGTTTCTTCGGTGTGTACTTAAAGGTGAGATTAACGTTCTATTCATTGTTTGAACAGTAAGTTCAGTGTTCAACATTTTACATACAGTTTAAGGTGTCTGAGCAATATCATCTTCTACAGATTGTGTGGGCTCATTAGACAGCCTACCGGTACATTTTATTCAGCCCCCGTCGCATTTGATTCTTTGGGTGACAAAGCATGTCTAGGAGGCATATTTCTGAGTGTCGTTAGCCGAAGCTCTGATGATAGCGTGTAATGGTACATGTGGTAGCTTTTTAGCAGCCGTACTACCAAATGTTTTGACTGAAGGACCAGCTCCAACTCTCCCGGGTCACTTTCTTTGTACTTCGCCGAGGTATGCAGCCGTAACTAAGATTTTGCTAACAGTTCATCCATGCAGAGTGTTTCACGAATCGAATACCACCGTTCTTTATCTAGGCAAACGGGGGCAAACGTATCCGGACGTTTACTTAGCTTGGGTATGTTCTCAATGCACTACCGCAGAATTAGAGGAGACCTGATCCTCACTTACTGTATCATAACCGACAAGATCGGTGCAGGCTTGTCCTGGCTGTTTGATCCCGCTAAGCTGCCTAGTCTTCGCGTCACCCTTTGGAACTGCACAAAATACGCCTTGACCGGATAATGATGGAAACTCTCTTGTCGCGTCGGGTTATTGTACGTTGCAACTCGCTTCCGGCGCACGTCGTTAAGGAGTCTACGGTAAGGGGTTCCGAGCTTCAGTTAGATGCTCTTGGGTGGCAGAACCAAATCATTCCCTTCTCCTAACCGACATGTATGTTTAAATTTCTCTTCGTTTTTAATTTTCTTCTCACCTTGGTATTATCATTATTTAGCTGACATTCCTCTTCTTGTTTTCTTAGCTTACCCTTCACTCTTTTACTTCACAAAACCGGCCTGGCATGAACTGCTGGGCAGGAAAGTGTGGGCAATAATTGGTTGGACAGGGTGTGATACGGTCTTTGCTTTAGAATTTTTAACATCTCAAGCAGACCTGTCAATTCCCGATCCGACGATACGCAAAAGGAGGAACACTCACGGGATTCTCCTATCGTGCCGATCCCAATTGAACTTGAACTTGAACACGTTAGCTGATGGTGTGTAAAACACCACAGCTAATGTGCTGCGCTGAAAAGAGATAAAAACTTAAAAATTAATATAAAAATTACGAAAATTACGAAAATTACACAACAATACTATGATGTTAAGGATAACAAAATGAGGTTTGCATGAGATGGGGATTTGAGAGGTTCGACGAAGCAACTCAAAATACAAGCACCATGTGGGTCGGCTCTTTGCCATATGCCTTCTGGATTCTCTACCAGACTGTTTTAATAAGCTAGACAGAATAAGAACAAACTCAGCACTTTAAGAAATATCAACAAGTGAACGGCGGGTACGGAGAATAGAATTTGTCATGGATGAGAAAGACCAAGAGGCTTTTCACCTTGCTTGTGCTCATGAGTAGCCTAGGTTAATCCTAATTCTTAGTTCATATCTGGACAACACAAAATTATATAAATAGTTTATGTGCTAGATATGGGAGACTGACTTACATTTGAAATATCTTAAAAATTAAGAGGCCATTTCTTAAAATATCGTTTTCGCACCTATACATACCCGTTTTCAAGATAATTTCAATACAATTGAGCCAACTAAAAGGACATCTGGAAGACATGATATGGAGTAGTATCTGTTTACATACAAAATTGAAGGGTCCCACATCTGTGGAATACATATAATTTGAGTTCAAAGTTTAGACAACTTTTGGACACAAGTGTAAGAAACGTTAAGATAAACACAGATTTTCGTCCAGTTTACCATACAACCTAACCATATCTGAGCAGTTATGCGAAACTTTAGCTAAATACATAGAACAACTAATAGTAGGGGTGACCACGCCACAGCAATAAATGTACTCATCATCGAAGTTTTACTTTGATCAAATAGAAATAAGTATGAGATAAACAAATATAACTTCCTTTCACTGTTAGCTTTTGTTAGGAAGGAAGTTTTCTGCAAAATTTGTTAAGGAACTAACCAATTTAGATGCTTTCAATCAGTAGCAAATATTGCAGCATTTATCATCTTCCAGCTTGTTCCCTCTCCTTAATAGCAGGAGATATACCTGTGTCAAATATCTTAGTTTTCGCGTCGTTTCAGATCCGCGGTAGGAGTCTTGCATTCAGAGTATTCGACATATATCCCAGTAAGAAGACGATTGACAAGTGGTTATTATCGACGCTAGGCCCGGGGTACGCAATCGCACTTCGGCGAATGTTCTACTCAACATACCGCTGACGGACTCATTCTACCATGGTGCCTCATTTTAAGACGTACACATTTTTTGTGCAAGCGACCCATCATACCTCTTTTATACCTTCCCCACATGTCATATGTTGTCTAAATGCAAGGTTTGCCTTCATCATCGGAGCTTTGTTGTCATCCCCATGCTACACACAACCATGGATTTATCATGTATTATTTTAATTTGCAGCCATTATCTTCGTTTTAACCTAGTGCATGGCACATCTTCTGGACTCGCCCGGGACTACTAAGTTTATTAGAAGCTTATGCCTACATGAAGAAGAAACTGATGTAATTTACTCCCAATGCGGCCCCAGAATTACTACTAGGCGGTAATATTCGAAACGGATACCATTCTTGCTGCCGTGGTTCGATCAAGTATTACAACTGTGACACCTTATTTGTTCAGTATATTGCAGTCACCCCAAAGCTTTAGTGAACGATTACGAGAAATGGTTTGTTACTTTCCACGGACTACACTATACCAATGACGATTCCTGCGTAACCTCCATAAATATATTCATAGAATGAGCTGTTCATTATCACAGAATTCCATGTGCTCTAACAAGCTCGGAGGATGAACAGGCTAACAGTTACTAGCAATCACGCGCCCGGAAATGGCGAAATATGCGTTCGTTACGCCTAAGTTCATTAAGTGCTTCAGCGAATCCCCTTCTGTATACATTGCGCAACTGCATATAATTGTTCGAACAAATCCCATCCATCATCCATCGTCACCGGTACGAACTTGTAAATGCGTATAATCAATCGACGTGATTAACTCGCCTTTCTAGAAGCTGCAAAATGGCACGCTGGATTTTTCTCAACTTATGACAGTTTAGAAAACGCTAGTTTATCCGCGCTGAACAGATTGCCAGCCGCTGCTAAGTGACAACGTGAATACCAAAATCTTGAATGCAAAAAACCTGTTGCACCTTTTTGTTGCTTCTGTTAAAGGTTTGCGAATGTTCAATGCGGATCTCATAAAGACACCAGAAAGAAACGCGTGGCAATATCTTCACATATGCAAACACACACAGTGATTGAGTAGTTGTTGCCAGTATCCGGATGTTTCATCAAATAGCTGATACGAGTGATGATGAAGCTTGGCTTCACCAAGCTTGTTGCCAGGGAGATAAAATACTATGGCGTAGAATCGCACCTGAATTTGTCATTCGTAGTGTGTTTATTCTTTATATGCATTACATATTATTAGGCATGATCCGCAAACGTTTGTATAAACTTGGCTCGTATACAAATAGGACAGGGTGCATAAAAGTAAGACTTCATTCCGCAAGTCACAAGAAACTTGTGGATATGCTGAGTGAGCTAACGTCTGCATTTCAGCAGGTTCATTATTGCTTCCAGGCAATTGTTCTCACCTTCCCATACAGTTCAATCAAATGGAAAAAGCTAACAAATTTGAGATCATTTATCCTCTGCATGCATGGTTCAAATCATTGCTCTTTGATCTTGCACGCCATGTACGAATGGGGCGTACCAATTACTCACCAGCGAAGATAAACTGTGGTGTGCTTCAAATGAGTTTGTTACGTCCGTTTCCCTACTTGGTTTATAACAATTATAAACTGAAAAATATATTTGACACACCAAACATTGTTGTGGATGACATGCGAATATTTTGCACTTTTGATAACTTCGCATAGACCAACTGGCCTCGAAATCGTGGCGCATCGCTTGGAAAATATCTTTCTCAACGGCAAATGCAGTGTGATGATATATAGGTGAGCGTTTTCTCTAAACGCACGTTACCTTCGTGGTAAACCGATCCGCGGCACAGTCTATGCGTGCTCTACGCATTCGGAAATCTGACACTGAATTTTGGTGAGCAAGTTGAATTCATAGCGACCAGACCACAAAGAATTACAAGGGCCATCCTAATATCATCCTCTATAAGCGAACTTAAACTACCCACGTTCTAAATCTGCATTCGCTCTGTGTTAGAGAACTGATCGATCATTTTTAGGAGAGGCAGGAAGCGAGATCTCGTGTGACTAAAATACGTACCTAGATCATTCACAAAACCTTCTTTAACGCATAATTCAAACTTAATGGCTCTGAGCGCTGTTAGACGTAACAACTTTAGATACTGTGACAAGGACACATGAAGGAAGGGTTCGCATTTCTATTCAAGTTGGTTCAAAGGCGTGTATTCACAAAAGGTATCCTTATTCACTTCAAACAAGAAGGCTGCTACGCAAATAAAATGACTTGAACATAATCCCAGTGTTTAAAATGAACGTTCGGAAAGAACAGCTCCAAAAATTTAGACTGGGATCTGGAATGGATTAGCTGTTGCAATGAATAATGAACAAATATTTAAGCGGGGTGAAAAAGCAGGTACATGACAAGTCCCGCAGGATGGTCGGGGCAACACTACAAAAAATATGTTAGTTATCTGTTTGAGCGTTTATCTAGCAGATACGCTGCTGAATAATCGTAGTGAAAGTGGGAATTAAAGGCGAACGACGAGGCAACATTGGGCCAGTTATATTTGATATATTCCATGAGAAATGTAAAATGACGAATACACAATTTTTTACCACCTCCTCGGGTTCAGGTGACCGGTTGAAAAATATAATTAATACATTCCAAAGCAGCACAGTTTAGGCAACACAGTGTTGGTGGTTAGTGCAAGGTCCAATCGTTTTTTGGAAATATCCAATATAGAGGTTGTAACAACTGAGCTAGGAAGAAACTTCAAGTGTTGGTATACAGAAGACGAAAAATCATTCCGTCGGCATTCCAGGCGGCTAAACTGTGTGCTCAATTTCATGAGGTTATCTCTGAGATTGGTGTTATGGCTCTTTTAGTAAGTGACCGCATACGTGACTATGGTCAGTCAATATTTGGTAGAATGATATTAGATCACCGTATAGCCTTCGGCAGCAGGCGTTGAAAATTTTCTGTGCTTTCAGCCATTATGGTGCGACAGATTTCGTAAGCCGTTGAGATTAATTGTGACCCTGTTTTTGGTTTCTGCAGCACTTCTAAGTCGCTTTATCAGCAAGGTTGACAAGCTTGGATTGCGTATTCAACCTGAAGGCGCACTTAAGAATTGCGCATAAAAGGGAAGATGGATGGGTTGAATCAGCTGAATATACTCTGCAGCAATCCGAGGTGCTGGTTGACTCTGTCTGCAACTGCCTCTGAATGCTTTGGACAGTTAATGTTACTTTAACTAAACGCAGCAACTGCGCTTTGTTGGGAAGTTGTTTGCAATACTTATGACCGAAGCCTATACAATTAGACATTCCTATGCCGCAATTGGATAGCGTGCTACTTTTCATGTTGAAAGATATTCAGAACCGCCCGGTTTGAAATGGAGTTCAGGTCACGCTGGAAGATTCCCTGGTCTTTGGGTTCTCTGGTAGATTGCGATAAGTCGATATCATACGCCAAGGATAGCAAATCGGAAGTCATTCCTCTGGCCAGATCTGTTATTTACATTCAAATAGTCGGGGCTTCAGCACCGAGCCATGTGGCAGGCAGCACTCCACCTCAGTTGAGTGGGACATGGATTCTGGTACGCCTAAATCCAACCGACGTTCATGCAGGAAATTATCTATTCAACGCAACAGTTGGTCACGAAAGACATAGAATTGAACTTTAAAAAGAAGTCTAGGGTAGTCAAAGAAATCAAACACTATGAGAACTCTGGGTATAAGACATGGACTTGTGAACCAACATCAATAGCTTAAGTCCGGCTATTGCTGCAATCAGCAGGTACGTCGTGGAAGGGAGCTTTTGTCAGAATCCAAGTTGTTCTGCTAGGTTAATATTGCGATTTTAATGACTTGCATAAGTACATCAGCGATGATAGTCCCCATAAAATTGCAAAGCAACGGAGTAGAAATAACGTATGGTAATTGGTCAGGTCAGCGCGGGTACCTGCCAAGTATAGGAAAGGTTAAGATTGTTATGGTGAGAAAGCTTTTCCAAAGAGCTAGACGGATCCGCAGTTGCGAAATGTTGGAAGCTGGAGAAGAATTTTTGTACGGATTGTTGTTGTCAAATCGACATCCTGAGAAGTGTATTCAGATCGACAACAAACCTTTCAAAAAGAAAATACCGGTGTATACTGCAGAGGAAAAGAATGTTTATTTGTTCTTGGCGTTCGAAAAAAGTCATGCATTAAACGATGTCAGACAAGCTCCGGTCCGACTTTACTCGCACCTACGCGACTGTCTGGTTTCGACTCATACAAACAACGCAAAGTCTTGTTCTCCATGGCCGTCAGAGCAACTTATCAGTCTGTTCGGCCATTCACATCATTTATCAGTTCACCTGCGGTTACGGTGACATTCACATTGCAGGACTGAGCGCCATTTATCTCAAAAGCTAGCTGAACATGTGCCGAGGTGGTTGCAACAACTAATGCCGCAGCAGAACGGAGTGGATTCGAGGATGAACCGGAGCCAAGCATCATCTATCACCAAGTACCTTGGTAACTCGACATCATGTGAACCTGATAACTGCGTGCAAGGTGTTGTTACGCAACAGCAATCCCATAAGTTTGGCAATTAGTGTGGCATTGCTACTTAGAGCTTATCAACCTGTGTTGTGTGCATAGACACGATTGAGACAATTAGTTAGGTTACCGCGGTCTTGCTTTTGACATTTTTATTGGTTGTGTTAACTTTTCCTATATATATCTCTATGTATTCAGCTTGAATTTTGTTTTCGACTGTTAAGGACAAACGAACTGTTAACCTATCGCATCTTGTATGCTCTCACTGCTTTTCCAAAAAGGCTGTAGTCGATACACTATTTTAGCTTTGTAAAAACAACTAATAATAAAAGAAAAATTCTCTTCCGTCTATTTTACTTCTCTCGGTTCGACATGTATCACTTAACCCAAATCAGATGCGGTGTTCCATAATTACGCTATGAGCTTTCATATTTCTTTTTATCACCACATAATTACCCTTCATCATTTTTCCAAGGGACAGATAATTTGTTTCCTTCCGGACGCCGAGCACTCTGCCAATCCACCATGTATATTTTGTTGCTCATTCATCGATTTGAGCTGGTTATCTTTGGTTGTTAAGACACGTGTTTATTTATGCCTGTACGTAATGTGTGAAGCCAGTGTATGTATTGAATTTTGCTTATTATTATTATTACAATTATAAAACGAGGAAGGTTTGCAGGTCTGCTCTAAAATTCGCCCTTGTCTTGAAACATGTCCTTTCCTTTGGTAACTATTAATCTTGCGATATACTTATTTACCACATTGGTTTCCACTTTTCTGTTTTCCGCTGTGAGTTCATGCAAGTTGATGCTAGTTGTGGATTTTCAGCCACAAAACAGAATTATACTCCAGTTCACACTTTGGCGACAGGGAGGGGGTGGGATAACTCAGCTTTATGCGGTAGCAAGTCGCGTGGTGTTGGTTTCATGGCGCGATTTGATTTGTTTAGTCTACATTATTTCTCATTGTTGATTAAAACGGAAACATATCTAGATTATTGGGTGCAAGGGTTACGAGATGCCAGTTGTTCTCTGTTGACTGGTTGGAAAAGATTTCGTAATAACGAAAAAGTTAAGAAAGGCATCAAAATTATGCCGGTACGCAGTACCGACGCTTCCTTGCCGCGCAACAACCGTTGTTCGCACATGATCTAAGGATACTGAGAGGATCACGCTGCGGCTACGCAGGCTCGAACTCGCGCGGGCAGATTACAAAACAACATCGTTACGTATAGGCTACGAGCCTTGAAAAGAAAAAACCTGGAAATGTGTCAGCAGGGCTCACACGTTGTGTTTCCTCGCCGTCTCTGTTCTCCGCTCTTTCTAGCTGTCATATATTTAAAAGGTTCACTTATTTTTATTTATCCAGTAAGTATGTGAGCAAAATATGATCTTAACTACACAACATATCGACATTTGCATTATGCACTCCGTACTCGATAAGCATGAAATCATTATTATGCCTTTTTCACTATAGAGACAGACATTTCTGTGTTCTCATTAAATTATCTAATCCATAGTTAGACAACGCAAATGCCTGATTAGAAGGTGGGATAAGTAGAGGCCATCCTTGTCGACACTCGGTATTGCATATCATAACCGTGTTTATTGTTGACCATGTGACTTTAATGCCACAATTCATCATTTTAGTTTATGGTTATTAAGATAGATGGTCGAATGTACAGAACAACAAGGCTAACCTCCAGTTACCTAGTAAATTGAATAGACAAGCGTTCGTGCCGTACATTTGAGGTACCATTAACTGCTAACAAATACCATTAAGAAGCGGCCGTTGATCATCCAGATTAACAAGCAGATACTTAGCTATTGCAATACTAGCCCATTGCGTATAATGCAATTCCCTCGAATGTGCGGCAGCCTTTGGTTGCGGTTATGGATAACGAGCGACCAGTTGTGTAGTTTTCGAGCCCTGATATCGAGACAATATGTGGCATGGTATTTCATCAATGATCATTCACAGTTACTTCGTCCACATTTATCATTGCTGTACACCGACCATCGATTATTACTGTATATTCCACATATCGATGGTAAGTCATATAAATCCGTCATTGCCCTTTCAAAGGGGCATCGCTTTACTTTATCTACTGCGGATTCAACAGTCTCACGAGATATCGTAAGCAAATAAATAAAGGGTAGATACCTTGATGATGCGACCCACAGTCCAACTGGTTGATCTGGTCATTGTGTACAACGGGATTCCGTGTGACAAAAAGTATTTCTTCATTTTTTCAGAACAGTTCCCAAACCACGTGGCGGGGCAACTTATTTGGTTACATCTTTCAAATCGATGGATGATGACAATAACAATCGATGCAAATCAATCTAAACGTTCTAGTAAAGCAATACGGCTAACCTTGGATTCGTCTTCAAAGGGACCGGCTTCCATGCAAGATAGTCCTCTGAAAGATTTCCCCCAGCGCTTCCATGTCTGTTCTGACCGTGCGCTGGTGTGGCGTTAAAACATTTTTTAAATGTATGTATAAAAACACTTAAGCCTTATAGTCTGTACCATCAATCGATAAGTTTGAGTGAAGTAATATTATTACTCGTCAAGGAGCATATGGCACCTTGCCTCAGATGGATTCATTAATTAGTTTGCAAGTTAAAGTCAGATTTGCAATATGAACTGCGATGTAAACTGCTTGATCATGCGCGTTCCAATTCCAAAAACTGGAGCGACTGTGCGCACTTCACTAACCAATTGTCCATGAGCATTGAATAACCCAAAGTGAATCGGTTAAGCAGTACACACAGGACTTATGCGCAAGAGTTGAGGAGAAATGGCGCAAGAAGCTCCTTAAATACCTTCATCCATTTCAACAAGACCATAAAGGTTTATCCCATTCGGTAAGGTATGTACACATCTTATCTAACAAAACTAAGAGTCAAACACATTTTGAGGCCTTATCCCTGACACCGAGATTTTTCCAAACGCAGCGGCATTGTAGGCAACTTCACCTTGCAAAGTAATACACAAACTGGATGACTTGACGCCCATCTTTTTTCTCGCCAGAATCTTTTAGGACCACCTTGGTTAAGGTATCGCATCAATATCCGAGCAGCTAGAAAAGATCGTCAAATACCTTGTCTGAGTAACATCGATAGTAGACCAAGGATTTACGATCGAATCCTAAGCATTTTCTCGCTAGAACGGACGAGGAATCGCGTTGGGTACTCAATGAATAAATCCGTACAAGTGGCTAAACTGAACAGTAATTTGCATGAGTCTAGTAAATTCTTGCGTGGGACAATCCAAAAGGAGAAAACCGCGGAGGATAAGAATGAAATTTCGACTATCTTAAAACAATTAAGGCGGATGAATGTGATAAACGACTCGTTACTTATCTATCTAAATCTTGTTGGCTCTCATCCACCCAGGCTTTATCGGCTACCTAGGGTACACAAGCAACAATTCACTATAGGTCCAATAATTGATGTGTCGGGTTCTGTTTTCCACGCACTTTGCAAATTTATCTTCAAATTAGTAGAACCTGTACGCAAAGAACTGTCCAAATAATCGCTGAATGATTCAATTGAATTTGTTCACAAACTTAGAGACATAAAGGTAGACGGAAAACTAATGCTCTCCGTTGATGTGGGATCACATTTACCAATGTCTTGTTACTAAAAACTATTAATTTATATGTGACTAAATGACAGAGAAGGGGATAAACATCGGCCTCCCCATACCAATGTTAAAGGAACTAATTTGCGGTGTGTAGATAACAAGTTATTTTTGTTTGTTCGGATGTTTTATAGACAAACTGACGGAGTCGTTACGGGATCGCCCATAGGGCCTCTTCTCGCGGACCATATATATGATTTATTGGGTTTTTATAAAACATTCGACAGTGTCAAGTACCTCCTTATCCTCCATAGACTTACTGCCTACTGTGATTACGGTACCTTGTTCACCTGGTCCAAAGACTATTTAGGCGACAGAGCAATCCGTGTAAAAATGAGACACTTACTCCGAAAGCCTCCGCATGTCCATTGGTGTACGGCAAGGATCCGTCCTCGGCCCGCTACTGCTTTTAGTATACATCAATGACCTGCCAGCAATCCTTCTAGCGTAGGTGCAAAAATTTGCTGACGACGCTAAAATATGGAGCATATTTCGTTCAGCATCCGACCGTGTCTATCTTCAGGATGATCTGAAAATGATTAATGTATGGCAGAAATGAATTGGTTCTCCTTAAACATTGCAAGATGCCACCTACGGACGTTGCTCAGCAGCTTCGCCAACACATCTTTTGCGGCAACACGTGACTATGAAACGCTACTTAGGTATAACCGTGGAAATATGTCTTCATAATTTTCTCCAATATTCGAAAGCTGCAAGCTTGGCGAACTTGAACTCCAGGCTTTAAAAGCAAGCTCTCGGCACCTTTGAGCGACGGCTAATACCATTGCTGATTAACTCGTGTATTCGTCCTCACCTTGCATATGCAGTTCAGGCATGCTACCCGTGGTTAAAACGAAACCTTCGATTTCGAAGCAACAACAGAGGTGCCACAGAGGCAACGCGTAGACTATTTGGTCTCAGTTGCGAACTGCGCCTTCGTTTACCTGGTGTGTTCTTCTCAGAATACCGACGGCTTCGGGGGATCTCATTATCACATACCGGATACAACTGAGGGCGAGCACCCAGGTACATCACTGCTGACCCCAGTCTCTTACAAACACTGCCGAAGCAGCTACCTGGAACTAATGACACAACACACTCGCTTAAAATGTAGGAAGTAGTTTTACTCATTTAGCATCTGCTTCCGCTCTAATGCGCTATAAACACATGTGGTGAGCGCACCAGACATTACGACATACGAAAGACTATTAGACATTCCGCTTAGTGACAAACGCCACACAACACTTCGTTAACGTACAATGGCTTAATTACTGAGAATTCACGTTCCGCCTTGGAACATTTTGATTTTAGTTTTCTCCAACATATCCATCTTTTGGGACTTGCAAAGATTTGCTTTTTATCACAGAACACACACTATTGAACTATTGAAATTTCTAAGCCTTTTAAAAGTGTTCTTGTCACACTCGATTTTTATTGCTGATACGTGGTTGTCAACCTCATTGTTGGAATTCTTGTGTCAATGTCTTTCGCCTATTCGACAGACTCAACGCTACAGATCCAACTCTTAATTTCATTAATGAGTTCGAAAATGTAGGAACGTTGGACCCTTTTAAAGGTATTACTGAAATGGCAGGAAGGTGGTTCCCTTGCGATAAGTATTTTTCGGAAAGCGACGTGAGCCGGTCAATAGACGCACTCCGAGTTTCGTGACGTTAAAGTACTAAAGGAACATAGTTCGCTGCATGTGTTACAGTGGCAACAAGATCTGCAGCGCGTAGATATTTGTAGATGAGAATGATGGAATTAGCAAAAAGCTACTATCAAATGGTTACCCTGCTTCAATTCTCAAAAATGAACGCCGTGGTCCGCCAGCACCATAAACCTGTTTCCACTGTTTCGAAGAAGGAAGTGCTCATATCCATTCCCTTTAAGAGAAACATCGCTTTTGACCTGCTGAGTAAGAAACATTGTGCCGCAGTAACTAAAACTCCCGGCAGCCCATTCACGCGTTTTCGCGGACAGAAATATGTATATTGCTCAACAGCTCAAAGACAGACTACAGGTCGTCAAGTGTATCAGTTTACTTGCACATATGGTGCTAAGTATCCCGGACATACGACCAGACATTTGTCGACGAGGATAGCTGAGCACTGCCTAGGGTCATTGTGGCGAGGCATCGTCAAGAGTGTCATCAGTTCCATGCTGGAACATCTAAGTATTAAGTGGACTTGAAATATCGAACAATGATGCCTTCAATGCCTTTTACAACGTACCGAATCGATACTCAATAGAGATTCGAAAACAACTCCCAAGGACACCTGTATCGATCGAGATCAGACTGCTGTAACCAGTGCTTTTCAAGCATAGGCTACTACTGCAGACTTAAAGTCTACGGTTGCCCTGACCATAATTCATTCAGACTGAACACTGGTACCAACCGACTGTGGTTAAGTTCTTCAGTATCTCTACCATCATTCTTTAATATTAGTAAATAATAATAATTATAATAAGGAATATATTTCTCTTTAAGTGAGAAGCTGCGTATATATTTGGCGCAGATAAAATGTCTACAGATAGTAACATGCTCTCGCATGGAGGATATGACGTTGTGGTGAATAGAAAACGATGGTATAGCTCTCGACGGTGCGAGGTACAGTCCAACTGGATATTACGATTCTTGGAGTTCGGCAAAATTCCACAAAGTTATACTTTTTTGAATTTTCCAAAGCAGTCCTCAATTATTTTGGCGGGCATGGCTAACTGGTCAGTTAACAATTTCGGCAAGATTGTGAGCTATTAAAAGATTATAAGTGTAGATAAATAAAACGTATATTAAGTAATACGGCCATTAATGGCCGTCATGTCAGACGGGTGTTCAACATAGCTACTGTCGCCTGATTGCTGTATCGATGAATTTAACTACCGATCAAAACTACTTTGCCATTTCCCTCCGTTTTAGCTGCTTCCATGCTGACTCAACCAGGTATTCCTAGTTGTATCTATCTTTTAAATATAATTGCTTGATGTGATTTACAGACGAGTCTTCTTTGCAACTGGGTCTTCTTTAGGTTATTGTACAGTATTCAATTATATAAAGTATTCGCAATAAAACTAAGAAAGATATTTGAGGATTATATTCATTCATGCTGCTTTGTGTAATGTCGTTCGTTAGTCTGCACTAACTTCGCCATTTTGAACCTTGGCGATTAAGGAATTTAAAACACAAGGTACTCTTCAGCCGACTTTATCACATTTTCCCCTTGGTATGTTTAATGGTTTGGTCACATAAGTAGGTAATGTTGAATGCTTTTATAATGTGAACAAACATATGTATTTAGAATGTTTATTATAATGAGGGGTAGACAAAATTATCGCACTTACTCGTACATTTGGCCGTGCAAGCGAACATTCAAAAGCCGTTTGGGGAGACACGTGTATTACGGAGGTTCTGTAAGCGCGCGAAGGAAAGTTTTCCTTGATGCCTACACTATCACTCCACCACAGTGGAACTGGGAAGCGGTTTGCCTTGTTCATTAAGCTTGGCTTCTCGTTACAGTGGCTGTTTCTTTGGTCCATTGGATAGCAACATATACGGTAGTCTCCGATGAATAAATGTATTCGCTTTCAGCAAGTGAGCTCTGGTGATGTATTATTATTTGTGCCTAGGCATTTCCGACACCATGAAAGATGATAATGTTTTGTCGGTTGATAACTTAACTGCGCCGGAGTGTCCTGAAGGAGAGATTCGTTGTGCATTGCGTCGATGGGTACGGAGTTGCCAACCATTTACACCAAGCGTGAATCAGTTGCTTCGTCCCTTTAGGCGCTTCGTAATTGGATTACCTCTGGATTGTCGAACCCTAATGCACATGCAGCGAGAAATGGCCACGGTTGGTAGGTACCCGGGTCAAGTTGCCTTGAGGCGAGGTTTGTCCATTCAGCTGGGTGGCGACCACATGCAGACAACATATATCGTTAAGTTGGATGCATAGCGATAGTTTTACCGCTTTCAAGTCATTGCAGATGCAGATTTGGCCAATGTTGTGCCGTGCACAACATTCGTCGTTGGATTTTACAATGACACACAGAAGCTATCCAGTGTTCACGACTTCGTGTCCCCTGTTCTGACGGAAATGTCCCAACTACCTACACGATGCGTCAACCTGGAAGAGAGGACGCTTGGTAACCAACTGGAGCTGGAAGCTGTGGTTTGCGATTCAGCCCCTCTTTCCTCCGTGAAACGAACTAATTCTCACTCAGGAAATATTAGCTGCAGCAATTGTGTACACCATGGGATTTACTTGAAAATTACGGTCATTTTCACAGCCGCTGATTATCTTCTGCGAACGAATGCGTCTTTCAGGTCATCGTGTCCTCCAGAGAACTCCCATTTGAATTACTTCCAATTGATTTGATAACTACCGTTCCTGTAGTTTACGTGTATGCCGTATGCATCGGAGTAAAGCGTAGGTTGCTGCGGTTATGGAAATCAGCTCCATCAGAGAAACAGGACAAACTGATGAAGAAAAAAGTGAATAAATTAAAATACTTATTGATACGAATTGTAGTCCATAGCCCGTGGACTTGCGCAGATGCTGTCGCAGTTTGGAACCTATGGGCGACTGAGAAGCTCGCGCAGTTCAGACAGTTTATTTTGAAAGCGGGTCCTGCGTTATTCAGACCCAATTTGAGGAGTAAAATCTACATGCTTTTCCTAGATTTAGCTTAGGTGTATATGTGCTGAGTAAGCCCGTTCTACGGAAAATTAAATTCCATTTAGCCGAAGTCTCAATGAAATTGTTCGTCAGTTAAACTTCGCACTGTACGTACAATCTCCATTACCTCATACATTTAATGGAACACCTAATGATGCATGATACGCAGGAGCAGCTTACTGCATTCGCCTTCAAATCTAAATTTACTAAATAAAGGGCAATCATGCAATGCCGTGCATCCAGTATCTCAGTGAACGCGCAAATGCTTGAAAATGTCACAAAATGATGTCCATGATCAAGGGCATGAGGTTGGTGAAAATGATTTTTGTCCGTAGTCTGACATGTGCAAAAGGAATTATGAATTAGTGGAGCATATTTTCTGCCTGCAGCCGTGCGAACATGCTGGTGGTGACCAATGACCTTATTTGCTTCGTTCTGTGATGGTGCTGGATAACATGGATGTCTTCATCAATAGTCAGCCTTTAAAACTCTTTGATTTACATGCACGCGGATTGAAAATACCCCCCATGAGCCTCTATGTGGCTTACGGTGTTGACAAAAATTTGCACAGATATTCCGTTTAAGATATAGTTTGCAAGAACATATCCTGTAAAATATATAACGAGGCCGTTATCATGCAAAGCTTGCACACACTCAACAAAGTTATGTTCCTCCCCTCTCGCTGATACAAGCATTTTAATAGCCTTCTTAAGGTTTAGCGCGGGATTCTATCATTGATCACCACTGACGGGTGTACGCGACCAGCAACAGTAGCAGCCGGTCTCCTAGGGTTCCGTTACTCACAAACGTTCCGGAGAGTAACGGGCCAAAGGGTTATCCCTGTTTCTATTGTCTCATTACCAGCTATATCCAATAATACTTTTACGGCAGAAAGTGTGTTAAAGAAACTGTTGGCTCTGTGTATCTACATCTGTCCTGGTGTCGGTAAAATTCCACCGAAGGCTGTACAGGCAGCAGCCAGCGGTCTTGTGGAACCTCTGGCTATATTCCATCAACGCAGTATAGAAGACAACCGTTTTCCAAAAATATGGAAGGGCACGTTCAGTACTCTAATTTCTTAGGTAGTCGCACCGACCCAAACGATTACCTTCCTATAACGCTACTTCCTGTGCTGTCCAAGATTATGCAGTCCATCATCGCTGATGCATTTACGAAGTATCTGGGAAAGCTGAAGATTAAAGTAACAGAGTAACATAGATTCTGACAAAGGTGCTGATGCACAAGGAACCTGCCAACCTCACGCAATAGCTCGACTGAAGCAGCTGACGTCTTTTATCTTGAATGCCCAAAAGTGTTGGGTTGCTTAGACCACCGAATTCTTCGCCATAAAATTTAGCTCTATGTGTTTGTTGATCCACTAGTGCGTTGGATTGGCAATTTCCTGCAGAAATGTCGGCTTGCAGCGAGAGTACGTGACTCTCGGTCCTACTCAATTTAGGTGAAGTGTGGCATAATCCAACGACCAGTGGTCGGGTGCCGGCTATTCTCGATTTTCTGCAACGATCTGGCGAGGGAAATTACTTCCGATTTCTTATCATTTGCAGTTGATATCAAGTTATGGCGAGCGATAAAAGAACCGAACGACCACGCAAGGCTGCAGCGTGACCTTAGCACTATTTCGAACTGGTCTATTCTGAATACACTATCGTTCAATGTGGAAAAATGTCTCAGTGCAATTGCGCCCTATGCATGACTACATGTATGGCCTTGGGTCATATGTATTGCAAACAAATTCCCAAGAGTGCACCGACCGCAACACAACGAATATTGAAGCGAAGTCATACACGGTGCATCAGTATCTCTATCCTGTTGCTACCCATGTTGTAGTGTACACACCCAGTTGCTTCATTCCATCTTGTTAGTGGGGCATTTTTACACCAAATCACCACCATCTGCGATCATTCCTAATTCGCTGCCCCGTTACTGACTGTGACCACATATTTCAGTAGAATCATTCAATTCTAAGCCATTGGTAAGTGATAGATCTACAATATGGATTCTGAACTCTCCTTTTCTATCTAATCCCTTTTGGAATTGGTGCAAGTCACAATAAAAAGAACACGCCGCAAATGAATATGGCCCATCCGAAAGTCAATTGCTACCTATGTGTAAAAACCGTTAAGTCTTGTCCAGTTTGCTTTAACCTTCATAAAGCGTACCATTCACAGTGGTTAGGGCAGAGTGCACTCGAAACTAGACAGTACAGCAAACAAAACAGAAGTAGTTTGGTTCTGTCAGGTGTGAAAATTCATCCCTGTTGTTATTTGTGTAATTTTCTTAATGAAAAGTGTAAGCAGTTTTCGTAAACAGTTGAGCAACTGGTAGTTAGCATTGCTGCTGAATTGCAGTAAAGGGCGACACCCATGATGTGGGTCGCGGAGAATCAAATATGCCATAAACAAGCCGCCACGTATTCTGTGATAGCTGTCACTGAATACCCCCAATCGTTGCAGCCTCTCCTTGTATGAAAGATTGGGAATTCGATTTACCTTCTTAGATGCCCGAACTTGTGGTTGCTCCATTGCATTATGGTCGTTTTTCAGCAATGGATGCCAGGCTTGAACTGCGTATTCGACATGGGGTAGAACATACGCACCTAACATTTTTGTAATATGGAGATATTTATCTGTCCAAATGCCGGTCGCAACAGCTTGCCGTGTTTATTCGCATTCTTCTATACTTTTTTGGATTGCATGGAGCTACCCAAGACATTTTGAGCCAGAACAACCAAGTCAAGTTCGAGATTTGATCGTTGTATTTTACCCGTTCAAAGCCGGTATGAGTAGCTGCTCTGATGTCGGATGGAAAGTACCTTGCATTTACTGACGTTAAATTGCAGTAAGTTTTGGCTTGACCATTGATACACCGTATCTAGGTCACTTTGAAAATCATGTTGGTCGGTGTTCGCCTGGATCCTGCGCCAGCTCTTGATATCCTCGGCAAACATTAGGAAGTTTGAAGCGATTTGTTGCGCAAATTCTTGAGGAAACACCGAAAACAAACGTGGACCTGGAAATGAGTCTTGCGGCACACAACACTCGACTGGTATGGGGTTCGATAAAGAGCCCTGAACTCTGAGCACTAATTGCTGTTGAAGTAGATACTTGGCAATCCAACACAAAAGAAGGTTGCCGATCCCGTAATTCTGGAGCTTGGAGAGTAGTATCTGATGGTTTAGAAGCTCAAAAGCCTTGGAGAAAACCAGGTAAATCATATCAAAACCTCCAGTATCAGCTGCCTCAGTCCAACTACTGCGTACGGTTAACAAATCGGTTGTACATGACCGATGTCGACGGAAACCGTGGTGCTCAGTCAGGATGATGTTGCAGTTTTCCAGATAGCACTTCGGTGCATCGGCAAGTATGAATTCCATGAACTTGGATAGTATAAGAAGAAGTGATACTTGGCGGTAGTTGGAGGAATCAGTACTGCTTCCACCTTTGTCCATCAGGGTTATTATTCCAAATATTCGCAAAGCTGAAACTTGATTCAGGTGTAAGCAGCTTGGAAAAACTGAGCTAGCGGTCCTGCCAGTTGGTTGGATGCTGCTTTCAATGCCACTGAACGAATGGTGTTAACACCCAGAGAGCTGTGTTTGCATAGAGTTGTCAGATTTTGTTATACAGCCTCCGCTGTAAAAGTGGTGAGTTAGCCCTGGCAAGGGGACAAAAAGATGGGAAGATCGCTTAGTGGAAAGACCCTCTAAAACTTGGGAACATACTGCATTCGCAGTGCATTCGCTGCTTTAACAGTCGTTCATGTTGGGCCACAAGCCGTCCTGAGTGGAGGAAATCATTGCCTCACCTTTCTTAGGCTACTGACGTGCTTGTAAAGCATTTTGTGGTTAGCACTGAAGGTATTTGCGATATGCGCTGATAAGCGGCTTCGTCTTCTCTTACCCATTGGCTGCAGTGTTTACGTTGGGCTACGTAGTTGTTCCAATTTTCTTGTGTTGGTGTCCCTCTGTAAACTCGCCGTGCTGCGTTGCGTATTGTCACCCATTTTCAAGTTCTGCTCCTAACGAAAGGAACTGATGTACACTATTGCAAACCATGAAGCCTTTGCAAGCAGCTGACTGAAGTTGTTGACGAACTCGACCCCTGTGAATTCCGGGGGTTCTTCTTCGAGGTAAGACCATGTTGTGGCTCTGACGAGCTGGGGGAGTCGGTCGTACCTTGTGATGGTTCGCACACTCATCGTTCTCATTCAGATAGTACGCATATCAGAGGAAGTTGAGACTCCTGACTGCGTGATCACTGCTTCCCAAAGCGCAGTCTGTAACTAACACATCAATCATATGCTCCTCGTTGGTAAGCACGAGATTCAGCACAGATGGTCTGTTACCTGTTCGGAATCGAGTGGGCAAACTGATGTGATTGTAAATAGGAACACTGGTTGCTAGATCGACTTTGAAATGTTCTCCGATCATGGCAGGGGTTTCTACACAAAGTAAGTTGAAATCACCCATGATGACTATTTGAGTGCTCTAACTGTAAACTGCATGTTAAATCAAGCTCTAGTTGGTAGTAGCTTTTGGGTCTACAATTAAGGGGGCGGTACATCAAAACAACAAGTCAAACGTTCCTGCCCAGTTCCAGTTGCTGCATTCCATCTTGTTAGTGGGGCATTTTTACACCAAATCACCACCATCTGCGATCATTCCTAATTCGCTGCCCCGTTACTGACCGTGACCACATATTTCAGTAGAATCATTCAATTCTAAGCCATTGGTAAGTGATAGATCTACAACATGGATTCTGAACTCTCCTTTTCTATCTAATCCCTTTTGGAATTGGTGCAAGTCACAAGAAAAATGTACACGCCTTAAGTGGATATGGCCCATCTGAAAGTCAATTGTGATCTATGTGTAAAAACCGTTAAGTCTGGTCCAGTTTGCTTTAACCTTCAAATTGGTTAGGGCAGAGTGCACTCGAAACTAGACAGTATAGCAGCAAAGCAGACGCAGTTTGGTTCTGTCAGGTGTGAAAATTCATCCCTGTTTTTATTCGTGTAATTTTGCTAGTGAAAATGTGGGAAAAGTTTGCGGAAACAGCTAAGCATCTGGGGAACGCAACAAAGCATCTGTGAAAGTAAACAGTGCCATACTTAAAAGTTAACAGACACCTACAAACTCCCCGTTTAGGCCAAAGAAGAAGGACAGGCTTCTTAACCTCACCATCGCGTCTCAGTCTCCAACGGCCCCTAACCATATGACCCCACTAAGTGATAAAGTCGTTTACAACCCACTTGCTTTTACGTTCTCCGAGGGTGTAATAACTAGTATTTCAGTTAACATACTCGAAACACAAATCTCTAGCAAGCCTACGTTGAATATAACTGAAAATCCTACGCAGCGGTTGCTTCTAGGCAAACGTCGTCAAAGACCCCTGTGTCTCTACTTACCGGAGAGGTCAAAACTCTGCCTCATCTTGGATCGCTATCGAAAATGCCATTCACAACTCTACAAAAAGCAAAAGAACCTAGTGATCTTTAGTCGCGAACCAAAAGGCGGAATCACGGTGACTTAAGTCTTGTGTACACGAACGTTCCTGAATCAAAATACAACACAATAAGGGGCAAATTGATAGACGATCGTAGTCAGTGGGATTCCGTCTGTAGTGCCATCAGCATGCGCACTGAAACTACTACGCTGAGCCGCATCTCACGACACCCAATCTCCTCGAATACTTTGAGTAACACTACATTCCACGAAAGAAACGGAATTATTCTGCTCGCTGCAAATCGACACCACAAAGCATCGAACGGAGTATGTATCTTATCGGATATTCCGTGAAAAGAACGTTCAAATGATTTGAACAATCAACAGTAGAAAACACGCGCTGAAAACCGTCATTATTTATGGCGTCCCCCAGTCACAAGCTTCATCTCCTGAAGTAGCTCAGGCACATGACCTGGATCAATCGCGATACATTCGTGAGGCGTTGTCTTTAGAAAATGTCATTGCTATCTCCCTGACCAGGATTCCCGTGTCACCAAATTACAAAGGGTGTGGTCCTAGGTTGCTGAAGTTGGTCTTACCGTCTGAGTTAACTTTACAGACATTTATAGAGAACTGGGGTAACTTGCGGAACATGTTACCAAGAGAAGTTTGACTAAAAGCAGCTGGTTTACGACCAGAGACTACTGGTTACTCCAAGGACAGAACCAACTCAGTGGGAACAATCGTTGTTGTTGAGTCCGCCACAGCGACTGATCTGACTACCGGCACAGCATCCGGCGAGACACTGCAAAAGGTGGGTGACCAGCAGAATCATCATGAACCTGATCACATGACGCCAAGAGTTATTCCATGTCACACTCGCGAGCCTAAAACAATTCAAAAAAACTGTAGCGACCGACCTCAAGAGGGTTGGCCAAGTCTCAGACTTGTTGTATACATACACAAACAACCTTCTAACCTATGAATCACTCCTTTGTTTTGATACCAACGCATAAGGTCTTTTAAGCAAACTGACTGAGCTTCGCCTACGTCACGCCCCGACATCAAGGGATCTCGTTATGGTAACTGAGACCTGGTTGAATGAAAGGATCATTGATGCAGAAATCGCACTACCTGGGATGTCTATTCTACACAACGATCAACCAGGTAGAGGAGGTGGAGTACTAGTTCATTATCGCAGCGAACTACACATTGATCTCATCGATGACCCAGAGGTTCTGATTACCGATGCGCTTTGGTGTCGTCTTCACGTAGGCAGTGGGGACGCATGAGTGTGGTGTATCGCTCTCCGTGGGCTACGTTTAAATAAACAAGTAAATAAATAAACGTTTTATTCCTCAGCAGTGTGAGACACAGACAGATTAGGTGGTCTTATCAACATGTACAACGTGATCGCATATTATAGTTAATTATCGGTCTTTTAATCAATGGTTCCCATATGGGTTTTGAATTGAGTAGCAGTTTGGAAAAGGTAGAGAGGTAAAGAAACTGGGAACCATAATGAATGTAGATTTCACGAAAAGTTCGAGTAAAGTAATAAGGTCAACCATGGAACTCTCCCCAGGGGACTTGCTTCCATGCAGGGTATTTCCACTATGGGTTTCACCGGCACTTCCATGTTCCAATTGGCTCTGCGCCTATGTCCAAGTTAGTAAATAGGCCATCAGAACTAGGTATCTAAGGTCTTCTTTTTAGGGCTGTTTTATGCATACATTATAGGCGATGAAGCCTCAGCCCGTTCTGTCATACGGATTAATCAAGTATGGCACTTTTATGTTTTAAGCCAGCAAATCAGTAGTAATATGATTTGCATGGGTATACATTTTTATTTTGAAAGCTGTAATCTGTCACCACAAGAGATCCGCCCAGTCATGACCAACGGTAAAACAAAGAAGACAAAGTATGTGGAATTTTAAAACATAATGATGAGTACAAACGCTTGCCGATAGGCCAGTCACAATTTGTTGAAAAATCTTGGCGAGTGACGACGATGGTACAGAGACATCAGCTTGAAAGGTGTAGTGCATCTACGAACCAGTGCGTCAAAGGAGAAAACAGAATTGGTTAGACGGATTAATAGGAGTAAGATCGTTCTCAAATATATACTCAAGAATGCAAATATATGTAGGTAATCTTGTATTATTGAAACGAATAGAGGATATGGTGGCTTTCATATGTATCTAGGACCTTTTCCGTACAAATCATCTACAGTCACCGTTTGGCTTAGTGTTGACCAGATATTTGCAACAGTCAGGACAAATGCCTAGGCTCCAAAATAAGGACCATTCTCCCGCAGTCGTACAGACATATTCTCCTGGTTGGTGACTTCAATATCCATACCATAGAAAACTTGGCCTGGATCAAGGAACATTTCAAAATGGAAGTACATGAGATACTTAGTGGACTACCAAGCTACAATCACATCACATCTCCCACAACATTCAGGACGCGAAACAAACTGGATGTCCTGCATTTCGTGTTCACCAATGAAAAGCTTATGCTCGAAAGGGTATCGTAATAGAATTCTATAGGCCTTAGCGACCATGCAACCGACATGCTCAAGTACATCTGTTAGCAGAGTATTCCACAGAAAACACAGATGAGTGTCAGCTCATTACGGATTACGGCGCTCTAACTAGATTTATAAATGCTACAAGCTGGACGTTTCTAGCGGAGTGATCCCCTGATGTTGCCTGGTCTGAATTTGCTCACCAATTCAACACGTTAGTAGCAAAGGCTTCTAGGAAATGATCTTCGCGAGCGAAGACAGTAAACTCATTCATTGTCAGCAGGACACGCAATTGCATCATTACAAGGAATTTACTCTAGCAAAAAGACAGGGTGTCATGGAGTACCGCAACATGGGAATCCTGCACCATCCAAATGAATCCCTGCTTAAACCTAGTACGCCAAGAAAAAATACAACACCAACGGAATCTAGCTGCGAAATTCCAATCTAACCCCAAGCTCCTGTACAGACACATAAACAAGCTGCGCAAATTGCAGCGATGAATTCCTGCCTTACACACGTTATGTGGACCCGCACAAACCGCAACCGAGGCGGCCAACGTCCTATGTCAACAAATCGGCCCGAACATCCAGAGCAATTCATTGCCGCATACACTGTTCCCGATCGTTGTAGCACCACCAGGACTTAGCCATATTGTGTTTACGAGTGCAGATGTTATGAAAAGGCTAATTGTCTTGCGCGAACAGACCTCTCCCGGCGTTGATAATATTTGTCTAAAAGCCTTGAAATTGGCTGCAGTAAATCTGGCGGACATAATGTGCAAGTTCTTTCATTGATGCCACGCGGAGATGCGGGTGCGAACAATCTTTAAGCTGAGCATCGTCACTCCCATCCATAAGGGAGGAATTCTGCAGACCCGGCCAACTACCGCCCGACAATACTACGTCCCCTCCTCTCCAATATCATGGAAGCGATTGTTGCCGAAGCGTTGATGAACTTCTTGGAAGAACGCAATATCATAGCACAGGTACAACATGGATTTGGCGAGAACCAAACTTCAAACTTGCTAATAGCTAGATTCAGTTGGACTAAGATCGTTGACAGAAGCATAGTTGTTGACGCAGTATATCTGGCTTTCTCAAAGGCTTTCGACTGTCTAAACAACCGGATCTTCTTTACAAGCTGCAATGTTGTGGAATTTGGGACCCAATCTTCGGTTTGATAGGTAGGTTATTGCTTCAACGAGTTCGCGGCACCAGTTCTAAACCAATCGACATTAAGTGCGGAGTGCGCCCGGGCTCAGTAATCGGTCCACGGCTATTCCTGATTTATGTGAACGATCTCGAGACAGTAATCACTTCCAACTCCTTACTCTTCGCTGATGCTCTCAAGATATGGTGAGCCATTAGAACAACCAGCGACAATGCAGCACTTCAGGATGATATTGACAGGGTTTACAAATGGTCAACACAGAACCAGCTTCAGTTCAACGCTACAAAGTTCAAGGTGTTTAGCATGCGCCATAAAGCTGCTTGCGAATACAGACTGGAAGATCAAGTATTGCAGCGCACTGCAACGAAATGCAATCTTGGAGTGGTAGTGCAGGAAGACCTGGGCTGTTTCCGTCAGGCCGAGAAAGCCTCCAAAGAAGCTAACCAAAACCTTGGCCTTTTGCGGAGGGCATTAGAGCGGTTCGATCCTACCATCTTTTCTCAGATGCTCAAAGCCTACACTCTGCCTCATTATAAGTACGTCATCCATTCCTGGCATCCATGGCAAAAGCAAGGTCTTATCGCTCTTGAACTGCCACAACGAAGGGCGACCAAGAACGTAAAGGGCCTGTTTCATCTCCCCTTACCGACTGAGGCTGAAAATCCTCGGGTACTACAGTGGAAAAATATCGACGGCTGCGTGGCGACATGATAATGACTTATATGAATCTGAGGAATGCAAACAATTTTGTCGTCACCTATTAAAGCTGAAACGCAATAACACACTCAGAGGACATCATCTAAAGCTGACCACAAAAGACAGACGGTTGGATTGCCGCCTAAATTCCTTTTTCCTTCGTGTGTGTCAACACTGTAACGCTCTTCTCACATACTTTGTTTCTTCCCCCACTCTAACGGTATTCAAAAGAATTCTGAATGATTCGCTTATCTACTTACATTAACCTATATAATCACAGATGTTTATGCCAACCGAACGCGAACAAACTGTGCTCATTCTCAGCTTTTGTGCTTCACTACTTACACACTGATGCTGGGGAATATGGTTTCGGATATATTACAACTGCATGGTGTTACGTTTTACTTACAAGTAAAATGGCAAGAGCAACACTACGCTGTATCTGTGGTAATGACTGTGAATAATATCGATCTGATCCGGCATTGTTCGGAAAGCCGGCTCAACCAATTGTTCCACACCAGTGTGGCTCCTTTTTTCAACCAATCAATGAAAAGAAACTCACAGTAGTAAATATTATATCTAGCACACTATACCTGCATACCCGTTAAAGCAACTCAACTTGAACTGAACAACGTCATGTCAATGCGACTGTTGTTAGCCATTATTTGTCAGTTGATGACACAAATATCCCCCGAAAGATTTAGTAAGTACATGTTTGCTGTGTGTCAGTATATGATATATGTAACCATATTGATTGGTCCTCTAATGTGGCTAATCTGCTATTTTTACCACGGATGAAACCAACAAAGCAAATGCTAACTGATGGAACATCCCCAGTTATGCAGCAAACTCACCAGTCTGAGGCAAACAATGTTTTCATTGATTCTGCTACGGATTGGTACAATCATATAAAAAATTACAGAGGGATGGTTCTGTGGTTGGTTTGGAAATCACTCGGTCAGTGGTTAGTTAACGAATTGATCGCCGATGTCTCAGTCACAATGATCGATTAAGTGTTAGGTAACCAAAATGCCTGAGCCGATGTCAAGGTGACGGCTTGGCTGGTGATTGTTCGGCCAGGGTAGGTATAATGATTGAACAAACTATTTTGCGAGTACAGTGGGGGCTGGGATTTACGGATCACAAAGGCCTCAGCAGTGGCGAGCGTCCTTAATCGCGTACCTTTCGATTTTCTCATTGGAACCAAATAAATCACAGTAAAGGCATCCGGTAGGTTAATATAGTGATCTTATTCTGACAGATGAGATAAAATACTGCTTGTAAAAACTCCGGCGCCCTCGCTCACCAAACATTTAGAGTTATGTTCTTGAATGCGACGTGACATTTGACGCAAGAATAAGTCAGCTTCAGCAGTCTTTACTTCTGGTACACAGGAATTAGGTGGTTGGTGGCGAAGATGCATTGTAATTCCGCAACCGGAATGGTCTTTCTTATCGATGGCATCAGCTTTCTTGGTAAGAGCTCAACTTTAAAATCAAGGTGGTTGAAGATTGTATCATCTCGACTAGGTCCTCAAAGGCCGGTGTTATTTTGGGTTGCATGTTTCGCTGAAGTAATCATTCCGGATAACCCATTTCCTGCAACGTGTTCTGGATGGATTTCCGCTCATCCTCCAGAACGCATTCTGAGCATTTATTCCTAGCTCTTGAGGTGAGATATTGTACTAAGTTACGCTTGTATTTAAGCAGTACAAAACTACTGAAGTTTGTATACTGACCGGTCCACGTCTTCTCTCTCTTGGTCTTCAGTAATATGGAACCGTCAGTTTGTCTACTAAGGTGCACATCCAGAAACGAGAGTTGACCATCCTTTTCAAGTTCATAGGTGAATCATTCGTCGAGTGCACACCATTTAACTCTACCAATAAATCTTCCAGATATATCTTTATGGGTCACACAAAATATATCATCTATATAGTAGTAGTCATGGTCAAAACGATTTACAAGTGGACCCAATGATTCAGTTGCTAGTTTGGTAAGACAAATATCTGGCAGTAATGGTCCGAGTGGGGACCACATTTTGACCTCATCATTCTCTCCGTATTATATGTCTCGAAAAGGACCTGAAGGCTGTAGGCGCATCTCGGAGGTAATTCTTTCAGGCTTGGTAAGGGTATAGTTGAATGAATGATGTTCTCGTGCACATAGTTGCCTAGATATGATATTGTCTTTTGCAGCGAGACATTCGTGAAGACAGAATATGACTCAAGTGAGAACCTTTTCTTCTACTCCAAGTTCCCATCTCCACTGTGCTCTACGAATGTAAAGCTATGCCCAACACCACGTTGAGCAACTCGTTTTCTTATTTGCTCCATCAATTCTGCCAAGCATGGGGCTGTAGGGTTCTATGCGGCTTTTGTCATGGACAATAATGGGCATTTATGTACACCTACTTTTGGAAGTTTTGGCAGTCCATACATGGTGTGTAAAGCATACTTTGACTTGATTTGACAAGCCAACTGGAACATGGAGTTGAATAAATTTAAAGAATGTTTCTTCCATTATTTTTACTGGAATAAATATTAGCTGCGATAATACGTTGTAATAATTTAAATAATAAATGTTACCTTAGGTGGTGGTTTATCACGCATAATTTATGGTAGGATAACATATTGTTAAAGCCAAGTAAAAGCAAAGCGCTTCATTGGAATATGTGTTGCCAAATCCTTCTGCATATTCTTCAAAATAGTAGATAGCTGAACTGTTAATCGCCTGCAAATGTTTGACATTTTAACCAAAATGGTTCTTAGCTGTCATGGATACAATGCATACGAGATCAAGTTGCTACTTAGTGTGTTTATTTCGTCGCTCTTACTATTAGGAGGTAAACGAACTAATTCTTTAACGTTCATTTTAATCGGATATATCATAAAAGGATTGAGATTAGGTTGAATTAATGATACTTATTACGATGATAATTTTTACAAAAGTAACATTTTCACCTCAGCTGGCCTACTCGATAAAGCAAACAGTTAATAGTAGGTTGCATTTAAGCACTTACAAAATACGACAGATCATAAGTAGATTAAATTAACTCACTTTGAGCCAAGCACTGAAGGGAGATACATCATGTTGAATAGCTTTCAGCTACCTATTGCTTTTGCTGTAGTATGTAGTGGGGGTTATGATGGATGAAGCAGTACCCTGGCGTTGCCACAATACAGTTAAAGAAGCTTATCCTTCTTTGTGTTATAAAAATCAACTACATTTAATGATTATCAATTATGTTACCTTTGCTACTTTGTTTACTGTAAGTCCGGACAGACTAACTCCCTTAAATCTTCACGCGATCAAGTATTGGACGGAAAATGCAGTTGAGATGAAGCAACATTATGAGTATTGGAGCTTCCTAGTATACGGCGTCGTTGGAAAAGCACCTGAAATTTCTTTGCGCGATCTTTACTTGACATGATTTCATCTCTCTAGTGGTGTCGGAAGGACCTACAGTACGGTGCTTCATGAATCGTTGAAGGCATTTGAATTGAAATGATATATAGCATACTTGGATCATCATAAATGAACCTTGTCTATGCTTTAAATAATTGCACGAATGATTCTCGTCATGGATGAACAACACGAGGCACGATACAACACTTCGAATGACATCTCTGAAATCTGTACTTTAGGCAATGGAATGCACCAGGACTCGCACTTCATACAGTTATGCTAGAGTTTACCGCGATGTAGACTGTTACGCAGTTATAGTCTCATCAGACATTGTGTAACACGATTTTGGCGATTCCTTTTGAGGTTTCAGCAAGGATCAGTTTTCGATCAATGGGACAACCTCGCATAGGTTTTAATAACTTATGATCTGCAAGTTGGGTAGGAAATACAGCATGCATCGAGAATTGTTAGAAGGAAATCCGTAAAGCGAACATACGAAATAACGACGGGTTTGGAAGTAGTCGTCGACATTTTTTACTTTGTAATACGGACCTCAAGCTATACCGTTACTGTTTATATAACAAGGTCAATACTGATAGCCGAGGGGACAATCCCAGTCATGGCTGTTCAAACAACTGCAAGTGTTACATATAGAAGCTGGAGTAGAACCTACCTTAGGAAATGTTAAATACTGTGCGCGCGATTGAACAAACAGGGCATCGAATTGTAGACAACGTAATGAATTAGACAGCTGACGGTCATCTGCTGTTAGTTTGAATTCTTTAAGTACGAGCGTAAACAAATGATTTAAAGCTGTGAAAATATGGCAACACCAGACGGCCAATTTCCACCGTCCTGGTATAAATCAAATAGCGGACGCCACTCTAATTTACGCCTTTTTTGTTTTCTGAAATATGTAAAGAGGATAAAACAAAATGGACTCTACATCGGTTTGTGCGCAACTCATTGACCTGCAAGTGGTCGCGTGCTATAAAGATCGGCCCACGCTTCACTCGTCTTGGTCGTTCCAGTTCTCTACATATATTTTGTGCGTGCCCAATTTGGGACCCTTTCGACAAGCGCTACTCAGTGCTTTCCAACTTTTAGTTGTAACTTATGTGAATCACACCGTTACTTCCGTTCTCATGTTCGAAAACTTCTTTGTCGAGTTCTTTTTGTGAAATCACAACACTACCAAGCTTTCCGAGAAGAATTTTGGTGGCATTCCAGTGAAGAAGCTGAGGACTATCTAACGACCCTGCAATCATTCCTACAGACGGCAGTAGAACATAGTTACGAGACAGTTTTCCTCGATCACTCGCTAAACATCGCGCCCGAGACACTTAGGATAGCCTGCATACGCCCCGTGTGCATCGTCCTGTATCGCGCCTTCTTGCGCTTTTTTGTGTATCGCTGAAGCCCTTATCTGGAAGAGAGAAAGATGCAGTGAGACAGTCACCTTTCTCAATAAACTGACCTTGACGTTAAATCAATCAATCTAAGGTCCTGGGTAGGATTAACCATCACACGTTCGTGTATCCTGACGATCGTGACAAACCGAGAAGCGGTGTCCAAAGGAGCCTGTAGAACATGCAATACGATGTTCAAAATAAGGGTTTCGCGTGGAAATTGCTCAAGCTATTTTCATGGGAAATACTGTACAATCAAACCAACCGAGTGCAGGATGATCAGTAGCAGGCGTCGCCCTTTTCGTTTTGGCATGAAGTGTAATATTATCTTACTAGTTACAACGTTAATTGCACTGTACTATAAGTATGAAAGTTTTGCAGACCTACTTGACAAAATACTAGGCACCGAGATAGCTTAAGTAGGATCATGAATTGCAGAAAGTCTGATGCAGACTGCTCCACGAAACTCCATGGTAAGCCAACTAAGGACGTCGAATGATACACAAAGGACATGGGTCCTGCAAACACTGCCAATAATGCAAACTGAACAAAAGTTTCCGAACAGTTCACTTCCAGCTTATTTACAACAATTTGTCCAAACCCACTTTATCAAATAGGATTTGCGAAAACCCAGGAATCATTCTAATATCAATGGCAGTTGGAGGTTGTTGCATCAAAGCGCACTTAAAAATCAGCACCTGCTGTTTCTACTACAACACCCATAACTAAGGTAAAAATCAATGCTGCATCTCGTTTGATAACTGTGGTAGGAAAAGACAGTCACCTACTTCGCAAGCCAGCTGGCGTTTGTGAAGCAGTTAGATCAGTATTTGCTACCTCCATGGACTGAAGACACGGCAGTATTGAACGCGGGTGAATACAACCGGAGCTCGAGAAAAGAGAGTCATTTTGCTATTGCACATGCACCGGGCTATGAATTCTGTTAAACCGTACCCTATCCTAGATGCTATTTTAGTACATTAGAGTGCGTACTTACACAGACGTGTGTCAAAAACAGCGGTTTTCACTAATAAAAAGAGTTTGACCGACTTTTGATAATACAACAACAATGGTGTTTATCAGCGTTGCTTCACTTGCACAAACTAGTGCAATATGCTGGAAGGTATTCAATTAAGTAGAATACAAGTACAGCATAAAAAATTATCTCATCTTAGTGTTATCTAGATATTTTACGTTTAATTCAAGACAGCTTTAGCAGTCGCTGATTACGAGCTTTCTAAACTAAGCACACATTTTGCATTTGTATTAGTACATACGCTTCCTTTAATTGCTATCATTAATAAACAAAATATCCCAGTGAGGCAGTAACCATAAATTAGGCATGTATATTACATTAGTTATGGTAGCATTACTTCTACCTTTGGTCCCATTTTACAGCAACCGGAGTTGGACTGTTTACAAACAGGTCTGAGAGCGAAAATAATTCCGGATGTGCTCTGGTAGGTATGAGTTTACTACTAAAGTGTTCTTTCCTAGCTAAATGTTCACCCATAAATCTAAAAAATAAGGAATAATTCTGATTGTTTTCAGCTTCGAAAACAAGCGGCTGGTGACTGGAATATATTTGGATTCGTTAGATGTGTTTCTAACCCCGCGATTTCATTTGGGTTGGACTGGCAAATTATCCGCTATCGTATTACGGTTGATTCTACAGCATTTTACAATTATCCAGAGAATGGATCTTACCTTGAACAGTATTCTTTTGTCAACATGAAACTGAACGCACATGGCAAACAATGTGTGACAGTTACAGGATCAAACTGGTGGATTGAGCAAACTGCTCACAGTAAGCAACCAACAGAGCAATAAAAGTGCATTTCCTTAAGGCCTATCAATTTTCTTCCGACATATTCTAAGCAAATAGAACGTGTTTAGTCACAAATAGTCATGCTAATGAAGGACGGAAGCATCTATTTATTAATTGCTTTATTTTTTATTTGTTTATTGCAGATACGACTTACGATATTCAAATGTTTTACACTTCTCATCTTGAAAACGTAAATCCGTCCGTCTGCAGTACGGTAAGTTTCGTGCGCTTTATAAGTCTGAGGTTGGGGCATATTACGCTTTTAGTCTCTTAATATTTTAGTGGTCTTTTCTTGCATTTAACACATTCGGAATAATTTTAGCCTACAACTAGTGTGTTCAAGCTATTTATCATGTCAATGGTTATTAGCGGCGACACAGGTTTATTTTCATGAGTACCAATTGCGTGCCGTTACGTCTGTTAGATTTGCTCATAAAACTGAGTGTTATAACTGAACATTACGAGTCAGAGGGAAATCACGCGTGTCTATACTTTGCAACGCAAATCAGATTGTTAAAAGATTTGGATAGATCTGCGACACTTTTGCTTATCAACCTGGCTTAATTACTCATAATAGTCTTCTCTAGACACAAGGCATTTGAGCCTCTAGTTCATCGAACTCCCAGTTTCAATTAGACAGTGGAATTTTTAGCTTTGGCTGAAGTTATTATTGTAGGCAAATTGTACGCAAATGCTATTGATGTAATTACCCGGTTGGAAAACCGAATTTGCTAAATTTACATGAGAAGACCAGACTATAATTAATGGGAGAAAGTGTGCATCTGGTTCGATAACTCTGGATCCGCAACCGTCCGAACAGCTAAAATCATTGTTAAGCAGCTCCATTATTGTACATCACTTAGTTTCAGGCTTAGAGTATATTCGGATCATAATCAAAATAATTGTTAAAATGAACGACGCTACGTTTGACATGACAACGTCACACCTTAATTCAAGCGATGTTAACCAGTTTGCTGGAGTCGGTACATTATTACCGTCAAAGAATACTATTGTCATTAACACTTTGCTGTTTTTGTCTTTGCGCTCAATTATTAAACCATCCGCTGTTTACAAACCCTACTTCATAAGCTACTCTGCGGTATTCTTTTGTGCAGCTCACCAACTTGACCGCTAATACATCACCAGTCAGGATTTTGAGCAACTGTTCAATTAAACCTATGGAAATGTCTGAGAACCAAAGAATGCACCTAATTCAGTTGACCATACACCTCTTCCCATATAATATGTTGTTGTCTGAAAGCATGCATAAATCTATCCAGCTAATCACCGGAAAGATTAATTCAATGTCCGATCATTGCGTATTTGCTGCTGGAGTGTTGAAAAGGGATTTTGGTAGAGCAGTTGGTGAGTTTTAGTAAGATTTGCACTTGGCTACGTTAACTGGCTCATTATTGCAAGATGTTCATTGCAAAACTGTTATTTGGCTGGTCCGAAAGTATATAACGTTTATCAATAGCAATAATTCAGCTCACGAAACTTTGGTTAGCAAGCTGCCAGAAAAAACTTTGTAGATAAAACGCAACACCATAGCGGAGCGGTGTTGCACAAGTACAACATGTCGATTATTGCGATGGGTGTTAAGGAAACGGAACTTTGCATTAACTTCTTGATTGTGTCCGGTAAATTCAAAAGGATGGACACCGTTTCGATTAAAATGCCGAAATAACTAAAACGCTGTTGAATTCTGCACCTAACTCGATGCACATTTGAGGTGTGTTTCGTTAACAAACAAAACTTGCTTTCCGCTCTCTAATATGTCTTCCCCGTAAGCATTTGATATATTTCGTCTTGTGAAAACATATCCCAATATTCATTGCAAGGCTAACTATATTGCTATGAATGACAGGCTTCTAAATTAGTTAAATGGTGACTGTTCAAAGCACAATTTTTTAAGCTTATACCTGCGTTTTACAACTGCCTCCTAAATTTTGCAAACGGGTTTTTGTTGGCTCAAGGATGCATGTCTTAGGCTGCATTAAGTCCCCTTTTACTCATTTTGCTGCATTGGGACCATCCATCTGCGACTTGATTAATTTTCGTGTTGTGTTCCATTAGCCTACTAGGTCCTGCTCAAGCAGGGTCTTGAATCACAACATGTCGAATCCATTAACGAAAGCAGAAAGCACAAAAGTATGTCAGATAAGGTACAGGCGTAATGAGCTTGATATTGATCCATCGATCCCGCTCATCCAATAATTAGCAGGCTGGCGTGCATGCCTTGACAGATATGAATGGAAGTTGCGATAGGCGCTGGAACAGTTCTGCTTCATCATTCATTACTACATCAATGTCATCACCCCAACTGCAGAAATGGTCGGCAATTTATGTTAGCTGACAATATCATGGTTGTCTATGTGCTTAGGGGTAACGAGATTTACGGAACGATAACGGCCATTCAAGATGAGTTGTGTCCCGTTGAGTCATGATGACAAATGTGGATGATGAAACTCTCGGCTAACAAATTCCGTTTCTTTTCGTACGGTTGTCACATCGCTGAAGAATCTATTGCACTAAATAATGTACACGTCCCTACATAGCTGTCCAGGCGTGAGATCGGAATTAAGGTCCCATCTAACTTATTTTTCTGTGCATTCCCAATACCATTTAGTACATGACATTCAAATCGCGTGTAATGTATCCAACAACACCCACACCACCAATGCTTAATTTAAGTTTTTTAAGCTACTCATTAGTCTCCTCCTTAAATACTGCATCATACTATGCGGTTATTTGAGAAAGTGACAAAACTCTGTACAGAACTTGCAGAGGTCGTCTATGAAACAACCGTTTGGTAAACCCTGTGCCATGCATTATCGAAAGTGTTGTAATGAACTTCAACTCTAACAAATTTGGAATTGATGAGTGAAGAACAAATTGCAGCTGCAATTCAACCGGCTTCACAATGCGATCCGCCTACACTAAAACTACAACATAACTCAACTCGAAGGATTTGCAAGAGTTTACACTGAACACACCAATGGCTGGAAAGAACATTGGGTCTAATTTGATCTTGGTGTAATATTGCTCGCTATAGGAGGAATAAACTCAGGTCATGTGACCATGTGGCCGCCTTTAGAAGCACGCTGTTCAGTTGCCACGATTTAAATGCTATTAAAAGTGCATTCATATGGGAAAAGTACCTCGATGAGCTGTTCCGAAAAGGCCAGCTTGCGCCTCAAGAATCGCAGACAAAATATTCCACCTATACATGTCGCTCATGTGAAGTATAGACATTTTGTACAAGTTGAGCCGCGCCGCTAAAGTTACAATGTATCTTATCAAGAGAAATATAACTATTATTTTTATAACCCTACAGGAGAAATAAGCGGGCTTACATATATAACCTAGCTGCCTTATTTAACTCGGGGGCTGTAGAAACCAACATAAGGTTAAACAGCCTGCCCAATGAAACCGAATTAATGAGCCACAGTATTCCTGATAAGTAAAGACGTTTAGAGTAAGTTTCCGTCAGAAGATCGTATGACACATTCAGTACATTGGGTGTAAACGAGATCAATTGATAGTTTATCACCACAACTTCTGCTAAAATTACCGAAGGCACCTTGACCTGAACTGATCAAACTGTGCTTTTGAGAATTTATCAAAAGAAAGCCAAATGCGGCTAGTGGAGCAAATTCCCATTCACTAAGCCCTCTGAACGTGTGTGTTGCTGATTTTCAGATATGTATCACGGATTTTCAACCCTTGTTTCACCACTAACATCAACCCAGACATCCAGGACTCAGCCATAATAACACCATTTCAAAAAGTGGCTTCGAAGAAGTCACGTTCGATTGCAAGCACCAACGTGTTTTACAGGCGGTAAAGTCCGCTCCTCACTATCATTTTAACTGCAGGATACAGAGGATGCCAGACGTCTAGTCTATAAGCAAAGGTACTAAAGATATGGAATAATGTTATATAATGGGTTTAAAAGCCAATGCTTGACAGGTCCCGTAGGAAGGTTAGGTTGAAAATTACAAGCTAATAACACAGTGGCAATAAAATAGCGCGATATACATGACTCACTAGCAGGTTTAGTGTTGTACAGGTGTGTGTATTCCTGCCTACAGTTAATGAGGATGATGACACTAACCACTGTTTGTTCTGCATCAATGTCACAATCTGATTGTCACGGGCCAAATCATGTAGAGTAAATTTGGCAACATAAGGTCAATATGTTTTTGTAAAGCGATAAGGGTGGAGCATTGATCACATGCGCTGGGATGTGGCATTTGGTGGGAGAACATGTTTCGTCGACAATCCATTTGACTTTACTGCGTGGTCAAATTGGTTAATGACCCATCCGATATGAGATTTGGCTGAGTTACGAAAGATATGCAAGTGTGGTTGTGGTATTTTATGATCCGATTCATCATTATGAGATCAAGCCGCATTGGCTGAGATCATCCGCTCTACGCTTTTATAGATTTTAACTTCTGTTAATAGGGAAGTCGGGAGAAACCTCTGACGATCTTCGTCGTCTTACATTGTGCGCTGTTGCGCGCAGTAAATTGGTGCTTTTAGTGTACACCGTTTAAATAACAGTTTTACTGGCGGGCTCAAGTACGCGCCAAACATTTTTAGAAAGATTGAGATATTAGACTTTTCGTACGCTCTACACATAAGACAGAATTGCTGACTTGTTTTCAATGAGGTTTCTTTAATATACTTTGAACGACCAGGTTTTGTTGCACGAACGGGTCGAGGTCGCACTAAGAAGCTGTGACCCTAGCCGGTAGTTTTGAGCTCTCTGCTGGCGAATGCTCAGAACTTTGCACGTGGTGGCGTTGAAACTCCGCATTTTCACGATGGTACATGTGTACACTTTACCCAGACCCTTTTGTTTGACAGCGTGATCTCCAACTGTGGTGACAGCATCCCATATCTCTCGGTATCCGGTAAAAGTATGACAGTGGAAGATATTACTTTCGCAACATGATCTGTGAAGACTAAGAACGGGCGGAGCCTATGCACCGAGCCTTAAGGAACGCCTCAATAAACTTCCACTTGTTCAGATAAGGTGCTACGAACACGCACATTCAAGCGACGTTAAAGGAGAACGTTGACTATCTAGCCTACAACGGGCTCATCGATTCCATAGTTCTGAAGCCTATGAAGTACAATAGTACGGTCCGGCCTTTCGATGCTTTTGAGAAACCTAGGTTGGCCGTATGTACTACACCAGCATCTACAGATTCCGTCCAGCATGCGCGAAATATAATTAGATTAGTAGTAGGGAAGCATTTAGCAGAATCGCTTGCTGACGTTAAAGGAAAATGGCCATACTCTCCCGATACCTTATGCATGTCTCAGCTACACTGCACCCAATTATCTTGGGGACCACGGGATTAGGGTTATCCGGCGTGAATTCACTGTTTCTGCACGTCTGCAAATTTGTAGCTTTGAAAGATAAGCTTGTGCTCCCATCTGATGGGCATCTGAATCTTGTTAATGTATCATTGAAAATATATTGCTAACACCTCAGTTGTATTTACGGTAGCTACTTTCAACGCCATTGGGCGAATGAGGTCTGTACCAGGTGAGCTGCATTTGTGCATGGGCGTCAACCGCTTCAGAACAGCCGTGGTAGTATATGCTATGTTGTAGAACGCAGATCATGCCGTGATCTGTGTATGCAGGATGTAAGAAGTCTGTTCACACTGGAATGTACGGCTAAATTGTTATCGGAGGAAGTGGTTCGCCTATTGTGCCGTCTGCGCTAAATGCTTGCTGCTTGCAAATCAAGACTCCCGCGCTTAATTCCAGGATGTTGATTTATGTGTCTGTTTAAAAGCTTGGTGATAGAGCCAACTTTAAACGCCATGTAGTGTTGGTACTTTATTTTATCTTCAAAAAGGAGTTCGACGCAGTGGTTCCTTTGGTTGTATAGACATCCCAGGTGTGCTCGCTCGGAGAAGTTAATTGGGCGCGCCAATTTTTTACCCTCAGTGCCATCATTTTCGAGTCCTACCCCTTAAAATCCAGTTCATCTTTTCGCAGCGGTGGAATATTTTCTGATATCCTTGTTACTAGTCGGTTAACTCTTTTAACAAATTCCCCTCAGAGCAATTCTCATTACCGTTTGGCTAGGAAAAGCATGCTTGTTGCACCAAGGAGGTCGGACAGTGTATCAACCTTAAGCTCCTCGACATCATCTTTAATGTATTCTGTCTAGCACATATAGCGGAAGAGTACATTTGCATGATCGCTGGGGCTCCAATGAGTACACCTTGTTACCACATTGCTCATGAGTTTCTCGTTGGTAAAAACGAGGTCCGAATGGCCGATTTTTCCTCGCTTGGAATGCGCGACAGATATGATATCGTTATACAGCGTAGGACCAGCTAGTAACATCTGCATTTCCGCTTTAACTTGCTCACTGAAAGTGACTGAGGTTTCTATGACGTACTGGTGAACGTGAATGTGCGAGAGTGCCAATGGGATATGCATAGTTAATGCCAGAACCGTGTTCATTGCTGCGTGAGACAATAGTGGGGCAGTTTACAATAGGCACTAGATATTTATCGCCTTGTCAATGTGTAGGCGGCAATACGACTGGACTACGACCGGATTACATGGTTGGTAAATGCAGTAGACAAGCAAGTACGAACAGTAGGGAAGAACTACACCGCCTGCTCATTATGTCGGTGGTTACAAAATATTGACTTACGGGATAATGCGATTTCAACCCCGGTAACGGCATGGTTCATCCATGTTTCGCTTGCCATGATGAGATCTCAAGTTAATGAGACTTAGAGTTCAAGGGTCGGCCAATTTGCTGAGATTATCTCGGAAGTTTCATACAAGTCATTGAGATATTCCGATGCGATAAGCATATCTGACCACACAAGGGTTACCCGCAAAGGTACGCTGACCGATGTGTGGCCAGCTGACAATGGTTTACTGTATGTACTTATTGCTTAATTCGCAGCGGGGTTTCGAGCTCTTGTAGAGGACACCAGCTACCAAATATTTCAAAGGCAACCTGCAGTAACTTGCTTGCTGTTCATTTCGCCAACGGCTTTGAAGTTGTACAGTTCTCCCGCTCAGAAAAGCAAGACATGTTACTTGGCGGTAAATGATCGCTGGTTTTGTGATCCTCCAGACAACGTATGCTTGGCTTTGACCGCTTTTCAAAACAAATCTGAATGCAAGTTTTTTCCTATCTCGAGCCAAATGCGGAGCACGTTTCCAACTAATGTAACAGAAGCGTAAGGATTGTAACAGACTTGGACCACATTCTTTGCAGTTGGATGACACTGGCATCTAGACGTATAGTTAGCAATTACTTCTTGGTGAGAAAGGAATTCGTAGATGTGGCGCCACGACTCTAACTCATGCCTGGGTCCTGGGACTTGTCGGAAGGCTGAACAAGGGTAAAACCATTGAACATGATTGATTTTCCGTCCCTTTCGCTGGCGATATTTGCCTGGGCATTGCTTCGTTTGGCGACGCCTATCCCAAAGAACGACCGGAAGTACTCATTGAAAAATGATTTGACACGAGTTAGGAAGCAATGACTGTGATATTGCGAAAGTTATTGTGATGGGTCACTGAGTAATTCAATTATTAAACGAATGACGGATATTTTGTTACCAACCCGCACGTCAAATAACAAAGAAGATGACCTGACAAGTATGAGATTTCCGCTTTGTTACCCAGTTTAACTGTCACATGAAGTAGGCTTCCTTTGCTGTACTCAACTTTGTTTGGGTAACCGAAGATCCCATCAAAGTTGCTTTTTGACCTGGATTCCCATTGACTAGCATACTGATTTCCGATGTTTTCGATGCTCAATAGCTTGTCTTCAACAGATAGCGTATGCCTAGAATAAGTCAGAGAATATTATGTTTAGACATTTCCGAATTCTCTTTCACTCGCGGTGGGTTAGGCGGCCTTCTCGGTGGCACACTGGTATTGGTATCATTCCTAATGCTCTTTGGACGCGTCGTAGACGTGCTTGCTTATGTGGACTTTTGGTATTGATAGGTTAACCCTAGCGCAATAGGGTATCATGTGCCAACCATAAACCCCCGGAAAAAAGGTGTAATCCTGAGCCATGGAGTTGCACAGACACTAGTTGCCCGCCTGTTTGTTAGTTCCTGTTGTTGGGGTTCCTTGCTCTCCTCTGCTAATTAAACAGTAACTTTAGCTACTCCCTTAAATAGTCGAGTACAGGTTTAGGCAGTGGTATCCGAGTTGTACTGTATCAGGTTCTGGGATAACAATCCTCACTGCAGTACCGTGTGATTCTAATCCGGATTTTTTAGAGTACGACTTCAAAGCGCAAGTACTATCTTGGGCTGTGTGTACCGTGTACGGCTTGTTTTGCTTTGTCGCTGTGTAACGAAACTTGTTTTGTTTACCAACGATAAACTTACCAAGTGCGTTTGGACAGGCGCAAGATATCCTTTTACAGCCTACTATGAAAAATACGACTATTGGTAACAAAGCTGACGGAAGTCGACACACGATATTTATGTTGTTGCTATTTGGAGCTTGACTATCCCTTACGCCGTACTTCGGCTGCTTGGATATTTGAGCATCGGCGTGGGTGGCAAAATTCACGCAAGTAGATTATGAGTGAGTAAGATGGATGTCAAACAAGTTCCAAGTACTAAACTTATTGTCGGATTCTCATGGTCTGTAAATCATTAGATAGCGCTGAAAGCAAATTGCCAAATAAGTGGATAAAAAGTGTGCCCTCGAAAAATGAAGTTGATGTAGCGGTAGATTACCAGGAAAATCCTGCAGAAATGGCAGTAGCCTATGTAACGATGGTGTGACAAATAATCCTGTGGCATTCATTCAGTTCAGTAAAATGTATAAAACTGGAGGGAAGGCCCTTGTTAGTCTTATTGGTTCTTAGTATTTGTGAGCTTGATGCGTGACGTTGAGTTAAGAAGTTTTGCGAATTTTCGTCGCAGATCATGACAGCCTGTTTTATGATATTTACAACTTGTGCTCATGTTTTGCTGACGACAAGTAATTTCTAGATGCTAGATATTTTTTCTGAAAATCATTTTGGGGAAGAGATATAAGGTTTGGGTCCTCCCAATATAGCCGGAGTGTGGATCTGATACTTCCTTCCATGCTTTCGCAAACAATTGTTGCCAGGCATATTAGTCGATAGTTTTTGTGACTTAGTGTTTTAGTTCTGCGTATTTAAACATTAAGGTATCTACTTTCTAGTTTGTTGAAAAGCGGCCACCTTCAAGGGAGCGCCGAAATTTTGGTAGTATGGTGTGGCAACGTATTCATCCAAGATTTTGTGGAAGGCGGGATACCATCAACCCTGGCCTGGGAAAGCGGTTTGGATCCAGTAATAGAAGTATATTCCTCACAAGAAAATCTGGCATATTATCAACTTGCTCTACTAAGGAGCAGTGCGTAGCCAAATGATAGATAAATAGCAGAGATTACACAGAGTGGATGGAGGATTAGTTGCACTCACTGAATTTGCTATTTTAACACCTTCCTAGCGTACGTTGAATTCTTTAAAGGAGGAGAGTGCGGGTCTTGTGCTACACGTCATGGCATTTGGTTCCAGGTAGACAAACAAATTTTTGGAACAGGTTTCGGTCTTCCTTAATATTGTAGTCGTTTGTTTCTTATTTTTCATGGTGAATAGGTTGCTGGCAGTTTTGTAATTTTGAGTAGCTTGATGTCTGTCCGTGTACTTGAGATTGTCCCACAGTTTCCGCCAACATTTCAGTAGGCATCTCATTTCTTTGTCAATCCACAGAGGCCCTTTTGATGGTGGCATGCTCTTAAAGTTTGAAACCAACTGTTCAATTATCATCACCATCACAGACCGTAGACATTCTCATGCGTCATCCATATCCAAGGAATTTAAAATACTCCTGTCCATTTTACCTGCAGCAGTTGTTAAGCTGGATTGGTTAGTGCGCATTAAAACTTGACGCTTTGTCCCCTGAATGTGGAATGTGAGGCGCCATGTTCATAAAAGAGGCTGTGCATTGAACACACTTCTCAAGAGGTTGAATGATTCCTTAGATCAGACATCAGATGGGGACGAGTTGGGAACCATATCCAGAATGTATGGCGTTCGGTCCGGGACTGTCGGTGTTCCTGTCGAGCCATGCTGTGTTTGGTTGCATATGTGGACGCTATCAAGAAGATCAACGTCAAAGAAAACGGTGCGAGATCATTGTGAAGAAGGTACCAGTTTATGCGAGAGCATTGAAGCTACCTATAAGAAGACAGTATGTTTCTCTTCTTTGTGTTCGCAGGGAGTGCAAATACTGTAGGTAACTCAGACTACCGTCTTTTGGCATCTGTTATGAATTAGACACCAAAGCACTTTTAATATTTCATCGTTTACAAAATCTGGTTCGACAAGATGAACTTTGTGGTGGATCTTCAAATAAACTTTTACTCCGCCTCCAGTTCTTCCGACAAAATAATCGCATTGAAACAGCGGATATACTACAAGATGAATCCTCTAATCCGATATCTCAGATGACAGCCAGTGTTCGGTAAATGCCACTGGGTCCGGTTGCTGCTCAGAGATAAGGAATGAAATATTAACTGGCACTCATTACGCATCCCCTCCACTACCACTTGTAGTTCGTTCCGGATAATAGGAGAAATGACGTCCATCGAGCTCCCTGAGTTCATTTTACTACGCAAAATCCACAAGGTTTAGATTTTTTCTCTATTTGCTCGTCCAGTTTGTCGCTGGGAGACAGCTGGGCTCATATTGACTTGGCCGTTGAGAAGAAAGCTTCTCAGAAGTAGATGGTTTTGCCTTTGATGCGCGAACAATATTCTTCATACTGACCTATGATTTCCAGTGCACGAAACTTGGACGGGTACTCACGTTTACAGCCAGGGCAAAAACAGAGACGATATTTATTTCTTCCTCATCATCAGCAACATTGTAAAAGACAATTAGCTTAAGGAAAGCTTGGTCGCCGAGTATCTTACCAGCTGGAGTCATAATGTTGGATTCTGGAACATGTGGTTTTCAAGCAGCAGTTGTAAGCAAGCGGACTGTTTCTTCCTGGCGGCACTGACTTTTGTGAGGATTTCTTTTCTTTAATCAGTCGCTCAAACTGCGCTATTCTGTTTGGAAATAGCATTGGTGCCGCGTTATTTTTTACTTGAATTTTTCTTGGGTCGTGGGGACACATTTCTTCCGGATTTGTCTGCAGCTGTAGTTGTCGCAGCTGTTGCTGGGGTACACATCACGGCGGTATAAATGTTGGGCTTACCATTTGATATAGAACAACCAGACCCGGATAGGCATATAAAGGAGACAGGTGTCTCACTGTCAGATTTGTACATAGCTTGTGCTGAAACAGTACTTGTACAAATTGGCGTACGTATATCGGAAGTTGTTTATCGCTAACCACTGCTAGACGTAGGTAGAAATGTAAGCTCAGATCTTTGGAGGCCATGGTCTGGAAACATTGGTAGAGGCGATGACCATATTTACAGCAACCTGTGTGTGTCCGTCTATCACAGAGTTCGTGGTGGATCGGTAGTTGGCACCTGTACCACAGTCCAAACACATGGACGTCGTATTTTTAAAAGAAACATTTGACAGCAGTAATTTTTATTACACGTGTTTATTCATTAACTCCATTTTTTGATATGTTTGCCTTTAAGACTCGACAGTATAGCATACTCAAAACTTGAGCTATCGCTTTAGGGTCACGCAGCATGCGTGGTACAAATCTACTGGATAGCAATGAACAATGAACTAGGAACAAGAATTAATCACAGTTAAATTACGATATGTTTGACAAGTCCCGTAGAATTGTTGGAGTAAAAATTAAAATGGATATTATCATCGAATAGGTTTATCCTCGATTTAGTCGTTCACTAATTTAAAGGTCCTACTGCATAACGATAGTTTGAAGTGGCAATGGGATGTGTACGTATAAAATAGTATAAAATGTCGTTCAGTAGATGCGTGAGAAATAAAATAGGAAACCACGAAGCTCAAACGCATGTTGCTTCATTTGACATATATGGTGGGTTAATCCAGTTTAAATACATCTAGGCTACTCACATGGTCACTATTGCATGTGTCCTCACAGCCACATTGCGGAGAGGGCCGTTAGGCACATGGTTACGTTTGTGTTATTTCGTCGTGCAAGTGGAATGCACTATATCAAGTAATGGCAGTTAGCTAGCTTTTCATCTTGACATTTTCTGAATGGCTTTAATGTAGGGGCAAGCATGCATGAGTCGGAAGTGCATTCCAGGCATGGGACACACGGAGGTAGAGTACGTTTCATCGACAGGCATGTCAACTGTAGTGTGTAGCCAGTTTGCGCTGGTGACCTCACAGGTTAGTAGGTTGGCTCAGCTGCAACATATTGTGACATAGGTGAATTGTGTTCGCCAGTATTAAGTGAACCGTGATTAGGTATCCTCGCTGACGTTGATATTCACCCCCGTACAATTTCAGGGACTACAATCTGGGTTGGTAGGAGAGAAACAACAATTCTCTAACCAGTTTGGTCTCCCTGCCTTGTGGAGCTTCAAGGGCATCGACGTCCCGTTTGCGCCAGGGACGCCAGGGTTGGATCGCATATTCCACGTGAGCCCTCATGTATGCGTTCAGCAAATTGCGAAAAGATTAACGGCTCAAAATTCCCGTAAGCTCTCGGTAAGAGTCTGATAGGCTGACTGGCTCTTTTTGATGCCATTTCAACTTACCTCGAGCAAACAAGATAGTACTGTATGATCACCCGGAGGTCGCTTTCTTGGGAAACACGTTGTAAATGGTGGTCCCCAAGTCGATATTCATAGATAAGCTGATGATGTATGCTTACGACTTTGCACTTAGTTACGTTGAACTGGAGCTGGTTATCGGATGAAACCGAATAAGCCATGTCGGGATCGCACTGCAATGTCATGTGATCATCCGATGTCCTGATATAGCGCAGGCAAATCAGAGTTAAATACGTGCAAGCACATCACTGTGCGTCTAGCGTTATGGGGGTAAATCCAAGTAGAGAAACGCCGAAAAATTGTGACTGCGCGGTGAGGTGCGCTGTAAGAATAGTATACACAATAAGAAGAGGACGTTCTACGCTGGATGGTGTCAAGTATTTTCTTTGCCTTTAATCTCGTCTGCTTTGAATAATATCTGTGTGATCAACCGATTTTATTAACATTTTATACAATTGCCGTTCGGGGTTCGACAAATAATAATACTAAAGAGTTGCACAAAATTGTTGTCTCCGTATACGTATATATTGTAATGCATGACTGCTTTGCAACTCGCACGAACCCTAAGCAGCAACGCATTATATGTTCTTCCGTGCTCTTAGTTAATTGTATGATATTGCAAGGCCATTAAAAAATAACAATTGACGTTTGTGAATAATGTCTGTCCATGTGCACTAGTTTCATGCTCAAAAAATTGAGTAATTTTTAATTATTTCACCTGAGTTTGACGTAGCCTTGTCCTGTCTCCCTTAAAAAGATTTTAAACGTTGTACATTCATATTCTGGTTTCACTCGGATAGGCGATGTTCTTCTTAAATGACTATACTTCCTTGGTTACAAATGATCAAAAGATCTTTGTATCATCTAATGTAAAGCATCTCACTTTCTTGAGTTCAAAGTACCCTTACACATGCCAGACCGTTTTAAAAGCTTGTATACTAACACTTTACTAAGGCTCGATATGCTCAGCGTATACTGTTTTGACTATAGGGTTTGTACGTTCGTGTTCGTGCATATTACATTTAATGTACCTTAACCATTTCCCACTAACAATTTTAATGTGCTTTCACACTTCTTGTGCTTTCAGAAAAATTAATTTCCCACTGCGTTAAATAAAGCAACGTACCCTTCGTTGATTTTATTTCCAACAAACCGTTTGAATGATGATTCACTTTTGCGTCTAGAATCCTACATAACCATTGCCACTTGCCATCAACTGTCCTAGACAACACGGCAACTATTTCTTCCAAGCGATCAACGTTTACTGATTTGTTTCGTATTAACTTCCAGCAGATAAATGTTGTCATTTCTATCTAGCTTGATATTCTAACAACGAGCAATTCTAAATCATTTACAGGGCCGTTAGCTTTATGCAAAACGCATTTTCTCTGCTTATGCTGTATGGCAATATAAATGTCTTGTTGGTATACATTAAATAGATGCTTCCGCATGTGCGTAGGCTGTTTACATTTAATTGGCTTGACTTAGGTTCTTTTCCACCTTAATGCTGGGTGATGTCTAACTTGGAGTCGCGCATACTATTTGCAGATTGACTTATATTGTAATGGGATAATTATACATGCAGAAAATAATAATGCGTCATAAGGTTTAAAAATGAAGTGATTAAAGTTGTATCTCACACTTTTACCTCATGGCCCCATGAACTATTTCACCTCTACTGTAGATATACGACTACAATTTATGGGTGACATAAGTGCCACCAATAGCTGCGCTTTGGTAAGTTTGGTTGCGATTTAAAAGTGAGTAAAGTTACTGTTGTTAAGTTTGAGCCACGGTATTTTGAGACAAATTACTTTTGACAGCTTAACGCGTCATACAAATTTTCCAAATATGTATGCGGAATTCCCATTCGTGTCTTGCTCAAAACATTGCCCTGAAAATGACTTACGCCTAATATTTATATTTTTAATAATGATATGTGGCATTGAATTTAATTTAGAGTATCACGTTAACCGCATTTCTATTTCAGTATATGATTTTACTCTGCTACAGCTTATTACATCAAGACGTGATACCCACATCTTAAGCGGGATTATTACTTGCGAAAACGATGTAATTTCTTACACGAGTGTTCAGTCGAACATTCATGTAGTCCGCCTGTTTGTACAAGAAAGGCTGAATGGAATTCCTTTATATTTACTGAGCAACACAGAGATAGCTCTGCGAGTAGAAGCTCTTTTTAATTTTGAAATGGTTGGATGCATCACCTTCGAACCTGGACACACAACAAACTTACTGAGAACGAGTGCGTTTGCCATACTTGTAACCACATATCTGGTTAAGAAACTTTCATTGATGATACTTCATTTATTCAGTTCATTTTATCTGCTGTGTTTAACTTAGGTATCTTTAACTTACAAAGACGATGGTGGGTTCATCTCTTTACAAATATGGAGAAACATGTCGTCAGTTAGCATTTGAGCAGTTTGGTAGAAATTCCCAGTTTATGTTTGCTAAATTGTTCTACATAAACGAGTAGTTTAGGAACCTACAAATTATACTGAGTGATGTCACTAATTTTAGGCGCATGCACATGCTTTAGGTCTATTATAGATTAATAGGTAATCAATCACAAGTATCCAGTTCGATGTTCTATAATGTATAACGCTGATTTGTTGAATTTATGTGAGCACACTATATCACCAATTGCGTTTCTTAATTACTTTAACTTATACAAAATATGTATACAAATACGTATAAAAAACCATTAAATGGTTGTGGATTCGACTCAACGTGGGACATCATTTTATGCTCTGAACACTCATGTTATACTGGTTTTAAATTTCAAATGCACACAACAGCTGATCAACGTTTAGGTGAGTCCACATTACATCTATAAAGCAAATTGATTTTTCGTTTAGTTGGAAATCAGGAGAATAGTTTTTGCTATTGTTTACAGTTTAGTTGCGCTGCGAATCAAACGAGGAAGCATTATTAAGATAAAGTTTACTAAGAGCTATGCTATCTGAGCCGGCTCTACGCATTCCATTTTCGCTTACAATCCCAATTGACCTTTAACGTTCTGAGGTATTTATTCCACACTTCAGTCGGAGCAGCCTTCATTTGGAAAGTCGCGAGACTTGGTCAATCATGCATTATTAAACAGAATTAAACAACTGCACTTTACATCGAATTCGCTGTGGACTTAGGCAATTGCACCAAACAACTGGGTCTATTCTGCTGTGTAAAAAGTAGTACTTGACAGTGTTTACTTTCAACTTTGAATTGTTGTGCACTGTAATAAAACAAACCAAATTGCGTCATATGCCGGATAAAGGTAGTTGTGATACTAATCTGATTTTTTCAAAAACAACATCGAAGTAGCAGACTTTCCTTGGTAACTTAAGCAAACTAAAAAGCAACATTCACCTACTTTTCGTACTCATGGAAACCCCTTCGACTCAGGCATAATCAGGGCCTAAAATTGCAAAAATCATGTTGTTTGGTGATGCTGCATAAGATTTATTTTATATCGACATGAAGAAGGGCAGAAAAATTCGTTTTCATTTTTCAACAGTTCATTTGTACTTATTATACATCGTTACCAAATTACCTACATTTTAGTGTCGTTTATTTCTGGACCCGGTTCTGCGGATATATGTAATAAGGTGAGAGCAGCCCAGCCCATTCTTTTATTTTCGCCTTGTACCCTTTCAGCCTAACCTATGGCACCTAATACACGTGTCAAAAATGACGTATCGCTAATGCAGGTATAAGTTCTATGCAACCATAAGGTGTTTAACGATAGTCGTTCCATCAAGAATGTCTCATCTAATTTCCTGAACTAAGTGGTGGTGTATTGCATGTATAACTAACGTTACATCAAATTATAAGCTCGTAAAGGCCTCCGCATTCATTGCAAGTGAGAATATTTAAGCAATAAACCATTTGATTCAACCGAAGTTTACGTTGGCAGCAACATATCATAGCTTGTTTTCCTGTCGGTATCAGGTTGCGATAGCTTCATACATCAAAGTAACACATAAATATTGACTCTAAACTTGGCGCAGCTAAATATCTATTATAGTATAAAGCTTATTCATCAGTAATGAAATAAAATGGATATCATTTCGGGCATAGACAGCCGAATATTGCACCAGTTTCTCATAACGCATGTAAGTCTGTATTCTTTGAAATGTCAGCTTAACGTCCATGCAGTCAGTTTACTTCTGCACAACGCAACTTGCTATGTTAACTGGATATGAAACATCTTAACTAAGGCGTGTAGGATATAGCAGACAACAAGCAAGGCTGCTAAATTATCCGAATCGATTGGCATATGAGCATTAAGTACAGCTTTTTTCAAGGAGGGCAAACAATCCATCAATCTCTATTGTTCCAGTTTTATGTACTTGAATATTTAGGGTATTATGATTAAACGATTCGGCAAAATGTAATGTGACATAATAAGTATATACAAGAGACTAACTGGGTATGCTGCTTCTTCATAAATTCACCCCCTCAGGTTATACAATTGATGGGCGCAAACTTTCACACTTTTTACAAATCCTGTGAGAAGGACATGAGGGATAGGATTCAGCCAAATACAAATCGGAAATTCCCCTACCGACTGGAGGCAAATGAACCATTTTACGAAATTGACGAATTGCTATATTTGGAAAGACACGCCTACTTGGTGTTTGATCTTAATAAACCTTATTTAAGCTGTGAATACAACGGATATATTCAAATGGAACAATGTGGGCGATGAGCTGTTGTGAATTTCGCCAATCAGCTAATTGTTGTGACTCGTCATTTTATGTTCATCAAAATTAGCTTTTGGTGGGAATTATTGTTCAAAGGCCATCACCATACTCATTTTTAAAATATTAACAAACCACCATAAACAATGCCTGATTGTTGGTTATAGGCAAAGCCACTCGCTTATGCTATGAATTGGTTTGAATTAAGTGCGGAATGCTTTTTTCTTATTTAGACAGCACGTGCAGTTATTGATGTGGATTATGTTAGTAAGTGAAAGTTGTAAGCTATGCAAATATGTGTATTCCAGGAAACTCTAAGAAACGCCTCCGTTCATAAATTTACTTATTCCAGCTATTCAACCCGATTATTTTTATACCTAACATTTTCCGCGGCTTAAGTTAAGCAGATATAAAGGCTGACTGTTACATTCAAATATGTTGCTTTGGCGCAATTTGCTGTATTTCACTTCTACTTTCTGCAGTGCCTGATCATCAACCGCACGGACGCAACTGACAATGCGCAAATAATTTCGGATAATATTCACACTTGTTTAAACATAATCTTTATCAATTATTACACGTGCATATTCCTTAGGCTACTGTTTTCTTAAGGAATATTACAATCGTTCTCACACAGATTAACTATGCATACTTCACAATTACATCCCTTTCAGTGTAGAATATCCTACTAGGAAAATGCAAACAATGAGCATATCAAAGATCGATCTTAATGTCGAGCTTCACTTTATAATCGATCGACTGAGCATAATGATATGGTCGTGACCTAGAGCTAATAACCAATGTGCCAAATTTTGACATGCGTGAATGATCAAAGTCTGATAACTTAGACAGCGATACGAGAGCTTCACCAAAAGTGTAGTTTGTAGCGTACATTGCATCAGTGCCTGTGTGCATATCAGTGCAAATGACTGATTGGCTAAGTCAAACAAAACAAGCAAACTCGATTTTTTGCCCACATTGTACTCGAGCTAGGAATTCAGGTTGGCTGGTAGTGCAACCATATAACTGGTACAAATTTCGCTCCATCCGGGGAAAACATGTTTCGAACTTGCGCGGTTTATAAATACACAAAGGAAGAGACTGAAACGTTGCATGGATTTTGAAACACGTTTCGTACCAAGTTGCTATTTGAAGTAGGTAGCTTGCGACTGATACGCTGCCACGGTCGATTATTAAATTTTAAGACCTGCAGGGTTTATTTAATACCCTAACTGCATACCGTTCTGAACACAAAATAGGGCAAACCTCGAGTCAGAATACACAGAAACAGTGCACTATCGAAACCGTGCGCTTTCGTGAAAGGAAACCACTGAAATTGGTTAGGTTTTAATAGGCTTGTCAGTCGTTCATCCTAAACGTAGGCTGCAAACTACACCCGACCACTGCAATCATCGTCCCAAATTCCGTTGTGTATGTATGTTCGCATGTATGGGGCCGGCTCCGTTGATGAAACGTAGCTCCCATCCGCATGCCTCCCGGTCTTATTCCTTTGGGTTTACACGGGATATAGGGTGTGTGTTTTGAGCTGCGCGTGGTTCAGCGCAAGCTAACCATGGTCTCTCTTTAGGCGCAGGCGTCCTGTGGCTTGCCACAGTGACAGGCAAATCCGAAACCGGATGCTGCCAACCATGTATGTATGTATGCTTCCTTACCGCAGTTGGGCTAAACCAACTTACACGTCAACTAAGTCTTTCTAAGCTGGATAAATTTCATTCCACTTTATTTGGTTTGTTCTGCCTACCTGAATAATGTTCGATTAACTGGCCACGATACTTACGCTAAGTGCGCTTATCTTCTGTACTTTTGTTGCGTTTGTAGCATTTTTAAGTAACCTGTGGAGGTTTCTTACTCATCGCGGATTTGTTGCTAACCAACTTACTTCATATGGTAATTTAGGAAGGAGTTATGCTATCGTATCTGCATGCATTATTGGATTCATTTTTTTAGCCTGTCGTTTAAAGTGAATGGCTGTTGCTTGACATCCCTGGTGTGGCTGCGCTTGATGCGCATGTTGACAAGGTGCCTACCTGTCTATTACCCACTACCTCTTTCACACTGGCTCTATGTGACAGCTGGTCGTTGCTGGAGGGGACGGGGTGCATGGTCCTTATGGCCGTGCTAGCCTCAAAGTGTGGTTAATTGCACTCATTGTGAAGCGGACTACGGTCCAGCCACCTCCTCGTGTGCGCTTGATTCCCCAGATACAGCGTGCTTGTGTTTGCCTGTGAAGAAGTTTGGGCCGGCTCCGCTGATGTAACCTGGTTCCCATCCACATGCTTTTCGGTCTTATTCCTTCGGGTTTACACTGGATATGGGGTATGTTTTTGGAGCTGTGGGTGGTGCAGCGCAAGCCACCCATGGTCCCTTTGTAGGCGCAGGCATGCTGTGACTGGCCACGGTGACAGGCAAATCCAAAACCTGATGCCACCAACCGTGGGGTGAAATCCGCCTGTTCCTAAGCTGATGTTGTCGTCAGCAAAAGTAACGAAATATCGGTAGAGGAATATATTGAATTAGGTGTGCCCGTATTTCACATATACACCGACGATCTGCTGACCAACTCTAATTCAAGTTCGTTGTTGCCAAGGAATATCAGTGTGTATAGGCCAAGCTTACTACATGGTATATTGTATTTAAACTCATGTTGATAGTGAAATCAACGAGTGGGGAATGATCGTACCAATGTTACCAACCTGTGACACCTAATGTACGTAATTCCTTAATCACCAAACATTGATGGTTGATAATATTTACGGCGCAAAATGTGCTTGCGAATAAATTGCTATGGTGTTAATTCTTAGCGGAATGGATCAGTCCAACTGCAAGATCCTACAATGACTTTTACAAAATATGTCGATTTTCTGTTGTTCGAATGGTGGGTTATAAGATCCTGTTGACCGTCATGACTCGATAACAAAAGGGACAGATTTTTTAACTACTACTCCAATAATTACGGTTTCGAATGCTACCAATGTAAACTGATCAGATCCACTGAGATCCAAACGAGTCATGGTGTTAAGTACTGATGAGCCGGAAACATCCAAATTCCAGATGAAGCAAGTACGATTACAGTTATCGAACAAACGTGGTTTACTTTATGGGATTCGCAGTCCACACTGAGATTCCGCGTCGCAAACCATCCACACAACTTGTAAATAGAAATGACCCACCAATCAGTCATTTGCTATTGTATTAAGCTTTGCCCGTCGTGATCCAGTGGCTAAGGGGTAGCTGCCATAACTAACATCCCTTGGACTCATGGTCTATGCCTGCTACCTCCATGATGAGAACAAAAACGCCACACACACGCACACACTATACACGTTAGCTAGAGGTGCCACAATACATAAAATAAAAATGAAAATAAAATGCAACAAGTGCAAGCCATCTGAGCTATCGGTAACGGATGGACGTTGTTCCGATAAGCTACCAGCCGGCTACTGTGCAATAACGAAAAATTACCATGCAAAATTATATGAGGCTAAATAGTGGGATCGTGGTTGGAGAGGGAGGCTAAGTGGGATGGGGTGGGACAAAGAAACGCACAGCACGAACGCCAATGAGGTCGACTCCTAGCCATATAAAAGAATGTATCCAGCCATACGTGTTCATCGTCTTTCGGACTCCAACCAGGGGGCCAAAACTCTCCAACTGAGGCCAGCTTCGAAGTGAAGGGCCTTCATTCCTATGGACCTAGTCATCTCTTGCCCACCACTCATCTTCTTCCATCCACACCCCCGGCGCTCAAACAACGCAAGTCGCGAGAGTCGGTGGGTTGGCATGTGTAACACGTGGCCGAGCAATCGGAGCTTGGTGTGTGAAAAAACAAAATAACCGAAACGCACTGATCCTTGTGAAAGACAACATTCCACCTCAAACGAAATAGAAGTTGATCTTCGAACAGCACTTGAAGCCCCTGCTGGTGAAGTATGTCACCAGTCCATCTATGTACCTGATCCGAGTTTCCACACCTCTGCAGCCTCTACACAACTGTGAGATAATCTTGATGATACAAATGCTTGGGAATGTCTATGTAGATCCAACTTTTTAAGGAACCACCACCGGTAGATTCCGTCATACTACCTTGCGCACATATCAGATAGGAGGTGCATAACAAATCTTGAGACAATCAGCGCTACTTCGTTAAAAATATGTTGCACGTTTTCATGCAATACGTGGGCTAATGTCAGAGACGACCTCGTCCATATACTACGAAAGCAGCCGCTCCAGAGTTACTGAGCATTATTTCGCAGGGTTTGCATGAGCGTTGTCTTTATACATTTGTATGATAATCGTTTCCAAATAGTCCGGAATTCATATTCATCAAGGTAACCTTTAACAGTTAACCGTTGATGCTCGAACACATTTGCGGCTGTAGCTTTCAAGGCTTTTAGGACAAAGATTACCAACCTCTTAATAAATATGATAGGCGGTAGCATAAATTACTTTTACGTAACCGATTAATTGCCGAAGAGGTGTGAATTCTGCATAGAAGCACAAATGCTTTTCCGTTCGTATGAGCGAAATGCAGTTAAAAAACCTCGGGATAACCTTACAAAAACCTACAAAATTTAAAGAAATACATGCATAACATGGAAAGTTAGCATTTCTTTTGGAGTGCGTACAGAACAAAATCCTATTTAACCTTCCGAATTTTTTTAAATTTTTTTCCGAGCAATGTGTAAGACTTAGTATAATCTCCATGAATTCCATCGGTAAATATTTTGGTAATGTTTTTGGTTCGGTTGGCACTGAATCCAAAGGAATTCATCGAATTCACCTACATCGTGATGATGAATAATTGATTTATCACCAGATAGAAGTAAAGGGACCCTCTAAACCGGCCTTTGCATTTTTACCGTACAACATTTTTCCATTATCTACTGTATATATCGCAGTATTGCATGATTACAGCGACAGGTATTTTGTTACTTCAACTTCCAAGGTCACTGAGACCATTCATTTCTTCCAACTTTGAATATACACGCGAGATATCGTGCATGCGCCCTGATATATTGTCTCTTGACACAAAATTCTACGTAAATTGTAACGAATTCTGCAAAACATTGTTACGAAACCTTTTCCGTTTTCAATGGATACAAATCCAGAAGATTTAATCTAGCTTTATAGTATCGTTGCTTGATCGATATCACGTCCTCATTTGCCTACGAAGTAGTAAACTTGGCATTTTAGTGGTAAACATTTGGTAAATTTAAAGTTGATAATGTCAAATTCTGAAAATGCTTCCTTTTGGGTATAAAAAATTTATGGCGACTTGACATTTTCATACCATGAATGAACTGAAAGTACGAAATTAAAATACCTCAGTTGGCAGGTTATTTACATCTCTGGATTGTCACTTCTTCGCTGTTTCGTCTAGTAGGAAAAGTCAGTGCGGTGAGCCGTTAACGTACTCTGAAACAGAGTGGATGAGAAAATTGCATGCAGAATAATTTGTGTGTTGCATGTCTTGCTCGTTCGATGACTGTTTTCGTACAAACGCATGTGGTCTTGCATGTGATATTATGTGTCAATAATTTCAATCTGATTAGGTTCAACTCAGCCTAATACGACTAAACAGCCAGGCTGACTGACATCCTTGACTTCTTATTTTGTATCAACAAGTCGATGCTTTGAAACCTAAGTGCATTTTTGGCCAAGAGGAGGCTAATTTATGTTGTGATTGGAATGAGAAGCAAATTTGATGATTGCTCGTTCTTGAGAATGTTGACGAACGGAGCGTCGATTACATTTCCCAAAGTTATGAATGATCAAGGCCATGGTTTAGGAATCACATATTGGCTAATCAATACTTTTCTTATGTTAGTCGCGCCAACAATCCCCATTGTTTACTTTACGAATAGGATGCAAGAACTATTACGCAGGACAAAATTATAAAATAAAAATTGTCTTTGGAACCGATAAACTTACGAGTAAATAACTAAAAGTAAAGAGGTTGAACTAAAGGTATGAAAACATGGGTCGGTCTGGTGAAAGAAATGCTTAGGGTTGCTAACGAGCAAGTTAAGTGTTCCTCTAAAACCCTTATCCTTAGAACTGCTGTTTACATGATCTAAAATCTTGGCATATCGCCATATACGTCGACGCGTTAATCAAGTTCCTTTCCTACCCTGTTCGGATCGGGGTTTGCAATATTTATTGTAATTCATACAAGGACCAAACAACCCCTAGGGACTACATATTATGTACAAGCAAGTAAAACCATTTCTGCTTCATGCAGTATATGACACGTGGCTTGCAGTAACTGTATTATTCAGTAACATAGTAAAGCAGAAATCTTGACCCATCGCAATGAGGCTGGACCTCACCGTGGTGCGATGGTTTGTGTGCCTCAGCGATCCATTGAGCTACGCTGGGTGGTGCTTTTGCACCTTCAGAGTCACTCATACCAGATTGGTCAATGGTTAGAGGCCAGACAAACTCAGCCTCCTGGTCCTCCAGGTTGGGGGTTGGAATGAGGGTGGCACCTTATTCCTTAAAATGGACTCCTTGTAGCCCAGTGCCAAACCCGCTGCCTTGCGGTCAGGTTTTTGAACCAAAGGCTTTGGTTGAGAACCCTAATCGTTCTCCTGTTTAGGCCTGGGCAACCTGACAGTATCCTGCCCACGCAATGCAATGAATCACACTTCAAACAAATTGCTGATGCTCTGGCCACTGCAGAGGATAATCAACGGTGCCCTATCTGCTGCATCGAGCAGGGTGGATAGGGGTTTGGATGCAACTGCTCAAGCCTTCCCGTCTTCTTATTCCCCATCTTACGCTTTTTCACTCTTACCGTCCCCTTCCAACTTCACTTATACCCTCCCCAGTTTTCAACCCACCGATAGTTGGCACTCCCCCAACATGCTATGCTAGGCATTTACCTTTTAATTACAACTCACACGTGAACGCGGAGCGTCACTCTTCTCCTGTCGACAAGCCCATGTCCAACCAAGCTGTCCAATCCAGTTCATCAGCTTCCATTTGGAGCCCTCGATTTTCCTTCAGATTGGCATGCCTCAATGTACGCACACTGCTACAAATCGGTCAACAGGCAGCACTTGCCCGAACATTGGAGACCCTCTTGATCGATATCTGCTGCTTATCAGAGACTCGCCTGCAAGACTAAAACATTATGCTCGCTCTGCCATCTCCTTCAGGTGACGCAAGCAGTATTTTCTCATTGCGCCTATCCGGTGACGATGCAGCTTCGAGCACCGGCCAAGCTGGTGTTGGCATTGCCCTGAGTCCCCGGGCTGAAGCTGATCTGGTTGATTGGATTCTAATCAGTAGCCAGATGTGTGCGGTCCGATTGGCTGGCTCGTTTAAAGCTTCGAAGTCGCGCGGGACTAATAGATGTCTATTCATCATCGCTGCCTACGCGCCCTCAAACTGTAACGATGATTCGGTAAAGAACGAATTCTACCGCCAACTGACCCAGCTCCTTCGCCACAGAAGAAGCACGGACACTGTTGTGCTGGCGGGGGATATGAACGCACAAGTTGGAAAGTGGTCAACTGATGAACTGCATCTGGACGGTCAACACGGTGTAGGCTCCCGTAATGATAACGGTGAGCGGTTAGTTCATTTGTGTGAAGATGCTCGCTTATTTCTTGCGAGCACTAATTTCAGACACAGCAGGCGTCGAAGGGTGACTTGGCGCCCACCAACCTCGAACCAGCCTTGCACGCAGATCGATCACATTGCGATAAGTTACCGCTGGAGAGGCTGCATCCAGAATTGTCGCTCGATTTGGAGCACATGTGTGGACACCGATCATGCACTTGTATGTGCTGACATGCGGATGCATTTTGGCGGACTCCCATGACGACGCTGTGAGCGCATTGACACCAGCCAAATGACAAAACCAGCTGTTCTGAATACGTATCGAAGTGCGCTGACATGCGAGTTGAGTAATCGCGCACTGGAGACAACTGATGGTCACTGGTCACATGTTCGCCAGACCTTACTAGCAGCAGGCAAATCCTCATGTGGTATGTCTAATAGACAACATGGACATTGGGTCTCTTCGCAGTCTCTAGGACTTATAGAAGCTCGCCGGCAAATCCCGGCTGGAAGCGAGCACAATGCAACTGGCAAAGAGCTCCGGGCAAAACTCCGTGCTAGCCTAAAGAGAGACCGCGAATCTTGGTGGTCTCATCGTGCGTCAGAGATGGAAGTGGCCGTTACCCTTGGCAACCATTCCGTCTGATACGGGAAACGGGCAGCAGGAGACCTGGTGTTAGTGAAACTATACGTGACGAGAGTGGACAGCCTATCCACAATTTGTCAAAACGTCTGGAGCGTTGGGCTGAGCATTTTGAAAAGCAATTTAATCGGCTAGAATTGTTCGATTCGCCGGTCACTGATCGCCCTGCTCCTTGGGCTGTCCCTTTGGATCCACGCTCTCGCTCAGAAGTCGAACGTGAGATCGGACTGTTGAAATTGAACAAAACCGCGGGACCAGATTATCTTCCTCTAGCCCTCTTCAAACTTGGAGGCTCTGCTCTTGTTGATGCTTTGCATGAATTACTAGTGAAACTGTGGGAGCAGGAGATTGTCCCAACCGACTGGAGCCGCTCCATTATTGTTCCCATCTTCAAAGGCGGCTCGCGCTCGGAATGCGGCAACCATAGAGGAATCAGTCTGATCTCCATCGGCTCTAAAGTACTCGCGTCCATAATTCTCCACAGAATGACTGGCGCTCGTGAAAGCCAGATTCGTGAGGAGCAAGCCGGGTTTCGTCGGGGTCGTGGCTGCATCGACCACATCTTCACCTTGCGTCAGTTGTTGGAGCACCGTCACACATATTGGCGGCCCACCGTAGTCGTGTTCCTCGACATCAAAGGTGCCTTCGACTCGGTTGATCGATGTGCCCTTTGGAATTGTCTACTCAAGAAAGGTGTGCCCGAGAAATATGTAAATATTATCCAAGCATTATATGCGCGTAGCACAGGCAGAGTGAGGGTTTACGGCAAGCTTTCGCCACCCTTCAATATCTCCAGCGGTGTGAGACAAGGATGCCCGCTGTCACCTTTCCTATTCAACTTCGCTATTAACGAAGTCATGGAGATTGCATTTACAGGACATGACTTGGAAGGTGTGGAGCTACTCCCAGGAGAACGACTTCTTGACTTAGAGTATGCAGACGACATTGCCCTCATCTGTGACCGCTCCCAGACGTGCCAAGCCGTTCTGCACAGATTAGCATTGGCTGTCAGTCGCTTCGGGCTTTGCTTTGCACCATTGCAATGCAAAGCGTTCCTCCAGGATTGACAGGGTTCGCCCCCTGTGCTGACCCTTGGTGGGGATCTGCTAGAAGTCGTTCAGAAATTCAATTAGTTGGAAGTTGTATCAGCGCCCTTGGGATCGAAGACGAGATCACGAACCGCATAGCGAAAGTTCGAAGTGCTTTTGCTAACCTTGGCCACCTATGGCGCCGGCGCGACATTACTCTCGCCCTGAAGGGTAGAGTGTACAATGCAGCAGTACGTTCGACCTTACTGTACGGTTGCGAAACCTGGCCCCTAAGATCGGCGGACATGACGAGGCTACTTACGTTCGACCATCGGTGCCTTCGCAGTTTGGCTCACATCTGGTGGGAACACCGCGTGAGTAACGAGCGTGTTCGACGCCTTGTTTACGGCCTAGGACAAGGGAATGAACCGCTCAGCACCGTCATTTCACTCACCAGGCTCCGATGGCTGGGCCACGTGTTGCGCATGCCAGCCCACCGACTCCCTCGACGTGCGTTGTTTGCTCACCGGGGATGTGGGTGGAAGAAGAGGAGAGGTGGCCAAGCGAAGACTTGGTTCAGAGGAATGAAGGCTCTCAGTTCGGAGCTGGCCTCTGTTGGAGCTCCACGGCTCCCTGGTTGGGGTCCAAAAGACGGTGAACACGTTTGGCTGGATACACTTGCTGATATGGCAAGGAGCCGACCTCAGTGGCGTTCCTGCTGTGAGTTTCTTTGTCCCTCCCCATCCTTTTATCCTCCCCCTCCATCTACGATCTTATTTCGTAGGGTAAAACGTAATTAAATTTTTGTTTTTGCCTAGTAGCCGGCTGGTAGCTTACCGAAACAATGCGTATCCGTTGCTGGTAGCTCAGCTGGCATTTAAATGTCGTATTTATTTTTCCTTTATATATTGTATTTATGTATGTATTTCCTTTATGTATTGCGGTACAATAGCGGAGGTGTTTTACCATCTCTAGCTGACATGTAGAATGATGATGATGATGCTGATGAGAAATCTTGACCAGATTCTTCATAGCTGAAGATGTCCTCATTCGTCGCATTCTGAGGATAAATACTGATACGACATTTGAATTTGAGATAATGCAATTCCCTATTCATTTGGCGTTTGCAAACATAAGCAAAACAGTTCATGGCCAATCTTTTGAATTGTGTGGTTTAGATCTTAGCCCCGACTGCTTCTCACATGGACAAGTATAGTTTCGCACAGTAAAAGGTACAAAAAACGATTTTATGCCCCTAATCATTATGAAACTACATCCATTCGAAAGGCAAAATTTTTCTTTGCTTTCTGTCTCATTTAACCACACTAAGCTACAGCAACACAGCCAAGTGCAGCTAAATACATCTTATTATCAATGGAACGGGACACATCTGATAAGCCTAATAAATCAATGTCACCAGTTAGAAATATTCAATCAAAATTTGATTAGGAATCATGAAGCACCAAGATATTATCTGTAATTTCAAGCATAAAATCAAACGTGTGTAACTTGGCAGATTGCGGGTTAGAACTGTTTAACGTGTCTGCTTTGTTATAGTTGCTCCTCTCTTTGTGACCTGTTGTCATCGTGGAAGGCTCGGCATTAGCGTCGTTAATGAAAGTACCTAACTTCGTTGTTATAATCAAAAATCAAGGCTGGGACGGAACTAATGAGCATTTTGTATTTGAGGTAAAAGTTGTTTAGAGTAGGAGGATTTAGCGTTGACCGGTCTATTTGGAGTCAAATCATGGAGTAAACTCGCTGGAATGTTATGTATTGCTTATTAATGAATCTGCTTAATGTCAGCGGCGAAAATATAATATGCGAATACATCGAAATATATTTGCTGTGCTTAAGGTGCCAAATTTATTCGTTCAAGCGCTTTGTCCTTAACAACAAAACAGCATTCCTTCCAAAGCGGATAATAGCACATGTTGGGAAAATTGTCATACTGGGTCAAGCGAAATGGTTCTGTAACGCATTCTGAATAACCCTGTGATTGGTGCTTAACAGTGTTCTTACAGTGAAGAATAATATCAAAATTCAGTTGTTCTGACAGCAGTGAAAAGGTATTGGGATTCCTCCAATAAACAAGCTTGCGACATCTGTCAATCGAGGTTGAAGGAAAGATACTCGAACCTTCTAAGTGTGTACTTACACGCGAGTGGTCTGTGAAAATCTCATTAATAGTTGAGCTGAACCCAATTTTTCAGGCATCAGGTGGATGCTATTGTTCCAAGTTAGCAAATAAATAATCCTTCCGGAAACTTAAATTGCAACATCTGAAACATTATGGTCATTTCGTGTGCCTAGTTAAGTAGTGTTCACGCTGCATCGAGCATACATCCAGAACCGTGAGTTGGTCTTCCAGAGACGCATCAAGCGGGGGCGGGGGCAGCAAATAACAGGGCGCGGATATTTTTCAGTACGGTCAATTTTTAGATATCAAATATAATGGGCAAAATTTTCAGATAAGCTGTGGGTTGAATATGTTACTGAAACTTTGTTTGAGAAAACAACACCATCGCGCCGTTTGTCATACCTGTACAAATGTTCTTCCCAGCGATCCTCATACTTGTCCGGTCAACACGGACTGCCGTACGGCTGCACTTCACCTTGGCTGTCGTTTCAGTTGCTGTGGTCACTCCAGTTCTCGACATGTTCTTGTGCGTGTGCTCGTTCGAACCATTTCGACGAGCACAACTCAGTGCTTTCCATCTCTTGGATCTAACATGTGTGGATCATATTGTTATTCCCGTTCTCAGTTTCAGCACATTCTTCGTCGAGTTCTGCTTATGGAATCACAACACTTCCAAGCTTTTTGAGAATAATTTTGGTCGAGGATTCTCAAACGACCCTGCAGCAGCTAAACAAAGTTACGAGACATTTCGCGTTATTCGCCTAGTTAACTTCGTACCCGAAGTACTTAGGGTACTTTGCCAATATTCCGCGTGCTTCGTCATGTAATACTACCCCATCAATACACGCAGCGCCTTCGTGTACTTGTGCGTGCACTGTTGATTTCCACTGTCAGCGCGCGGCCGCAAATTTAAGATGTTGAAGCAGGAACTGTCCGGTGGGGTGTCTTTGAGGTCAGAGCAATCAATCTAGGGTCCTGAAGAGGACTACTATCACATGTTCTCGTGTCTTGATAAGTGTAAATAACCTAGCAGCGATGAATAAAGACGCCTGTGGAATCTGCAGTAAGTTGGTAAAAATAGGACCTCTGTGGAAATTGTTAAACCTATTTGTATTCGAAATGCGGAAAAAGAAACCAAGCGAATGCAGACAGATCATAAGCAGGCCTTACCCATTTTGGTTCTGTGCCAAGTGTAACACACCCCACCGTTTAAAATCGTAATGGCACTAACCCTGCAGTAGGAAGGACTTACAGACGTATTTGAGAAGCTAATGGGCAACAAAGTAGCTTCGGTATGAACAAACATAGTAGAATATCTGGCACAGACCCGTCCACCGAACTTCACTGCAAACCAACACTACAACGCCGAAAGATACACTAAAATCCTTGCTCTTTCAAACACTGCCAACAATCCAAGTCGCCCAAGCGTTTCCGAACACTTCACTCACCCGTTTAAAGGAAACTTCCTGCAAATCCACTTCCTTCCACCGGACTTCGCCTAAACACAGGAAACATGCTAATATTAGTGGCAGCTGAAAGGTTGCTGCATCAAGATGCACTCTAAAAATAGACGATGCTGTAAATATAACCACAACTGAAATTAGTTTGAAAAGCAACGCTGCAGAAATACACAGCAAATCGCTGGGTCTCTTAGCTAATTTCCACACTTGCAAGAAAGCACTCAGAGATAACTGGATGTCCTAGCTAAACATGTACCTACACCCCTGAGACAATATCGAATTTTTGAAAGGAAAAAGTTGGATGATCCGAACCAATGAAATGCCACAATTAACGTCCTCAGTATTCTGCTTTAATCCTCCAACTCGAGGAGGAACACACGCTACTCGAAATGCAAGCATTATGACGGAGCAAGGCTTCTTCGTGTTTCGCTAAACTCTGTCGACGAGGTGGAAGCAGCATTGCTTTCGACTGATCGTTTCCAGAACGAAATCGGTCTGGTCCCCATCTTTCCAGATGTTGCCCGGAGCGAGGGCAAAAGAGCGAGGCAGAGTTTATAAGGGTACAAGCTAAACGCAGCATTTAGAATCATTTTTATCTAGGCGACCCCAGTCTGACAAACACGATGTATACGAAGCAAAGGCACATGACCAGAAGCAGTGGCGATAGATTTGTGAGACTTTGCTCTTGAATGACATTTTTGCTACTTCTCTCTTTAGAGTGCCAAGTTCAGAAAAATCCAAAGGTTATAGCCCATAGGTTATTAAGGTTGCGTTGCGTACTAGGCAGATGGCACTATCTCTACTGGAACACTGACATCCATTTCAGAACAGACTGGCAAAAGAGCTCCGATTCAAAGCGGCGAGCGAAACTGTCTTCTGACGTAAAGCATTACCACAGCAAGCAAACGTATTAGTGAGCTTATCTGAAATTTAAACGGAAGCTAGTCTGAAGGAAGTGAGGAACGTCCAATGCAATCTTGCATTTAATCCCCACGCACTGTGCACACTGAGTTAGAGGGGAGCTAATCACAGTGTCAATGAACTCAACTCCTTGCGACTGGCCGATAATACCACAAACATCAGCTAGCGGCAAACATAAAACTGTCGATACAATCTCTCGTAATAGACACAAGTGCGTTGGAAAGTTGCTGAGATCCGGAACAAATTCCTGCATGTACACAAATATCCAAGGCCTTCAAGGCATAATCACCAAGTTTCAGTTGCGCCAGGCATAGACAGCTTGGAATCTCATCTCCATAATCGAGGCTTGGTCGCTAGCAGGAGTTACGTATGCTCTCATCCCGAATCAGAGAACGTACTTGTTCCGACTCGATCGTCCCATCAGGGTAGGTGGTACTCTTCTAAACTATCGTAACGACTTACAATGCGAACCCCCAGATGATCCGGTGAATCGGGTCATAATTTTGCTATGGTGCCGTTTGTGTATCAGACGCGAGGACAACTGCTTCGCGGCAGTGGTATATATCTATCCATCCTCCCCCACAGAAAAGGATTCCCATCCAATATCCTCATTGTTGAAATGCTTATTACCAACTTACAGTCACGTTCTTATCTCTGATGATTTCAACGTGCATGACTTGGAAACCTAGGCATCCCCAGCGAAACAAACGAGACTGAACGGCAAGACTTTATCGCAAGTATCCCGCTATACAATCATATTACCTCACTTACCAGGTGATAACAGACCGTCGGTACTTGAACTTTTCCTTGTAAATTAGGAACTCAGAGTCGAGAGGCCAGTTAAAGACACCACACAAGGGCCCAGCGAATATTTCACTACACCATACCATACTTTATAATCAACTGTTACACTGAATATCCAGCGAAAAACGCATAACTACCGTGCACTTTCACACATTGGAACCTCTTTAACGACATTGTTAAGAGGGCCAATTAAGAATTCTTGAAATGTGGCTCACCTGACAGCGCCTAATTGCAGTTTGTTGGTCGCTTCAGCAATCTATTCGCAATTGCTTCGGAAGGAAAGTGGGTTCTCTCCACCAATCGCCTTTCATCAGAAATATACTCGTAAACGCTTGTCAATAAGGAATGCAGTTGGGCACAATAATAGAGCTCCTCCGTTTCCGGAAACCCGGAGCAATTTTGTAACCCAGCGCAATATTGTAACATGCTTGTCCGTCACGACAAACGCACTCAACAACGACATTTTACCTGTAAGTTTGCTGACAACAAAAAGCACATATACAAGCATTTTAACACCATACGGAGAGCAAAACTCGATATTCCACCTATTAATACGGCAGTCAGAGTGGTAGCGAGTGCCAAAGAGACAGCCAACACCCTAGGAATGCAGTATGTTTCAACTTTCCAGAGACGCCCGCTCCTGTTACATACCGACATCACTATCCCCAACGTCACCAAACAAAAACATGGCTTTTAGTGCCACAGCTATGTTGAAGAAACTGCTCTCACTACGTACCCACAGGTCGCCCGGAACCGATTGTATTCACACGAATTCGTTTAAAGTAGCAACGTTAACTCTTTAGTTCCAAAAGTGCTTGGATAAGCAAATTGAGCTATCATGTGGAAACATTGTCTAATCACTCCGATTTTCAAAAGCGGTAATCACTCTGAACTCGTTACCTATTGCCCAGTGGTCCTCCTCCCTGTGTAAATAAAATTGATAAAGTCAATCATTTCTGAGTCATCAGTAGGCTATCTAAAACGCCAAAATATCATAGCACGCGAGTAATACGTTTTTCGCCGACACCGTACATATACTACCAACCGAATTGACTACTGTATTCTGCTCCACTGGCTGGTAAAATAACCAGTGTGTGATCTTGTTCTTGGGTGTATCAAAAATTTCCTGTAGGATAGGTAACTGCAGGTCAGAGTTCCAAGTGATTTCTGACAGATTTATATCGAATTTGGAGTTTCACAAGGATCAATACTGAAGCAGCGTCTATTTCTCGGGTTCACACATGAGCTTACACGTTTGATTACTTCGGATTTCCTGCTGTGCGATGATGACGTTAACATGTGGCGGGCGATCGCCGAGCCAGATGATCATGATGCACATCAGTAACACCTGGACAAGTGGTCACTCCACAATTGGCTCCAGTTCAAGTAGGGGAACTGGAAGGTTATTCACATTCGCAGCTAGCTGATCTAAGCACACCAGCTTGAAGAGCATGTGCTGCAAGCCGTCAATTAGGTGCGCGACCAAGGGGTATTAGTTCAGGCTGAGCTGGGCTGCTCAGAGCATTAAGATAAGGTTTCAATATCAGGAACCAACAGGTAGATACTCTGCAGAAAACCTTCGGGCTGTTTGATAATTCTGCCTGTTCGCAGTTGCTTAAAACCTATGTGCGGCCTCATGTGAAATACGCATGTGAAATACTCCTTGGGACAAGCAATACCTTGCAACGCTCGAGAATCCACAGCGACAAGCCAAGAATCACGTCAAATGATTGTTCAAGCTTCCTTATCAATTCACACTGAGGGTTCTAAAATTGTGCAGTGGTCGGCACAGGCGCCAGCTTGGCTAACTTAACATGCCACAATATTATAAGGAACGTCATCAACTTCTGTCGTCCCCTACTACAACTGAGCCAAAACATAAGTTTGCCAAGCAGTACTGTTAGTTAGCTTGTCGACAGAACTCTCTTAGTGTGTGTCAGTCTTAAAATGCCCTCCCAAATTATGTCTTTTCGCCCAAACTTTAACTGTGTTTAAAAGACGCCTTAAAGTTGTCCTAACCCCCCTACACTACGAGATATGGACTGTATGTCTCGACAGACGTTACAATGCGGCGAAAGTTGCACAAACAGAATTAAGCTACATAAATTTGTTTGGCTCATTCTGCATGCCTCTGTGTGAACACGGTGATCAGCCCACCAAAACGATTTTCCTTTTATCGCTGTTTTCTATGCACCATCTAGTGGTTCTCATTTTGACCATACTACTGGACTTGCTAAGCACCCGATTATGGCCGTATTCTATCATTGTTCCGTTTCTGGTCACTTAAACCAAAGTAACTTTTCCCAAAAGCTTATTCAATTTTCAACAATTACACTAACATGATAGCGCCGCACGATGTATATCCTGAAAATGTCTGTATATTATCAAGTGCGTAATACAGATTGCGTTTAAGTATATGTACATCGTTGTCAGCATCCAGTTTCGGATTTGCCTGAGTGCGGTGAGCCACAGGAAGCCTGCGCCTACAGATGGACCATAGGTGGATTGTGCCGCACCAACTACAGCTCCAACCACACACCCCGTATACAGTGTAAACCCGAAGGAATAAGACAGGGAAGCATGTGGGTAGGAGCCATGTTTCATCAACGGAGCCGGCCCAAACTTCTTCACAGGCAACCACAAGCACGCTGTAGTTGGGAATTAAGCGCACACAAGGAGGGGCTGGACCGTAGTCCGCTGCCAACTGAGTGCATGCAACCACTCTTCGAGCCTATCATGGTCACGCGGACCGTGCACCCTGTCCCATCCAGCAACGACTGACTGTCTCCTAGACACAGTATGGAGAAGGTAGTGGGTACTAGACAGGTAGGCATATCAGTTATATCAAGTAACAACCAATCACTTAAAAGGACAAGAAGCAATAAAATAACTTCAATAATGCATACAAATACGGCGCCATAACTGTTTAATAAATGAGCGTCTAATATAAGTGGATTACGAACGAATCCGCGATAAGTCCATTAGGTCAACAAAGAGATTTCAAGAAAAAGCCACCAACGAGAAAGTGTTACTGAAATTAACTACAATTAGCTTAAGCAACGTGTGCAAGTTTATAGAAGATAGTAAAGGTAGAGGTTAATGTGAGAAAGAAAAGCATTAGGACAAATTTGAAAACCCACTACCTGAAATAAAGCTACTTAGCATTTAATCACGCGGTTACTAAATCAAGTGCAGCGTGCCTACAAACGCTGCGTCGCTTCTGCCTACGTTCTCTGCAGGACCCGTCGTCGCTTCGGTCGTGGTCCCGACTGGCCTCGCTCATGGCTCACTAGGCCTGCCTGACTCAGGCACTCGCGATCGCAGGTGACACAGCACCACGCACTTGATGTCGATGGAGTAAAACTTATCGGCGCTTGCTGCTTCTGCATGTGCCGCTTCTTCTCTGTATGTACGAAGTTCTTCTCCCGCACTTTGGATAATGTCTTCGTCATCAGATCGTGCCATACAAGCCCGTCAACCGCCTTTGATTCCCATGACCTGCAATAAAGACTAAGACGCAAGACGCTCACTTTGATCTTGTCCTGGTAACGTAACTTTGGTTTCCCGCATGCTGCTTTCCAATACTCAGCTGACCACGTAACAGTTGTTTCGGTATCCGCATCGAATAAATACGGCTCACATTACCGAGCCATCTCAGTTGTCTCCGCAAAAGTATGCAGTAGAATGCATAGATTGTATTAGACCCAACACTTCTGTGTCCGCAACGCTGTCGCCCTAACCAATGCACAGAATCCATTGCAAACACTGTTGCTGGAAAAGCTCGAACTATCGCACATCTCACCGGTACATCGTCCACGTTTCACTTCGGTATAGAAGAAGGTACAGACCATGAATTTGTACACCATCAGTTGCGTGCCAACGGTAAGTTGATGGTTCTTCAACACTCTGTACTCTAGCTTCCCGAATGCCGACGCCGCCTTCCAAACGGGGATACGCAGCTCACTATGTAGCTGCTGGTCCTGTGATATCAGACTCCCTAGATAGCTGAAGGGGAGATGATTTCCACAACTTCAGCACCAATGCTGATTCGCGGCAATAGTGAAGATTGCACCTCCGATGAACGCAGTAAGAAACAGACGGTTTTGCTTGTATTGATGGTGAGTCTCAATTTGCCCGCTGTCGAAGACAGAACACTATTCATGTACTGCAACTCATTCGCGCTGTGTGCAAACAATGCACATCCGTCAGCAAACAGCAACATACAGATAGTTGTCTCACAGACTATAGTTTTCGCACCGAAACGACGGATGCTCAGCAACCCACTATCAACACGGTGCTCCACACGAACAACGTAAGCACAGCAGCATCAAAAACACAAGATATCATTAAATGAAGATGCATTTTAAACAGAACAGGAGCTAAGACACAGCTTTGCTTCACACCAGTGATATGTACATAGTATCATGAATACTGGTAAAGTTTGGATAGCGAATTCACCGAAGCACCTAAACCGACACACACGTAGACAATCACTCACACACTTGTTCGTTTGTCAGCTGGCCTACTTCCATGGCAGAGCCAATGAGACCAACGAGTTTTTGGATATGGCGAATTGATGGCCATCAAACAACCGGGCCCTACCCCCTGTAAACTAAAGGACTCGTCCGTCACGTTGGCTCTGACGTGGTACAAAGCCATCTGACAAACGAACAATGTGTCCGTGATCGTCTATGTGTAAATATATGTATGTCCTTCGGTGAATTTCCCATCCTAACTATCCTTGAAGTTCATGATGCTATGTACATCTATTTGCACGCAAGCTGCACTACGCACTTGATAATACGCAGATATTTTTTGGATATGCATTGTGCGGTGTTGTCATGCTAACGTTCTGGTTTAAAATCTCATCGGAATATAAATGTTTCGATTATACGATCCCTCGAATACCTATGTTCACTCTACAACGACCCCATCTTGCATCCTTCACGCCTTTATTCTACCTTCACTCATTGCATGTGCCAACAAGCTGCTAGCACTGAAATTTTCATTTTGCCCATTTTACCCTAGCTTCATTGTAATTCGATCCGGCATCTGCGCATGATTACAACTCCCGTGGCATCGTCGGTGTCCTCGTCCCTTCCGATGTTCTCTCCGACAATTCCCTTTGGATATTGGTGTGAGTAAAGCTCGGGTTGTTTACGCTGGCACCGCTGACTGTCTCAATGACCTCGCAGTTTCGGAATACGACAGTGTGAACGCGAATTTTGCGACCAACACTACCGCAAGTCGCAAAACTTGTAAGTTTTCATTTGCTTGATTTGTGTCATAAATCGTTGTGTATGAATGCGATATTAGTGCGTCCACCTGTCGTTTAAGGCCATACTGATGGACTGTTTGAAAAAAAATTGATCGCTTTGATGCGGAGTTGTGGGAAAACACGACTCCTTAAGGTTAGGATATTTTGAGTTCTTACTGGTTATGCGTTTATCTTTTTGTGGTTTTATCTCAGTTAAAATGAGTTATTTAGCTCATCCTAATATTTTTATTTTTTAATTAGTATACTCAGTGGTTGAATATTTGCTGATTAACAGTCTTTAGTATTCGTATTTTGGAATTTTTTCAAAATTTACTAAATTTTCAGTTAAGATTCATTAACGAAGGAAAGTAATCTTTGAGGCATTTCGTCAGTAGAAGAAGTCCAGGGAAAGGAAGACAAGAAAGAATGAAAGTGGGTTGTAAAAATGCATCGGAAATACCTCCATCAAAGATGTGACACACACGAATGGAGTTAAGCATGCTGAAGCGGAAGATGTAGTTGCTACTACAAACCTTGATACCTGATCAACAAAAGGTTACATTGACAGCATTGATGCATTAAGAAATGTCTGCAATGACGATGTAGATGTAGGAGGACTTTGAGGAATGGAAAAGCAACCACTACCTCGCATGATAACAGATACATCAACTGCTTTTATGGATGGTGGTCTCTGGCCTGCTAAGATTGATTATGAAATGCGCACTTTGTTTGCTAGGGCAAGGACGTACTGTTGTGCAGGAGCACCATCTTGAATTTAAAGTGATCGTTCGACCAGAAAAATATAACAAAGTCAAAGCTAGGAGGCTTAAAACGAACGGATTTTCCGGGAATGTCGAAACCGTGAGCAGAGATCGCGAACATTGATCTTGTATTCTCCATCTAAATTGTCCCTGTTTTGCTTCTGCTGCGGGACAGTCTAGTTTTTTGAATGAGAAGGGTTTCAATAATTATTTGTAAGTTAAATCCGAAAGTGTATAAACACATATCTATTAAAGTGTATGCTCAGGCATTCCGCAAGTGGTAGAAATTTGAGATCCGAGTGCTTAAAGGAAAGTCAGTTAACAAAAGTGAGCAAGCATTCGTAGAAAAAAACACAGATATGACGTGCACTTCTAACTACATTACTGGATATAACCAGGTTTCTCGCAAACAGAACGTGGCATTGCGGGGTCACCGAGAAAACATCCAGAGTAATTACGAAGGACTGGAAAATAGAGGACAATTTTGGAATTGGTAAATCTCTTGGCCAAATATGACTTTATTCTTCGTGAATATTTGGTAACAGTTCAGCTTTGAAACAAAAGCAGCAATTCGTATTTATCTTTGGAAGATCAAAATGAATTCACTAGTATCCTGGCAAAGCAGTTAAGAAACATAATCATAGATCGGTTGAAGAAAAGCAAGCACTTTTTCTTAATTTTTGATGGCACTCCAGCTGTTTCCAAATAAAATCAGTTGAACGCGGAGTTGCGGTACGTGGTGGAAGAAAATGAGGTGATGAGTCCTTTTTCCTGTTCATTCAGACTAGCAGCTGAATTGCAGAATAGATTTCTGGGCTGATTCTTAAGGAACTGGCAAGAGATGAGGTTGTAATTGATGACTGCGGTGGCCAGGCATTTGACAATGCTGCTGTTTTGGCTGGCTACCGGTCGCGTGTCCAGAGATGCATCTGTGAAATAAACCAAAGAGTACTTTTGTAACATGCACAAACCATTCGATTAATCTGACATGTGCACATTCAGTTTCTGCGACAGTTTAATCGGTTACATTTTTGTTCTTTTCTTCATCTACCTACTGCTGGAACGACTCGATTCAAGTGACCGGTCTAAGTGTCAAGAGGTCTGTGGATGCTAAATGTAGTAGTCAAGCAGACGCAGTAAACATTGTGATGAAGTAGTGCACGGAAATCGGCAATGCTTTGGAACAGCACAGCAAGGAAAGAGAAAATTTGGCCACAATATCAGATGCCACTCTAATTTTCATCTCGGTACAATCGTTTCGGTTTGCTTCACTTCTGCTCTTTTTGTAGTTCTGTTCTACCAAAAATCAATGATGCACGGCAGTGTCTTCGAACAAATGGGCTGGATCTGCTGCAAAGTTCCATTAAGCTCAAAGCGTTAAGCAAGTGCCTTGTTCAGAACAGTAAGAAGATGGTGGACAGTGCAATGAATACATCTAGAACACTGTGCTCTGAATTGGGGATAAGAATGGGACCTCGAATGCGTAAGAACAAACGAATGGATGTTGAAGAATTGTTTGACTCGTCGATGGGATTTGATGTCGCATTGAGACAAGAAATGCCATCTGTCATGGACAGATTGAATGTGGAATTATGTCGTAGATTTCAGCAAGTTCTGGAACTCCCTAACAAATATGCATTCTTGTCACCGTCGAATAGGCTAGATGAGAGCTAGTACTATTCAGTTATTGAAGTTGATGATGAGATAGGAAAACAGGAGTTCCCTGCTGAACGGAGAAAATTGCACCACTTCGTGAAAGCTTTAGGAAACAACAACATGAATGGACAGTTTGAACTCTTACGCTTCATCACCTTGGGGAATCTGCACCGAATACTCTGTTTTTGCTCTGCATATTTCTTACCCGTGTTATTAGCATCGCTAACTGCAAACGTTCTTACTCCAAACTCAACCTTATAAAAAAACTATTTTCGATTAGCAGTGAGCCAGCCAAAACTGACGGATTTGGCAGTTCTCTAAATAGAGAAGGAACTGGCTGATAGACTGAATTTTGATACTGTTATTGATAATTTTGCTGAAAAGCACGTACAATCTATTTGTAAATTCCTATTTGTAGCATAATATTAGTTCGTTGGTTGTTGTTCTCTGATATGTAATATCAAAGATGTGCGCAAATTTGTTGGTTTACGGATTTATAACCGCGGCGAAAAGGCTTAACAAATATTGTGACCTTGTTACACATACTTCTTATCCAGGCCGTCAACATTGCCAATTGTAAGCGTTCGTTCTCCATGTTTATAAAGAACTACCTTCGATCAGCTATGCGCAAGACACGACCCATGATTTTTTGCTGCCAATAAAGCACGAAAAGTGCAATTATAACCTACGCATATCACAAAGTGCTTCGTTTATGTTGTTACTTAAAACAATATAGTTAAGGGTTGTTTGTAATATTGTGGGTTTACGGATTAAATTATGCTAGAGAAAGGGAGCCACAAACGTCCTGCAACGCCACTGTGTTGTCACCTGTTTAAGTTCGTAGGTGAACTTAATTGCTGGTGCATATTATGAATATATAGTATTATCCCATGAAGACTCATATTTCTATTGGCCAAGCAAAATATGCCTTCATATAGCTCTAATAATGGTCAAAACGATCCATAATTGATATCTATGATTCAGTTTCTAGTTTAGCGCAAATGATATCCGCTATCGCGGTTTCAAAAAGGAAACCCTATTGCGACCCCATGAGTCTGCTTGGTAATATATGCCGTCGAAAATAATCTAAATATGGGAAGTGCATCTCAGAAGCAATTCCTTCATGCTTGGTTTGGGTATACTTGACTGAACACTGTTCTTGTTTACGTAGTTGTATTGACATGTTATCGTAGGTAGCGACTGTACGTTCGTGTATAAAGAGGTTTCACGGAGTGAGAATATTTTCCTCCGTTTAGCTTTTATCTTCCATGTGCTCCACGGATGCAAGATAATCACTAAGACTAAGCTGAGCAATTCGTTTTCTTATTTGATCCGAAATTTCTGCGTATCACTGGGCTGCAAACGGTATGCTGAGTTTGTTATGAAAAATGTTGTGTGTAGACACAATTTATTGTTAACTATTGGTATGCTATAAATGCTCAGTATAGTTATTCCAATTTGTTTTAGATATTTGGCTGGATGAGCAGGCTAAAACCACGCATGGATAGAAATTTCACACCAATTTTAAGGTTCCGTACCGCTTTGACTCTTTAGTCATTCTCGATCACCATTAAAAAGGCGTTCATTTCCTTTTATTTTCGAAATATTGACATCTCTATCAATTAAGAGTCCGCCACTTCCTTAATCCTGTTTACCAGGCGATTATTTCCTTAATCTGAACCAACAAAATCTAACGCCTTATCTGGGCACATTGATTAGTCTGGCATTGTGACATGGGTGAGGACAATAAACCGTCAAATACATGAATGCATCAGCTGGTTGCCACGTTACATCATACGATTTTGCTAAGACTATATTAAATCATGCCTCTCGGTATTTAGATGACGTTCATTACTATTAATATAAGAAAATTTTGAATCCTGTGACAAAACCTCAGGCAGTTTAAGCGAAAGCATCTGTTACAAATTATTCTGAAATTTACTGCGGGAAAATCTATTACCTATCGTAAAGATATCAAGAAGGAGGAGCATTTTAAAAGGATATCCTGTATAAAGATACTTCGCACACTTATTTGTACTTAACATAAATCACGTTCAATAACCATGCTAGTTTTAAGGGGAAATGACCTCGCATTAGGTAGCGTTTCGCCTTTGAATATAGAGCTTCGTCAGACCGAATGTATCAACGTTATTGGGGTGGGATTTTATAGTGAACAGGAGCGGTAACCTTTTAACCCGAGACTTGAGCCATGTTGTCATAACGGCAACAGTTCTTTATGTCAACTCAGGTGGGCTATACACAGTGGGGATAGTCCATGTGTCCCTTTGTGCGTCGTGATATTGACGGATAAGCCCATAGTGTTGAAAATGGAAGTCGTTTTGCACTTTCCAATCTGATCCACTCAACGATGCTCGTCAAGTTGGCCGGTTTAAGGCCGCTCGCCACGCGTTAGGTTGTTCTAACCCCTCAATTCTACTCACGCAGTCGTCCGATTTGGCAATTTCCACCGCGTTGACAAGCAATCGCTGAGGTGTTGATCGTACACCCCACCTAATGACCTCTACGTTTTGGAGGTCTAGCTGGTGACCCGTGTCTAATGCGCGCACAGCTACGGCCAAGTCTCTAACTATTGTCTGGTATTCAAACTCGTTGCTTTGTGGTCTTGAAATGCGCCTCCTGTGCTCCGAAATTCGTGTTCATAATTCTATCGGAGTTCGGCCTTTGTATACAAGCGCACAGTCGTTAAACTTAATTTTATAAACAGAGTTAGTCATCCTACCCTTGGAAAAGAGGTGCTTCATGTGTACCCGGTGTAGCACTTTATAAAATTGACGTTTGACTAGTCCCAGTGGGTAAGCGCTTCCAAATAGTTTGCACATTGCCACTTTCCGCACAGCCTCTTTGTCCTCCATTATCGTGCACAAGGTTTGTAACCTGTGAAACAGCGCAGAGTCGAGCCTAGCGTAAACCCGTTTCGGATGAACCAAAGTGTAGTGGAGTACGCCGTCAGTATCCGTTAGCTTGCGATATAGTGTCGTCTTTTAATTTCCCCCATTCCTGTGAACCAAGCGGCCAAGAAATGGTATTGTGCCGCTACGAGATTCAAACTCAATAGTAAACTGCATTCTCTCATCAATGGAATTTAAGTGATCATGCAATTCGTCCTTCTTATCCCGTTTAACAAGTAAAAGGGTGTCGTCTACATAACGCCACCAAACATTTGGTGAGTTAGTTGTGTTTGTTAACGCCCCGTTCTCGAATTCCTCTATATATATATATATATATATATATATATATATATATATATATATATATGTCAGATTGGAAAGTGCAAACCGACTTCTATTTTCAACATTTTAGGCTTATCCGTCAATGTCATTACGCACAAATAATGAAAAATATATAATGTGTCAGCTGTACGCCGTAACTTTACTTCGCTTCCGCGCGACGTCCACCAGTCACGCGCGGGCTGATTATACCGCGAAGACGCCAATCTATACGCACAAAGGGACACCTAAACTATCTCCACTGTGCTTAACCCACTTGAGTTGACATCACGAACTGTTGCTGTTATGACATTATTGCTCAAGTCTCGGGTTAAAAGGTTACCGCCCCAGTTAACTATGAAACCCATCCCTAATTGCACTGATTCACCTTGTCTGACGAAGCACTTGTGTCAAAGACGAAACTTTACCAAACTACTATTCCAACCGTTTGTTTTCAAATCTCTCTGAACTCATGACTACTCGATCGTTTCCATTTGTTTCCTAAGAATTTGAAATGTTCAACTTTATTCATTCTGAACCGGTTTTTTGCTAAAGCTTTCCTTTTTCGCGTGTTCAAAGTAGGCCCCCGGATATGGCTCTCGAAGGTATTCATAGTGGTTTGTCAGCTTTTCTTGATCAAACCGGAGGATTAACGACTAAGAACGCATTTCACCGCAGGGGCTTCTGTGATCAAGATATGTCAACTCCGACTTTGCTAGCAAAATAGCGTGTTCACTTTCCCTATCTGCTCTAGCCGAAATGCTACCACCTCGGCTTACATCCTGACATCGGCTCAGACAATGTGATTACGCAGAGCTCAATCGATTTGTGTGAATAGGACAGAGGTGAACAGTTTGTTGTCTAACCTTTGACTAACTAAGTTAGGAGCAAAACTCTGAACAAGTGACTGTCCACCCAATATGTTCTAACTTTATATTATTCATATTACCCCATGGAAAGCTCTTGTTTTCCTTATCATCCTTATCATTTGCTAGAGGCAACATTCACAGGGATTGCGCGTAATTCACCCATGTTCCCTAATCACTACATGAAGATAAAGAATTCCAAGCCTATCACGATTTACTATTACCGGATAATTTGGGAATGTCGATCCACTCGTCATAGCGAACCATCAAAGCCCGATATATTCCACTGCTAATGTATTCTTGTTCACGGTACTGACTGGTGCAAATTCCCACAATTTCGATTGAGAGACCGAAGCCGAATCTTTCTAAATGCCTATTCACTTATGCAACTTCGGCAATTATTTGTATTTAACTAGTGACTCTAGTAGCTTTAGCCATCATAGCCACAACATGTGTCAAGCACTAGATATTAACATCCGAGACGTCACCAAATTCACTCAGGAACGCCCCCCTCCAACATTTCTGAAGCTTATGAGTGACTACATTGACAGAGCGAAAATTTACACTAATGACCTTAGATTGAAGATAAAATACCTGCATGCTACGCAGCAAGACCATCAATACCAGTCGAGTTTCCTCTAGAATCGGATGAGTTTAGAGATCTAACCGACTAAATTAAAACATTTCACTGGACACCCAAATTAGATGCATTACGGTGAGGCCAGACTTATATGCGCAAAACTGGGATCCCCTGTTTATGAATAGTCGGTTCATCAGTCGGTTTATTGCTTCCGGAGTGTAGGACGTAAAATCTTTGGGTTGCTCCATGAGGAAAAGGAAGATACGACAAAGTTGGTTCAAGGACTAACACATGGGTAGAAGCGGAACATTTCCTTTCATGGCGTACTTGAGTTGCTGGCCAATATAGAATAAATTGTCTAAATTGTTGACGCAAATCCTGGCTATAAGTTCAGGACAGCCGGATCTAGATTTTAGCGTCTGCATGGCATCACGAATAGCTTTATCTGGTTTGAATATGACGCAAATGTCGATCGCATCCTGAATTTGGCTTACACAATAATCAATCAGGAGGGGGTCCGATTTCATGATTATAGTTACCACCCAAACATTTGCTTGAAAACTGCGCATAAAAAACCAGTACCATATCGGGTCATCGTTAAAACGGCCAATTTTCTTCTTCGGCCAGTCAGCGAGAGCCTCCAGTACACGCGATGCCTTTCCAGGAAATGTGTCGGGTGGGACTCGAACCACGGGAGATCACAGCGTTGACATGTATGTAACATCAAACAGTATATCGCGCGATGAACTGCCTTTTGCAATTTAACCTTCACCAAAACCAGCAGGCGTAGAAACTTCTGATGCATCCTTGGAAATGAAAACTTACAACCGAATTTATAATATTCTAAGCAGTATCACAGACAGTTCATCAGTGGTCTACATATATGCATGACCGTCTTTATCCTGCGAACGAGGTGACAACGAACACATGACAGATTCATCTATCAGGCAGCGAGTCAGAACTATTCAACTGGTTTGACTGCAGAAATTGCTGTTTAAAGGCGAGCTGACGACACCCATCTAATCGCACGGTCTGAACTGTGAGAATGAAGGACGGTGGACAAAATAAATTTTATTGAGGCAACCATGGTTCTGAATAAAGATAACGAAATATATAGAAAAGTATGCTTTACGTATAGGTGGACTGACTCTTTTTTAGGTACAAATAGAAGTCCACGTGGTTAGCTCGGGCAGTCCCCTTTCATTCGATATCTCCCTAACAACATTGTGACGTGGCGAATGTGACTCGCCACAAAATAAAGTCAATCATTGCTTATCCGGTCAACCACTTCAAGTCCATAGTCATCAAGCATCCAGTTGACACTGGCTAGCGACCAAACACGATAAGATGACAGAAAAACATTTGCGAATTCCATAAACGCATCTAAGCAGGCCTACATGCACACTTACTTTGATTCATATATCTACCTGCGCGAAAATCCCATTGTTCCATTTCACATTAACTGGTCACATTTTGTACTCTTAAAATGACCATGCCTGTGCAGGTGTGCCTCGCCTAAACGAGATTAAACCTTATATTTATTTAGTTATTTATTTACTTAATAAGCGGTGCATTAAAACAAGCGTTCGTTTGTCTGAGTTTGAAATCCGCTGTCAGTACATAATTAAAAGTCATAGAAACATGTACAATAGACAGTACAAGTAATTCAGATTCTGAATGTGATCAGTGTTAGTTTTCTAGCCAATCGTTGTGATTACAAATGTGAAGAAAGGATGTACTATTTATAAATAGACAGAAACCAGGTTACACCAACGAATCAGGGTTGCACAGTGTCAGTTAGTGCGGGGAACTAGAATTCACAATTTGCAATAAACTTGTTGCACGAACTCGGAATGCAGGTGATTGGAAAAGGTATAAAATACTTACGATTAACGGTTGATACCAGATGAGACAATGGAAAAATATAACCATGGAACCAGGATTTTAAACGGGCAAAAATGCCAAAGCTTAACAGTCCGGCAAGGTGATTAGGGAGAAAATGCCAAATATGGAAATAATAGTCAGAAAATAGGTTCACAAATGTGGACTCACGGTGGTTTTCATAGTATAAAATATATAACCCCCCGTAGGTCGTTTTCTTCGTTAACGCACATTTGAATCCATGTACACACGCATATAAATTCGTTTACACCGATTTCGAAGGGGCAGAATTGCACAATGTTTGGTCGCGTCCTGTTGTCACTTAATGGACAGAAGTCACAACAGATAATGCAGCTGATGTAATGCATCGTCCAGTTACTTTTTTAAAACTGATAGCATTGGCGCGGAAATGACAAAAGTCATAAGAGCCTTCCAGAGATGACTAAATGGAGGAGAAAAATAGTTCCGACGGCATTTCAGACAACTGTATTGCGTAGCCAGTTTTAGTTGGTAACCCCTCAATTGTGTGTTGCGGCTAAGTTTCAGATCTCGGTTAGCGTAATCGTAGTTATTTATGATTGGTACACCAGAATAAGATCGCTTCGTAGACGGGAATAAATTCCGTCGTACGTCCCAAATTTTTCAGTCCCATATGATGTGGCAACCAGAGTAGTCCCTTCACATTTTTGGTTGATATTCACTGTGCGGTGTCCAATGGGACCAGATCGCGTTTTAACTAGGGTTTCCAGGCCTGAATCACATACTGCATATGGGGCCTCACAAACGCCTTGCGCTTTTGGAGAAAGATGACAGAATCGTCCTCCCGAACGTCTTCTGTATGAGATAAAATTATTGGTTAAGGTTTTGGACACCTTCAAATACTGCGGCAGACAGCCGAGGCCACCATGCATCACCACCCCAAGATCGCGCTCCTGTGAGGCGATTTTCAGTATGTGGACCCCAAGCTTAAATGAGTAAGTTGGATTGCGGCATACATGTATCGTTTTGCACTTTCTAGCGTTCAAGTTAATTATAGTTGCCTTTAACCATTCAAAGGCATAATCTAAGTGTTTTTGCAGCACGTCGTGATCGCGCTGACAGCCGACCGCCCAGCAGCTGGTGAACCTGACGGCCTATTTGGTGAATGGCGATGGTACTTTTGGAGTAAAACAAATCAGATCAGTCAGCCGTCCTCCGCAAGCAATTATCATAGACACTGGAAGGAAAGGATTTCTTAATGGACTAATCTATCTATTTAGCAGCTACAGACGTAAAAGAGAGACGTGTGGCATTTGCATGAAATCAGTAACTCATATCTCCAATGGACACGATGGTCCTAATGATCCGTAAGCCATCAGAATCACACTCGGTAAGTTTGTGTTGGGTCCAATCAAATAACCAACATCGTTCGAATATCAGTTCAACTCAATTAAGTGGAAGTAAGTGTCTTGCAAATATCACTCAATCTCTTTGTTAACTTCATATATTTTCATTCCAGTATCCATTGTGAAACCAAGATATGCACAGACAATTGCATTTCATTGTTGATCATGCTGCAATTATGGACCACAGGAAACCTAAACATATTTTTCCACAGAAACCACCTCAGTATTACTTAACCAGCTTTTACTGGTGATTCACCTCTCAATGATGTAACGGCTCTTGGTCTGTGTGTTGAGGCGAGAGATATGTGAGCAAACACTGCGCGATTGCAAGAGACAGACGGACATAGAATAATCAACCACAGCAAGTCGTCAGCCGTTCTACATCAGTTTTATAGCCTAGAAGATACTTCGACTGCCTGTGTTGCTGTATATTTTCGAACAGTCGACATCCATGGCAAAAGAACGTTATTTCGTGAATCAGCGACCGTATGGGGCACAAGGGAATTCATCAACTGCACCTGCATCTTGGTGATGAATAGTTGATAAATCACCAGATGCACGAAGTCTAGTGAATGAACTGAATAAACCAAATTAACTAATTCCAAAATTACAATTCATTTGCATCCGTGGATTGTCACCCAACCGCTGTCTCGTCAGTGGGAGGAGCCAGTACGGGGTGTGGTTAACATAGGCTGAAACCGAGAGCATGAGAAATGAACATGCGGAGTAACTTCGTGTGGTGCCAATTTTGATCGTTCGATGGCTGTTTACGAACAAACGCGTGTGGTCTTAAATGTGATATAGTGTGTCAATAATTGCAATCTGATTAGGCTCAAATCAGGCTAGTGTGAGTAGACGTACAGACAGACCGACATGCTTGACGTTGAAATTTGCATCAACAAGTTGATTCTTTGAAACTCAAGTGCATTTTTCAGCCAAGGGGAAGCTATTTTACGGTGTGATTGGATGATAGGAGGAGCGGTCGATTGCGCGTCCTTAACAAAACTTGATGAACTGCGACTCGAGTAGGTTTTCCGAGGTCCTGACTGATCTACAACAATATATATGGGTTAGTGGGATTAACAATCCCCGGTGTTTAATTTACGTGAGGAATGAAAGAGCTATTGAGAGGGAATCAAATGCAAAATACAATTAGCTCGAGCGAATAACTAAACCTATAGAGGATGAACTAACGGTATGAAAATATGAGTTGGTCTGGTGAGAGAAATGATTAGAGTTGCTGATGATCAAGTTCAATTGTCCGCCAAAACCATTGTTCGTCAAACTGTTGATTAGATTATTTCAAGCGTATCTTATCGCCGTATACGACGCAGCGATAATCATATTTATTGCTTACGTTGTTCGGCTCGAACGTTGCAGTATTCCTTGGATTTCACACCGGGAACAAACAACCCATTAACAAGCCAGTGAAAACATTCCCAGTTCATACATTGTATTGCACGCGTCTTGCAGTAGAAGGAGTAAGCAGTACCGTCGTACAAGTAAAACACTTGACTACGTCTTTTTGATAAAGCTATCCTCATTACTTGCTTTGTGATGATTCCTACAGATACGCCAATGCAACTTAAGAACACACAATTTCTAATTCGTTTGACTTTTGCAAACACAATCAAAATAGCTCATGGACAATCTGTTGAAGTATAAGTTTTAGGTCTTGGCCCGTACTGCTTCTCTCATGGACAATTATATGTTTCTGGCTCTATAGTCAGCAAAACTGACAATCTCTACATCTCACAGGTAACGAAATAAAGAAAAACATTGCGTAAGCACAAGCTTTGTGAAACTACATCTATTCGAAAGGCGAGTTTTGTCTTTCCTTTCTGTCTAATTTAACCACACTAAGCCACAGCAACACAGACAGTACAGCTAAATACTTCTTAATATCAATGGCACGAGACACATCTGAATACGCATTCTTAAGCACTGGCACATATGAGAAATATATCAAGCACGAGTAGATTGGAAATTAAGGATTACCAAGGTGTTTTCTATAATTTTCAAGCAAAAATAAGGTGCGTGAACTTTGACAGATTGCGGACTAGCAATGTATAATGTGTATGCGTTGTTCTAGTTGATACACTGTGATGTACGGTTGTCGTTTTGGAGGCCCGGGATTAGCGTTGTTAATCAAAGTAGGTACTTGCATTGTTATAATCAAAAACCAAGTCTGGGATGGAACTGATGAGTATATTGTACTTGAGGTAAGAATTGTTTGGAGTAGAAGGATTATGCATTGTCCGGTCTATTTGGAGGCAAATCATGGATTAAACTCACCGGAAAGTTATGTACTGCTTAATTGTATATCCGCGTAATGTTAACGGGGAAAATACAATACGCTGATAGAACAAGATGGATTTGCAGTGCTAAAAAGGCTAGACATATTAGTTCAGACCACTTGCCTGTAACAGAAAAACAGAACACTTTCCAATGCAGATACAAGCATAGTTTGAAAAAATCATTATTGACTAAGTGAAAAGACTCTGTAACGCCTTCTGAATAGCTCAAAGTAAGATACGTAAAACCCTCCTGTCAGTGAGGAGAATATCAGATTCCAGTTTTTCAGACCGCAGTGAAAATGAATCTCAATATTTCCAGTGTAGTAGCTTGCAAAATCAGCAGCGCAATCTGCCACTCGAGGTTGAATGAAAGATACGTGAACCTTTTAAATGTGTAACTCCATGCAAGGAGTCTGTAAGTGAGTTGAACTCGAATGCTTAGACAAAAGGAGGGCGCTATCATTCCAAGGTAGGAAATGTATAATCCATCAGCAAAGTTAAGTTGCAACATCATAAAATAATCCTCATTTCGTGTGCCTAATGAAAGAGCGTTTAGGTTGCATCAGACCTAAATCAATAAACGAGCGTTGGTCCAATAAATACTTAGTGAGTGGCGCGGGGCGGGGACAAAACAGATGGCGGCATTTATAGTGCGGTAAATTCTAAGATATCAAATATAATGGGAAAAATTTCTCAGTTAAGCTTTGGATTGAATATTTAAACGACACTTTGTTTGACCAACAACGCCTTTACGTCATTTGTCATACCTTTGCAAATATTATTCCTAGCGGTCCCTTCACTCGAGATGGACTGCCGTACGGCTGCACTTTACCCTGCTCTCGCTTACTTGCTGCGGCCACCCAGGTTCTACACACATTATTGTGCGCGTGCTAGTTCAATCCATTTTGACGAGCGCAACTATGTGCTTTATATCTCTTAGATCTAACTTGTATGGGTTATGCTGTTAATCAGGTTCTCAGCTTTTGCACATTTTTCGTCAAATTCTGCTTATGAAACCGCATCACTTCCGAGCTTTTCCTGAATAATTTTGATCTCGTCCAATAGAAGTAGCATATGACACTCAAACGACGACGCATCAGCTTAGCAAATTTACGAGACAGTTTGCTTCATACACCTACTAAACATCGCTTCCAAGGCATTCCGTGCAGTTTGTCAACGCTCCGCTTGCGTTGTCATGTAACGGGACTACATGCATGCACGCTGCGTATTCCTGCGTCTCTGTGCGCATCGCTAAATCCCACTATCTGCCCGCGACCACAAGAGCGAGACATTGAGAAGGTCACTGTCTCGGCGGGCTGAGATTGACGCCGGAGCAATCAATCCAGTTTCTTGGGTACGACTAACCATCACAGCTTCACCTGCCTTGATGAGTGTAAATAACCGAGCCATGGTGCTCGATGCACCTGTGAAACGTGCAGTAAGATGGCAAATGTAGCAATGTTCTGTGGAAATTGCCAACCTTATTTTTAAGCAAAATGCAGAAAATGCAAACCACGTGTGTGCAGTCTGATCCGCAGCCGCCCTGAATCAATTTGGTTTTGTGAAAAGTGTAATACGGTCCCACTAGTTGAAACCGTAGTTACACAGTTTCAGAAGTATCTTATTGACGTATTTTAGAAGTTGCTGGGCACCAAAATAGCTTTGATAGGAACAAGCAAAGCGGAATGTCTAACTCAGGCCACTTTACGGAAATCTATTGTGCGGCAAAGCAACAACGCTGAATGATAAACTAACAAAGTTGCGCCTGCAAACATTGCTTATAAACTAAATGGCCCAAACGTTTCAGAAAAATTCACTCCTAGTCCAACGCCGCTATATTTGTGAGATCCTGCTTTAAAATATCCTTGTTGCTATTTCTATATCGAAGGTGTCAAGCTCAGCAAGCTACAAAAAGTACGGCCTAATAATAATAAAGTTATTTTTACAAACCAGGCATATAGCACTTGCGCTACTGAAACGCTGGCATTCACTTGGGTACAGTCTGCTAACCGAGCTCCCGTTCAAAGCAGAGAGTGAAACCGGCGTCAGACTAAAACACCACAACAGCATGCAGAAGAACTAGTGATCTTATCCGCAATTTACATCGAAGCAACTCTAAGGGAAGTGAGGATCTTCCTGTGTAATCCTGCAACACATCCTTATGAATTGTGCTAACATTTACAGAGGGGCAACCAAAATGCTAGTGAAGGCAATTCTTAGCGATCCGCCCATAAGATGACAAAAAGCAGCTAGCGGCCGACCACATAACGGTCGGCAAACCTATCCTCTTGACCACAAGTGCATCGTATCTTTGGTGAAACAGGAAGACTTCTCTGCATTAAAAGAATGATTAAGGCCTTCGCAACAAATCGTTGAGCTTCAGTTGCGCTAAGCAAAAAACGCTTCGGGATTTCACCATCACAACCGCTATTTGGTCGCTCTCATTGGTTACAGATGCTGACATCGTGATTCAAGAAAGGTCCTTGTTCCGAAAACATTGTCCCAACAGAAACGTGGGGCAATCCTAAACTATCATAACTCATCAAAGCGGAAAACACTGTATAAGCAGGAGACGCTGGTCACCGATTCTATATATTTCCCTTTGCGTCATACACAATGACAACTGATTCGTGGTAGTCGTGTGTCATCCCCAATCCAATCATCCAATCCAATTCAGACCTAATATTAGCACTGACAAAATAATTACTTACAACTTACAGCCACTTTCTTATCTCTGGCGATTTTAACGTGCAAGCTTTGGAAACCTTGGCAAACCCATCGAAACTTACAAAGCTGAACTGCAAGACATTATGGCAAGTATCCCGCCCTGCAATCACATCAACTCGCCTACCAGATATATAGCTGCTAACAAACCATTGGCAATGCACCTCATCCTTATAACATGGCAACTCAGAATAAATAGGCTGCAAGCCTTATGCTTGCTTCCGTCAACGCACCATCATTGTTATCCAGAAACAAATTCACAGCAAAAATGGTTGTGGTAAACCTACTATCGTTGCGTGCACACAGTTTTCCTGCAGTGGATGACATTCACTCAAAAGCACTGCAGGTAACAGCTATTCACCTAGTTCAACCACTTACCGGATTCTTTCAGAGAAGTCCGTCTGATCCTACCAATTACCGCCCGGTAGCACTTCGCCCTGCCCTTGATAACATCATGGAAGCCATCATCCCTGAAGTAATGATGGGCTACTTGGACATCGTCGACGACGCGGTATTAGTATGGGTTGGTACTTTTCTCAGTAAACAGCCGCTAGAGTTTAGAGTCCGAACACCTCTTCCTGACGTAATCGAGAGGTGTACAACGATCATGTGAGATTCATCATCGCAGATGAGGTTAAAATTTGACTGGCGATCAAGAGAATGGACAACTACAAGATCATCCATATGCGACCTTTATGTGACCTGGAAAAGACCGGTATGGAAATCACTGTCATTCAATGTGGCGAATTGACACGTTGTCCACATGCGCCATGGACAGGCCTATTGCTACAAACTTGTGACATACAACCTGCAGCCAAGCCCTCAGGAAATTGACCGCAGTGTGCTAGTGCATGACGACTTCGGTTATTCTAGGCAGTCGGAATCCGTATTAAAATAGTAAACAGCACTTTGTTAGCTTGCGGATGGCCTTCGAAAGTTTGAATTTACTCATCTTCTCCATGATGCTCAATGTCTACATGCAGTCCCACGTCGAAAACACAATCCAAGGTTGGCACGCTTGGCTAAAGCGTGACACTGTAGCGCTCGAAAATCCCCGTGATCGAACAACAAAATGTGTCAAGAGCTTAGGCAACCTTTCGTACTAGCAGCGACCAAAAACAGTCGGCGTGTTCCGTAGACTCTATTCATATAAGTACCAGATATGGAACGACCTCACTTAAGCTTGTCACCAGCTATTGCAACTCATCCCGAACACCAGCTTCACAGGCAATAGCCTGAAACCGAGGCAACAACACAGTCGGCTTTTCATTAAGTCTGAACGAACCTCATCTAATAATGACCCAGTGATTCAGCTATAAATAGCCATCACACGTTCCGGTGCCTTTGCTGTTTTTGTGCTCAAGGATACTCTGGACTTTAGGAATTCTATCCGGGGGGATGATTTATCAACACCAATTGCCAGTGAACCAGTTTACTCGTTACCACATTTGTGAAAGTAGAAAAGTATATTAAGCGAAATGTATCTGAACGATCATCTATGTTAGTTAAAGGTACTTTCAAAATATCCGCCGGTGTTCTGCTTGCAGTGAAGAAACCGCTTGATGCATTTGGCGCAAACGTCCTCCAATGTATCCTTCGTGATCGCTCGACCTTCGTCCACAATATTTTCTTTCAACTGGTCCAATGTACGTAGCCTTGTTCGGTACACTCGCCGCTGCAGAAAGCGTCCTAGAAGAAATCCACGCATTTAAGGCAGGTGAGCGAGCAGGCTACTACATTGATTCACCGCATCCGATCCAATGGTGACCAAATTTGTCGGTGAGGCAAGCACGCGACCTTTAAGCATAGTGTGCAGGTGCACAATCCTGCTGCCAACAAATGGTACTGCATGCCCGTTCGGCCACCAGCTGTGAAAAAATGTCTGCAGCATTTCCAAGTGCGACGATGCTTAGTAAAGAAATATGGAAAAGATATATGGGCCCTATATTTTCTGGCATGTTAATCCAGCCCAAACGATCAGTTTCCCACTGTGGCGCATAAGTGATGCTGTGTATTTACGTGGGTCGCTGTTAGCCCACGAGTAATGTTTCATGGTTTTACGCAGACAAAACAGTGCCTTATATCTAAAGATGGCAGAACGAATACTCCCGTGATCCAGAAACTGGCAACAAGCTTGACGCCGCTTCTCCGGATTAGATGGGTTCAAAACCCGCTTTTGAATTGCACGGAATCTTCGAAATTTTCGATTCTGTTATATCCAGTGTACCGCATATCGGGTGGTGTTTCAGTGTTATGCGATCTCACGAATGCTGAGATCGGGCCGTTTCGACACCTCACTAACTACAGCGCAAACTGCACAGTCGTCCTTGAAGACTAGAGGCGGCGCGGTTCTCTTCCCGTCATACACAGTTCCAGTCTGCTTGAACGTCTTTACTAGGTTAAGCAAGTACCGAGCGGTGACCTGACTGACGCATGCCTTCATTGCATTGTACCTTCGTGCAGTTGATGCGGTGTTTAAACGCATTCACCCTACAGCCGAATAATCAGCTTGCGCTGAGTAACAGACTCGTTACGTGATCCCAACTACATTGTCTGTTCGTGCTCCATTACGTGTGGCAGTGATTCAAGGACATTGACAAGACTTCAGTTACAACAGCTTATCCAAAACACCCGGTTCTCTGAGATGTTATCACGTGCGCAAATTCACGCCGCAATTTCGTTTATGCGTTTTATCTTACCCACGCCGACATCTCCGAGGAGCCAACAAGACACACGGACAACCTTCGATCGTTACAACGCCTACGGTTAGCCATGATACTCAGCACGGAGCGCGAAGTTAGCTGACAGCTAACGACCGCCGGAAACCAGCTTTGGCTGTCTATACTCCTTTCGCTTGTTGACAAAAACAGGTGCATGTAGCCTGGCGATGCGCACTACACCAGCTTATGCCTGCACTCAGCTAAGCCCTGCACTAAATCACTCTTCGCTGAAAATCACCGACGTCCTCATCACTAAGGTGCAAGAGAAATGCATGTATCTGCACGCGCAGTAACATTGTGCGATTTTCGCTAAACATTGGATGGCTATTGGATGGTAAGGACAACAAACGTAAAATGCCGGCGTTCAAAATAAGCGAGCTATGGTAGGTTGATCTACGAGGCAATCGGCCTTCTTCAGCAGCACAATTCTTTTTACGCAAAACTGCAGTGTAACCACTTTGTTTACTAAGCTGGCTTGACTAATATTAAATGTGGCGCTTCTCCTATGTAAAAACTTGCAACGGCTACGGCAAAGGATACTTCCTTACAAATTTATAACAATATCCACGTGGGACATTATACCGTGTTACCCTGTGCATCTGCTTGGTGAAGCATTTTTACGCGCCATTTGAGTGAATCGCCCTTTATAGCAAAATGTTTTGCTGTTACTGATTTTTCGGCACCTCGCAGTTTTGATTTTGCAGTTGTGTTTCCGCAGGCAGCTTTTTCTCTCCTTCCGGTTGAATGTGTCAGCTTGGAAGTGGGATATATTTCACATGTCTTTGATTGAGTATTTTCATTGTTAAGCCTTTGAATCACGCCTTTTAATTTTGCCTTGAGAACTGTAGCTGCTTCTAGCAATATTGTGTTTAAACGGGTGATATTTCGATTGAAAGCCGTTATGATGATTCGTTAAGTGAGACCAAACAGTGTCTTTGGCTTTTTGGTTTGTGCAAAGTTGGTGCTTGGATATTGACTAAACACTACTTAATTTATTAGAGTTCAGGGTAAATGTGGAATGTACTAGAGTGTACTCAAGAAAATATTATCCAAGGTGAAGCTTTTAAAAGAACGACGAATAAGTATTGATCCAATTTTTGCGACAAAACGCCCGCTGATCCATGGTGAAAATCTTCAAATGCACAAATAAGCGTTTTGTACACACGAAGTCTTTTATATCGTCGGGGAATACTACAAATGCAATTACACGAGGCTACATAGCATACTGTTCCGTAGACACAGCAAGGAAGGTTTTGAATGTCACAGTCGGTCTTTATAGCTAATTAAATTAAGCAGCATAAAATGTTAGATGCAAAAGTATTTGGGTTAAATTATTGGAATAGGGTTAACTTTGAAAACTGGCGCTTCTTAGATTTTCCTGAAATACACATAGCTAAAGAGTTTTCAACTTTCAATATTAATGTAATTCACATCAATAATTGCACTGCTGTCTAAATGTTAATAAAGGATTCGGCACTTAATTAAAAACTATGCATAACATAAGTGAGTGAGTTTGTCTATAAGCAACTACCAGGTACTGTTTACTGTAGTTTGTCAATGTATTACAAATACGCATGTTGATGGTATTTCAGCGATAATTCCAAACAAAAGCTAATTTTGATGAACATCAAATGACGAGGCACAACAGGTAGTTGAGTGGCGAATTTCACCCCAGCTCATCGCCTACATTGTTCCATTTGAATAAATCCATTGTATTCACAGCTAAAATAGGGTTCATTGAGATCATACAACAATTGGACTTGCTTTTCCAAATATAGCAATTCATCGACTTCGTAAAATAATTCATTCGTTTCCAGTCGGTGGGAGGATAGCCGATTCAAATCCCTCATCTCCTTCACACACGATTTGTAGATGGTGTGAAGGTTTGCGTCCATCAGTTGAATAACCTGAGGGGGTGAATTTTTGAGGAAGCAAGATAATCATATAGTCTGTTGTGGTACTATTCTTGTCACTTTACATTTAGCCGTATAGTTTAATCATTATAATCCAAAAAATTCCAGTACATAAGGTTGGAACAATAAAGATTTATAGGTTGTTTGTCCACCTAGACAAAAATCTGTGGTTTATATATATACAACTCGATTCGGATGATCTAGCAGGATTGCTAATTAGCTGGTATTTTGTACGTGCCCAAAATGATCGCTAATTACCCAATTAACATAACAAGATACACTTCGCATTAGTAAACAAACCGCAATGACATTAAACTGAAAATGCAAGTATATGGACGTACATGCATTATAAGTAACTGATGAAATATTCGGCTGTCTATGCCTGAAATGAAATATATTGTTGTTATTATTAATAAAGAATCTTTATGCTGCAATATATTTTTAGCTGCGCCAACTTCATTGAGCCAATATTTAGATGATACGTTGAGTTACCAACCTGTTACAACCTGATACCAACAGGAATGACGAGCTAAATTTTGTGGTTGTCAACCTAAAGTTCTGTTAGATCAAATGGTTTATTACTTAACTATTCTCACTCGCAATGAATGCGTAGGCCTTTACGAGTTTATATTTCAATGCAATCTTAGCAATGGATGCAATACACCACTATTTAGATAAGGGAAATGGGTTGACACTTTGTTGATTGAGCGACAATCGTTAAACACCTTATGGTTGCATGGAACTGCTAGCTAGTTTAGTAATACACCATTTTCGACAAGTGTACGAGGTACCCATAATTTGGGTTGAATGGGTACTAGGTTGACTAAAATATTGGACTTGGCCGATCTCACCTGATTATATACATTTGTAAAACCAGGTCCAGAAATAAACGACAGTAAAATGTAGGTAATTTAGAGACTGGTGAAAAATCAAAAGGAATTTTCTTGCCCTTCTCCAAGGCGATATAGAATAAATCTTATACAGCATAACACGACGCATTGATGCTTGCGATTTTAGGCTCTGATTATGCATGAGTCAAAAGGTTTTTCGATGATTACCAAATACAGGTCAATGTTGCCTTTTCGTTCGCTAAAGTTACCAAGGGAATTCTGCTACTTCGATATTCTTTTTGACGAAATAGAATTGGTATCACAATGACCTATTTCTGACATATGTCGCTATTTGATTTGTTTCATTACAGTGAACAACAATTCAAGGGTGAAAGTAAACACTGGCAACAACTATTTTTTGCACAGCCGAATAGACCCAGTTGTTTGGTGTTATTGCCGAAGTCCACAGAGGAGCTGGTGACCGAATTCGATGTAAATTACCGTTGTTAACTTATGTTTATTAAGGTTTAGTCGATTTCGTCAAGCAGCGTTCCAAATAGTGGCTGGTCAGTATGAAGGTTAGAATAAACGCTCAAACACATTACAGGCTGATTGAGATTGTGAGCAAAATGGAATGGGTAAATACTGCGCAGAAAGCAGAAAGTTTAATAAATGTTATCTCCATCTTATTTCACGGTTTGATTCGCAGAGCAGCTAAACGGTAAGCAATAGATAAAAGTACATTTGTCTTCTTCTTACTATGACCTAAGACAAAAACATTTCGTATTATGAAAGTGGCGTGAACTCACCTAAGCGTTGATCAGCTGTTGTGTGCATTTGGAATTTAAAACAGGAAGTACACGAGTGTTCAGTGCATACAATATTGTCTCACGTTGAGTCAAATCCACAACGATTTAAATATTTTTGTATACCTATTTATATAAATATTTGGTATAAGGTAAGGTAATTAAGAAACGAAATTCGCGATACTTTGTGTTATCATAAATTTAACATCTCAGCATTATACTTTATAGAACATCCAACTCGGTATTTGTGATTGATTACCTATTAATCCAAGATATGCCTAAAGCATGTGCTTGCATCTAATATCGGTGATAGCACTCATTATAATGCGCAAATATTTACAAACTATTCGTTTACATAGAACAATTTAGAGATAATAAATTGTTAATTGCAACTAAACGGCTAGAACGCTAACTGACTACATATTTTACTATATGTGTAAAGAGATGAACCCACCACCGCTTCTGTAAGTATACGATACCTAATTTAAACGCAGCAAACGAAGTGAACTGAATAAACTATTTAATATTAATGAACACTTGTTGACCAGAATTGTGGGTATAGGTATGTCAAACGCACTCGTTCTCAGTAGGTTTGCAGTTGGTCCGGTTTCGAAAATGATGAATCCAACCACGTTAAAATGAAAAAACTTCCACCATCAGAGCTATCTCTGCGTTGCTCAGTAAGTATAAGGGAATCCATTCAGCCTTTTATGCACACGCAGGCAGACCAAATGCATATTGGACCGAAGACCCGTGTGAGAAATTATATTGTTTTCGCAAGTAAGGATCCCGCTCAAAATGAAGACGTCACGTTTTGATGTAATAAGCTGTTGCAGAGTAAAACCACATATTGAGATAGAAATGCTGTTAGTTTGATATGTTAACCTATACTTAATGACATTTATCATTGTTGAAAATAGAAGACATAATTTGCAAGTCGTTTTAAGGGGAATGTTTGTGACCAATAAATGAATCGTAATTCTGCACATCTATTAGGAAATATTGTATGACGCGTTAAGTGTCAAAAATACTTTGTCCCAAAAGACCGCAACTCAAACGTAGCCATAGTAAATGTACACTCCTTTAAATCGAAACCAGACCTAACAAAGCACAGCTATCGGTAGCACTTATGTCACCCTTAATTTGTAGTCGTAAATCTAAAGTAGAGAATAAATATTTCGTTAAAGCACTAGGCGATAGTACCAGGCATCAATTGAAATTCGTCCTTTTAATCCTTAGGACGCATTTTAGCTTTCTGTGTGTATATTAATTCCACGAAAATACAAGTCATTCTGCAAATAGTGTGCATGATCCCAAATGCTTAATTTAGACATAAACTTTCATTAACTTGAGGAACTTAAGTCAAGCCAAGTAAAGGTACATAGCCTACGCATGTGTGGAAGCATCTCTTTTAATGTATAGCAACAAGACATTTATATTCTCATATACGATAAGCAGAAAGTGCATTTTAAGTGATACAGGCGATCCCGTAACTAATATACCATTGTTCGTTTTTAGACTAACAAGCAAGGCAGAAATGACAACACTCATCCATTGGAAAGGGCAATTTTAGGTCAAGAAGCTCAGATGCTTTACTTTGGATGATACAGAAATACCTTCCTGAATGGCGTCCAAGGAATAATTGTTATTTAACAAGTGTGAAAATATAATAAGACAACACAACTGTTGAAACCTTTTAACAGTGATTGGGCAAGGCCACTCCAAAAGATCGTTAAAGTTAGGTGTTATTTATTAAAATTCCTCAATTTGGAAGGGCAGGAAACTACTAAGTAAACTAGACATTGTTCATGAACTTCAATAGGTAATATGAAAAAAACAGCCATTTGCAACAACACATAGTTAACTAGGAGCTCGGAATAACATCTAACGCATAGCTTCTTGACGTTTGTGCGGTTTGCAAAACAGTCACGCGTTACTATGCATTCATATGAAAGAACACTGATTGCGAGCATCTGTTTAGTAATATCAGTTTGGCAACTCTTTAACGGCATTGATGTAAGCAGTTAACAAGAACAGTTGGTCACACATATTTTAATCAAAGCAGACACGACGAAGTTTATGGAAAATATCTGACACAATCCAACTTAGAACGCTGTATTCTACCGTATAAATTATTCTTATTGTGCACCTCACCGTGCAGTCGCACTGATGTTACGTTTTTCTCCACTTGACTTTTCCCCCACGATGCTTGACGCACAGTGATGTGCTTAAACTTAATTAGCACTGATTAACCTGCGCAATCCAGTGGATCTGTACCACGCAAACTGCGGGAACCTAACGCGGAAGTCCAAATTTTTATTATATTATACTTTTAAGTAAAAGGTAAACACATCCTAAAGTGGTGTTAATGAATAAATACTTGTAACAAAATTTACTGCCGTCAAATTTTTCTTCCAAAATTAGGCAGTCCATGTGCGTGGACTGTGGTATATTTGTCAAATTACGGTCAAATGGCATCGAGCGCGCCCCTCTGTGAGAGATGGACACACATTGTTTACTGTAAGGTTGGTCATCGTATCTACCAAGTTCTTAAGCTCAATGCCACTAAAGACATTAGTTTCCAATTTGACCCGTGTCTAGCAGTGATTAAAGATAAACAACTTCCGTTATATTTGCGCTACTTCGTATAAGTACTGATTCCGCACAAGCCGTGTACAAATCTAACTGTGAGACATCTGTCTCATCAATGTGCCTATCCGGATCTGGTTATTCTACACCAAATAAAAACGAAACCGCACCTCCTCTATAACTTTGATAGGTACACCGCTATTCAGTTAAAAATGGACCAAATGGTAAGCTCAACACGTATACCGCAGTGGTGAGCGCCTCAGCAACAGCTACAGCAACCACAACTGCAGATGAATCTGCGAGGAATGTGTCACTCCGTTCTAAGAGGAAATCAACCGGAACAAACATGGAGCTGAAGTTCCTCCTAAACAGAGTAGCGCAGGTCGAGCAACTGATAAAATAAAAAATGCTTCCGAAATCTAGAGCCACCGGAGAGAATCAGTCCGCTTCCTCGCAGATGCTTCTTGGAAATAAAATGTTCCAGAATCCAAAAATGTGACTACAGCTGACAGGGAACTCGACGACTAAGTCTTCCTTAAGCAACTTGTTCTTTGCACTAATTATGAGGACGAGGAAGTCATAACTGTCGTGGCTGGTTTACGCTTTGGCTAAAAATTATGTCCATGTTTCGTCCACTGAACCTCATATATCATTATGAAGAATGCCCGCGCGTCAAGTGAAAGCCATCTACTTCTGGGAAGCTTTCTCCTAGGTGGGTCAAGTCAATATGAGCCAAGCTGTCTCTCAGCAACAAAACGGACGAACACCAAGCAAAACAAATCTACACATTGTTGAATTTCGCGTAGTAAGAGAAAATCAGAGAGATCGATAGAGGCCCATTCTCCTCTTCCTCGACCTGAAATATAATGCTCAGAATACAAGCAGTAAAGCGAAAATACGCAGTCTCAGAAATAAGCCAAATAAAATTCCGCTTTTTATTTTTGAGGAGCAACCGGACCTAGTAGCATTCACCGCAACCTGGCTGTCAGCTAAGAAATCGGACTAAGGGGTTCACATGCTAGGCTATCAGATGTTCCAATGCGATCACTTTTCGGGAGGTCTGGAGGCGGAGTGGATCTATATTTGAAGAATAACCACAATGTTCATCTTGTGGAACCAGATTTTGTGACCATAAAAGTTTAGAAGTGCTTTTGTGTCTGTTTCATAAGGCATACAAATAGCCGGAGGTCCGAGTGGTCTATGGAGCTCTGGCAGAAGTTTGCTCACACTTAACGCGGAAAGACAGCAGAGAAACAGACTATATTTTTATGGGTGGTTTTAATGCCCCCGCATAAACTAGGACCTTATTTAGAATGATCTACCACCGGACTCTTTTGAAGTTGATCTCATTTATACCCTCCACGACACAGAATGCTTTTATAGCAACACCGACAGCGCGGAGCAAACGTCATACATTCTAAAAAGTGTTCCGCAACCCGTCCCCCAATGATGTCTAATCTAAAGATCCTACAACCTCAGAATAAGAGTGTTCACTGTACAGTCTCCCTTTTATAGACACAACGCCTCACAATCCACAAGTAATGAACCCCGCTTCAAGATTTATTGCATAATAACTAATCTAGCTTAACAATGGCTGCAAGCAAAATGGACTGGGGTATTTTGCATTCCTTGGATATGGATGATTCATGGGACTATGTACGGTCTATGATGATGATGATGATCATTGAATAGTTTGTTCCAATCTATAAGATCAAGCCACTATAAACACGGCCTGCTTGGATGGACAATAACTGAGAATCCTAACAAAGCAATGACAAAAAGCGTGAGACAATAACAAGCTTAAGGTCTGACATCAATTACACAAAAATAGAAAACTGCAAGCAAAACACGCACCATAAAAATTAGAAACAAACGACTACGACTCAAACCTGTCCACAAAATATGCCCACCTGGATTATGATGCTATGAAACGTATCGTACGCCCTGCACAGTCCTCCTTTAAGGAAGGCACTGTATTCTAGGGAGATGAGAAAATAGCAAACCCACTGCCTATACCTAATACTCCGTCCACTCTGTGGAAGCACTGCTGTTTATTCACCTTTTGTCTGTGCACTGCTCTTTGCTGGAGAAGGTTAAAAATAACCCCGGAATTTTGTCAGGCAGCTTCTGTTCCTACTAGACCCAAACCGCTTTTCCAGGCCTGGGCGGGTGGTATCATGCCTTTCACTGGGTGCTAGATGAGTACGTTGTCACACATCACTACCAAAGTTGTGGTGCTACCTAAATTTTGGCCGCCTACCAGCAGACTGCAAATAGGAACAGCAATGCCTAAACACAAGGAACCACTAAATTCCAAAAAGCTATTGGTTAATATGCTTAGTACCAATCATTTGTAAAAGCATAGAACGTAACATTGAACCCAACCGGCAGCTAGATTTTGAGGACCTAAACACCATCTTTCTTGCCCAAATGATTTCTGGACATCAACATCTTGCAAGTCCAATTCACTTGTTGTCAGCGAAACCAGAGCAAAAGCCATAACGTTTAGAAAACAGGCTGATGTGATCTACGAAGAAAATTTTAGGAAAGGCGTAACGCACAGACACGCATGAAACTCATGATGACTGGGAGCCGATGAGATTGACAAAGTTTTTCCTCCAGTTTTCTACATCTAAATGTACTGAATGAACATCACCGGATTATCTTTCCATCGTCGTTGCATCCGCTACTGCCACTTAAGCAGATCTCTCGCGGAAATCTACCGGTATACCAAATTACTGTTTCTGGTGTACACCATTTATACAATCACGCGACACTACATTTTTGGCGCTATCAAAGAATTTCCATGACACCAGAATCTGATAATAAAGTTGATACGTGAAACTGCTTTGACGTCAATCATAGTCAAACTTACTATACTTGCGTGAATTCTACCACGCTTACCGATGCTCAGCTATCCAAACGGCCGAAATATGTCGTAAGGAATAAACAATCGACCAATATCAACAACATAAATGCCGTTTGTTGACATCCGTCAGCTTTGCTTCAAATGCTCGTATTTTTCATAAAAACCTGTCATCGGATATCGTGCGCCTGTTCAAAAGCGCTTGGTACGTTTATCACCGGTAACGGAAGCGATAGTAATTCACACGTGATTATGCTCACAACAACGTTTGTACCACAGCGATTAAGCAAAACAATTGGTGATGATCCACGCAGAACAATACAGTAATTCGCGATTCGAAGTCGTACGACAAGATATTTGGATTAGAATAACGTGTTGTTGACGCAACGAGGATTTTCATCCTAAATGCTCAAACGTAAGTGTATCAAAATTAAAGGGCCATACTACACACTTAACTATAGTTTGTTCTGCACAGAGTGTATGATGAATCGGATGACGAAGTATAGCGCTTTGCTGACAGAAAAGTAGAAGAGTGACGGCGCTAGTGAAGCGTTCAACCACTGGGATGGCGGGCGCACAAGAACCAGATGCCGTGAAACGAGCACCGCTTCCTAAACCTCTACTCAATCTCGTAACGGAGTGTCTAAGGTAACCGTCTATTTGACAGCGAAGAGCAAGGAACACAAACAAAAAGACTAACAAACAGGCGGGAAACCGGTATCTCTGAAACGCCGTGGTTCAGTATTGCATAGTACGCATTTTTAAGGATTTCTCTCTAGCGTATGATATCCGATTGCATTAGGGTTACCCTGTTGATATCAAAAGTCTGACCACCAACGCAAGCTGACCAAAGGCGCACCTACGATGCATCTAGAGAAGCTTATGATTAATCTCAATACCAATGCGCTACTGAGAAGACCACTTACACCACAGCCAGAGAAAGAAGCACGCTATCATCCAGAAAGAGAAAGCAGGATTGTCTAAACGTAATATTCTCTGACTTATCCGAGTCAAAGACTAACTGTTATAGATAAATACTACTGACCATTCAAACACCTAAAAGCCGTATACCTGTCAGTGTGAATCCAGATCAACCAAGCAACTTTGCTGGGACCTTCTGTTTCCCAAAGAAAATTGACAATATCGAAGAAAGACTACCTCAGTTGACAGGTTAACTAGGTAACAAAACGGAGATCTCCCACTTGTCAGGTCATCGTCTTTGTTATTTGACGTGTGAGTACGGTAACAAATTATCCCTCATACTTCGGATAATTGGAGTACTCATAGATCCATTACATTAACTTTCGCAATATCACAGTCGGTGCTTCTTAACCAGTGTCAAGTCATTTTGCATTGCGTACTTCCAAGCATTCCTTGGGATAAGCGTCGGCATAGAAAGCAATACCTAGGCAAATATCACACAAAATGACTCAAAATCAATCATATTCCATGGTTTTCACATTGTTCAATCATCCGACAAGTTGCAGGATCCAGCCATGACTTAGATGAGTAGTGCCACATCTGCGAATTCCTCTCTCTCCCAGACGTAATTAACAACTCATGTCCAGTTTACTCATATCCCCCAACCGTAAAGGATGTGGATCAAGCTGCTCTAATAACTTCCCTACTATAGGACATTGGTTGAAAAGGTACTCTGAGTTCTGGAGAAATGGATCCTTTTGGACCCTTCGGGAACAGCTCATCGAGGGAGTACTGGCAGGTGAATGTGCTGCTTATAGAATTCCGACCAAGCAAACTGGACGGCTTGCTTCGAAATTTTGCCACATGGTCACGTGACCTGCGTGTGTTTGTTAGTTTGTTCCACCTATAGCTAGTTAAATTAACTAAGTGCAAACTAGACTGAACGCTCTTTCTAGCCTTTGGTGCCTTCAGTGTAAAGTCTTTTTAAGAAATCTTGAGTTGAGCTGTCGCATTTTAAAGGTATACTGATCGCATTGTCAAGCAGGTTGAATTACAGCAGCAAGCTGTCCTGCACCCATTGAATCCAAAAAGGTTTGAGTTAAAGTTAAGTACAAGACTTTGGATAATACATGCACAGTGTTTACCAAAAGATGATTATTATTAGACCTCTGCAAGTGCTGCACAGCAGTTCTGTCATTCTCTCAAATAACCGCATATTATGATGCAGTATTTATTGAGGGTACTAGTGAGTAGTTTAAGAAACATGACTCAATCATCGGCAGTGTGTGTGTTGTTGGGTACATTACACACGAATTGTCTGTCATTTGCCATTTGGGATTTGGATTGCCCAGAAAATATAGTTAGTTGGGATCTTAATCCCGAGCTCACGCCTAGACGGCTATTTAGGGACATGTTCATTCTTTAGTGCGATAGATCCTTCATGGACGAGACAATGGTACGAAATGAAATAGGATTGGTTAGCCGAGGGTTTAATCATCCCCATGTGCCACCATGACTTAAAGGTACACAAGTCATCTTGAATGGCCCGTTAAGTTCCGTAATGTTCGTTACGCCTACACTTATAGACCACCTTGATATTCGTGAAATATGACATATTGATAGGAACACACAGCACGGAGAAATTTTTTCGCTGAAACTTGATATTAGCAGCTCATATAAATTGCCGAGCATTTCTGTAGGTGTGGTGCTGACGTTGATGTAGTAGAGATGAATAATGGAGAAGAACTGTTCCAGCGCCTACCGCAAGTTCCAGTCATATCTGTCAAGCCACGCACCGCAGCCTGCGCATGATTGGCTGAGCGTCGTCAATGGATCAATATCAAGCTCATTACAACTTTATATTTTCTGACACTTTTGCGAATAGATTGTTCAGAGCGTGTTCGCCCCATGTTCTGCTTCCTTTATTGGGTTTGCCCCGTAGTGCTTAAAGACCCTGCTTGCGCAGGGGCATAGTTTGCGTACTGGGACCCAACCTTGGCGTCGTGACTGCCAACTGTTACAATGGTTTTCCATCTTCCACCTCCCGATGCATTCTGGTGTGATTCATGTGTCAAACCTACTGAGTGCGACTGGGATAAATGGAACACATCTTTCGTAAATTACCTGGAATTACTATCAAAAACTGCTACTTAAAATGAGGCACAAAATCTAAAATCTCTCCGTTACCTACTAGGAAATGCAGGCCGGCATTACGTTAATTCACTAAAACTACAAAATTGCACCGGGCCGACAAAGGCGCTAGAATTACAAAATGGATCTTGGGGAATTCCAAGTAATACCTTCGTTGAAATTTGCAAATTCTGCCGTTTGAGACAAGTAAGCTGAAGCCACTGGAACACTTTTATTACCGATTGATCCGCGCTGTAAAAACGTCCGATTACACCAGCTTTTCAACAAATAAATTTGCAAGGGTTATGCTGACACAACAATTAATATCTGGCATCACGGATCATCGCTTACTGGAAAACACTTCGATGTTTTTTCTGGAATAGAGGCATATAGATCCCGCGGCTCAAAAAGACAGTCCTTGAACAGTCCCATCTGTTCAGCAGCAAAGAATCACTCGATATCACCAACCTTAGGCGCAAGCATTTCACGCCATCTCAGAATGTGATTGTTTTGTGATTTTAACGCGTAAGTTCTAGACACGAAGTCGTTTTTCAACCGTGTCTTGCTCGTACAGTAGATTGACAAAACTGTGATAGGCGTGGACATGTCGCCCGGTATTGTAGCTCTAGCAGCGTTTCACAAGTTGAACAACCATCGACTGGGTCTAGTTATGCTTCGGCTACTAAAAACATTTATGCCTCCCAAAAAGAGTACCAGCCAGACAATCGGAAAACATAGTGGATGGAACCCAAACTCCCTTCTCCTGACATTCACACAGTTATGCTTCATGGTCCCCACACTAATGTGCCAGTTGCGATGGAATTACCCACTACATAACTAATAATAGTCACTACATGTAGATTTTATGACCATTACTTAATTGGCATTCCATTGGATCCCACTTCTATATCTTTGACATTTTCACCGTTAAACATGGGCGCACTTGTGGATATTTAGGGCCGAAACGTAGCATATATTCTGTCGCATCCGACTTTGATGCCTACTTTGTATTTCAAGAGAGCCCAGCTATGCTGAGACGAAATGCCATGGTCGCTGTTAACATAAGGCCATCTATCGATCAAGTGCGTATCATGCCATTCAATACATCAGTGCTTAAAGTTTTATATCCAAAATTATTTACTAAGACGATTGGCCAGATTTCATCTGCCGCTCATCCCACATACCTTAAACAGGACGCTAAGCTGTTTTCTATATCCCAGCTACATTCCATTCCGTTGGCGAAATATGCGATACTAGAGAAAACAAAACAGAGTTAGCATTCAACGAAGTGGTAGAGCCAAATAACTGTTCCGCATGGTTGCATCACATGGTCACGTACTTTAAGAAAGACGGTATTGTGCGCACATGCAATGATTCGAATGCATTGAATTGGCGGATCGTCGTCTAAAACTTCCTTATTCCAATATTTGATGTGTGGTTAGTCAAGATAAGAACTATGATTAACTTTTTCCACATGCCGTTTACACCAGAAACGCAACAACTAACTGCTTTTATGACATCAAGCGGGACGTTCTAGTGTAAAGATTTCCCGAAAGGGCTTGGCTGTACTTTTGCAGCTTGGCAGAATTTCATGCGTCACTCATTAGCAGATGTACTGGGACAAGGCGCCTACATCGATAATATTTGCGTATTCGGACCTTGAACAGAAGTGCACGACTCAAGGCTATGCGTTGTATTTCACCGACTGGAAATCCTAGGTCTTCGACGAGGTCTTTTAATGTGTACCCTTCATGCCATTGAAATCGAATACAATGGGTACATCTTATCATCGGGAGGAATCAGACCATACCGCGCTAATGATCGCGCTATCAATAAAATACCTACTATGAAGAATGCGTCCGAGGTTACGCATTTTCTTGGTCTCCGCTCGTAAACTAACGCTATTTGTCAAATTTCACTACCCTAGAGGAGTCCTTAAGAATGTTGACATAAGAAAATGCCAACTTCTACTGGGGCTGTGAACAGCAGTCTGACTTAGGATAAATTAAAACCGCTTTGCCTCTAGTTCAATGCTGGCCAATTTCGATGAAAACTTCGTTACATTCGTCTCGGCTAATGCGCCAAACATCAGTTAAGCAACGGTCTTGGCGCAGACTTCAAGTGGAGAGAAATATTGATTACATAATTACAAGAAAATTGTTTTCTACATAGGTTTTATACTCCGCCGGTGAAAGCGACGTCTTTGCCTGTGTCTGGGCTTGTGAAAAATGCCACCTATTCCTGTTTAGTCTGAGGTTTACATTGTGTACATAACACGCTGTTCTAACTACCGTGCTTACTCGAGGAACCAAAGGTCACCAGCCACTGCGGATTAGTAGCTTTTATGCGCGTCTACTGAAATTTGATTTTCAAATCACATTTCGCCCTAGCTCAGAAAGTTATATTGCAGATAGCTTAGCATGTATTCCATTGGACAATTCCAATAAAAATGAGGGCGACGAAGTAAAAGTAGGGGTTTCCGCCTAACATCCAAATGTGAGATTTCCGCCGTAACTAAGCAAGAGCTTCAAGAAGCTAGCCAAAGGGATCCAAATGTACAAGCCGTTTCCCGCCACCTCTCCATAATCTGACCTTGTTACAAGAAGCTCAATGGTGAATTACACGCGAGTTATGTTTTACAACATTAGTTTGCGGTCATTAGTGGTTTCCTTATGCCAGAATCAAGATACTTGGCTACCCAAAGACTAAATTTAAATTTATCTAATGTGCACACGAGGGACATCCGGGTATCCTAATAAAGATGTACCGACTGCAAAAACAATTAGGGTGTCTGAAAACGACTAAAATAACAGAGGCTTGTGACCGGTCTTGCGAGGCTTGTCAGAACGCCGACAGAAGTTATAAGGCGGTCGATGTTCCCATCCAACATATCGTTTATCCAATCATTGGACCATTTCCTTCTGCAGGGCATCACAAGAGTAACTGTTTAGTGATTATTTGCATGTACAGTAAGCAGCCTCAGATTAACATTTGTAGCGATGTGAACACTCCAACCGTTTTAAGGTGGCTAGAGTATCTGTTTGGAGGATTTGGGCTTCCCAAGAAACTGCCACGGATAAAGGACCACAATTTACAAGATACCAGTGCCAACATTTCCTACAACTCACCATGTGAAACACGTACGAACTGCCTGTACAATCCAGCTGCCAACAGATTGATTCAACACACAAATCGCTAAAGGAAAGTAAACACACAGAATGCTTGTCCGGTAAGCATTGGGATGATGCTGTAGTCCATGCTCTGTTTACCCACAGAACGACGTATAACTGTGCGACCAATCGCATGCCAGGGGAGTCCGGCAGGAAGATGCGCACGAAGTCAAACGCAGTTATTTCGGCTGCGGAAAAGAACGATCCCCACCAACTGGAGCGCAGCCAAAGTTATCATTCCTTTTACGGAAAGCAACCCATACTATTGCGTCCCGGAAAGTTAGTCCGGCTAAACGAAAGGCAGAGGGCAGCCAACATTATCGCGCCCCCTCAGAATTATTCGGACATTAATCTCAGGAGTGTATGAGCTTGCGGACGGCCGCCGAGTTAATACCAGACAGCTTAGCCCTCAACCGAACGCAGAGTCAATGTTCAGAAACAAGGTATAAGCAGTGCTTCTAGTAGCTCAATTGACACTTATGCTCCTGCGCTCATTTATGGAGAGCTGTGAGGTTTTTGCGCCAATCGCAACTTCCAAACATGTCTATCACTCCACGCAACACAGCACAACCTGCAAATGATTGGAAGAGCTTCATCAAATAAACAATATCAACGTCATTAGGCCTCTATATTGTCTGACACACATTTGTGAATATATTGTTCAGAGCATGTCTGCCCCTTGTTCTGCTTCGTTATTTTCTCGCTACGTAGTGATTCAAGACCCTGCTTACGCATGGGCTTAGTGTACGTATTGGGACATAAAAGGAACTTTACTCAAATCGCAGTTGGATGATCTCACTGCGACAAAATGATTAAAACAGTACTTAATACAGTATAAGACATGTATCACTGCGGCGACTAGAATTCGCTTGACAATTTGGGAGGCATTTAAAAAGCGTGGATTTAAGCTAAAGGAAATACGTGTTAAAATGTCACCAGTTAGGTAATCTAGAAGGCCTTCGTTCATGCCGAAATAGTTGGCATTGAAATAAATGATATGAGTTTTCACAGGACGAAATATCCCAAATCCTTACAGGGAAGACATATTAGATAGGGGGAAACAAGTTTTGTTTGTTAGCGAAACACACTTCAAGTGTGCATCGAGTCAAGTGCAGAATTGGACCGCGTTTTCGTTGTGGCATTTTTTGTGTAAACGGTGTCCATCCTTTATATTTTGCCGGATACAGTCAAAAGTTAATGTATTATCCCCTTTCCTTAACACAAAGGTCACAATAATCGGCATGTTCTACTTATGCAATACTGCGTCGCTATGGTGTTGACTTTTACTTTCAAAGATCTCGTCCTGACAGCTTGATAAGCTAAATTTTGTGAGCTGAATGATTGCCGTTGGTAAACTTTATATACTTTCGGACCAATCAAATAACAGTCTTTACAATGAACAGCTTCAAATAATAAGCAGGTTAACACAGTCAAGTTCAAATCTTCCTAAACTCACCAAATGCTCGACTAAAATCGCTTTTAACCATACCAGTAGCAAATACACAACGTTCGGACAATAGATCAAGCTTTCTGGTGATTAGTTGGATAGATTTGTGCATGCTATCAGACAGCAATATTTTATATGGAAAGAGGTGTATGGCATACTGAACTAGATGCATTCTTTATGTCCTCGTTTTTTCCATAGGTTTACTGGAACATTTGCTCAAAATCTTGATTGGTGATGTATTAGAGGTCAAGTTGCTTAGCTGCGCAAAAGAATGCCGCGGAGTGGGTTACAAATTGTATGCTTTGTAAATAGCAGATTTGTTAATAATTGAGATAAAAGAAAGAAGCAGCAAGGTGTTAATGACATTGTAATTCTCTGATATTAAAAATAAACCGACACCGGCTAACTGGCCTACCACGTTTGAATTGAGGTGCGCCGTTGTAATGTGACACAAAGTATCGTTCATATTAATATTTATTTTGATTAAGACCCAAATATACTATCATCCTGAAGCTATGGGATCTTCGATAACGGGGCTGGTTAACAAGATGTTCAGCTAATCGGATGGTTGTAAATCCAGAAATATCGCATCTGCTGCACACCTGCTCCTATTAATTATAGCCTCCGCTTCTCTTGTAAGATAGCGAATTCTGTTTTCCAACCGCGTAAATACGTTAAAAGCATTTGAGTACAATAATTGTAAGAAATGCAGCCAAAACTATCTGTTCAACTGTGTAATTGAAACTGGGAAATCGATGAACAAAGCGCTCAAATACCTTGTAAATACGCAAATGAGTAGCAGATCTATCCCAAAAGTTTAACATTTAGATTAGCTTTGCAATATAAAGGCACGCATGATTTCCATTAAACTCTTTATGTCCAGTCATTAGACTCAGTTTTGTGAGAAAGTATGTCGGAGACGTAATGGCACGCAATTGCTATTCATAAGAAAACGCGTATCGCCGATAACCAACAATGCCATGATAAATATCTAGAACATATTAGCTGTAGGGCAAAATCATTCCGAATGTGGTTAATGTGAGAAAAGACAATTACAATATTAGGAAAATAAAAACGTCATATGCTCCAACGTCAGAACTAGAAAGCACACGTAACTTACCGTACTGCAAACAAACGGATTTAAGGGTTTCAAGAACAAAGTGTAAAACAATTGAAAATCGTAAATCGTAGCTGCAATAAACAAATAAAAATAAATAGAGAAAATAATTAAGGGGTGCCTCCGCGCTTCCTTATCATAAGGATGTGTGCATAAACACGTTCTATTCGCGTAGAATATATCGGAAGCAAATTGAAAAAACTTCATGCTATTCAATTTTATTGCAGCGTTAGTTGCTTACTGTGAGCACTTTGCTCAATCCACCAGCTTGGTCCTTTAACTTTCACACACTGTTTACCGTGTTCGCTTAGTTTCATGTTGACAAAGGAATACCGTTCAACATAAGATCTCTTTTCTGGATAGTTGTAAAATGCTATGGGGTCCACCGTAATACAATACGATATAAGGTGCCAATACAGCCCAAAAGAAATCGGGGAGTTCGAAATGCAGCTAACGAATCCAACACTTCTCCACTCACCATGCGCCTGTTTTCGAAGCTAAAAACAATCAGAATGTTTCCTTACTCATGAGATATACGGGTGAATATGTAACCAGAAAAGAACGCCACATCTGTAAACTCATATCCACCAGAGCACATGCAGAATTACTTCCGCTCTCATACCTGTTTGTAAACAATCCAACTCCGGTTGCTGAAAAATGGGACTAAAAGTAAAAGTAATGGTATCATTATAAATGTAATATTCATGCCTAATTTATTTGTTAAAGCCTCACTCGGATATTTTTTTATTAATCACAACAATTTAAAAAGCTGTTACTTTTGTATGGATTTTAAATTTCTGCTTGGTTTTGATAGCGCGTAACCAGCGATTGTCAGCGCTGTACTGTTAAACGCCAAATGTCTAAATAAAAATATGAATAAAATGTTTGTATTTTGTTTTCTGCTGTAGTGGTATGCTAATAAATTGAATATCTTTCAGCATCTTTGCACTATTTTTGCTAGTCACAACTGAGTAAACACCATTATTATATTACTTTAATTAGGTAAACATATTTTTGAATAACGCAGAAAGAAGACGGACGTTGGTAGATGTGCCCATTTTGTATCATCTCGTCAGTAACAGGAACTAATCAATGTAATCATTGGGTGTCACCAGGCTAATCAAAAGTTTCACCTGACCAGTCACATGCACCAGGGTGACTGGCGGCTAAAGCCCTGAGATCACGGCAGCCGAAGAGTTTGTTTTTGCACACATAGGGCCGGTCTCATTCGGTTTATCATCACGGCCTCGGCATATTGCAAGAACCGCGAATAAGAATCCGGAACGTCGATACAATGTTAGGCTGATGATGAGAATCCCAAATGTGCCTGCTTATTGATAACGCTGGTGGAATACGTGAGCTCGGAGCACTAGAGGATGTTTGTTTGTCCTCGCAATGGACCCAGTTGGACAGGCGTCCTTTTTTGGAATTCAAAATTCTCTCGCTTCTGCCTATGTAACTGAATCCGCAGTCGCAAACTAATCTTCTTACCAGTGAAAAGCGCTGTTTGACACAACTCTGTGTGATCACCCAATCTAATGTACTAGAATAGCATCTGGGGCGTGGTAGCGTTTGATGGTGTTCATAGCATAGTGGATATCCCATATCGAAATGACAATTTTATCTCCAGTGCCAGTCGTTTTCACCCGGCGGACAACCATGTGATTTGTCTTCAAGCAAACGGAGGTGGCAAACATTGAACTAACTGCTTCACAGATGGCAGCTGGGCTGTGAAGTAAGTGACCGTATTTTCTTACCAACTCAGTTATCAACAGAGATGCAATTTTGGGTCTGTGATGCTGAGATTAAAAACAAAAGCTTTACATTACATATCATTCGTAGGGCAATCGGTTCGCTATTCTCCTGATTGACGATGTGTGGTTGAGCTTGGTGCAAAAGTTATGCATCTGTAATCTAAGTGTGAAATCTCCTACGGTTCTATGTCTGGCCAACAACTACCTGGCTTTCTGGTGGGCTGGACATCAAGCTTGTCTTGGGGAGCAGAGAGCGTTAAATCATTATAGGATTTATTGATCTAGTTATATTTCTATTTTCAGCCCATGGTATCATTTGTGTACAATTGGGTGGTGGACTCTGTTATTCATTAATATGTTTCATCTCTAAGCTATATAGTTAAGCATTATATTTTTAACGTAATATATTGTGAGGAAACGTACAGTTTTGCTTTAAGCGTCGCAATCAGACAAGCTCGAGGTGAAACTGCTCGCAACTTTCTCTTTATTTAGATTGAATATTCTATTGAAAATCATTTAATTAAGTGACCTCTTTAAATTTATATTATCTATAAAGTAGAACATTCACATGCTGCCGCAGATGAATTTGCAATAGTTAGGCATAATACGTGTGATAGATTTCAAGTATGTTACAAATATGTAGGACGTTTGTGGCTTATGTTGTAAACGAATAGTCTGAGTTGAGTTAGTTGGTATTGGGCTCGCTCAAAAACTCGGAATTCGGAAGAACACGAGATACATTGGTCACGGGTAGAACGCCGTATTGTTATACTTGTGCTTTGAGTTTATTAGAGCAATCAGGGATCAAGCAGCCACATGACATAACGTTAGCTATTTTGGTCGGTTATTTTACTAGCCACCTCTCAGACGATTCATCAAGAGAATAAACATCTTGAAGTAACAGTAATGTGCTTCAAATCGCATCACGTCAGAGTGTGTAGACGATCTTTATGTCAATATCAAATAGAAAAGTTGAGCAATTTGTTGGACATCCAATAGAAGTTATGCAGAGGAGCAAAAGCAAAGGGCCAAATACCGTTCTTTGGATGACGCCGCTGGTAACCGGGCCATGAGAAAATTGGTGTTCACAAAAGTTACTACTTGAAACTGACTGCTACGGTTGGATGAAATCCAAATTAAAAGCGCCTTCCGGATTTCAAAGCATGCATAAATTTTCCATTAAATTTGATATGGTACACGACCAAATAACCTTTAAAATAAATGTATTACTCCATAACGGGGATTTATTGATTTTGAAACGTAGTTATGTAGTGTCGCTCACAGGACGCGAAGAAATATCTATCAAGGAAATCATGCTGAATTGCGGTAAAGTGGTGCAGAGCATAAACAAATTATATCATCGTTTTCTTGACTAATGTATCAACCAGAATAGCGATGGTGAGGATATCATGAGTGGGTCGGTATCTGGCAACATTTTGTTTGTTACGGTCATTAGGGAATATGACGATGCATTAACTATTCCTGTGATTAGGAGAATAGCTAGTTTGTACCGACGCAGTGAACATGGAACTTATAGCCATCCAATTTTGAATCAAGTTAAATGATGCCTTCAGAATCCAACCTGTGCAAATGCTCGATGTCTTTCATCGGCTACTTAACAACACCGAGAAAAACCGGCATTGTTTGGACATTTTGTTGTTATGGATTGAGGGCATTCATTTAGGGAGTCAGACAAAAGGTACATGCGGTCAGTAAACAGGCGATAAAATCCTCACAAATGGCAAGTGGGTCACTGAATGATATACCATGATCATTCAAGTGTCCCGTGAAAGGGGAAAAGCTGTGGTTCGTTTTACGAAGAACAATAGCAACGATTTTAGTTGCTTGCGCATTTACCTCTTCCTTTTGCGTCGTATCGTTCGTGCATATTGATTCCTAGTGGTCCACTTGCGCACTTGCAATATTGTTCCAATTTTCTAGTTTTGCGAAGTCTTGCTACCCATTTCCGCGTGTTCTGGATTATTAAGTGTTTCCTTTTTTCATTAGCGATGCAGAGAACACGTTTGATTTTGGCATTACGATCAGGCATGATAAAGTGGATATTAGTGTTGCGCGGTACTGCTGTTAAACAAATACTGATGGACGGGAAAAATGTAGCGCATTTGCAAGATCGGACAAAATTTTGATTGTGTCTAATATCTTCCTTTAATGGGATACTTTCTCAGTAGGATCGGATGCATATTGGATGTGATATTGAGAAAAAGTTGTATTATTGTATGGCCACTTCCTGGAAGACAGTCCAGCAGATGGTTGTTTGATCCAGTGACCAATATATTTTCGGGAATTCAGCGTCTCCAGCTATTCTTTCTTTTTGTAATTCAGCACTGCTGCATAATTCAGTGCAGATTAGGTAGTGGCAACTTCGCCAATTTCAGAATTTGTAGGATTGCAGCTGTATCCGGGATGTGTATGATTGGAATTGCTGATGACAAGTAACCATCGAGATTAAGAAAATGTACAGGCTTATTATAGTCAAATGAAGTCGCTGTGGTTGTTCGATGCCTATATATATATAATACATCCACCCCACACATTGTGCAAAGATACTCTGGGATATTTGTTAGTTTTGCATCGTCAAACGTTTCAGCGTCAAAAGTGTGATGCGTCAAATTTCATTCAGATTGAATGTTTGAACGCGGAAACACCTCACGATCCCTTGATAATAACAAGATTTTTATAGCAGTACGACGTTCCAGTGACGAACAATGGAACAACGATATATTACAAGCAAAGCGAACGCTTAGCAAGTCCCGTATGAGGGCTAGACTGAGAGCCACAACATAGTGAATATAAAACGGTGATAAAATGATAATCATTTTGGTTGACTTACAACAGTGTGAACACAGAGGCAAGCAGGAGTAGCCAATCTTAGTCGTGGAGATTAATTCAAAGTGTGCTACTGTGGTCATTGTAGATCTTCTATTGAGGCACACATCTTATGTCTAATATCGCAGGTGGCTTGGGCAATATAAATATGTTTCTTAAACCAAGGTAACTTGGATGCGGAAACAATGTAATATGAATGTGCGTTCTATGGATAGTCAAAAGGAATATATTAAAAGTTCGGTCGACATTCTGATTGACTGTGTTGACTTGCTTATTCGAACTGATAGCCCCTCGAATTTGTTTTGTAGCTCAGTTGTAAAAGGTGGCGGCATACGTATTTGGGGTTACTTAGAATCTGGCAAGTCATAATAAGGTCGCCATGTTAACGCCGGTGCCAGCCGCTGTATAATTATGGAGTCCTTAGTCTAAGTTAATAAGGAAGATTAAACAACACGTTGACGTGCTTCGTGTCTTGTCGCTGTGAATTCTAGAGCGCTGCAAGATCTTGATTGTGCCAGGCCTGCCGAGCCATGATTGCGTGTTCCACCTGAGGTCGCATTTAGGTATTAGGCAAGTGCGCACAGACAGAGGGGTAAAATCGCCTAATTGCATTCTGCAGTATGTCACTCTGTTGGTTTCCAGTATTCGTCGCCTTCTTAGATTATCTGAGCATCCCAGATCAGCCTGGACTAGTACCTCAATTCGAGTTCCTGGTTGACTGCTAGCAGAACATGGTCTCCAAGCTGGTATGTGACTTTCGGCTGGTTGAGAATGTGAACAACCTTAAACTTCCCAAATTGAACTAAAGCAGATTGTGTAGTGACCACCCGTACGTTCTGTTCAGCTCTCGCTGCAATGCATCATACTAAGCTAGGTCGGTGATCGTCAGCTGCATCTTAACATTTTCATCGAACAGAAATATGTCTGAGGAAATCAAGTACCTTGGCCCCATAACTGATCCGCATAGAACTTCATCTTCGTTACTAATCGGGTTCTGCAACACACTTCAAACTTCGACCTGGAGTTGCCAATCTCACAGGGAGTTCCTCATATATCCAAGGACAGGATCACAAACGGCTTAGATTTCAAGCCTGTGAAACAGAATGCGTTGGTCCAATTCGTTGAAGGCTAACGAGAAATCGAGAACAATTACATCTGTCCCACTGCCTTCATCGGCCGCTTCCGTCCAACTCCGGCGTGCAATCAGCAACTTGGTAGTGCACGAATGGTACTGAGAGAAACCGTGTTGCTCGCGTGCTTGGATGTATTGGCGTCCTAATTAGTCTTCTAAAGCCTCAGAGAGGATTTGCTTCATCAAGTTTGAGGGCACAAGTAGGGCGAATAATAGGAGATAGTTGGCGGGTTCGGAGTGATTAGCGCATTTAAAAAGTGGAGTGATTAGGTTATGTTTTCCAATGATGGACACAATTTGCTTATCCATGCGTATTTAGAAGTAAAGCGCTATGGCTACTACGGTCAGCACCCTCGAGGGAATATAAGCGATTGCAAGAGCACTGTAAGTGCATATTGAGAGCACTTAGTTCAACACCGCTGTGGCACTAAAATCGATGTTAGCGAGTGTTGAATTTGTGGCTAGGGGCGGACGTCTTTTTGGTAGGTTGCGGCATACTGCATCCCTAAAGCGTTGGCTGCCTCTTCTGTGCCATCTACTACCACAACTGGCGTGTTAATTGGGGGGATAACGAGCTTCACTTTCAGGATGGTGTTAAAATACGTGTATAGGTGATTCCTGTTGTTAGCAATTTTACAAGCAAACTGTTGTTGGTGAGTCATGTTGCCCTCACAGACAAGCATGTTACATTGGTTGTGCTGGATCACGAAATCGCCCCAGGTTTCGGGATAAGGACGACCTCTGTAATTGTGGCAAGCTGCATTGCTTACTGACATGCCTTTTCGGGTTCTATTTTCGATGGAAGATGAAGGGTATGTGGAGTAGATATCCTTTGATTTTTTTAAGCGGTTGAGATCAGATTGCTGAAGCATCAAACAAACTGAATCAAGTTGCTCTCAGGTGATCCGCCTTTGAAGAACTCCCAATTGGTCGCCTCAACTAGGTTGTTCCAGTTGTTGCACTATGTGATAGTAGGTGTTAGTTCTGTGTGCTCCTCCAAATATTCAGCTAACACACATATTTAATAAGTACGATATAATGTATGATGACCAGATCGCTTAGCCCTATTTCGGTGTACAAAATGACCTACAGTTTCTGAGTTCCCACGTTGTACGTACGATATCAAGTGCCGATGGTTTGTTAGCACCTACGTACCTGATAGACGAGTTGATGTGATTGTAGAGCGGTATCCTTGCGATAATATCTTGCATTTCATCTTTGTAAGTTTCGATGGGGTTTCCGAGATTTCCACGTTTTGGATGTTGTAATCGCCTAAGAAACTGGCTGTAGTTTGACAGTAGGGATTTTGTCAGTGCTGATATTAGGTGTGAACCCATTTCTAAATTGGACGAGTGGAAGCCATATAGGGCTGCCACGAAACAGCTGTCATATTGTATGACGCAATGGAAACAATAGAGAATCGGTGACCCGCGTCACCTAATCATCCAATCGTTCGCTTTTCAAGTCGTTATCATAGTTAAGGATAGCATCACCAATTCTGAGAGTAATGTGTCGGACCAAGGACATTCCCTGAATCGCTATGTCAGCATCCATAACGCATAAGAGCGACCAAGTCTCAGTTGTGCAGAGGAGATTCCAAGCTTTTGTTGCCTAACGCAACCGAAGTTTGGCGAGGTTTTTGGCATTCTTGTTCATGCAAAAGAGTGTTTTGTTTCTCAGCAACGCTACAAGACACTTGTTGCAAGCATAGGAAGTTGTACCGACGGTTTATTGATCGGACACTAGCCGCTTTTTGTGATATTATCAGCCAGTGGCATGGAGTTTCATTCGGTGAAATTGTGACTAGCCCCTTTGTAACTCAGTTCGCACAATGCATGGAAAGTGGTTGTAGGATTGCACAGGAAGGTCCTCACATCCTTCAGACCTACATCCCCGGAGAAATTTAGATAACATCACTAGTTCGTTTGCCTGATGTTGTAGTGCTTTATGTCGGACAATATTTTCGCTTGCCAAATCCAACCGGTTCTTGGTAGTCATTCTGTTCAAAGTGATTGCTAGCGTTCCAGTAACGTGAGTGATATCTGTCTAGTTTTCACCCCAACCTCAAGTATCCTTGAGGCGCACCTTTTATTTATTGTTGCTCTTGGTACCCTCGAGGCAAAAGTACCGACAACGACTCACGAACATAGAGTCGCTGATCCTGTTTGTGTGCCTTTGCTTTGCATTCCTCGTGCTCCTGAGTCTGAGGAACACCGTGGATACAAAACTTTTCTGCCCGCGGTGTTTAGCAGAAACTCATCTAAGCTCTGCTTTGCTCGCATACGCTCGTTCCAAGGAACGTCTGGATATAATGGGACCAAGCCGTTTTCATTCTAGAGATGAGAGTCGGAAGCGAAGCTGCTTCTACCACATCGACAGTATTTAGCACAACACGATGAAGCCTAGCTTTGCCCTAGTGCTTGGGATTCGGGTGGTGAGTGATCTTCGTTAAGTCGGAGAGTCTAGTCAGAATACCTAGCAGCTTATTTATGGCGTTCCACTGTTTCAGATAATCCACCAATTTTCTCTTCAAAACATTCGATGATAACTCTGGTAGCATTGTACATATTATGGGCAGGAAATCCAAATTCGCAAATTTCCTTCCTTAGAGTATGCACCATGCTTAGTTGACCAAAGGATTTGCTACGCACCCGTGCATAATTGCTTTTCACATTAGTTTTGGGTGACGTAGTAGAAACCGCAGGTGCTGATTTTGAGTGAAACTTGATTCAACAACTTTCCAGCTGCTATTGCTATTACCATGCTTCTTGGGTTTCGGCAAAGCATACTTTGCGAAAGCGGGTTTGGTGAAATTGTTGTAAATGGGCTGGCAGTGAGTTACTGATGTAGCCTTCGACGTTTTTGTGTTGGCTTAAGATGCGTTTGCGTGGAACAGTCTGTGTCAGGCATTCTGCAATTATTGTTACTACTTAAGCTACCTTGGCGCACGGTATCTTCTCAACTACGTCTGCAAGCCTTTCATTTGAATAAGACAGTACAATTACGGTTTTACTAGGGGGACCGTATTACACTTCATATCGAATAAAAATGAGTCGGACCTGCTACTGATCAACCAGCACTCGCTCGGTTTGATTTTGCCTTATTGCCTATGAAAATAGGTTGGAGAAGTTCTTAGGAAAACCTTTATTTTGAACAGACGCATTTAAGCACCACGGCTCGGTTTGTAACGATCGTCAAAACATGCGACTGTGTGGTGATTAATCCTATCCAAGACCCTAGATTGATTGATTCAACGTCAACTTCAGTTCATTGAGTAAAGTGGCTGTCTCACTGCCTCTCTCGCTATTCCGGTCGCGCGCAGATAGCGGATTTCGCGGTGCTCACAAAAGCACACAAAGACCCGTTAGATGACGATGCACACGGGCCAACATTTAAAAGGTTCGAACTAACAGTAGATACCGTCAGCTGTCTCCTTCACTGCGTTGTCTGCAATTAGATGCCCTGCATCTTCTATCACGTGATCAATATCCAGCTTTTCGTTCTACCCCAGCTCCTATGTACAACATTTGTAATTGTTTTGCCAATCAGGACTGGGATTGTCCCCATGCCATCAGTAGTGACCTTGCAATATGAACAGAAAATGTATTTCTTGAGGTCTGTATTACAAAATATATAATGTCGAGAACTACTTCCAAACTCGTTGCTAATTTGTATGTTCGCTTTGCGGATTTCCTTCCAATAATTCTTGATAAATCCAGCATTTTTTACCTAACTAACAGATCCATAAGTTATTACAAACATATTCAGTGTTGTCCCATTGGACCAAACTTCGATCATTGTTGGAACCTCAGAATGAACCGCCAAAGGCATATTACTCAATGTCTGATGAGACCATAACTGCTTAACAGTTGACATCGCCGTTTTTCGCTAAGTTTACCATAACTGCATACAGTGCTAGCTTTGGTTGGTTTCCACTGCACAAAGGCAACATTTCAGAGATGTCGTTCAAGGGGTAGCAAATTGACTGGTGTTGTTCATCCATAATAGGAATCAAATGTGCCATTATTTAAAGCACAGACATTTGTCATTTATGAGGATCCAAATATGTTATAGATCGTTTCACTTCAACTGCATAAAACAATTCATGAAGCACCGTAGTGTAAGTCGCTCAGACACCATTAGGGAGATGAAATCATGTCAAGTTAATTTCACGCAAACAAATTGCGAGTTCTTTGTCAACGACAAAGTATACCAGGAGTCTGCAGCACTCATAATGTTGCTTCATCTCAACTGCGTTTTTCGCCCGAGACCTGGTCACTTGATGGTTTCAGGAATTTCGCCTGTCCCGACACACCTTAAAATAAGTAGCAAAAGCAGAATAATTAACAGTCATCAAATATAGTTCATTTTCTAATTCAAAGAAAGATAAGATTATTTATCGTTGATGTGGGTGCTGCTGCATCCATCATAGCCACCGATGCATATTACCGCAAAGTCTATAGATAGATGAAAACTACTCAACATGATGTATCTCACTTCAGTGCTTGGCTCAAAGTGAGTTAATCTGATCTACTTATGATTCGTCCTCTTTTATATGCACTTGAATACAACCTAATAATAATTATGTGCCTTCATCGTGTTGACCAGCTGATGTGAAAGATTTTCTTATGCTAAACATTATTATCAAAATAAGTATTGTTAATTCAACACAATCTCAAACGTCGTATGATATATGAGATTAAAATGAATGTTAAAGAATTGGTATGTTTAACTTCTATTAGTAAGCGAGAAGAAATAAATACACTATATGGTAAATTGAACTCGTATACATCGCAATCATGATAGTAAAGAACTACATTGGTTAAAATGTCAAACATTTGCTGGCGGTTAACCTTCCAGTTATCCAACTGTTTGAGAAATGTTCCAAAAGATTTGGGGAAGCATATTCAGATGAAGTGCTTTGTTTGTGGTTGGCTTTAACAATATGTTATTCTACATTAAACATATGTACGCTAACACATCACACGAGGTATAATTTATTAAATAAATTATTGCAGTCCATTATGGCAGTTAATATTTATTATGTTAAAAGTAATGTCAGAAAAGTTCCTTAACTTCAGTTATCTCTCATTTTAGTTGTCTCTTCCAGTGAAGTCAAATTATGTTTTACACATCATGTGTTGGCTGTCAAAAGTTAGCAAAATAAATGTACCTTAAAGCCCAATATGGCCCATGACAAAATCCGCATGGCATCCTACAGTCCAATGGTTGACAGAACTGATGGAGCCAATAAGAAAAGGAATTGCCCAACGTAGTGTTCGGGATTGTTTTACTTTCGTAGGGCATATTAGAGATGGAAACCGGAACAGGCGCTCAACTCCCATTTCTGGATGTACACCTTAGTAGACGAACTGATGGTCCAATATTAAGGAAGACAAGTAGAAAGAAGACTTGGATTGGTCAGTATACAAATTTCAGTAGTGTTGGAACGCATGAATACAAGTATAACAGTACATTATCTCACATCAAGAGCGAGAAAGATATGCTCAGAGGACGCTCCAGAAGATGAGATAAAATCCATCCAGAATATGTTGCAGAAAAACTGTTATCCGGACAGATTCATTCAGCGCAACATGTAGCCCAGAATAACACCGGTCTTTGTGGACGTGGTCGAGATGATGCCTGCTTCATCCACCTTGGCTTTAAAGATGATACAATTAGTGCGCTTTTACCAGGAAAACTGACGCACTCCATATGGTACAGCAATCCGGCTGCGGAATTACGATGTATCTTCGTCATGAACCAGCTAATTCTTGTGTGTAACAAGGACAGACTACGGAAACTTACCGCATCTTACGTTACCGATCTATTTGAGTTCAATGGTGGGGCAACATATATTCGTCGGATGGCTCATCAACTGTCACGTCGCATTAAGGAACATAGTCATACATATTTGGTGAACGGGGCATCGGGGTGCTTGCGAGCGGTCGTTTGTCTCATCTGTTCGAATAAGATCATCAGATTAACCTAATGAATGTTTTAATGTGGTTTATCAGGTTAAATAGGTCCAATGAGCAAATGGAAAGGTATGCGGTCATTGATGCTCGCCACTGCAGGGGCCATTGATATCCGCATATTCCAGCCCCTACTGTGCACGCAAAATCGTTGTCCAATCTTGATACCAGCCCTGGCCGTACAGTCATCAGCCTAGCCGTCACACTGACATCGGCTCACGCATTGTGATTACGTAACCCTCAATCGATCTGTGTGAAGGGAACAGCGGCGAACTAACCATTGACCGAATCATTTCAGAACAAACCGCGGAACCAATCGCTAATCATACCTTTGTAATTTAGCTATATGATGGTATCAGCTCGTATATGAATTATTGAAAAAACTGTTTGCCTCAGACTGGGATTCTTGATGAATCACTGAGAATGTTCCATAAGTTAGTAGTTGATTTGCTGGTCTAATCCGTTGTCAGATAGCATCCTGGTTATTCACATAGTTGTATTCTTAATCCACCTGGGGATATTTTATAACCCGATCAAGTCCAAGACGGAATTGTCGGTAACAGTCATGGTTAAAATGAACGACTTAATAAAATCATTTTTGTTTTGGTCAGTACAACTGTCTTTGATTTATCTAAATAGTAGATTAGCAATATCAGATGACCAAACGATATAGATACATATTCCATATAATGAAACATAGCAACCATTACTAAATATTTTGGAGAATATCTGCGCTATCAACAGACCAATAATTGTTAACAGAAGCAGTATTAATCTGCCGTTGATCTATTAACATCGAAATGCTCTAACGCGTATGCGGGTATATTGTGTTGGGTATAATATTTCGACTGTGATATTCCGTTCACCAGTTGGTTGACAATAGGAAGCACACTGAGGTGTAACAATTGGTTGAGACAGCTTCCTGAACAACACGTACTCAGCTCGATATTATGTACAGTCATTAGCACAGATAAACCACGGGTTTGCGCTTACCACTTTAATTGTAAGAAAAACTTATCACTATTTGGTGTAACATTGTAGTGGAGGACATAATTGGTGAACAGGGCATGCGTTAATCTGTATTGATAATGTTATGTGGTTAGTTGTCAGGAAACTAAACGTCGAACCCAACCTGTGCTGACTGTTCACTGGTTTTCCGTTAGAACGCTGCGTATCAATAATACATATGCGTAGAAAACTCAATGGAATATCTTATGAATGGATGATCTTCAATGTCCCACGCAAAATACGATTAGCGGTTGATCGACGAACAGTAGACTTAAAACTTGACACCAATTTGTTGTCCATTCAAACTCTTCTAATATCCAAAAGACTATCATGTTTGTATTCTAACGCTCATAACCTTCTTAGTAAGTTGGCTGACGTTAGAGCACGCTTGGCGTCACAGCGATGGGATTTCATTATGATTATAGAGACCTGGTTAAGTCATGGGATTCCAGATTCTTAGGTCAATGTACCTGGTATATCGCTGCTTCGAAATGATGGCGCTAGAAGTGGTGGTGGCGTAATTCTGTATTACGAGGCTAACCTCCGATGTAAACATATTACCACCCATAAATGCCTGCAACTGTTTGGCTATGGGGCTGGCCATGGATAGGGAACAAATACACATATCCTAAAGCCTTTACCGTCCAACGAACTCCGTAGGAAATGGACTCCAAACTCAACCAAGTTCTTCAGGGTGTTTTGAGCATAATATAACGTCACATTCTCTCCACAGGCGAGTTTCATGTTAACGTCCTGGAAATAGCGGCGACCGAAAGCATGCACTTTAATGTCTGCTTACAAGCGGTAATTTACAGATACCCTATGTACAAGCAAGTTACCACTCCCACCAGATTTCGAACTGCTAACAAGCCGTCGATACGTGAGCTTGTGCTCCCCAACGAAGAACTCAAATCTTTAGATTTTGGAGACATACGGCGACAATCCTGCGGGACTGATCATGCGACTGCAATATGAATGAGGTGTGCATTAACCTGTATTGATAAAGTTATGCGGTATGTTGTAATAAAACTTAACGTCGAACTCCACCACTCTGACTGATCGCTGGTTGTCCATAGAAAGGCTGCGCATCAATAATGCATGGGAACAGAAAGCTCAATGGAACGTCTTAAGGCTTCAGGATCTCCAAATGGCCCACGTAAAAACATTTAGCGCTCAATCGACGAACGGCCGGCTTTAAACATAAGACGAAATTTTTGTCGATCCAGACACTTCTAATATCAAAACACTATCATGTTTGTACACAAGCGCTCAAGGTCATCTAAGTAAGTTTGCCGAATTTAGAGAACGCCAGGCGGAACAACAGCGAGACCTCATTATCATTGCGGAGACCTGGGTAAGCCTTGGGATTCCAGATTCTGAGGTCAATTTACCTGGCTTGTCGTTGCTTCCAAATGACGGAGCTGGCAGTGATGCTAGCGTAATTCTGTATTACAAGGCTAACCTCCGATTTAACCTTATTACTATCCACATATATGTGCACCTGACTCGCTTTGTGGCCAACTATGGCCACTATACCGTTCAGCAAACTCCAGGTGTGAAATTGGCTTCAACCACGTCCTTCCGGGTTTTTGAGAAAGACGAACAGTCACATTCTCATCATAGGCGACGTCAATGTGTACGATCTGGAAATAGTAGCGATGGACAGCATGCAGTTTACCGGTTGCTTAGAAGAGGTAATCTCCAGATACCCTCCGTCCACTCACGTTATCTCTCCCACCAGATTTCGACCGTCACATAGACTTAGCCATGCGGTCAAAAAAGCCGTCCTCCTGCGTTATTCGCCTCCAAATCTTTGGATTTATTCTCACAGAGACCTACGTGCCATCATTCGATTTGGCTTCGCGATCTCCTCCTGCAACTGTTCATCTATTGGATCTATCATTCACGGATTACCAACAAACTATGCTCTTGAAACTTCGAAGTCAACCGTATTTGAAGATTATCGAATGTTTTATTTTTCCTCTCTCGCATAAGAACACTTGTGGTCTTATTTTAAAGATCTGAGAGGCACTCGATCAGCTTACTACCATTCTTTCAAGTCGCTCTACAAAGCGATTGTCGTCAATTTGATCCGCCCTTGGAACTGCCACTGTCGTCATTAGACAGTATTTTCCAAGTCACCTTGCTGTGGCTCAGTCGCTTTGTCTCGCATCGCCGTTTACCCTCTACCGTCTGGATCGATAGCACGCACATCGCCTATCCTAAAGAACGCTTGACTCCTCTGGCCTCGACACGCCTGGACCTGCTGACCTCAAACCAGCACCGCTCGCCACGCAACGGCGCGTCAGTATCTCCATCCTCTTCCTAGCCCTACTGAGAACATGTCTTGTATGAAAAGCAAATGCGAATCATATGCCAAAGTGGTAAAAATTGGTCTGATGTGTACCATGCGTTTGAAAACTTATCACAAAACCTGGCTTGGGAAGGGGTCCTCGGAAGCAAACACCGCAGAGGCGCCTTGGTTCTGCCAAGTATGCAAGTCTATTCCATTTGTTAGCTGTCTATCTGGGCTACTGAAGAGGTGTGAAAAACTAACCGAAGCGGTCGAGCAACTGGTGAGCGCCAGAGTTGCACCCATGGGAGGAAACTGACCTGCGTTTGTGAGTGAAAATAACACCCCGAACTCCCTAATCAGGCCGAAGAAGCGAGCCAGGTGTCCCAACCCAACCCCAACAACTCAGCCTCCAGCACTATCAACTCAATTCTCTCTCCCTCCTATAAGTAAAAACAGTGCCTGCAGCGCGCCTGCCTTAACTTATGTACTGTGTGCTGCACCTAGTAGTCTGTTCACTACACTCGAGACTGTAAGCTACAGTCAACCAGCAATGGTGAACAACACGGTAACGTACGCATCCGTTGCCGCCAAGCAAACACTGGAATGAGCACCGGTAACCTTTGCGTCCGAACTAGAGAAAACAGAACTGCCGCAGCACGGATAGCACACACCAATGCCGTTCAAAAATTCAACAAAAACACCAGATACTAAGCTTCCAAATCCCAAACCAGTAGCCACCAGGCGCAACCATGGTGTCCTAAACATTGTATGCAGTAATGTCCCCGAATCCAAATCCAATACAATTAAGGGTAATTTGACGGACGATCGAAATCAGTGGGGTTCTATCTGTTCGTTGATCGTAATCCATGCTAATCCCACGATATTAAAAATAATCTCGCGCCACCCAAACGCGTTGCACTACGGCGAACCCCGGTTACTTCGGGTAACACTAAACTCGGCGGACGTGACTGAGGCCCTTCTGCTGTCTGCGAATCGTCTCCGCAACGACTCAAGTGGAGTGCGCATACTACCCAAAATCCCGTGGAAAGAACGTTCAGGGGATCCCGCTAACAAAGTTGGGTACAGAACGAGTCAAGATAAGAAAACAGTGATTGCTCCGGGTGTTCTTGAGCTTACTGACTCCTCTTCCGACGATGCTCAGATGCATGACCGCGAGCAATGGCACTACATCCGGGAGGTTCTTTCTCTCGAAAATGTGGTGGTCACCTCGTTGACAAGGATCCCCATATCACCAAACTATAAAGGATGCGATCCCAGGCTCTTAAAACTTGTGTTATAGTCAGAACTAATGGCGCAAACCCTACTAGCAAACTGGATTAAATTTCGTTGCAGTTTGCCAACAGAAATACGTCTGATAGCAGCAAGAACACCAACACCTTTTAATGACAATTCAGTAGAGGCACAACTCTTAGTGAAAACGCCAGCTGCAGGACCCGACTCGGGGACGGTTTCAAGAGTAGCCATAATATCCGGAGGGGCACAGTAGAGCACAAGCAAAAACCGGGATTCGGAGCATCCGATAACTGCTTATAAATCAAATACTTCTCGAGAGTATGCAACCCATCCAAAAAACGATTAGTCGCCGACCCTTTAATGGTCCGCGTAAACTCATTTGCTTCATGTATCCATCCAGTCGCCGGCCACTCACTGGTCGGCGAAAGTTCCCCTATTTGTTGTACAACCTCCGAAACATTGATTAAATCTGAGAAACTTTCTTGTAGGTACACTAAGGCCCAAACGCTCCTCAGTAAAATTAACGAACTTCGACTAATTCAGGTTGCAAATGCTTGGGACCTACTTTCTATTACCGAAACTTGGTTGCGTCAAGAGGTGACTGATGCTGAGGTCGAGATAGCCGGAATGTCACACATCGAGAACGACCGCCCCAGCAGAGGAGGTGGGTTCCTATTCTACTACCGCAGCGATATACAATGTACAATAGTTGAGGACCTGGAAACACACGTTACCGACTCACTCTGGTGCCGTCTCCGACTGAGACACAACGACACATGTCTCATAGTTATCGTTTACCGCCCCCAACTTCCACTCTGGAAATGGATTCTTGCTTGATCCGTGGCCTAAACAGAGTAACACGCACTAGGTACAGCCACATTCTCATCTCCGGGGACTTCAATCTACACAAGCTGGAGGTTTCGGCATCGCCCAGTGAGCAGTTCAAAGCAGACTTGCAGGAACTGATCGCCAATATTCCTTTGTGCAATCATGTCACCACGCCCACTAGATTCAGGACAACAAACAAACCGTCTATATTGGACATTGTGCTCACACATGAAAAGCTCATGATTGACAAGTTTTTGAAAGATAGTCCATTAGGTCCCAGTGACCATGTAGTAATAACATGACTATGTGTGTTAGCAGAGTATCCATCTGAACACTCGGAACCAAATGATACGAGCACACGTTACCACGTATTGAAAGAACTCGCCGACGCAGCTGCCTGGATCTTTGAGAACAACAGTCCCCTTGACAACGTTTGGACAGAATTCGTTAATAAACTCAGCGACATCGTCAACAAAGCATCAGAGACCAAACCCATTCGTCCCGCAAAAATACCTTTAATTTTAAGGAGTAGGACTCGCAAATGCCTGGCGATAAAGGATGCAGCATGGCGTGCGTACAAGATTAACCCCGACTCAGAGACTTGGGAAATTTCCTGACCCATCGCAACCATTCCACATCACTTGTCCGTGAGGACAAAGTAACTTATCTTCATTGCCTAGCCAAAACGTTCATGGCAAACAACAAAATGCTGTTTAAGCTTGTGAATAAGCCTCGTAAAGTGAAGCATGGAATACTTCCACTATTCGCGACAGGCGGTAGAGTACAAAGCGTTGAAGAAGCAGCTAATGCCCTGCGGCTGCAATACGCCCCAATTTTTGAACTCGCTGCATCTACCTGTCCCATAATATCAAGCACATTACCGACACCTTTTTTGCAAATGTTATTTTCAACCCATCAGTTGTGTTAAGTAAGTTACTCTCATTGCTTGAGCATAGTTCTCTAGGAGCAGATAACATCCGCCAGAAGGCACTGAAAACTCCGGCCACCAAGCTAGCTGAACCACTGTCACAGTTCTTTCAAATGTGCTTTGATGAACAACAAGTCCCCACTATGTGGAATTGTGGCATTATAACCCCTATTTTTGAAAGCGGTAGCCGTTCAGATCCTGCAAACTATCGTCCGGTGACTCTCCTCCCGGTGCTCGCGAAGGTGATGGAAGCAGTCGTCGCTGAGGCTTTAATGGACTACCTGGAAAAATGCAACATCTTGGTCCCGGAACAGCATGGCTTCCGTCAACACCGGTCATGCACAACCAACCTACTTATTGCACGAGGTAGTTGGACGGAAGTGGCCGATGATGGTGTCGGAGTCTACGTCATCTAACTGTACTTCTCCAAAGCTTTCGACCGCCTTGATCACCGCATCCTACTTCAAAGACTACAAAGTTACGGAATCGGAGATCCTGTACTTGGTTGGATTGGCAACTTCTTTTACCAACGGAAGCTTTAAGTACGTGTTAAGGGATCACTTTCTAACCCAAATGAGGTGGAATGTGGTGTCCCACAAGGCTCAGTGCTGGGGCTGCGTTTATTCCTGGTGTATATCAACGACCTGGCAAGAGTCATCTCCTCAAACTTCCTGCTTTTCGCCGATGACGTCAAGATATGGCGAGGGCTTAGTAACAAGGCAGATCAGGATCTGCTCCAACATGACCTAGATTGCATTTACGAATGGCTAAAGAGCAACTAGCTTCAATTGAACATGGCTAAGTGCAAAGTGATACATCTGTGTCACCAGCTGGTGAGCGCTTACAAGATTGGAGACCAAACCTTGGCGAAGGTTTCTCAGGAGCTTGACCTGGGTGCGTTGTTACAGGAAGATCTCGGGTGTTCAAAACAAGCAGAGAAGGCGACGAGAACCGAAAATCAACACTTCGGCCTTCTTCGCAGAGCCTTCGGTCGGTTTGAACCATCAATCTTTCCCCAAATGCTTAACGCCTACGTGTGACCTCAGGTGGAATATGTTATTCAGGCGTGACAGCCGTGGCAGAAACAGGATCTCGTTGCTCTCGAGACTCCTCAACGACGCGCAACCAAGAATGTCAGGTGCCTCTTTCATCTGCCCTATCAGCTTAGACTGAAATCTCTAAGAATATACAGCAGTCGATATGGGCTTTTGCGTGGGGATCTCCTAATGGTTTACAAGATTCTGAAGAACCCAAACCACATTTGCCGTCCGCTGCTGGAATTGAACCACAACACTAAACTAAGAGGTCACCCTCTGAAACTGACAATTCATCATAGCCGGCTTGAATGCCGTAGACATTTCTTTTCTCTTTGCGTGTGCCAGCCTTAGAACGTTCTCCCTAATCATGTCGTCTCTGCTCCCAATGTGGCGATATTTAAAAGACGTGTTGACGATGCATTGTCTCACTTATATTTCATTTTATGACTTGTTAGACAGGGGCTAAAAACGCAATCAAACGGTGTCTTGCCAAACGCCTAACCAACGGATTGATGGATTTATACGTTTACTACGCGAATATCTCCGCTATTCTACATAAGTCTATGGTGAGTCCACCACAACGCTTTTCACTTTATTATGCAATTGATATCCGCAATAATTTCCATCCCACGGGACTTGTCAAGCGATGCTTTTTTACCCGTAATAAACCATTGTTCCATTTCTAACAAGCCGTCGAGGCTTGGGCTTGTGTACACCAGCGAATAACTCAGATCGTTTGATTTCTAGTCTTATTCCGACAATCCTGCGGGACTTGTCATGCGACTGCACTATTACCCAGCATTAATCACTGTTCTTTGTTCATTGAAGCTGAAAGGAATCAGTACCCATTGGAACAAATAGCAAAGGAGGTGGAGCTTTCATGCATCTTGGAAATATTCACAATTGTTGCTACATTCACCTAATGTATTCGGAGGCATCACGCGCAGCGACGCGTTAGGGTACGGGGCTACGAATTCACTTTTAGGAAATACGGAGTAGCAATTATACCTTCCGTGTAGATGTACGTAAAGGAACTACAATATAGATTGAGGCGTTTGATATCATTTTGCTGTCCACCGGCGACGCTCACCACATGCTTAAATAATTTAGTAGTAATTACATTTACGGTTTATGAGCAACTGATGGGCAACACTATAACTTCTATTGTGCATCGCTGTCTGAAAAACTGACTGCATAATCTAAGGTCAGCATAAACGATACAACGAACAATGAACAGTGATTTATGCCGGGTAGAAAAGCAGTCGCATGATAAGTCCCGTAGTATGGTCGGGGTAAAATAACAAAAACACAATATTCGAGTTGTCGATTCAAGCGTTTAGCTAGCAGGTAAGCTGCTAAATAATGACAGTGCAAGTGGGAATTGAATGCAAAAGACGAGGCAACATGGAGTCACATAGCTGTTGTACTCCGTGAGGAAATTAGAAAAAAGAACACTCAATTCTGTACCGTCTCCTCGGGTTCAGGTGACACGTTGATCCGATTTGAAGGGATAATTAATATATTCCAATATATCACAGTTCAGGCAACAAAGTGTTGGGGGCCAAGGGTCAACTCCAAGCGTTTTTGAAAAATATCCAATATAGAGGAGGAAACAACTGAGCTTCGAACACAGTTCCAGCGTTCGCAAAGCCAAAGAGAAAAATAATTCCGCCGGCATTCCAGGCGGCTATTCTGTGCATACAATTTCCAAAGGTGTTTTGGCTGTTTTAACAAGTGGCTGCATATGTGATTAGGGTCACCAATATTGGTAGACTAATATTAGATCGCCGCGCAACCTTCTGGAGCGGTAATTCACAAATGCCAGTGAGTTCAGTCGTTGATGCTAGAACATATTTCGGAATCCATGTTGCTCTGTTACTCTCATTTGTGCATCAGCCATGATGGACTCCCTAACACTGAACAGCACAGAATGTAGCGTTATAGGACGGTACTTATCTGGGTCGTTGTGTCTACGTCACTTAGAAATAGAAGTGCTGACCGTTCGCGTCCATATTATTGTAATATGCTTGACTTCCATACTGCGCTGACGGAATATAGCCAGATGTTCATCAAGATCGCTAGCTGCTGTCTGTACAGCCTTCGGCCGAATCTTACCTACACCAGCATAGCTGTGGATACGCAGGGACAACAGTTTGCTTGACACACTTTCTGCAGTAAAAGTAATATTAGCTAGAGCTAGTAGTGGGACAATAGAAACAGAGGTAACAGTTTGGCCCGTTACTCTCTCCAACGTTTGTGATCAATGGAAGCGTCTTAAGGGATGAAGCAACTGATTCACGCTTCACTGGTTCATTGGGTAGTAGAGAGCAGAAGGGAAATTCCTTGTCATCTCCATCGCTTCTCGATCATTGCTGGAATGCTAGTCATGACGCAACGGAAACTCCGGAGAAACCATCGCACTCGTGGCTGAAGCAACACGATCCTGGTATATGCAACAGGTGTGAATCAAGTAGTCTTTTGAAGCAAACCTACGTTTGTGCACCAATGACGGGCGGCGATAACCGGTTCCAATTATACACAACGCGAGTGGATAGAGCTATAATGGGCCGTACTTTGAGCCCCCTTGGTTTGAATATTTTACATCGGTGGCCTCTAGTCGAACGCCCAATGTTGAGGTGGAAGAATTCCTGCGACTTTCTCCCTAGCTCACCCCTTATGATACCAGAGGCCAAAATCAAGCTTCCACGCCGGCGACGGTAATCTATAGAAAACCGATTCAAATGTCGAAGGCGAAGAGATACAGCAGATCACGTAACTAGGAGACAAACTTCGATCCACGCCGTTGGATCTTTTCGATCATGTCGCACTAAAATTTGAAAAGCGGGTAGGCAGCAGGGACTCCGTATTCCAGAATCAGGCGCACATGCGAGGTGAACAGAAGCCTAAAATTTCTGATGTCAAGCGACAAAATGCTCTTCGGATGGCGTGAAAGATCCTGTAGACAGCGGTAATCCTCTTCATGGTGTCCTGAGTGGATCTTAAGTCTGGGGAAACAATCAGGCTCAGATCTCTTTTTGTAGTGACATATATTTAGCAACATACCACCCATGTGGTAAGCGCCGAATGGTTCAGGAGCGCCGGTAGGCAGGACGGAACATTTGTCTTGACTAAAGGGTAAGCGCCACTGAATCGATCAATTGTGCCGGAGATCGATAGTCACTTGTAGTCGGTCAGCATCCTCTAGAGAGGATACCTCCTTCCATATATTTAGATCAGCCGCAAAGATCAAGCAATCCGACTGAAGCTCAGACGGTAGATCGTTGATGAAGATGTTGAAGAGTTCAGAGACTAGGACGGAGCCCTGTGGGCCACCGCTGATCATATGCACAGGATCGGAATACGTTTCGTTCACTCTCACCGGTATGGAACGACGGTGCAAGAAATCGGAAATCCACGAGATAATGTTTCCATTGACACCGATTCCTCAGAGTTTTTAGGGAAGCTTTTCATGCGGGAACTTATTAAAAGCGTTACTGATTTCCACGAACACAACGCATGATGTAGATGGTTGACAACTCCGTACCCATCCACGCAATGCACAACGAATCCCTCATTCAGGACACTCAGGTGCTGTTAAGTGATCAACCAACAAAACAGTATCACCTTCTATGTTGTCCGAAATGCCTAGGCACAAATATTCAATCGCAATGTGGCTGGACCATCCCATGGTGCGATTGTTTGTGCGCCTCATTGGTCGATTGAGCTATACTGGGTAGTGCATTATTGCACCTTCAGAGTCTCTCATACCAGATTGGTCAATGGTTAGAGGCCAGATAAACTCAGCCTCCTGGTCCTCCAGGTCGGGGGTTGGAATGAGGGTGTCTCCTTATTCCTTAAAACGGACTCGTTGTACCCCAGTGCCAAACCCGCTGCCTTGCGGACAGGTTTTTGAACGAAAGGCAACAACGGACGGACGCTGTCGGAGCTTTTAGAATATTCGATGTGGCAGTTGGTTTCCTAGGAAATGTGTGGCGAACGCATATTTATGAGCACCGCTAGTGTCGAAGTAGCTATCTCTGAATCCTTACTATTATTTTGGCTTGGCTGCACTGTTCTAGATTGGAGTTTGAAGTTGAACTTTGAATGCAAGGCACTGATTTGTCTGGTTCCTGTGGAACAGCTTTCACGTCTGCTTGCTTTACAATCTTTTTCAGACTATCACACGTCTGGTCCAACATAGGTATATATCTGACAAGTGTAATAGTTGTACACTCGGGACAGAACCAGAGAGAATCAGTCATACTATTAGGTTCTTTTTATCTGGTTGAGACTAAGGCGAGCACATGCAGAATGTAAATGTTTCTTATAATTTTTGCATTATATTACAACTCGCACAAGTTTAAAACAGCCATCTGCATCACAACTAACGTTAATCTCGGAAGCTTTAGGCCTAGCTATCTGTGGGCAAGCAGTACGCGCCTTTGTGATTGTCAGTTCTGTGAATGTCGTCCGTTGCGAAGTCAACACGAGTAGACGGAATCCAAATGATGTCGGTCAATTTGGTGGTCGGGTTGACACAGGTTAGATTACTCTAGAACGATTTCGGGATGCGGGACACAGACTGCTGTTGGGCCAATCAATGAGATCTCCAAACTTAGCCACCAAAATTACACAGATAGAAACATATATCAAAAGAAAAATATTGGTGTACCATTCACACAGAATAATCACATAAAGCACAGTAATCTCGAAACAAAATTAGCATCCAGTACGTTAAACCAAATATTCGCCGGGTCCGTAATACATCCGGAAGAGTGCTGTGATTGGTTTGTCTTACTGTATAGCAATATTGAGGCTACGTATACAAACGTTGTCATGTGTCATGTATGTACAGTTAAATTCGCAGTTATACAACCACGTTTACGATTTCCGCCACATCGAGTTTTGCTCCGTTTTGTCTTGGCAATCAAGCCGTACGTAAGAACAGGGTTATAGTGCGCAATATTTCATCTGCTAGCACTTACAGTTGACTTGTGGACCTACAATGTTCAATCCTAACGAGTTTCTACAAACTGTCGGTGTTCCATCTGGTTCCAATGTTCCTGTTATTGATCGCTTAGCTGCAACTGAGATGTGTATTCCGGAGTATGAATCAATGATATCGAAAGCCACTCTGAAGGGTAAAGTCAGTCAAAATCTCATCCCATATAAGTTGGACGGACAGGCGCAGTTGACCTTGTCGACAATCGAAGCGCAGGCAATAATGTCAAGCTTGAACTAACCGGATATCTGCGCAATGATTCAGCTTAGCATTATAGTTTCCACCGCCCCCCCCGTTAGTGCACATGTTCTACTATCCACGAACTATCTGCCCACTTCAGCGACACAAGTTAGTGCACATCATGTGACTGGACTTCCGGAAATAGAGGTTCTCCAATTTGTTGGTGACCCGAAGAAGTACTCGTCTTTCATACGCAGATTCCAATCTAATGTGATGAGCTTAACAAATATACCTGAACTGCTGTTATCGTATTTGCCGTACTACGGTGAAGAGAATGCCAGAGAAGCGCTTAAGAGCTGTTTCATATTGAAACCAACGGAGGGCTCCAAGGATGCTCTGGATACACTTATTACTTGTTTTGTTCGCCCACACATTTTGCACGTGCCCATAATACCGACTGTTAGAAGCATAGGTTGTAAGATATAAGGATCTGGATGCTCATAGCAAATTAGCTGTTCAGGGGATTTTCCAGAGGCGAGAACACAACCTAAAAGTGGAACGCTCGGAATCACCTGGAGCCGGCACACATCATTTTGCAATACAAGGAGAAGTGAAGCCAGCCCGGAGCTACGATAAATGTTGTGTATGTTGCTTGAACGACCATTATCCGGATCAGTAGCTAGAGTTTCGATCTTTAGACAAGACACAACGGATATCTGTAGTGTCCATTAATAACCTGTGTGATTGTTGCCTTAAGGATGACCACATCGCTTCTGACTGTCGATCAAGGGCTATATGTGGATCCAACGGTTGTCGTGCAATTCACTACCCATACTGGATTACGTCATAGTGACCGCTGCTACTTTGCAACACGCCACAGTTGATATAACGAGCAACTTTTCTGACTGGGTGACCCTCGGTATCATTCCAGTAAGATTAATATTCGTCGACAGTGCCATGGTAACCAACGCTTTGCTGAATTCGGGGGTGCTTCATATCTCATTGAAGCACAGCTTCTAAAACAGTCCAAGTTAGACACTAAAATGCATGTTTAAGGGTATCAATACATTTCCACTAATACCGTCTAGGTTCCGCCGTGGCAGCGCTAGACCTACGGATAATTGGGAACCTCTCAGAGTGAGCCAAGTCTGGTCGGTGATGAATACGCCAAAAATGCAGCGGATATTTCCTACCCATTAGCCACTTCAGCGCTGCAGTCGCCTTAAGAATGTGAGCTTTCTGATTGCTGTCGATTGCATCATCGGACTTCCACTTTGTTTAAACGCCCAGGAGGCGCATTGGATCCTGGAACAACGGCGCGGAAATCAAACAGAGCCATTCGCTACTCGTACACCACTTCATGAATGCTGGTCAGTCAGTTGGGTATGAGGAACTGGGAAATGGCGAGTATAATAAATATATAACTACTGAGTTGAAGTAGACCTCTGCTTTCTTAAAACAATGTGTAAGCTGGAATTTACCGGACGTAGCAGTTATAGCCTCACCATTTAAGTGGGTACCGAGTAGGCTAGTAACGCTATGGTGACACAACAGCTGATTGTGAACGCAAAGTAAAGAACCTACATTAGGCACATGGTGTAGCTCCGAATCATCTTCAGACAGAAGGACAATGGCTTTTACTGGAGATGCGCGAGCGTGGTACTGGGCTTTTCATGTAACGTAATCAGAAAGCGGACTTAAAGGAACGAGTAAGGGAATCTTAAAGCCGGCGAAATTTGTTGACTCTGGAACTGGAAGCTGTGCTGATTTTTAACAAAAGGCAGCGTGTCAATCACTTGGCGATACACAAGAGGTTTGAAGGGGACTGGGTCGGTTTCTGTAGGTGACTTGAGTTAGTCACCCGCCAAGATAACGAAGCGGTGAAGTAGTTAAAGCATTTGCGTATTGTTGGTGGTGGGATGCAGTGCAAGTTGGAATATTCTGTACGTTAGCATAATAATGCGCTCGAGTCCATTCGAAAGTTAAAAAAGAGGCTGCATAAAAAGTCGAACTTTGAAGGTGGATGGTCTAATTTTAGTCTTTGGCACACTTAACCCATGGGGTATGTGGCCAAATGGTATTGTCGAAAGAGTCAAGAAGGGAAGAGATGGCTCCGTACCGGAAGTAACGGTTTTGACTTCCAAAATTGTTCTATGCGGGGATGTCAGACAATTGTGTTTTCTAGCAGACACTGGAGGAGGAACGAGCTGAAGAGAGCATCAGTGGAGAATCATCTATAGAGTTTGAATTACATAATCACAAATTGCAATTTTGCATTTTTCTCCCCTTTTTCGCACTCGTTAGCACGTATATGACATTTATTTTACCTCCCTTATGTCATTTCTGCACAACTGGTTGGTGGCATCCGGTTTCGGATTTGCCTGTCACTGTGGCCAGCCACAGGAAGTCTGCGCCTGCACAGCGTCCATGGGTGGCTTGCGCTGCAGTAACCAAAGTTCCAATCACACACCCCATATCCAGTGTAAGCCCGAAGGAATAAAACCGGAAGGCATGGGGAGGTGAGCCAGGTTTCATCAACCGAGCCGGCCCACACTCCTTCACAGGCAAAGACAAGCACGCTGTATTTGGGGATCAAGCGCACACAAGGCGGTGGCTGGAGCGTAGTCCGCTCCATCCTGACTGACTCCTCGAGCCTAGCGCGGCCACAAGGACCGTGCACCCCGTCCCCTCCAGCAACGAGCAACTATCTCCTAGAGCCTGTATGGACGAGGTATTGGGTAATAGACAGGTAGGCACCTTGTCAACATGCACACCAAGCGCAGCCAGAGCGGGGATGTTAAACAACAGCCAATTAGTTGAAATGATATCATCAAATAATATTTATATGTTAAAGAATACGGCTATGAAAACATAATTGTTCCCTAGATTAGCATATGTTTTAGTGTGGTTAGAAACGGATGTGCGATAAGTACAGAATGTCCAGAAGTTACTCAAAAATGCTACAAATGCACTTAAGTTAACAATAACCACAATTAGCGTAAGCAGCATGGCTAGTTAATAGAAGATTACTCAGGTAGGTAGAGCAAACTAAATAAAGTGGAATGAAATTTATCCAGCTTAAAACGACCTAGTTTAGGTGTTAGTTGGTTTAGCCCAACTGCGGTGAAGTATCTTCATGAATGCAACATCCTTCTCAGCATGGGGCAAAACTAAGAGGATTATAAAGCACGACGGTGACATTTGTTTATTCGCAGCACTGTAGTTAAACGAATCACCATCCAAGTGGCTCATAAGCACACTCTTCACGTTTGACCTTATTGCCGATTCATGTCTGTTTCACTGTTGCCCCAAATTCACCGCTGCCCTTCATTCATTGCTGATTGCGAATACAGACTGCTGTGATCATTTCGGCTCCCAGTTGAGCAAATTTGAGGTTGCGACTGCACACCTAGTCGCAAGTCATTTATTTACATTTAAATTTACTGTTATAGAACCACTTTTGCGATTTGTGCTACATCAAGTTTTGCTGCATTGTGTCCTGGGAATAAAGCCGTGCGTGAGATTAGGTCTATGAGATTAAGCCTATGAATTTCATTTACTGCCACTTACATTAGAACAAGTTGAAATACATGAATTCCACCTTGTATACAATGTGATCTGAATTATTGAAGTAAACTGAACGGAAATATGCCAACGTAAAATATGTTCTTATGAGTATCCGTAATTCCTGGGTAGGGCAACACTAGATTAGAAAAATAGGCAAACGTCAAGCAATGAATTGTACTGGTTCCCACAAGGTGAATAAGTGGTGCTAGTTTGCCAACGGGAGGAAGCTATAACACGGTAAGTATTGAGAATTATGTAGGAAATAGATACCGCTTTGAGTAAGAAAACAGGTGCAGCGATAAAGAGGCAATAAGCTTGAGTCAAGTAATGAATTGCTAATGCGCTGCGATGCGCAAGGTAAGTAAGAGACGCGTAGTTGCTAGCCGGAGGGATCTGAAGCACGATAAGTATTGGGAAGCATGTGGGAAAGATGGATGGCGGGTTGAGACTGAATGTCGGAGATGATCCCGATCAAAATCTTTCCCATCAACCAAAGCGCTGCTGTAATTTAGACGATGTAATTGAGAATGTTGCAGCAGAGCGTGTATAAATGCCCTTTAGCAAATCACCGGTTGTATTTTAGATGAGTATTCTTTAATTATTATCTGCATATTCATTTATTTAATATACACAGTAGGTGCATGTGAAAAAGGGTCAGCTATTGTGCTGCAATACAAAAGACAAGAAAAATACACCGGCTGAGTCCCCAGTGACGGATAAACATCGTTCCCGAGATCTAGCAACAAGGCTATGGTGCCGCAAAAGTAAGTTATATTACGCCTAACGAATGAGATTAGGATAGGGGGAGGCAAAGCAGGAGAGCAATATCGTTCCACCTTACCTGCATATACCATTAATTCAAGTCACTCGGATACGTAAGGCGACAAAATGAGATGGACAACCAGACAGTGTTATTTTCAACATCAGTTCGTGTAACCAATGACACAAACCGACTTAAAGCAGAGCTAGATGTGGGCCAAATGAGCAGCCCACTTGACGCGGCGTCTGACTGTTCTCGTTCAGCTGTCACCTCCATACTACCAAGAATTACTTAATTACGTATGCATTACTAACGGCGGTCATGATCCGCTCAGCCATAGTACTAGGCGTAAACAGTAACAGTTTGTTCCACTCATGCTGCCCGCATTGACACGCTTCGACACTTCCAGGTGTATTTTGTCTGGCATATTGATGTTGATGACAAGTTTAGCTCGATTTATCCTTTCCCGAATTACAGTCCTGAGCGACGAAAAGAACGGTGCTGCTGCTTGGAAATGTTTGCATTCAGTTTATCAGGCACATTCACTAAATTTGACATTGATGTCCATTTACGCAGTACCTGACAGACTTCTTTGAATTTTTCGTTTGATACGATTAAGTCACTTTCTAGATTGTGGATTTGGGTAGAAATTTCATTTATCAGGAGTGGAGCAGTGCTCTTATATTTAACATCCTTCGTTAGCCGCTTCCTATTGTTTTCCAAGCGCTCTCCTACAACCACATTTGCATTTTGGTCGGTAGAATCTAGATATCACTGAATGCCGAGCTTAGCTGTACTCTGGTTACGACTGGATACCTGATGCTTATTGTCAGTATGTTTTTAGGAGGAATAGATGAATATCTCACCGACAAAAGGAATCGGATGATAAAGCTAATCTTGAAAACTATCTGCAAAACTCAGAAAGAGGTAAGAAGAAAAATTTTTTGAATTACATGATATGGATGGTACCAAATTTGGCGTTAAGCTGACATAGGATTAATACGACTAACAAAATACAACCGATGGAATCCTGTTTGGTACTGTGAAATGGTAACACAAATACCGAAACTCACCGTTTTAAATTTCATACCGTCCAATGTTCTCAATTATTTTCGTTGATTAGTTGGCTTCGCGCCAAGACCGTTGCCAGTCGTTGGCGGCAAAATGTGGGTGACGAGCGCGAAGTGCGACATTTTGGGGTAAGGATAACGCGGATACACAAGATGATCTGGCAAATGCAGGTCTTGCGATTCGCCGCACAGATGTGGGTCAGGCAATGCTTTTAGCTCACGAGAACTGTCCTGCTACAAAGTCTAAAGCATTTCCCGCAACGTTGCATAAATGGTTCAAAATTTTTCAAAGAATATCCAAAATTTTGCAAAGAAAGTGCCAAATGTTGCAAAACCCTGTGCAATTGCCCAACCTCTCAGAGCCAATCCTTTGATCTTAGCGTGTTCTCATTGGCCGGATGCCTAGGTTTGATGCACTACTCTGGGGAGGTGAGCACGCCGCCCGTTGACTAGGTGACACTTGTGAATGAACCTTAGAGGAATGCACTTCAACGGTGCAACGGGCTTGTATGCGCCCCCTCACGTCCGAAACGATGGATTGCAATTTGTCTGAGAGCAATGAATAGCTGGAACATAAGCGCACTACCGAAACCATGTCTATGATTCTAATGTCGTCGGCATGCGTTCTGGCGTTCGACAGAGTATCTCATAAGATATTCGTGACCGAGTTTTGGGCGCTTTCGTCGACGTTGTTGACTGGAAGCTTGTGGCAACTGTGGAAAAAGTCAAATATCAAACAGCCTACTCCTGCATTCGTCGTTCTCTTGATCAGGAGCCGAGTAATACGCGGGCGCGCGGTCGTAAACGGGTTTTGTCGGAGGAAGAAGTAGATGACATCCTGGATTGGATCGCAAGGGCCTCAACTCTTACGCTAATGGAAATGCAATTACGAGTACAAGCAGAAACAGACAAGGACATTTCAAAGTCAACAATCGCAAGGCACCTAGATGGTCGATTGATAACTATGAAGAACATTTACCAAGTTTCCGAGGGAATGAACAATGAGCGAACCAAAGCGATCTGCAGGGAGTTCCGTTATCAGTTTCTCCAACTTGAGAGCGATGGCAAGTTCTTCGTTTAGATTGACGAAATGAACTTCAGGGTTAACTGCGAACGTACTCGTGGTAGGGCGCCTAGAGAAGTGAGGGCCTGTTGCAAAGTTGCCAAAGTAGAGGGTACAATTTTCATTTAATTGCTGCACTCGTGATGGAAGGGAAATTGTCCATGACCATCCAGAGAGGGTCATTCACAGATCTACTATTTCTCGAATGGCTGCGAAGCTATTTAGACAACCTGAAACTGGAGATGGAGATCCGGCAGGTTGTCGTGGTATGTAATAATGCACCATGTCACACAGGACTGGAAGAACTGTCGTTAGTCGATGGATCCAATGGAGTAACCATACTGGGATTGAGCCTATACTCTCCGTTCCTCAATCCGATGGCAAATGTTTGGCACGTGGTGAAGGCCAGAGTGAAGAATGAGATGAGAGTGCCCTACGAGGAACTTCTGGCCGGGGATACACAGAAACGCATGACGCAGATGGAATGCAGGCTGCAGTTCCTTGAAAGCATTGCCAAATCCGCCACAAAAGATATCAGCGTCGGGATGTCGTAATGCTATGCGACATATGTGTATACATCTTGCTAATTGTCTAGAAAAAATGACATGTTTTGATCACGTTGCTGGCCTATGTTTTAAGTATCTGGTTGTATAGTACGTAACTGGCAGCATGTTGGGACGCGTGAGTAATCCTAGGGTTTTCAAAATATGTTTACACATGCGTAAGTTTGTGTACTCGTACGGGGGTTGAAGATATATCTGATGTTTAGCACAATAGAGTGACACGGGACCGACTTCCAGTGAGCAATGCCCGAGTGATATGTTCAACTTATGGTCCTTTTCATGCTGGTATTCGATGCGTCGTACTCTTTCATGATCAGCCTGAGATAATGTAGATACAGTTACCTTTTCCAGAAAACTAGGATGGTTGGAAAGTGCTTTACATGATCAGGTGAGCATGCGGAGTGAAGCAACCGTCCAAAGTATCACAGTATGGGATATCAGTGTGGATAGTTGAATAGTAGTGAATACGAAATTACTGCGCACGTCATGTTAGGCTTTTCCGAGAGTGAGAAAAACTGATAGATGCGATTCCGTAAACATATCCTTTGCCAGACAAGATGTCGTCATTAAAGCTGAACGAATGAATCGCGTGAGTAATATAATCCGTCTCTGTGCGATGTTTGTTCGCTGTATTTGAGTGCACTGGTGCGTTAATTCGTTACCCCATTGGAAGTTGGTCTGCCAAGTTCGGAAGCCACATCAGCCCGTACGGAATATTTACATTAAATTTAAAAGCAACCATTCCTACAGTGAGCTGAATTTAATTTGCGTTCCAGAAAGGCCCGAATAGCTGTTCAGTATGACTTGGATACTGTCCTGTTTGTTCGGATGATCCCTCGTTTGACCCATTAGCCTGCGTAAACAAATGGGGGTGTTGTTGGCGTGGAAATGATTCTGCGTTGTTAAACGTGGTACTGACAGAACATCAGATACAGACAATTGAAATTTTAATATCATTAACACGATCTATCTCAGCTCAGGAAATTTAGCTTGCAAAGCCACACATTTCTCACAATTAATGTTTTCAGACGGCAGCCATGCGAATACCAGAACGTTATGATCTACCAACTCTGAAGATATCTTCGACGATACGGGATACGTAAATAATAATAATGCCGTTCCCATTCACTATGTTGTGTATTCCCTAGCTCGCACCATTGATCCTTGGGTTCACTGAGAATATGTTGTTGCATTTATACGAGTATCGACAATTGTTCACACTGCGCACATTACGCAGAGTCTCCATTAGCGACGCTTGCAGTTTTGTCAAAATTTGGGTTGCAACATTTGATTGTAGTTTACTTCCGGCCAGCGGTGAACAAGTTGGATGTTTCAACGCAGGGGGAATTAACTACTATACTGCAATCTGGGGTGTTAATTCGATCAACAACATTATTGCGGTTGCAACATTTAAACTAATATTAGCCCGAGCAGTTACATCGCTTACATACCGCTGGCCCCTAGGAATATCCGGTTTATAGTAGGTGGCACCTTCAAATTAACTGGTAATTGATATGTACCTATCTTTCGTCTTTATTTGAACTGAACGTGTACCGTTAAGACCAGTTTATTTTATCGTCGGAATCCCAAATCCCCATTGACCCATATACAAATTGTTTCCCTTGACATATGCCAAAACCCAGGTTGACTGTTCTACTCACCCTATGAACATTGATCAAACCTTTGACTTTGCGCATTCAGCCTACCCTCCGTGATTCCTAAACGCTCTTTTGCTCACCTGGTTTGTTCACACCCCTTGTAGTCTGTTCACAGCCCGGTCGATTGGGCTGCGCGGTGCAGACACTTAGCCAATCAGCGGTTACGGCCTGCCTGTCTGTTCATATCGGGCCGTTCTTTCAATTCACGCTATTGGTATATTTACCCTGCCAATCGTTTCCATCTCTGACCTTCCGGACTGCCTAGCCTGTGTGCGTACATTCGGACAGTCATTGTGTGTTCTTGCCTTGTCTCGAGGTGGTTACTTTCGTTACGGCTTGGCCGCTCGTTCGCTCCTTTTGCTGGTCTTCGTTTGGCTTTGGATCGGTCTGCTGTGATATCCACCGATATTACTGCTTTTGTGTAAAGAAACCGTTTGAGGTTTGTTTCCCTTTGACAACAATTGTTGTTATGTAATAGCTCCTCAGTTACACCGGCGTAGAATTTTGGCTCATCTGGGGTATAATTGATCCGTCCAGTGGTTGAACTCGAACAACCGGTGGCTGTGTGTTACGCTCAAGGTTTCGAAGCCTTTCGCCCAATACAGTGCGTTCGGTGCTATTGTTAATCCTTAATCCGATGCTGTGATCCATAAGTAAGACATTCGCTTTTTTATTCCTTTTCTCAACAAAGAATTTTCATTCAGCCTTTACCCAAGGTAAAGATAAATTTTTTCTTCCGTGAACGGAACGCTTCGTCAATCCACCATGAGTTATTTGTTTCCCGTTCAAGGCTTTAAACGGGTTATTTTTGGTCGTTATGACGTGTGTTTATTTATGCTTGTACGTTGTGTATGAAGCAATTGCAATTATTTATTTTTCTTTAAGAGCAATCCCTATACACGGAATACACGTTATTATTAATATTAGTATTATGATACCCGTGACCGTTTGCAAGCAGCCAACGGGCGTGGACAACAATTTGACCGTACCTTCCAAAGCGAGCAGTAATCATACATCCAGCCTACGCAGATAACGCCACCATCAGGGATAAATCACATATCGTTTAACTTCGCAGCTTTACTGAAAGGGCTTGTGTCTCTGCGCGAGTTCCGCTCCCCGGGTGCGGACGACATTGGACCAATGGCATTGAAAGCTGCCGCTATGAGTTTGGCAGGACCATTAGCAATTTTCCCAACGATGTCTGAACGAGATGCACGTCCCCACGATGTGGAAGCACGGAATCATCACGCCAATCTTTAAAAGTGGCAGTCGTGCTGATCCAGCAAATTATCGCCCGATAACACTAAATCCTGTGATCTCCAAGGTTGTGGAGTCCAGTGTACATAAGGCTTTGTTGGGGTGCCTGGAGAACAACAAAATTTTCGTTCCGGAGCAGCACCGATTTTGCCAAAGTCGCTAGTGTAGGAGTCGACGCGGCCTATTTGGATTTCTCGAAAGCATGCGACAGTATAGACCATCACATTCTCCTCCACAAACTCCAGAAATATGGATTTCGCGATCCTGTTCTGGGCTGGATAGAAGACTTTCTCGTGAAATGTCACCTGAATGTGAGGGTTAGAAGTAACCTGTCGGAATCCATCGGAATTCAGTGCGGCGGACCCCAAGGCTCGGTACTTGGACCCCGCCTGTCCCTGGTTTTCATAAATAATCTCGCGAGTGTGTTATCTTCTAACTGTTGGCTATTTGCTGATGACCTAAAGGTATGGCGCACTATAGCTGCAGTGGAGGATCACACAGTGTTACAGGAGGACCTGGTCAAAGCGTACACATCGTCCATAGAGAGCATGATGCATTTCAACGTCACCAAACGCAAAGTTCTCAGTATGCGGTACAAGCCTATGCACAGCTAACGCCTAGGATCACAAATTTTATAGCGAGATTCTCACGAGTGCGATCTCGGCGTGATAGTTCAAGACGACATCGGTTGTTTGGGGCAGACCGAAAAGGTAGCTAAGAAAGCAAACCGGTACCTTGGCCTTCTTCGCAGAGCTTTCGCGAAGTGTGACCATTCTGTCTTTTCAAAAATGCTTAGGGTGTGCGTGAGACCGCACGCGGGATATGCTATTCAAGCCTTGCATCCTTGTCTCAAGCACCATCTCACCGCGCTCGATACCGCACAACGTAGGGCAACGAATAGCGTCAGAGGTTTGACCAGCCGCTCCTAACCACTCAGGCTGAAGACCCTCAAATTATACAGTGGACGTTATCGGCGTCTAAGGGGAGCTCTATAATGGTGTACCTAATCCCGAGAGACTGCAACCACCCATGCCATTCCCTTCTAATGCTCAGTCAAAGCACCTCGCTAAGAGATCACCAGTTCATGTTAGTCACGCAGTACAGCCGCCTGGAATGTCGACGCAACTATTTCTTGCTTCAAGTGTCACAGCCTTGGAAGGCCCTCCCGGAACAGGTAATTACTACACCCACCCTATCCCTTTTCAAAAAACGTCTTTACGATACCCTGTCACATTTAACCTACGCGTTATAGCTCATGATTACCAGATGCTGGCACTAATGCACAACAGACAGGGGATAGTACCATAACCCTACTCGAGAATGAGTCATTCCAAATGACCTTCAAGAAATTTGATAAACGCTACTACTATAGAAACTGGATTTCTGTATCCCGTCGATCGAAGATAATTGCACACGAGTAAGCGTTGTCCTTGCTCTTTTTTATTTTTATCGCCTGTGATGTGAACTATAACCACACCCCTGTTGTTTTGTGTGGGTCCACTCTCATTTCAAACACCCTTTATACGAAAATGCAGTTACATTTGTAAGCGCCCGAACTGACGACTCTACTATCCTTTCGCTACCTATTTTGTCACGCTCTACACCCTACGGGACATGTCAAGCACCTGCTTTCTACCCGTCATAAATCATTGTTCATAGTTCATTCGTTGAAATCTGTCATTACCTTGCAACATTTCCATTCCTTTGTTAACCATTAACCTTGCAATGTACTTAACTACCTGCTTGCTTTCGCCTATTTTGCCATTCCGTTATAAATAAATAAATAAATATTTTATTCTCGACTATGCGAGGCACGCTTATGGAGGCATGATCAGATATGTACAACTGTACAAACATTTTATGGCAACAGTTTCAGTAGAAAATTGTTCATATGTCGATGATTGTAACTGTACAATGGTGAAAATGTAAAACAATAATTTGGCTGTCATGAGATACGGGACCTCAGCTAATAATAGATTGAGAGTCTTGAATGATCCATTGGGAGATAATGGTAGAGCACGCTCAAGAGATATGTGCCAATAGAGTGAGTTCGTGCGCAAGTAGGGTAAAGGTCAACGTATCGTAGGAAGTAAAAAGACGACAGTATATGCAGATGTAGAAGTTCCAGTGTAACGATCCTATCTAGAATTGTGAAGCTAGTTGAACTGCCAGTGTGAAGTTATGAGCAGTGTGACTTTATTCGGTGCCGAGTCACATACGCCACGTTGCAGCGTTGTTAAACGAGATTTGTGGCTTTTTATAGGGAGAACGATTGCCAGGCGAAAACCCACCACGTCCTTGAACACTGCCGCCAATCCATTGAATGGCAAATTGTAACCGACTATGTTTCTTGTTGAACGTTTGTTTACTCGGTTATTCGCAGTCAGGTTGCGTCCCATTTTTTGCTGGCTGATGCCATAGCTGGTTGCCTATTGCATTCCTGGGTCCTGTCCATTGGTAGGTCGGGTACTAAACATTATTTCTGAATATGATGTGTTGATCCTTTGCAGAACCACGTGAAATCTTCTCTGATTATGTAAATTTGCCGGGGAGAGAAGAATTCGTGTCCAGCTACCCTCACTGGACATCGGTGGTTGGGTGCAGATGGTTTGAGTGGAAGTGAAATCATGGTCCAGGTAAGTTTTTGTGGGTTATTTCGTCCCACCTTAGATAGAGGCAGTTCCTCAGTTCAATCCCGAGTCTCCGACCTTAGAGAAAAGGGAGAGAGGACCGGGCCGAGAGAAGACCGAAACGGACAGTCAACGTACCTAGCATTGGATCAAAATCCTACTTTAAGACATTTACTTGAGACAACTATTGTACAATATGTAACAGATATTACGCTAAAGATGTTTTAATTACGCAGAAGGCATGGCCTAATGGGTAAAATACCTTCATGTGCATAAGGATGAAGAGCAGGATTCCGGTAAGAAATTCATGGGGTATAAGCTAACGATGTTCGAATTCTACCTGAGACTAGAAGGTGGGTGTGTAGTCACGATTGGTTGTTATCGGAAACCAAAAGTGTGACGATGTGGCCGATGTGGCTCCACGGGATAAGGATATCCTAAGACACAATAACTAAAATGCAGATGGGTATATGAAGATAAGAAACTGAGCATACTAGAAGCAGGCTAAGACTAAATGGATATGATAGGAAGACTAAGTGTTGAAGGTAAGACGATCAAAATATAGCGATAAAGGACCGGGTTGCAGTAGCCAAAAGTGCCTTTTGGTTTAATCATTCTAGTTACTATTAAACAACAATCGTGTAAGAAGATATGACAGCAAACCAGCTAAGCTGTGAAAAAAATTATACCAAGAGAATAAACATTCTACAGAAGGACGACACTTAGCAAGCAACAGGTATTCGCAACATTTAATAGAGCCTACAGCGACCAGCTGCCGTTGATCAGAGATAGTGGCTATAAGAAAGGATATATCAGTGGCTAGTTTACCCATATCATTAGGACGTTTGACCACTACTGCATACCTACACTTTCAATAGGTAAGTGGACGAGCGAGCGGTTAGAGATAAATACCTAACAGAAAAAGTAGGACAGCAAAGAGGTGACTTCATAATTACATGGGGCTAACAATGACTGGCTGCTGTCAAGAAGAGTTGACGCGAGTAAGACGAACGACGGATAACAGCGCGCTAGGAGATATAAAAGTGGCCGGCAATAGAGTTCGGATTAAGCCTTCAGTTACTAGTGGATCCTACGGTGGCACAGAATAGGTCAGCAAACCAGCTGAGCTGTGCCGCAAACAATCCAAGAGAATGAACATTGTATGAAAGGATCGACTTCTAGCGGGCTCTAGGTATCCGCAAAGCAAGTAGAAGCTATGACGACTAGCTGCTGCTAAGCAGAGATAGTGGCTATAGAAACGGATGTACCAGTGGATGGTGTAGCCATATCATTATGACGTTTGCCCCCTACTTGATATCTGCAGTTTCGATGAAGAAACCAACATGCGAGCGAAGCTTAGAGAGACAGACGTCAGAGGAAAATAAAGGCTGGAAAGTCAAGGAGTGGCTCCTTGCAAGCTGCATGGAGCCAAAAGTGATTACCTACTGCCAAGAAGAAGATTTGACTCGAGTAAGAAGAACTACGGATAACAGCGTGTTAGAAGAGAGATGAATGTCCAGCGATAGAGTCCTGACTAAGCCTTCGATTACTAGTGGATCCTACGGTGGCCATAATAAATCAACAGACCAGCTCAGCTGTGACGCAAACAACACATAACGGCGCGCTACGGGAGTGATGAATGGCCGGCAAAAAAATTCAGATTAAGGCTTCAATTACTAGTGGATCCTACGGTGGCACAAAACGGGTCAACAAACCAGCGGAGCTGTGACGCAAACAATCCAAGAGAATGAATGTTGTAAGAAAGTAACGAATCCTAGAGAGCTCCGGATATCCGCAAAGTTGTATGGAGCCTATGGAGACAAGCTGTTGCTAAGCAGAGATAGTGGCTCTAGAGTAGAATGTATCAATGGCTGGTTTAGCCATATCCTTAGGACGTTTGACCACTACTGGATACCTACAGTTTCGATGAAGAAATCAACATGCGAGCAAAGCTTAGAGAGACAGACGTCAGAAGAAAATGAAGGCTGGAGAGTCAAGGAGTGGCTCCTTGCAAGCTACATGGAGCCAACAATGACTAGCTACTGCCAAGAAGAAGATTTCACGCGAGTAAGACGAACAACACATAACGGCGCGCTAAGAGAGAGATGAATGTCCAGCAATAGAATTCAGATTAAGGCTTCAAATACTAGTGGATCCTACGGTGGCACATAACAGGTCAACAGACTAGCTGAGCTGTGACGCAAACAATCCAAGAGAATGAACATTGTGAGAAGGGAGCGAGCTCCGGGTATCCGCAAAGTTGAATCGAGGCTATGGCGACTAGCTGTTGCTAAGCATATATAGTGTCTGTAGAAAAGAATGTATCGGTGGCTGGTGTAGACGTATCATTAAGACGTTTGACCACTACTGGATACTTACAGTTTCGATGAAAAAATCAACATGCGAGCGAAGCTTAGAGAGACAGACGTCAGAAGAAAATGAATTCATACATGTTGATGCTAGTTGTAGATCTTCAGCCACAATACAGTGTTATACTCTAGTCTACACTTTTGCGGGTGGGAGGGGTGTGGTCACTTAGCTTTATGAGATAGCAAGTCGCGCGGGGTGGGTTTCATGGCGCAAATTGATTTGTTTTTGCCACCTCTTTTCTCATTGTTGAAAAAACGGAAATATTACCGGATTATTGAATGCAAGGGTTAAATGATTCCGGTTTTCTCTGTTGGCGGGTTGGAGAATATTCGGTAAGTTTGAAGAAAGGGAGAAAGAGATCAGCAGAAAGCCGGTACGCACTACCGACGCTTCGCTGCTGCGCAACAAACATTGGTCGCACGTGGTCTAATTATACTAAGAGGATCGTCATGCCGCTACACATGTGGATTACAAAACCTCGTTATATCTAAGCTACAGGCCGTGTAGTCGAAATCACCTGGAAATATGTCCGCAGGCATCAAAAGTTGCGTTTCCTTTCCTTCCCCGTTCTCCGCTCTTTTCAGATGCCATCTACTAAACACTTCCACTTATTTTTAATTATTCCATTAGTCTGTGAGTAAAACGTGTACCTAACAAGCACACATTATCGGTATCTACATCGTGCGCTCCGTACTCTGCGTTGGCAGGCAGTCTGGATTACGTTTTTTACCCCATAGAGAGACATTTATGTGCTTTTCTATAGTTGTCTGTATGTATGCATGTAATCTCAACAGTCTAGTAACTAAACACAGAGCCTTACGGAAAACCATGATGATCAACGGATAATGGACAGTTATCGCGTCGTACTCATCGTGGCATCGTACCTGAAGGTTAACAACACACTTGAGCTAATATGCCGCAGAAAGAATAAAGCATTTTGCCAAAAAGTAGAACAAAACATTTTAGTCTATTTTTCACACGCCGATTATTCGCTGTTTGTCATCTTCAAGTTTTGCAATATTAAACATCTTAATCAATACAATACTGTACAGAGTTCTTCCACTGCTTCCGGTTGCGCGCCTTCTTCAAGAGTATTACACTTTTGACACTCCTCATCTTCGGGTCCCGGCCCTAGAAGTCGTAAGATTCAACAGCGGCTATACACAACGTTAGCGATTTCATGTGTTGTCGTCATGTAGAAGGCTGAACACCACGCCGTCGTCTCCAGCTAGGTCATCGACGAACGAATGGAGCGCGACGCGGTAGACGCTCCGTTGCCATGCTTAGGACGTGATCCAGCCATTTCAACTGCCGCAGCAAAACCAGTCTGTTGAAGGGAATACTCGCATTTCCCAAAATGCGACGGCGAACGTCATTACTACTAAATCGATGTTGCCACCAAACACGAGCAATCCTCTGTAAGCTACCGTTATCGAAGGCAAAAAGATGACTCATATCTTCCACGCGAATCGGCCAGGACTCGATCCTATACAACAATACTGGCCGAACTGATGCGCTGTAAACGCGGCCCTTTAGCGAGTATGGGACGTCGTGACGACGCCACAAGTGTCTCAGCTTGATAATTGCCAATCGTGCTTTAGCGATGCGAACAGAACCTTCTTTCTTGATGGTGCCTTCAGCAGAAACACAAATCCCAGCGGTCCAAAAGCCTCTGTTGGTTGGTGATCAAAGACTCATCCACTTCGCAAGTGACCTCACGGACACCAGGCTTCCTGAGACCAGTGGACCAAATGAGTTGGAAAAGCTTGCGAGTGTTTCCAGAGAGAACAACCGTCCCCATCGCTAAAACACGCTCAGACCACTATATCTCGCAATCGCTGCGTAAGCTTTGCTTGAGCAGCCGATTGGCAGAACGGCATCGCTCGTTTTAATATGATTCCGACGAGATATCTTTGCGGCATTCAAACAATTCCAGAGAACGAGCAGTGATCCAAGCCTTTAGGGGTCGTCGATTTAGGCCGCAGCTTGACTGTCCGGAAATGGTCATCGATTTCCGTATACAAGTCCAGTGTTGCTCGTCTTCTCTCGATGGATTGCAACTCAGTGCATATGCCAGTGAAGACTAGTAGCTTGCATGGACGAAGGAATCAGTTGGTCTGTCTACATCAATCTTGCGATGCTTCGGGTTTCGAGACCCCCAAAACACATACAGATTTTCGTGCAGACCAGTGAATGATCTCAGTCAACGAAGGTAGACCTAAAAGGCCTAAAATCAAGTACGCTGCCGCTCCACCCGAAGCTAATTGCAATGTGATCTAGTTAAAACTACTGTTGTATTTGCGAAGGGGACGCCACTTTGTGTAACGCTTCTTCATACGCCTGAAGTAAGTGCTCGAGAGAAACAGATGGTTTTCTTCGCACAATGTGAGAAGCCTTTCTATGTTATGAGAACGGTTATCATCGAGCGAGTGCTGACCACCAAGGTAGAGTTCATATGATAACAGGCGACCAACCCGTGCATCATAATCCCTAGCAAGAACAACGACATCCGAGTTTAGCACTAGTCAAGAGCTGCTGTAAATCCCAGTGGAATTCGTCCTTGAGCAAGTCTCCACTGCAGTCAGTTGGAGCGTACACGAGGATCACAAACAAGTTGCGTCTCGCTTCGCGGTGCTTGTTGATTCTACATGAACCCTGAAGCCGAACTGCACATAGTCGGCTGTTAAACGGTAATCATTCCAGTAGTGCTGCCTCGGCCTTGCCACTTAGTGCTAAACCTACACCAGCCAAACCCGCTGAGGCTGCTTCTGGATCTCCAGAAAGACGCAGGTGATATTTGGCTTCATGGTCAGTGGAGGATTTCAATGTAAGCACAGTGCTGGGATCTTGCGACAGGTTTCTGAAAAGAAGTAGACATCAATGTCTAGGAACTCTAGGGTGCGCCATAAACCGCCTGGCTGTCCGATCTGCATGAGTTTTCGGAACGTTGCAGCACGCCAGACGGAAAGAGGATCAGAGACGAAGGAGAGCCATAGGTTGAACTCGGTGGTCCGCGAAGCAAACTGAATCTCATCCAGATAGTAAAACACATGAATCGGGTAAACGAAATGGAGGATTGTTAGCAAACAAGCAATTGGTGTGTGATGAAGTCGCGTGAATGTGAGAAGCAGAAACAGTAGCTGATAAGTAGGTTGTAGTATGGTTTATGCTTTTATGAGAGGGCGTGATACTACCCGGTTGCCCAAGCCGAAGTATGAAGTTGAGGTAACGGACTCCACTCCGAGCCTCTGGCTAAATAACCTACCCGCAATGCAGCGGGCCAATTTAGTGAAGCGCAACCATGAGGTGGCGCTGACTGAATGTTCAGCTCATGCGTCTTTGTTTGGTAGATCACCAAACAGTGGCCAAATACTCCTATAAAAGCAGCACAATTGCTGCATTACAATGACAAAAAAGAGATGGAACATTGTCGCCGAACAATTCTGTGAAACGGGTACACCTGAACCGCCAAGCTGGCACCAAGAGGAGGTAGTTCGGCAAGTCAGCCATAGTTGCCTACTTCACAGTTGTAGTTAGGCACCCCAGTGCCTTGTTAGAAAGTGGGATAAGCAGAGGCGAATCTTGTCGACACTCGGTATTGCATATCCTAGATGTGTTTATTGTTGACCATGTGACATACTTACCAAACTGTTTCATTGTACTTTATGATTATTACGATAACTCGTCAAATGTACAGAACATCGAAGTTACCCTCGCCATGCACCTACTCTCGCGCTGCAGGGTAGATGGAATGGACTAGTGTTCGTGCCGTGCATCGGATGTACTATTAACTGCCAACGAATACAATGCGGTAGAGGCAGCTGACCATTCTGGATAACAAGCACATACCTAGCTGTTGCAATACTAATCAATTGGGTATAAGGCAGTTTCCTCGAACCTGCGACTGCCTTGAGTTTCGCTGTTGGATACGAAGGGATCACTTGTGCAGCTTCGTGCCCTGATATCGACATACTGTGTGGCATGATCTTTCATCAATGATCCTTGACAGTTACTTCATTTGCATCTATCATTGCTGTAGACCGATTACCGATTAGTACTGCACAATCCACATATAGATGACAAGCCATTTAAATCCGTGATTACATTTTCAATGGGAAATCATTTTACCTTTGCTACTGCGGATTTAATAAAGAGTACATACTTCGTAGTTTCGAGTCACAGTCCAACTAATTGGTTTGGTCACTGTGAACAACGGGATTGCGTGTGACTAAAAATATTTCTTCCTTTTCTCATCGCAGTTCCCAAACTATTTTCAGGGTAATAGTTTGGTTTTATCTTTCAAATTAGTGGATTGGCTGATGACAATAATAATCAATGCAACTTAATCTAAATGTTCCAGTAAAGCAATACAGTCAACCTTGAATTTGTCTCCAAAGAACCTGCTTCCATGCTGGCTAGTCCCTCCAGTTTTGCCATACCACTTCACCATGTATTTTCTTATGTTGTGCCGGCGTGGCTTTAAATCAGGTTCGCTATCACCAACTGTACTCATCATTATATCTCTTTTTAAGTAAATGTAAAAAATTAAGGCCATGTAGCCCGTAGCATCAATCGGTAATTTTGAGTCAAGTGCTGTTATTACTCACCAGGGAGTCTATGGTACCTGGCCTCCGATGTGTCTGTCTATTAGTTTGGAAGCTAAAATACGATTTTTCAAAATAAATTGCGATGTAAACTCTTGGGACATGCGCGTTCGGATTACCCGAACTGGAGCAACTGTGCGCAGTTCAACAATCAATTGTCGAGGAGCTTTGCATCACCCAAAAATGACGTATGCGCAAGAGTTAAAGAGAAATGGTACATGAAGATTCTTACATGCCCGCATATATTTCGACCAGGCCCAAAAGGTCCACCCATTCACAAATTTATGTATACAACTTATCTAGTAAAGGTTTGAGCCAAATACGGCTTGAGGCCTTAACCTTAGGACAGAAATGTTGTCTAACGCATCCACACTTTGGGCAAGTACACTTTGCAAATTAATACCCAAACTGGATGAAATGACACCAATTTCTTTGTTCGCCAGACTCTTTTAGCACCACCTTGGTGTAGCTATCGCAACAATATCCGAGCAACTAGAAAATATCTTCAAATATCTAGTCTAAATAATATCGACGGTAAATCAAGGAAAGACGATGGAATCCTAATATTCTTCTCTCTGTAACGGACGAAGTATCGGGTTGGGTACTCAAGAGATAACTTAATAGGTAAATAAACTGAACCGTATTTCGCAAAACACAAACAAATTCTTGCATGAGACAATCCAGACCGATAAAACTGCAAAAGATGATAATATCTTTTTGACCGTCATAAAACAATTAAGGCCGATGAACCTGATAAACGAGTAGTTGCTTTTATATCTTATAACTGTTGGATTTCATCAATCCAGGCTTTATGAGCACCTAGGGTAAACAGGCGACAAGTCAATAAAGCTCACATAATTAAGTAGTCGGCTTCTGCTCTCCATGCAGTTGCCAAAAGGATCGCCAAATTAGTAGAATATGTAACAAAGGAATGTGCACTTACTCGTTGAAGTTAAAGCCTTAAATGTAGACGAAAAACTGATGCTCTTCTTTGATGTAGAATCATTTTTAACCATGTCGGTTAATGAAAACCATTAACTTTATTAGAGAATACATAACCGGAAAGGGGATAAATATCAACAACTCCATACCAATAAAAAAATAAATTACTTTTTTAATGTATATATAACAGGAATGTTTGTTAGGATGTTTTATAGACAAACTGACGAAGCCGCTATAAGCCCGCCGCTAGTGTCTCTTCTTGCTGATAATAGATATGATTTACTTAAGTTTTGCCGAAGCATTCGACAACGTCAAACACCTCCTCCTCCATAAACGTACTGCCTACAGTGAAAAGGTACCTTCTCTAATGGTTCGCATAATAATTACACGACAGAGCGTTTAGTGTAAAGTGACGGATACTTACTCCGAAAGCCAAGGTATCTCCAGCGGTGGGTCGCAAGGATCCGTCCTCGGCCCACCACTGCTTTTAGTCTACATTAATGACTATCCAGCAAACATACAACACGCGATGCAAATATTTGCAGATGAAACTCAAATTTGGAGAGCAATTCCTTCATCATCCAACCGTGTCTATCTTCTGGACCAGCTGTAAAGGAAAACGAGTTAACAGAAAGTAATCAACTCCCACTGAACTCTGCAAACTGCCACCTGCTGACGGTGCGCATCAAATTCGTCAACATAACTAGTGAGGCAACATCCGAATAGTAAACGCGACTTAGGTATAATCGTGTAAATATGTCTTCGCAATTCGCTCCAGTGTACGAAAGCAGTAAGCGTGGTGACGTTAAACTCGAGGATTTTAAGGCCAACTCTCAGTACATTTGAGCGACAGATAATACGGGTGCTGATTAACTCATATGCGTCCTCACGTTGCATATCAGATTCAGACATCGTGTCCGTGGTTAAAACGATATATTTGATTTCGGAGAAACCTCAAAGAGTCATCACAGCAACACGTGGACTATTTGGTCACCGATGTGAACTGCACCTTCGTTTAACAAATACGTACTCCTCAGAATAGCGAAGGCTTCAAGCGAATTCATTCTCAACTTCTGGATACCGACTGACTGTGAACACCCTGATGGATCACTGGTGACCCCGGTTTCTTAAAAATGTGCCGAGACAACAACCTGAAAACAAACGAAGCAACATAACTGTCAAAAATATAGAAAGTATATTTATCAACTTAGCACACTTTCCCGCTGGAATGCGCTACAAACCACACGTAGTGAACGCATCGGACTTTACGACATACGAATGACTAGTAGACATTCAGCTTAGTTAGAAACGCCACACGACAATTTATTAACGTGCAGGGGCTTAATTACTGAGGATTCACCTTACACAATGAAACATTTTGACCTTACTTTTTGCATGCAAAGCCATTCTGTGCGACATGTAAATACATAACTTTTATATCATCATACGCTATGGAACTATTGAACGTCCTAAGCTTGAACTGGGTCACATTCAAAATGTTATTGCCACACTCGATTGCTATTGCAGATACTTGGTTATCACGTTTATTTGTTCCAATTCATGCGTCCATTTCTTTCGTCTACTCGACAGATTCAGCACTGTACATCCAGCTCTGAATTTCACCAATGAGTTCGAAAAAGAAGGAACGTCGGCAATTTTATACATACCACTGAGGAGGCGGATAGATCGTTCCCTTGCGATAAGTAGTTTTCGGAAAGTGACGTGAGCTAGCCAGTACAAGCACTCTGAGTTTCGTGCCCTAAAATTACAAAAGGGACATAGTGCTTTACATGTATTACCCTGACAACGATATCTGCAGCCCGTAGACATTTGAAGACGAGAAAGCTTGGATTAGTAAAGTGCTACTATCAAATGGGTATCCTGCTTCATTAACCTAAATGAACGCCATGTTCCGTCAGCACCATAAACCTGTTTCCACTGTTCCGAAGAAGGAAGTGTTCGTATTTGTTCCCTTTAAGAGAGACATCGCTTTTGATGTACTGTGTAAGAAACATTTTGCCGCAGTAACTAAATCCTTCTCAGTATCCCATCTACGCGTTCTCGATAAGCAGGGTATATATTGCTCAACAGCTGAAAGACGGACTATCAGTCAAGTCAAGTGTATCAGTTTACTTGCACATATGATGCCAAATATCTCGGACACACGACCAGACTTCTTCGAGGAGGGTAGCTATGCACTGCCGAGGGTCATGGAGGCGAGGCTTCGTCTATTCTATTATCTGTTCCATGTTAGATCTTCTAATTCTTAGGTTTACTTAAATTCTCTACAATGATACCTTCCGTGTCTTTTACGCGGTGCCGTACCGATACTTGCTGCTCGCATTCATAGTGACTTTAACTGCTCAAACCAGTCGGAGGCAGGTGCGAAGAGAGCCAGACAGCACGTTGGATTCCTTCAGAGGGTCTTCGGAGGATTGGACCCTTATATCTTCAATTTTACGCACATATCTTACGTGCGCCCTCCGGTTGAATACGCCATCCATGCTTGGCAACCTCGCTGGTAAAGCTACTTAGAAGTACTGGAGTAACCACAACGCAAGGGCCACAATTAACTTCAACGGCCTAGGAAATCTGTTCTAACATCAAATGCCGAAGGCACTAGCAGTTGTTAGTGCCCACTACAGAATGCTGTGCTGCAATCTAATATCAGTCTATCAAATATTTATGACCCTAATCACATATGCTGTCACTTGTTAAAACAGTCAAAACAACAATCTCAGGGATAACCTTCTGGATTTGTGTGCACAGTATAGCCACCTGGAATGCCGGCAGAATTATTTTTCTCTTTAGTTTTGCGAACGCTGGAATTGTCATCAAAGCTCCTTTGTTTCCTCCTCCATATTTGACATTTTCAGAAAACCTTTGGACTTTACCCTTGGACCCCAACACTTTGTTGCCTGAACTGTTCAAATTGGAATATAATAATTATCCGTTCAAACCTGATTACCACGTCACCTGTATCCGAAGAAATGGTACAGAATTGAGTATTCTTGTTTCTAGTTTCCTTAGGGAGTACAACAACCATATGTGCCCCATGTCACCTTATTTTATGTATTTAATTCCCACTTACCCAACTATTATTCAGCAGCGAATCTGTTATCAAAACGCTTAAACCGATAAATCACATCTTGTGTTTTTGTAGTTTTATCCCGAGCATCCTACGGGACTTGTCATGCGGCTGCTTTTTTACCCGACATAAATAATTGCTCATTGTTTGTTGTTTCGTTTACACTGACCTTAGATTACGTAATCAGTTTGTCAGACAGCGATCCGCCCTGGAAGTTTTAATATTGCGCATCGGCCGCTCGTATACCGTGAATGATTTCACTACCACCATTATTACAGGTTGTGGTGAATGTTAATGTTAATATGTTAATATATTTATGTTAATATTAAATGACCCAATCTCCACTATAGTTCCCTCTTTTACTGCTACGCGGAAGGTATAGTTGCTACCCCGTACTTCGTAAACAAGTGGATTCGTAGCCTCGTACCCTAAAGCGTCGCCGCGTGTAATGTCTCCGAATACATCAGGTGAATGTAGCAACAATTGTGAATATTCCCATGTTGCATGAATGCTCCGCCTCCTTTCAGCTTCAATGAACAACGAACAGTGCTTAATGCTGGGTAATTGCGCAATCGAATGACATGTCCCGCAGGATTGCCGCGGTTAGTCTACAAAATCAAAATATTTGTTCTTCTTTGGTGAGCACAAGCCTACGTATAGACGGCTTGTTAGCAGTTGGAAATTTGGCGGAAGTGGCAACTTGCTTGTTCAGAAGGTATCTATAATTTGCCTCTTGTAATCAGGCATTACACTACATGCTTCCGCTAGCCACTAATTCCAGGTGGTACACATTAAAGTTGCCTGCGATGTGAATGTGACGCTACGTCTTGAACAAAACACCCTGAAGAACGTGGTTGAGTCTGGAGTCCATTCCACGCTTAGAGTTTTTTGGACGGTAAATCACGGCTATAGGACTTGTGTCTTTGTTCCTCAGCCATAGAAGGCCCCAATACGAAACAGGTGCAGGCATTTATGGGTGGTAATAACTTTACATCGGAGTAAGCTTTGTAATACAGAATTACGCCACCACCACCTCTTCCAGCTTTGGGATTCCGAAGAGGCGACATACCAGGTACACTGACCTAAGAATCTGGAATACCAAGCCTTAACAAGGTCTCCGTAAACATAATGAGATCTCACCATGGTGACTTCTGGCGTTCTCTACATTCAGCCAACGTACTAAAAGTCCTTCAGCCTTAGTGTACAATTATAAATTCTTTTTAACGATAGAATTCGTAGGTGGACAACAAATTCATGTTTAGTTTTAAGCCGACCGTTCGTCGATCAGACGCTAATCAACTTTTGCGTGGGTAATTGGAGATCCTCAAAACCACAAGACATTCCATTGAGCTTCCTGTTCACATGTATTATTGATACGCATCGTTTCTAACTACAACCAGCGATCAGTCAACGGTGGTGGGATTCAACGTTATTTTTTGACAACTAACCACATAACTTAATCAATACGATAACATAGCAATTCTGGTTAATGCACGCCCCGTTCTCCAATTCTGTCTTTCTCTACAATGCTACATCAAATAGTGATGTTTTTCTTACAATTAAAGTGGTACGCGCAAACCGGGGGTTTATCTGTGCTAATGACAGTGCATGATATTGAGCTGAGTACACATTGTTCAGGAAGCTGCCTCAACCAATTGTTACACTCCAGTGTGTCTCCTTTTGTCAACCAATTAGTGAACGGAATATCACAGTCGCAAATATTATATCCAGCACAATATACACGCATACGCGTTAGAGCAATTCAACCTTAATTGATCAAGAGCACATCAACGCTACTTCTGTTAACACTTTTTGGTCAGTTGATGGCGCAGATAAGTAAGTAATGTTTACTATGTGTCAGCATATGGAATATTTATCCATATCGTTTGGTCATCTGGTGTTGCTAATCTGATACTTAGGTAAAACAAAGACAGTTGTGCTGACTAAAACACACAAATAATTGTATCGGGTAGTTCATTTGAACGATAACTGTTACCGACCGTTCCGTCTTGACCTTGAGTGACATATAAAATATCCCCGGATCGATTCAGAAAACAATGCTGTGAAAAATGAGGGTGATATTTTGACAACGGATTACAGCAACAAATCAGGTACTAACTTACGGAACACTCTCAGTGATTCGTCAAGAACACCAGTCTGACGCAAACAGTTTTTCCAATAATGCATATATGAGCCGGAACAATCATGTTGTTAAATTATAATGGTAAGAAAATATTGATTAGTTCTGTGGTTTGTTCTGAAATGACTCGGTCAACGGTTAGTTCGCCGCTGTCTCCTTCACACAGATCGCTTGAGAGCTACGTAGTCACAATGCGTGAGCCGACGTCAGTGTGACGGCTAGGGCTGGCATCAAGATCGGACAACGATTTTGCGTGCACAGTGGGGGATGGAATATGCGGATAACCATGGCCTCTGAAGTGGCCAGCATCATTGACCACATACCTTTCCATTTGCTCAGTGGATCTATTGGAACCTGGTAAACCACATTAAAACATTCGTTAGGTTAATCTGATGATTTTATTCGAACAGATGAGACAAACTACCGCTTGCAAGCACTCCCATGCCCCGTTCACCAAATATTTATGGCTATGTTCCTTAATGCGACGTGACAGTTGATGAGCCATCCGACAAATATATGTTACCCCACAAGTGAACTCAACTAGATCGATAGCATAAGAATAGGTCAGCTTCTGCATTCTGTCCTTGTTACACACAGGAATTAGCTAGTTCGTGGCAAAGACATCCTAATTCCGCAGCCGGAAAGGTGTACCATATCGGGTGCATCAGTATTCGTGGTGAAAGCTCTCTAGTTGTATCATCTTTAAAGTCAAGGTGGATGAAGCAGGCATCATCTCGACCACGTCCTCAAGAACCGGTGTTATTTTGGGCGGCATGTTGCGCTGAATGAATCTTTCCGGATAACCCTTTCCTGTAACGTGTTCTAGATAGATTTCATCTCATCCTCCGGGGCGTCCTCTGAGCATATCTTTCTCGCTCTTGATGTGAGATAATGTACTAAGTTACGATTGTATTCAAGCGTTACAAAAGTACTGCAATTTGTATACTGACCGATCCACGTCTGCTTTCTGTTGGTCTTCCCTAACATGGAATCGTCAGTTCGTCTACCAAGGTGTACATCCAGAAATGGGAGTTGACCATTTTGTTCAATTTCGTAGGTGAACTTAATCTCCGGGTGCACACCCTTAAACTCCGTCAATATATCCTCTAGGGAATTATCCTTATGGGTTATACAAAAGATGCCATCCATATATTGATAGTAATAGTTGAAACGATCTATAAGTGGACCAAATTATTTAGCTTCTAGTTTGGCAAGAGAGGCATCTGCCAGCACTGGTCCTAGTGGGTACATCATTTTGACCCCATGTTTCTGCTAGTAATATATGCCGTCGAAAAGGAACTGAACGTTGTGGGTGCATCTCTGAGGCAATGCTTTCAGGCTTGGTATGGGTATAGTTAAATGAATGCTGTTATCATGCACATAGTTGCATAGATATTCTATTGCCTCTAACAGCGGGACATTCGTGAAAACAGAAAACAGCTCAATCGAGAACATTTTCTTCTCTTTCGGATTCCCATCTCGAATGTGCTGTACGCAAGTAAAACTATCCCCAACAAAACATTGGGCAATTCGTATTTTTATTGACCCCAACCATTCTGCCAACCATTGGGTTGTAGGATGCCATGCGGATTTTTTCATGGAGAGTATTGCGCGCTTAGTTACATCTACTTTGCGAACTTTTGACAGTCCGTACATGGTTTGTAAAGCACAATCGGACTTGACTTAGAGACAACTAACATTAGAGATGAATAAAGTTATGCAACTTTTCTGCCATTATATTTAACAGGATAAATATCAGCTGCGATAATGCGTAGTGCATATGTTAATTAATAAATTATACCTTGGGTGATGGTTTGGCGTACATACTATTAAGGTAGGATAACATATTGTTAAAGCCAACTACAAACAAGGGCTTCATCTGAGTATGCGTCGCCAAATATTTTGACATACATCCCAAACGTGTAGATAGCTAAACGGCTAACCGCCAGCAAATTATTGAACTTTTATCCATTGTACATCTTAACGTTTCTGGTTAAAATGGATACAAGGTCAATTTACCATATAGTGTATCTATTTCGTCTCGCTTACTAATTGGAGTAAAACATACCAATCCTTCAAAATTCATTTTAATCGGATGTATCATACGACGTTTGAGATTGTGTTGAATTAACAATACTTGTTTTGATAATAATGTTTAGCATAAGAAAATCTTTCACATCAGCTGGTCAACACGATGAAGGCACACAATTATTAGTAGGTTGCATTCAAGTGCATATAAAAGAAGACGAATCATAAGTAGATCAGATTAACTCAATTCGAGCCAAGCACTGAAGTGAGATACATCATGTTGAATAGTTTTCATCTATCTATAGACTTTGCGGTAATATGCATCGGTGGCTATGATGGATGCAGCAGCACCCACATCAACGATAAATAATCTTATCTTTCTTTGAATTAGAAAATGAACTATATTTGATGACTGTTAATTATTCTGCTTTTGCTACTTATTTTAAGGTGTGTCGGGACAGGCGAAATTCCTGAAACCATCAAGTGACCAGGTCTCGGGCGAAAAACGCAGTTGAGATGAAGCAACATTATGAGTGCTGCAGACTCCTGGTATACTTTGTCGTTGACAAAGAACTCGCAATTTGTTTGCGTGAAATTAACTTGACATGATTTCATCTCCCTAATGGTGTCTGAGCGACTTACACTACGGTGCTTCATGAATTGTTTTATGCAGTTGAAGTGAAACGATCTGTAACGTATTTGGATCCTCATAAATGACAAATGTCTGTGCTTTAAATAATGGCACATTTGATTCCTGTTATTGATGAACAACACCAGTCAATTTGCTACCCCTTGAACGACATCTCTGAAATGTTGCCTTTGTGCAGTGGAAACCAACCAAAGCTAGCACTGTATGCAGTTATGGTAAACTTAGCGAAAAACGGCGATGTCAACTGTTAAGCAGTTATGGTCTCATCAGACATTGAGTAATATGCCTTTGGCGGTTCATTCTGAGGTTCCAACAATGATCGAAGTTTGGTCCAATGGGACAACACTGAATATGTTTGTAATAACTTATGATCTGCATGTTGGGTAAAAAATGCTGGATTTATCAAGAATTATTGGAAGGAAATCCGTACAGCGAACATACAAAATAGCGACGAGAGTGAACGTATTTTTCTGCATTTTATATTTTGTAATACAGACTTCAAGCAATACATTTGCTGTTTATAGTACAAGGTCACTACTGATAGCATGGGGACAATCCTAGTCGTGATTGGTAAAACAATTGCAACTGTTGCAATAGAAGCTGAGGTAGAACCTAAGCATTACGAAAAGCTGAATTTAGAGCACGCGATATAAGAAGCAGGGTATGAACTTGCAGACAACGCAATGAACGAGACAGGTGACTGTCATCTACCTTTAGTTTGAACCTTTCTGTGCTGTCGCGTGTGCATCATCATCGAACGGGTCTTTGTGTACTTTTGTGCCCACCGCTGAATCCAATATCTGCAGGCGACCGGAATGGCAACAGAGGCAATGAGATGGCCACCTTTCTCCATAAACTGAAGTTGACGTTGAATCAATCAATCTAGGGTCTTGGGGAGAACTAACCACCACAGGTACGCGTGTCCTGACGATCGCTACAAACCGAGCCGCGGTGCTTAAATGCGCCTGTTCAAAATAGAGGTTTTCCGTGAAAATTGCTCAAACTATTTTCTTAGGCAATAAGGGAAAATCAAACCAAGTGAGTGCTGGTTGATCAGCAGCAAGACCGACTCATTTTCATTCGGTAGGAAGTGCAATACTGTCCCACTAGTTAAAATCGTAATTGCACTGCCTTATTCATATGAAAGGCTTGCATGCGTAGTTGAGAAGATACTGTGCACCAAGGTACCTTAATTAGTATCAATAATTGCAGAATGTCTGACAGACTGCTCCACGCAAACTCGTGATAAGCCAACGCAAAAACGTCAAATGCTTCACCAGCGGCTCACTCCCAACTCATTTACAACAATTTCCCCAAACCCACTTTTGCAAAGTAGGCTTTGCCGAAACCCAAGAAACATGGTAATATCAATAGCAGCTGGAAAGTTGTTGAATCATGTTTCACCTAAAATCAGCACTTGCTGTTTCTACTACGACACCCATAACTAATGGGAAAAGCAATTATGCACGGATGCGTATAAAACCCTTCGGTCAACTAAGCATGATCCATACTCTAAGGAAAGACATTTGAATATTTGGATGTCCTACCTATAATATGTAGAAAGCTACTAGAGTTACCATCGAATGTTTTGAAGAGAAAACGGGTAGTTAATCTAAACAATGGAACACCATAATTAAGTTGCTCGGTAGTTCGACTAGACTCTCCGAATTAAGGAGGATCACTCACCACCTAAATTCCAAGCACTAGGGCAAATCCAGACTTCTTCGAGTTGTGCTAAACTCTGTCGATGTGGGGGAAGTAGCTTTGCTTTCTGCTTCTCGTCTCTAGAATGAAATCTATTTGGTCCAGACGTTCCCTGGAACGAGCGTATGCGAGCAAAGCAGAGCTTAGATGAGATTCGGCTAAACACCGCGGGCAGAAAAATTTTTATCCATGGTGTTCCTCCGTCTCAAGAGCACGAGGAATACAGAGCAAAGGCACACAAACAGGAGCAGTGACTTTATGTTCGTGAATCTTTACTCGTGAATGACGTTGTCGTTACTTCTGTCTCGAGGGTACCAAGAGCAGTAGTATATAAAAGATGTGCCTCAAAGACACTTAAGATTGGGGTGCAAACTAGACAGATGGCACTCACGCTACTGGAACGCTGGCAATCACTTTGGAACAGACCGACTCCCAAGATCAAGTTGGAATTGGCAAGCAAAAGTGTCGTCCGACATAAAGCACCACAACAGTAGGTAAACGAGCTAGTAATGTTATCTAAAATTCCCACGGAAAACAGGTCTGAAACAGATGAGGACCTTCCTATGCAATCCTACAGCCACTTTCCATGCATTGTGTAAATTGAATTAGAGTGGGCTAGGCGCGATTCCACCGAATGCAACTTCATGCCACTGGCCGATAATATCACAAAAAGCGGCCAGTGGCCGAGAAACAAACCGTCAGTACAACCTCCTATGCTTGCAACAAGTGTCTTGTAGCGTTGTTGAGTACCAAAATACTCTTTTGCATGAACAAGATTGCCCCAGACCTCGCCAAACTTTGTTTGCGTTAGGCAACAAACTCCTGGGATCTCCTCAGCACAGCCGAGGCTTGGTCGCTCCTATGCGTTCCGGATGCTGACGTGTCCATTCAGGGAATGTCCTTGGTCCGACTTATTCCTCCCAGCATTGGAGATGATGATGTCCTTAACTATCATAATGACTTGAACAGCGAACGACTGGATGATCAGGAGAGGCGGATCTCCGATTCTCTATTGTTTCCCTTGCGTCATACACAAAGAAAACTGTTTCATGGCAGTACTACATCGATTCCAATCGTTAAATTTAGTGATGGGTACAAACCTGATGTCAGCATTGACAAAATCCCTACTCCCAACTTACAACCATGTTCTTATCTCGGACGATTTCAACGTGCATCACTTGAAAACCTCGGCAACCACTTCGAAACTTACAAGGCTGAACTGCATGATATTATCGCAAGGATACCGCTCTACAATCACATCAACTCGCCTATTAGGTACGTAGTTGCTAACAAACCATCGGCACTTGATATCGTCCTTATAACGTGGGAACTCAGAAGCAGTAGGCCATTTTTGTACACCAAAATAGGGCTAAGCGGTCAAGTCATCAAACGCTATATCATACTTATTAAATATGTGTGTTAGCTGAATATTTGGAGGAGCACACAGAACTAACACGTAATATCACACAGTCCAACATCTTGAACAACCTCTTTGAGGTGACCGATTGGGAGTTCTTCAAATGCGGATCACCTGAGAGCACCTTGATTCAGTTTGCTTTACGTGTCAGCAACCTAACCGCAACCGTTTAACCAATCGAAGAATGTTTGCTCCACGTACCCTTCGTCTTCCATGGAAACTAGAGCCCGAAAAGGCATGTCAGTAAGCAATGCAGCTTGCCACAATTACAAAGGTCGTTCTTGTCCCGAAACCTGGGGCGATTTCGTGATCCAGCACAACCAATGTAACATGCTTGTCTGCGATGGCAATGTGACTCACCAACAACAGTTTGCCTTTATAATTGCTAACAACAGGAATCACTTATACAAGTATTTTAACACCATTCTGAAAGTGAATCTCGTTATCCCCCCAGTTAACACGCCAGTTGTGGTAGTAGATAGCGCAGAAGAGGCAGCCAAAGCTTTAGGAATGCAGTATACCGCAACCTACCAAAAAGACATCCGCCCATTGCCACAAATTCAACACTCGCTATCATCGATTTTAGTGCCACAGCGGTGTTGAACTAAGTGCTCTCAATAAGCACTTACAGTGCTCTTGGATTCGATTATATTCACTCGAGGGTGCTGACCGTAGTAGCCATAGCGCTTTACTTCTAAATACGCATGGATAATCAAAGTTTGCCCATCATGTGGAAAGTTAGCCTAATCACTCCACTTTTCAAATGCGCTAATCGCTCGGAACCCGCCAACTATCACCTATTATTCGCCCTACTTGTGCTCTCAAACTTGATGAAGCAAATCCTCTCTGAGGCTTTAGAAGACTAATTAGGACGCCAATGCATCCTAGCACGCGAGCAACACGGTTTCTCTCGGTACCATTCGTGCACTACCAAGTTGCGGATTGCACGCTGGAGTTGGACGGAAGCGGCCAATGAAGGCAGTGTGATAGAAGTCATTTTTCTCGAATTCTCGATAGCCTTCAACGAATTGGACCAACGCATTCTGTTTCACAGGCTTGAAATCTAAGCCGTTTGTGATCCTGTCCTTGGATATATGAGGAACTCCCTGTGAGATTGGCAACTTCAGGTCGAAGTTTGAAGTGTGTTGCAGAACCCGATTAGTAACGAAGGTGAAGTTCTAAGCGGATCAGTTCTGGGGCCAAGGTACTTGATTGCGTCAGACATATTTCTGTTCGATGAGAATGTTATGATGTAGCTGACGAGCACCGACCTAGCTCATCATTGTGCATTACAACGAGAACTGGACGGAGCGTACGGGGTGGTCACTACACAAACTGCTTCAGTTCAATTTGGGAAAGTTTAAGGTTGCTCACATTTGCAACCAGCCGAAAGTCACATACAAGCTTGGAGACCATGTTCTGCCAGCAGTCAACCAGCAGCTCGAATTGGGGTACTAGCCAAGGCTGATCTGGGCTGCTCAGATAATCTAAGAAGGCGACGAATACTGGAAACCGACAGAGTGACATGCTGCAGAATGCAATTAGGCGATTTTACCCTTATATCTGTACGCAGTTGCCTAATACCTATATGCGGCCTCAGGTGGAACACTCAATCATGGCTCGGCAGGCCTGGCACAATCAAGATCTTGCAGCGCTCCAGAAATCACAGCGACAAGACACGCAGCACGTCAACATGTTGTTTAATCTTCCTTATTAACTTAGACTAAGGACTCCATAATTATACAGCGGCTGGCACCGGCGTTAACATGGCAACCTTATTATGACTTGCCAGATTCTAAGTAACCCCAAATACGTATGCCGCCACCTTTTACAACTGAGCTACAAAACAAATTCGAGGGTCTACCAGTTCGAAATAGCAAGTCAACACAGTCAATCAGAATGTCGTCGGAACTTTTAATATATTCGTTTTGACTATCCATAGAACGCACATTCATATTACATTGTTTCTGCATCCAAGTTACCTTGGTTTAAGAAACGTATTTATATTGCCCAAGCCACCTGCGTTATTAGACATAAGATGTGTGCCTCAATAGAAGATCTACTATGACCACAGTTGCACAAGTTGAATTAACCTCCACGACTAAGATTGGCTACTCCTGCTTGCCTCTGTGTTCACACTGTTGTGAGTCAACCAAAATGATTATCATTTTACCACCGTTTTATATTCACTATGTTGTGGCTCTCAGTCTAGCCCTCATACGGGACTTGCTAAGCGTTCGCTTTGCTTGTAATATATCGTTGTTCCATTGTTCGTCACTGGAACGTCGTACTGCTATAAAAATCTTGTTATTATCAAGGGATCGTGAGGTGTTTCCGCGTTCAAACATTCAATCTGAATGAAATTTGACGCATCACACTTTTGACGCTGAAACGTTTGACGATGCAAAACTAACAAATATCCCAGAGTATCTTTGCACAATGTGTGGGGTGGATATATTATATATATATAGGCATCGAACAACCACAGCGACTTCATTTGACTATAATAAGCCTGTACATTTTCTTAATCTCGATGGTTACTTGTCATCAGCAATTCCAATCATACACATCCCGGATACAGCTGCAATCCTACAAATTCTGAAATTGGCGAAGTTGCCACTACCTAATCTGCACTGAATTATGCAGCAGTGCTGAATTACAAAAAGAAAGAATAGCTGGAGACGCTGAATTCCCGAAAATATATTGGTCACTGGATCAAACAACCATCTGCTGGACTGTCTTCCAGGAAGTGGCCATAAAATAATACAACATTTTCTCAATATCACATCCAATATGCATCCGATCCTACTGAGAAAGTATCCCATTAAAGGAAGATATTAGACACAATCAAAATTTTGTCCGATCTTGCAAATGCGCTACATTTTTCCCGTCCATCAGTATTTGTTTAACAGCAGTACCGCGCAACACTAATATCCACTTTATCATGCCTGATCGTAATGCCAAAATCAAACGTGTTCTCTGCATCGCTAATGAAAAAAGGAAACACTTAATAATCCAGAACACGCGGAAATGGGTAGCAAGACTTCGCAAAACTAGAAAATTGGAACAATATTGCAAGTGCGCAAGTGGACCACTAGGAATCAATATGCACGAACGATACGACGCAAAAGGAAGTAGTAAATGCGCAAGCAACTAAAATCGTTGCTATTGTTCGTCGTAAAACGAACCACAGCTTTTCCCCTTTCACGGGACACTTGAATGATCATGGTATATCATTCAGTGACCCACTTGCCATTTGTGAGGATTTTATCGCCTGTTTACTGAACCCATGTACCTTTTGTCTGACTCCCTAAATGAATGCCCTCAATCCATAACAACAAAATGTCCAAACAATGCCGGTTTTTCTCGGTGTTGTTAAGTAGCCGATGAAAGACATCGAGCATTTGCACAGGTTGGATTCTGAAGGCATCATTTAACTTGATTCAAAATTGGATGGCTATAAGTTCCATGTTCACTGCGTCGGTACAAACTAGCTATTCTCCTAATCACAGGAATAGTTAATGCATCGTCATATTCCCTAATGACCGTAACAAACAAAATGTTGCCAGATACCGACCCACTGATGATATCCTCACTATCGCTATTCTGTTTGATACATTAGTCAAGAAAACGATGATATAATTTGTTTATGCTCTGCACCACTTTACCGCAATTCAGCATGATTTCCTTGATAGATATTTCTTCGCGTCCTGTGAGCGACACTACATAACTACGTCTCAAAATCAATAAATCCCCGTTATGGAGTAATACATTTATTTTAAAGGTTATTTGGTCGTGCACCATATCAAATTTAATGGAAAATTTGTGCATGCTTTGAAATCCGAAACGCGCTTTTAATTTGGATTTCATCCAACCGTAGCAGTCGGTTTCTAGTAGTAACTTTTGTGGACACAGATCTTCTCATTGCCCGGTTACCAGCGGCGTCATCCAAAGAACGGTATTTGGCCCTTTGCTTTTGCTCCTCTGCATAACTTCTATTGGATGTCCAACAAATTGCTCAACTTTTCTATTTGATATTGACATAAAGATCGTCTACACACTCTGACGTGATGCGATTTGAAGCACATTACTGTTACTTCAAGATGTTTATTCTCTTGATGAATCGTCTGAGAGGTGGCTAGTAAAATAACCGACCAAAATAGCTAACGTTATGTCATGTGGCTGCTTGATCCCTGATTGCTCTAATAAACTCAAAGCACAAGTATAACAATACGGCGTTCTACCCGTGACCAATGTATCTCGTGTTCTTCCGAATTCCGAGTTTTTGAGCGAGCCCAATACCAACTAACTCAACTCAGACTATTCGTTTACAACATAAGCCACAAACGTCCTACATATTTGCAACAAACTCGAAATTTATCACACGTATTATGCCTAACTATTGCAAATTCATCTGCGGCAGCATGTGAATGTTCTACTTTATAGATAGTATAAATTTACAGAGGTCACTTAATTAAATGATTTTCAATAGAATATTCAATCTAAATAAAGAGAAAGTTGCGAGCAGTTTCACCTCGAGCTTGTCTGATTGCGACGCTTAAAGCAAAACTGTACGCTTCCTCACAATATATTACGTTAAAAATATAATGCTTAACTATATAGCTTAGAGATGAAACATATTAATGAATAACAGAGTCCACCACCCAATTGTACACAAATGATACCATGGGCTGAAAATAGAAATATAACTAGATCAATAAATCCTATAATGATTTAACGCTCTCTGCTCCCCAAGACAAGCTTGATGTCCAGCCCACCAGAAAGCCAGGTAGTTGGTGGCCAGACATAGAACCGTAGGAGATTTCACACTTAGATTACAGATGCATAACTTTTGCACCAAGCTCAACCACACATCGTCAATCAGGAGAATAGCGAACCGATTGCCGTACGAATGATATGTAATGTAAAGCTTTTGTTTTTAATCTCAGCATCACAGACCCAAAATTGCATCTCTGTTGATAACTGAGTTGGTAAGAAAATACGGTCACTTACTTCACAGCCCAGCTGCCATCTGTGAAGCAGTTAGTTCAATGTTTGCCACCTCCGTTTGCTTGAAGACAAATCACATGGTTGTCCGCCGGGTGAAAACGACTGGCACTGGAGATAAAATTGTCATTTCGATATGGGATATCCACTATGCTATGAACACCATCAAACGCTACCACGCCCTAGATGCTATTCTAGTACATTAGATTGGGTGATCACACAGAGTTGTGTCAAACAGCGCTTTTCACTGGTAAGAAGATTAGTTTGCGACTGCGGATTCAGTTACATAGGCAGAAGCGAGAGAATTTTGAATTCCAAAAAAGGACGCCTGTCCAACTGGGTCCATTGCGAGGACAAACAAACATCCTCTAGTGCTCCGAGCTCACGTATTCCACCAGCGTTATCAATAAGCAGGCACATTTGGGATTCTCATCATCAGCCTAACATTGTATCGACGTTCCGGATTCTTATTCGCGGTTCTTGCAATATGCCGAGGCCGTGGTGATAAACCGAATGAGACCGGCCCTATGTGTGCAAAAACAAACTCTTCGGCTGCCGTGATCTCAAGGCTTTAGCCGCCATTCACCCTGGTGCATGTGACTGGTCAGGTGAAACTTTTGATTAGCCTGGTGACACCCAATGATTACATTGATTAGTTCCTGTTACTGACGAGATGATACAAAATGGGCACATCTACCAACGTCCGTCTTCTTTCTGCGTTATTCAAAAATATGTTTACCTAATTAAAGTAATATAATAATGGTGTTTACTCAGTTGTGACTAGCAAAAATAGTGCAAAGATGCTGAAAGATATTCAATTTATTAGCATACCACTACAGCAGAAAACAAAATACAAACATTTTATTCATATTTTTATTTAGACATTTGGCGTTTAACAGTACAGCGCTGACAATCGCTGGTTACGCGCTATCAAAACCAAGCAGAAATTTAAAATCCATACAAAAGTAACAGCTTTTTAAATTGTTATAACTAATAAAAAATTATCCGAGTGAGGCTTTAACAAATAAATTAGGCATGAATATTACATTTATAACGATACCATTATTTTTACTTTTAGTCCCATTTTTCAGCAACCGGAGTTGGATTGTTTAAAAACAGGTATGAGAGCGGAAGTAATTCTGCATATGCTCTGGTGGATATGAGTTTACAGATGTGGCGTTCTTTTCTGGTTACATATTCACCCGTATTTCTCAGGAATAAGGAAACATTCTGATTGTTTTTAGCTTCGAAAACAGGCGTATGGTGAGTGGAGAAGTGTTGGATTCGTTAGCTGCATTTCGAACTCCCCGATTTCTTTTGGGCTGGATTGGCACCTTATCCCGTACTGTATTACGGTGGACTCCATAGCATTTTACAACTATCCAGAATAGAGATCTTATGTTGAACGGTATTCCTTTGTCAACATGAAACTAAGCGCACATGGTAAACAGTGTGTGAAAGTTAAAGGACCAAGCTGGTGGATTGAGCAAAGTGCTCACAGTAAGCAACTAACGCTGCAATAAAATTGAATAGCATGAAGGTTTATCAATTTGCTTCCGATATATTCTACGCGAATAGAACGTGTTTATGCACACATCCCATGATAAGGAAGCGCGGAGGCACCCCTTAATTATTTTCTCTATTTATTTTTATTTGTTTATTGCAGCTACGATTTACGATTTTCAATTGTTTTACACTTTGTTCCTGAAACCCTTAAATCCGTTTGTTTGCAGTACGGTAAGTTACGTGTGCTTTCTAGTTCTGACGTTGGAGCATATTACGTTTTTATGTTCCTAATATTGTAATTGTCTTTTCTTACATTAACCACATTCGGAATGATTATGCCCTACAGCTAATATGTTCTAGATATTTATCATGGCATTGTTGGTTATCGGCGATAGGCGTTTTTTTATGAATAGCAATTGCGTGCCATTACGTCTCCGACATACTTTCTCACAAAACTGAGTCTAATGACTGGACATAAAGAGTTTAATGGAAATCATGCGTGCCTTTATATTGCAAAGCTAATCTAAATGTTTAAATTTTGGGATAGATCTGCTACTCATTTGCGTATTTACAAGGTATTTGAGCGCTTTGTTCATCGATTTCCCAGTTTCAGTTACACAGTTGAACAGATAGTTTTGGCTGCATTTATTACAATTATTGTACGCAAATGCCTGTAACGTATTTACGCGGTTGGAAAACAGAATTTTCTAACTTACATGAGAAGCGGAGGCTATAGTTAATAGGAGCAGGTGTGCAGCTGATGCGATGCTTCTGGACTTACAACCGTCCGATTCGCTGAAATTCTTGTTAACCAGCCCTGTTATCGAAGATCTCATAGCTTCAGGATGATAGTATATTTGGGTCTTAATCAAAATAAATATTAATATGAACGATACTGAGTGTCACATGACAACGGCGCACCTAAATTCAAACGTGGTAGGCCAGTTAGCCGGTGTCGGTTTATTTTTAATATCAGAGAATTACAATGTCATTAACACCTTGCTGCTTCTTTCTTTTATCTCAATTATTAACAAATCTGCTATTTACAAAGCATACAATTTGTAACCCACTCCGCGGCATTCTTTTGCGCAGCTAAGCAACTTGACCTCTAATACATCACCAATCAAGATTTTGAGCAAATGTTCTAGTAAACCTATGGAAAAAACGAGGACATAAAGAATGCATCTAGTTCAGTATGCCATACACCTCTTTCCATATAAAATATTGCTGTCTGATAGCATGCACAAATCTATCCAACTAATCACCAGAAAGCTTGATCTATTGTCCGAACGTTGTGTATTTGCTACTGGTATGGTTAAAAGCGATTTTAGTCGAGCATTTGGTGAGTTTAGGAAGATTTGAACTTGACTGTGTTAACCTGCTTATTATTTGAAGCTGTTCATTGTAAAGACTGTTATTTGATTGGTCCGAAAGTATATAAAGTTTACCAACGGCAATCATTCAGCTCACAAAATTTAGCTTATCAAGCTGTCAGGACGAAATCTTTGAAAGTAAAAGTCAACACCATAGCGACGCAGTATTGCATAAGTAGAACATGCCGATTATTGTGACCTTTGTGTTAAGGAAAGGGGATAATACATTAACTTTTGACTGTATCCGGCAAAATATAAAGGATGGACACCGTTTACACAAAAATGCCACAACGAAAACGCGGTCCAATTCTGCACCTGACTCGATACACACTTGAATTATGTTTCGCTAACAAACAAAACTTGTTTCCCCCTATCTAATATGTCTTCCCTGTAAGGATTTGGGATATTTCGTCCTGTGAAAACTCATATCATTTATTTCAATGCCAACTATTTCGGCATGAACGAAGGCCTTCTAGATTACCTAACTGGTGACATTTTAACACGTATTTCCTTTAGCTTAAATCCACGCTTTTTAAATGCCTCCCAAATTGTCAAGCGAATTCTAGTCGCCGCAGTGATACATGTCTTATACTGTATTAAGTACAGTTTTATTTATTTTGTCGCATTGTGCTCATCTAAATGCGATTTGATTAAAGTTCCTTTTGTGTCCCAATACGTACACTAAGCCCATGCGTAAGCAGGGTCTTGAATCACTACGTAGCGAGAAAATAACGAAGCAGAACAAGGGGCAGACATGCTCTGAACAATATATTCACAAATGTGTGTCAGACAATATAGAGGCCTAATGACGTTGATATTGTTTACTCGATGAAGCTCTTCCAATCATTTGCAGGTTGCGCTGTGTTGCGTGGAGTGATAGACATGTTTGGAATTTGCAATAGGCGCAAAAACCTCACAGCTCTCCATAAATGAGCGCAGCAGCATAAGTGTCAATTGAGCTACTAGAAGCACTGCTTTATACCTTGTTTCTGAACATTGACTCTGCGTTCGGTTGAAGGCTAAGCTGTCTGCTATTAACTCGGCGGCCGTCCGCAAGCTCATACACTCCTGGGATTAATGTCCGAATAATTCTGAGGGGGCGCGATAATGTTGGCTGCCTTCTGCCTTTCGTTTAGCCGGACTAACTTTCCGGGACGCAATAGTATGGGTAGCTTTCCGTAAAAGGAATGATAACTTTGGCTGCGCTCCAGTTGGTGAGGATCGTTCTTTTTCGCAGCAGAAATAACTGCGTTTGACTTCGTGCGCATCTTTCTGTCGGACTCCACTGGCATGCGATTGGTCGCACTGTTAAATGACGGCTCTTCTTGGAGGCAACCGTAACCTAACTTTCCCTATTAACGGCTTACCTTTTTTCTAAGCACTCCGTCGGGTGTTTGGAAATAACCTTACGTATAGTTACTCTGATCGAACTGGGAACTGCTTTAGTCAAATGTGAACTACATGTGGTGTTGGGACAGCTGTTAATGTTCTGGACTCTAGGTGTCTTGTTGCTTACGATGTTATTATCAGTTCTACGCGTGTTAGAATCAGCAACCAAAAGGAGAGGATTGGGTTGGACTGTCCGTTATGCTTACCCCCACGGTAGTGATTTTGTTGGTCACCATTCCCTCAAACTTGACTAGTAGCTGTTCATAATTCTGAGATAATAGGGGCCCGCTTTTTATCAGTGGGATCGATGTGCTTTCCGCACAAAATCATAGCGAGTCTGGTTTTGTTTAATAACTTCGTCTGACTAGGTTTCACTCGGAGGCATCTCGTATGGAAGAATTTGCGACAGTTACGACTCAAAATGCCCCACTTGTCCAGTTTGGAACATGATCCACATAGGTCTTTAGTCTGTGGAACACTAAGCATCGCGCTTGTTGTGCAAATGTTACGAACCATTTGAATGACTCACCCTCTATGGTAAAAAGTTGTTCTGTTATTGACGTTGTCGGTAAGGTCACAGTGTTCAAGTTGCAGGTGTGTACTTGCAGACTGTCCTCTCTGGCGTGCCAGTCGAATGTGTCATCTTGAACGTCGGGCAGAATACACGAAGCATTGATTGAGAATTTTCGTGGTTAAGCCTATGAATCTCGCCGGGTGAATTTGCTCTAAGAGCTGTAGCTGCACCAAGCAATGTTGGATTTGAACGAGTGATAGTTCGTTCGAAAGCCGTTAAAATGGTCTACGGAGTGAGACCAAATAATGTCTCCGATGGTTGGAGTTAGGCAAGTTTTGGCGCTTGGATATCGGCGAAACACTGCTCAGAATTTAGCAATCAGGGTAAATGTAGGATGAACTGGAGTATACTCGGGAAACAGGTAGCACGAAGTAAAGCTTGTAAAAACACCACGAATAAGTATAAATCCAAAGACGTGTGACAAAATGTCGCTGAACCACAGATAAAAACCCCGAGCGCACAAGTGATCGATTAGTACGCAAATTCTCTCAGGGTCAGGAGGGTGCCTAGGTAATTCCGCTACCATGGAAGTTGATAATGTTTTGTTGGTTGATCACTTATCCGCGCCGGAGTGTCCTGAACGAGGTATTCGTTGTACATTGTGTGAATGGGTGCGGAGTTGCCAAAAATCTACACCAAACGAGAATCAGTTGCTTCGTCCCTTAAGGTGCTTCATAATGGGATTGCCTCTGGATTATCGAACCCTAATGCGCATGCCGTGAGAAATGGACACTGTTGTTACGTACCCAGGTCATGTTGGGTTGAGACGAGTTTTATTCCGTTGAGCTGGGTGGTGACCACATTCAGACAACATATATCGTTAAGCTGCAGATGCACAGCGACGGTTTTACCCCTTCCAAATCATTACAGATGCAGATTTGGCCAATTTTGTGACATGCACGTGACCGTTTCTTTTCCTAGTCATTCGTCGTTGGACTTTACAATGACATACAGAAGCCATCCAGCTTTCACGGTTTTATGTCCCCTTTTCTGACCAAGATGTCCAAACTACGTACCCGATGTGTCACGCTGGAAGAGAAGACGCGTGTTAACAAAGTGAAGCTGGAAGATATGGTTTGCGACGCACCCCCGAGTTCCTTCGTGAAGGGAACTAAGTCCCACTCAGAAAATGGTAGCTGCAGCAAGTGTGTATAGCATGGGGTTTACTTGAATGTTAAGATTGTTTTCACAGCCACTGCCTATCGTTTGCGAACGAATGCGTCTTTCAGGTCATGGTGTTCTCCAGAGAACTTCCGTTTGAATTGTTTCAAATTGATATGATAACCGGCATTCCCATAGCTTACGTGTATGTGGTATACCTCGGAATGACGAGTAGGTTGCTACGGTTATGGACATCAGCTTCATTGGAGAAACCGTGCCGACTGATGAACGAAAAAGTGGATGAATTGGAAAACTTATTGATGCGAATTATGTTCTATAGCTCGTGGACGTGCGCGGATGCTGTCGCAGTTTGGAACGTATGGGAAGTTGTAAAGGCCGCGCAGTTCAGATAGTTTATTTCGAACCCGGGTCCAGTGTTATTAGGATCTAATTTGAAGCGTAAAATCTAACATCCTTTTCTGGTTTTACATTAGATGGGCATGTGCTAAGTCACCTCACTCTATGGAAAACTAATCTGCCTTTAGCGGAAGACGCTTTGAAAGTGTCGCTGTTTATACCTAGCAATATACGTGCAATGTCCATTACGTCATACATTTAATGGAACATGTGAAGATGAATGATACGCAGAACCAGCTTACTGCATTCGCCTTCAAGTTATAAATATACCAATTTAAGAAACGATTATGTAATGCGGTCCATCCAGCATCTCACTGAAAGCGCAGAAGCTTGGAAATGTCACAGAATGCTGACCGTGAGCAAGGGCATGAGTTTGAGGAAAAGGATTTTTGTCCTTACTCTGCGGTGGGCAAAAGCGATTACGAATTAGGGCAGCATATTTTCCACCTGCAGCTGTGCTAACATTTTGATGGTACCCAAATATCTTATTTGCTTCGTTCTGTGATGGTGCAGGATAACATGCATGTCTTCATGAATAATCAGCCTTTAAAACTGTTTGACTTACATACACGCAGATTGAAAATATCATCGCTGGGCCTCTATGTGGCTTCCGATGTTTGGCAAAAATTTGCACAAGTATTCCGTGTAAGATATAGTTTGCAGGATCATAGCATTTGAAGTAGATGACGGCGCCAATAGAAAACAATGGTTGCACACCTTCTGCCAAGACATGTTCCTCCTCTCTTTCTGATACAGGCATGTTAATTGACTCCGGAAGTTTTAGCACTGGATTCTATCACTGATCAATACTGACGGGTGTACGCGATTAGCAAAGTAGCAGCCGGTCTCTTAAGCTTCCATTATTCACAGACGTTCCAGAGAGTATTGGGCCAAACGGTTATCTCTGTTTTTTTTTGTCCCACCACCAGCTATATCCAATATAACTATTACTGCAGATACTGTGTCAAAGAAACTATTGTCCCTATACATCCACAGCTCTCTTGATGTAGGTAAAATTCGACCGAAGGCTGTACAGACAGCAGCTAGCGATCTTTGTGAACCTCTGGCTATATTCCGTCAGCGCAGTATGGAAGACAAGCATTTCTAACAATATGGAAGCGAACGGTTAGCTCTTCTATTTCTAAGAGAGGTAGACACAACGACCCAAACAATTACCGTCCTAAAACGCTATTTCCTGTACTGTCCAAGGTTAGGGAGTCCACTATCGCTGATGCACAAATGGGAGTAACAGAGCAAAACTTGGATTCCGACAAAATTGCTCATGAACTACTAATCCACTAACTGGACGCAATAGCTGGAATGAAGCAGTTGATGATGAAGCAGGAATTGATGTCTTCCACTTAGAATTCTCAAAAGTGCTTGATCGCTTAGACCACCAAAGTATCCTTAATAAACTTAAGCTCTATGTGTTTAGTTACCCAATATTGCGTAGGATGGGCAATTTCCTGCACGAAGGTCGGCTGGAGGTGAGGATACGAGAATCCATGTCCGCTTTCATTAAGGTAGAGTACACGGTACCACAAGGCCTGATGCTCAATCCTCGGCTATTTTTAATTTTCATAACCGATCTGGCGAGAGGAATTACTTCCGATTCGCTCTTCTTCGCGGATGATTTCAAGTTATGTCAATCGTTCAGAGATCCAAACTACCAAAGAAAATACCAGCGTGAGCACAATTACATTACAAAGCGGTCAGTTCTGAATACACAAGGGTTCAGTGTGGAAAAAACATCATGCAGTTGATTTGCGCCATAGGTCTGAGTAGTGTATAGGCTTGGGTCACATGTATTGCAAACAACTTCGCAAGAAATCGAACTTGGTGTGTTCATTCAAAATGACTTTAACTGGTCAAACCAGTTAGAGGCAGTTGCAAAGATAGCCACAAAGCACGTCGGAATGCTACAGACAGTATTTGAAATATTGGACCAATCCATCTTCCATTTTATGCACAATTCGTACGTGCGCCCTCTAGTTAAATACGACATCGAAGCTTAGCAACCTTGCTGGCAATTTGACTTAGAACAGCTGGAGAAACCACAACGCAGGGCCACAATTAACGTCAAGGTACTAGGAAATATGTTCTACCATCAAATACTGAAGTAACTGGCAGCTGTCAGTTGCCGACACAGAAGGCTGCACTGCAATCTAATATTAGTCTACCAAATATTTGTGTCCCTAATCACATATACCGTCACTTGTTAAAACAGCCAAAACACTAATCTCAGAGGTAACCCTCTGAAATTGTATGCACAGAATAGCCGCTTGGAATGCCGGCGGACTTATTTTTCTATTTGGGTTCGACAACCCTGGAGCTCTCTTCAAAACGCAGATGTTTCCTCCTCCATATTGGATATTTTCCAAAAGCGATTGGATTTTACCCTTGGCCCAAAAACTTTGTTTCCTGAACTGTGCAACTTTGGGATATATTAGTTGTCCCTTCCAAGTGGATTAACGTGTCACCTGAATCCGAGGAGATTGTACAGAATTGAGTGTTTTGTTTCTAGTTTCCTTACGGAGTACAACAAATATATGTATCCCCATGTCACCTTATGTTGTGTATTCAATTCCCACTTACCCAACTATTATTCAGCAGCGAATCTGTTATCAAAACGCTTAAACCGATAAGTCACCTCTTGTGTTTTTGTAGTTTTATCCCGACCTTCCTACGGGACTTGTCATGCGGCTGTTTTTTTACCCGGCATAAATCATTGTTTATTGTTGGTTTTTCCGTTTACACTGACCTTAGATTACACAGTCAGTTTGTCACGCAACGATGCACAAACGACGTTTTAATGGTGCGCAGTGACCGCGGATAAACCGTAAATGAATTCACTACTGCAATTATTGCAGCATGTGTTGGGTGTCTTCAATAGACGTCAACATGATATTGAATACCTCAATATCCATTGTAGTTTCCTTATGAACTGCCACGTAGAAGGTATACTTGTTACCCCATGTTTCGTAACAATGGTTTCGTAGCCCCGTATTCTAAAGCGTCGCTGCGCGTAATGCCTCCGCATTCATCAAATGAGCGTAGCAGCGATTGTGAATATTTCCATGATGCATGAATGTTCCGCCACCGTTCAGCTTCATTGAACAATGAACAGTGAATAATTCAGGGATATAATGCAGTCGCATGACATGTCCAGCAGGATTGTCGCTGTAAGTCGACCAAATCAACAGCTTTGTTCTTCGTTGGTGAGCACAAGGCCAAGTATCGACGGCTTGTTAGCAGCTCTAAATCTGGTGGGAGTGGTAACGTGCTTTTACATAGGGCACCTGTAAATTACCTTCTGTAAGCAGACATTAAACTGCATGCTTTCGGTCGCCGCTATTTCCAGGTCCTACACAATAAACTCGCCTATGGTGAGAATGTGACGGCATGTCTTACTCAAAACGCTCTGAAGAACGTGGATGAGTTTGCAGTCCATTCCAAACTTAGAGTTTGTTAGACGGCAAATCACGGCCATAAGATATGTGTCTTTGTTCCTCAGCCATAGCCGGCTCCAAAGCGAAACAGTTGCAGGCATTTACTGGTGGTAATAAGTTTACATCGTAGTTTAGCCTTGTAATGGAGAATTATGCCACCAACACTTCCAGCTCCGTCATTTTGAAGCAGCGACATACCAGGTATATTGACCTATGAATCTGGAATCTCAAGCCTTAACCAGATCTCAGTAATCATAATGATATCCCATCGTTGTGACACCTGAAGTTCTCTAAATTCAGCGAATATACTAAGAGGATTTTGAGCGTTATTATACAACCATGATAGTCTTTTGGATGTTAGAAGTGTTTGCTGGTTAACAAATTCGTGTTAAGCTTTAAGCCGACTGTTCGTCGTATTTTGCGTGGGTCATCGAAGATCCTTAAGCTAAAAGACATTCCAATGAGCTTGCTGTTACATGTGTACTTGATACGCGGCGTTCCAACGGACAACCAGTGATCAGTCAGCGGTGGTAGGGTTCGACGTTAAGTTTTTTGACAACTAACCACATACCGTTATCAATACAGATTAATGCACGCCCCGTTCTACAATTCTGTCTTTCTCTACAATGCTACATCAAATAGTGATATGTTTTGCTTACAATTAAAGTGGTAAGAGCAAAGCTGTGGTTTATCTGCCTTATTGACTATGAATACTATCAAGCTGAGTACTTATTGTTCAGAAAGATGCCTCAACCAACTGTTACACTATTGTGTGCCTCCTTTTGTCAACCAATTGGTGAACGGAATCTCACAGTTACAAATCTCATATCTAGCACAATATACCCGCATACGAGTTAGAGCAATGCAACGTTAATTGATCATTGCTAATTTTGTTCACAAAATCTGTTCTATTAATGGCCCAGATATCTTCCGAAATGTTTCGTAAGTAGTGTTTACTATGTGTCATTTTATGGTATATGTATCCATATCGTTTGGTCATCTGGTGTTGCTAATCAACTAGTTACATAAAATAACGACAGTTGTGCGGACCAAAACACAAATGCTTTTATTGGGTCGTTCATTTTAAAGATGACTGTTACCGACAATTCCGTCTTGGACTTGACCAGTTTATAAAATATCCTCGGGTCGATTGAGAAAACAATGCTGTGAATAACCAGGATGCTATTTTTACAACGGATTAGAGCAGGAACTCAAATACTTACTGACGGAACATTCTCAGTGATTCGTCAAGAACACTAGTCTGACGCAAACAATTTTTCTAGTAATTCATATACGAGCCGGTAAAATCATATAGTTAAATTACAAAGGTATGAATGGTGATGGGTTCGGTAATTTGTTCTGAAATGATTCGGTCAATGGTTAGTTCGTCGCTGTTCCGTTCACATAGATCGATTGAGGATTACGTAATCACAATGCGTGAGCCGATGTAAGTGTGACGGCTAGGATGCTGACTGTTCGGCCATGGCTGGTATCAAGATTGGACAACGATTTTGCGTTCACAGTGGGAGCTGGAATATGCGGAAAACAATGGCCTCTGAAGTGGCGAGCATCCTTGACCACATACCATTCCATTTGCTCATTGAACATATTGGAACCTGATAAACCACATTAAAAACATTCGTAGGCTTATCTGGTGATCTTATTCGAACAGATGAGACAAACTACCGCTTGCAAGCACTCCGCTGTCCCGTTCACCAAATATATTGATGAGCCCTCTGACCAATATATGTTGCCTACAAGTGAACTCAACTAGATCGATAACGTAACAATAGGTAAGCTTCGGCATTCTGTCCTTGTTACACACAGGAATTAGCTAGTTCGTGGCGAAGATACATCATAATTCCGCAGCCGGAAAGGTGTACCATATCGGGTGTGACAGTTTTCTTGGTAAAAGATCACTATTTGTTTCACCTTTAAAGTCAAGGTGGAGGAAGCAGGCATCATTACGACCACGTCCTCAAAGATCGGTGTTAGTTTGGGCGGCACGTTGCGCTGAATGAATCTTTCCTGATAACCCTTCCCGGCAACGTGTTCTAGATGAATTTCATCTCATCCTCTGGAGCGTCCTCTGAGCGTATCTTTCTCCCTCTTGATGTGAGATAATGTACTAAGTTACGCTTATATTTAAGGGGTACAAAACTACTGAAATTTGTACACTGACCGATCCACGTTTTCTTTCTGTTGGTCTTCCTTAACATGGAACCGTCATTACATCTACTAAGGTGTACATCCAGAGATGGGATTTGATCACATTGTTCAAGTTTGTGAGTGAACTTAATCGCCGGGTGCATACCATTTAACTGCCAATAAATCCTCCAGAGAAATATCTTTACTGGTCACACAAAAGATGTCATCCATATATTGATAGTAATGATCGAAACGATCTGTAAGTGGATCCAGTTATTCAGTTTCTAGTTTGGCAATACAAATATCTGCCATTACTGTTTCGCTTAGGGACCCCATTGTGACCTCATTCCTCTGCCGGCACTATATGCCGTCGAAAAGGAACTGAACGTTGTAGATTCATCTCAGAGGTAATTCTTTCAGGTTAAATGAATGTTATTATTGTGAACGTAGTTGCCCAGATAAGCTATTGTCTTTAGCAGCGATACGTTCATGAAGACGGAACATGACTCAAGTGAGCACATTTTTCTGCGTTAGGTTCACATTTCTAATGTGCTGTATGTATGTAAAATTATGACAACACTACTTTGAACAACTCCTTTTCTTATTGGCTCCATCAATTCTGTCAACGGTTGGGCCGTAGGATGCCATGCGGATTTTGTCATGGAAAATGTTGGGCTTTTAGGTACATCTAGTTTGCGAAATTTTGACCGTCCATACATGGTGTGTAAAGTCTAATTTGTCCTGATTTGAAGAGACAAATAAAATTTGAGATGAATAAATTTAAGGAAATATTCTGCCAGTACTTTTAACAGAATAAATATAAACTGCCATAATGGACTGCAATTATTTATTTAATAAATTATACCTCGTATGATGTGTTAGCATACATATTTTTATGGTAGAATAAAATATTGTTAAAGCCAACTACAAATAAAGTGCTTCTTCTGAATATTCTTGGCCAAATCTTTTTGAATATTTCTCAAACTGTTGAATAACTGGAAGGTTAACCGCCAGCAAATGTTTGACATTTTTACCATTGCACTTCTTAACTAGCATGGTTACAATATATACAAGGTCAATATCCCATATAGTGTATCTATTGCTTCTCGCTTACTAATATGAGGTAAACATACCAATCCTTTAACATTCATTTTAATCATATGTATCACACGCGGTTTGAGATTATGTTAAATTAACAATACTCATTTTGATAATAATGTTTAGCATCAGAAAATCTTTCACATCAGCTGGTCAACACGATGAAGGCACATAATTATTATTAGGTTGTATTCAAGTGCATATAAAAGAGGACGAATCATAAGTAGATCAGATTAACTCAATTCGAGCCAAGCACTGAAGTGAGATACATCATGTTGAATAGTTTTCATCTATCTATAGACTTTGCAGGTAATATGCATCGGTGGCTATGATGGATGCAGCAGCACCCACATCAACGATAAATAATCTTATCTTTCTTTGAATTAGAAAATGAACTATATTTGATGACTGTTAATTATTCTGCTTTTGCTACTTATTTTAAGGTGTGTCGGGACAGGCGAAATTCCTGAAACCATCAAGTGACCAGGTCTCGGGCGAAAAACGCAGTTGAGATGAAGCAACATTATGAGTGCTGCAGACTCCTGGTATACTTTGTCGTTGACAAAGAACTCGCAATTTGTTTGCGTGAAATTAACTTGACATGATTTCATCTCCCTAATGGTGTCTGAGCGACTTACACTACGGTGCTTCATGAATTGTTTTATGCAGTTGAAGTGAAACGATCTGTAACGTATTTGGATCCTCATAAATGACAAATGTCTGTGCTTTAAATAATGGCACATTTGATTCCTATTATGGATGAACAACACCAGTCAATTTGCTACCCCTTGAACGACATCTCTGAAATGTTGCCTTTGTGCAGTGGAAACCAACCAAAGCTAGCACTTTATGCAGTTATGGTAATGGTAGACAAAACCGCGATGGCGACTGTTACGCAGCTAGAGTCTTATCAGAAATTGAGTAATACGATTTTGGCGATTCATTTTGAGGTTTCAGCATGGATCGAAGTTCGGTTCATGGGACAACACCGCATAGGATTTTCATAACTTATGATCTCCACTTTAGGTAGGAAATACCGGATGAATCGGGAATTAGGAGAAGAATGTCCGCAAAACAAACATACGAAATAGCGATGAGAGTGAAGTATTTGTCGACGTTTTATGTTTTGTGTAACTGCCCACGTGCGACATCGTTGCCGGTTAAATTACAAGGTCACGACTACTACCAGGGGGACAATCCCAGTTCTGACTCTGGAGAAACATTTCAATCGATTGCACATACGGGGTGGGGTAGAACCTAAACATTATGAAAAACAGGGTATTGAGAAGGTCATAGGAAAAGTAGGGCCTCCAGGTGCAGACAACGCAATGTATTAGTCAGCTGGCGGTCATCTACTCTTAGTTTGAACGCTTTAACTATTGACATAAACAAACGATACAAAACTATGAAAGAAATGACAACAACAGATGGCCAATGTTAACAGCCCTGCTGTAACCGTTCTCAGCCAACCTAAGCCCAAATCACGCGACTTTTTGATAGTCTACTGCGTTATTCATATCTATTAATAATAAATACCATTGCAGTGATAATAGTAAAGTGTCACGGCGTGGTATAGTCGCAGAGAACGGGTCATTTGTTGTCGTTTGCCATATGTTGTGTGAATTACCATGGTTACTGTGGTTTTAGAAGTACACCCAGTTTTTATGGTCTAAGGTTACATTGTAGGCATTCTGAGCTGCATCGCTTACTGCCATGTATTTTCCAGTCCAGTGAAATAAAGTGACTTGAGCTCTGGCGCGCTAGTAATCATGTCACCGAACTGTTTGACGACTTCTCACTACAGCATGTGAGAGGAACAGGTGTTAGAAAATTCCCACTAAGACGACTGCATATGTTTTGTTTGCATATACTCTGCGTTCCGTCGGACGGTAGCGGAGCATAAATAAGGGTTCCCTCAAAAGCCTGTTGACGAGGAAGTCATCATTTCGGGCACAAAATCCAGTTTAACCGTTTCGCCTGCTGTGCTGCCTCCAGTGGGTTATGTGACAAGGTTGTGCCTGGCATAAATTCCCGAGTAATATTTTGATCTGCTAGCCCCTAGGCTAATCAGTTTTCACAATTGCCACAATACCCTTGCAGTTAGTTTTAAGCAACAGACTAGTCCATAATGCTCTCACACTCATCTAAAACGTCAATGATGTCACAACGTGCATACCCTCACAACAAGAAAACTCAGATCGCTAAAATAACCCGTAATTTTTTGTTGATCGTTTTCTGAAATATGCGAAGATGGGCAACAAAAATATATTCTGTAAGGGTTTGTGCATAACTCAGTGACCTACAAGTGATCGCGTGCAATAAAGATTAGCCCTCGCTTCAAGCTTGTAGTCATTCCAGTTTTCTACACGCATTCTTGTGCGTGCAGAATTTGGAACCCATTCGACAAGCTCTACTCAGTGCTTTCCACGTTTTGGATGTAACTTGTGGGAATCGCAATTTTATTTTCGTTCTCAGTTTCGACAAATTCTTCTTCGAGATCTGCTTGTGAAAGCACAGCACTCCCGAGCTTTTCGAGAATAATTTTAGTCGGTTACTCTTGAAGAAGCTGAGGACCATCAATGGACCCTACAACCATTCCTACAGAAAGCAGTATCATAAAGTTACGGAACATTTTACATCGTTCACCCACTAAAAATCGCATCCGAGACACTTAGAATTGTCCGCATACGCCATTGCGCATTGTCGTGCAACGCATCTTCGAGCGCTTTGGAGTGCATCGCTTAATCCGCTTTCTGCGCTCGATCGAAATAGAGAGAGGCAGTGAGCCGGCCACCTTTCTCAGCAAACTGACCTTGACGTTGGATCAATCAATCCAGGGTCATAGGTAGGACTAACCATCAAAGGTTCGCGTGCCCTGATGAGCGTTAGTAACCTAGCAGCAGTGTCTAAATGCGCCTGTGGAACGTGAAACATTATGTTTAAAATAAGGGTTTCCCATGGCAATTACGCAACCTATTGTCAAGCGAAATACCGTAAAATCAAACCAAGTAAGTGCAGTCTGATCAGCAGCAGGCCTCATTCATTTAAGCTCGGTACCAATTGTAATACTGTCCCAGTAGTTAAACCGGTAATAGCATTGTCCCAGTAGTATGAAAGGCTTGCAGACCTAGGTTAGAAAGTACTGGGCACCAAGGTAGTTTAAGTAGGATGAATGATTACAGCATGTTTTACGGAGTCTGCTCTATCGAACTCTATCGTAAGCCAATCAAAAACGTCGAATGCTAAACCAACAACGTTGCTCCTACAAACACTCTCAATAATCCAAATAGCTCAGTCGTTTTGAAACCCTAAACTGCCAACCCATTTACAACAATAACCTCAAACCCACTTTCGCAAAGTAGGCTTTGCAGAAACCCAGGAAACATGCTAATATCAATGGCAGTGGAGAAGTTGCTGCATCAAAAAGCAATTTACAATTAGCACCTGTTGTTTCTACCATGACATCCACTACTAAAATGGAAAACATTTCTACACTGATGTGTAGCAAATCCTTTGGTCTCCCAAGCCTGGTCCATACTCCAGAGACGTTAAAATAATTGAACGTCCCATTTATAATACGAAGAATGCTACTAGAATTAATTTCGAATGCTTTTTAGAACAAACAATGACAAAACCTGAATCAATGGAATGGTATAATTAACGTCCTGCTTTTTAAGATAAAACCCTCCAACTTGAACACTAACGCATGCCATACAATTTCTAAACATTATGGCGAAGCCAGGCTTCTTCGGATTATGCTAAATTCTGTCGCTGTGGTGGAAGCAGCGTTAATTTCTAGTGCTCGTCTCTAGAATGAACTCGGTATGGTCCGAGTATAACCAGTCGTTCCCTGGAGTCAGCATAAGCGAACAAAGCAGAGTTTAGTTGAGTCTCTGCTAAACACCGCGGGCAGAAAAGTTTTGTCCACGATGTCTTTTAGTCTCATGAGCAAGAGGAATGCAAAGCAATGGCACACAACCAGTAGCAGTGGTGCTATATTCATGAGCCTCTGCTCTTGAATTACTTTCGTGTTACTTTTGTCTCGGGGGTGCCAAGATCAGAAAGATGCGATCAATTCGACTCTGGGATAATTAACCTTGGGCTACAAACAAGGCTGATGGCACTAACGCTACTGAAACGCTAACATACATTTGGGAACAGACCGCCAACCAAGATCCGGTTAGAAGTAGCGATCAAAATTGTCGTCAGACTTAATGCACCAAAACAGCCTGCAAACGAATTAGTAATCTTCTTCAAAATTAGCATGGGAAGCAGGTCTCAAGGATATGAGGACTTTCCTGTGCAATCCTACAGTCACCTTCCAGGCATTGTGCAAACTCGGTTACAGAGGGGTTACTCACGATTCCACCAAACCAAACTCCATGCTACTGGCTGATAATAGCACAAAAAGCTGCTAGCGGCCAACCACCAACGGTCCGTACCAACATCATCCTTACCACCAGTGTCTTGCATCTTTTCTGCTAACCGAAACTATTTTCTGCTTCAACAAGTATGCACAAGGCTTTGCCGAACTTCGGTTGCTCTGGACCACAAACGTTTGGGATCTCCTCTCCATATCCGGGACTTGGATGCTCGCAGGGTTACGGATGCTCACAACAAAATTCAGGGAATGGCTTTGTTCCCACACGATTGTCACAGCAGGGGAGTTGGTGCTATCTTAAACTATCATAACGGGTTAAAAAGCAAACGACTGGATGATCCGAGGACGCAAGTCACCGATTCGCTATTGTTCCCTTTTGCATGTTATACACCATGACAACTGATTCGTGGCAGTCGTATATCGCGCCCCATCATCTAATGCACAGATGGGTTCAAACATAATGTCAGAGAATGTCAAAATTACTTCTTCTAACTTGCAGCCACCTACTTATCTCCGGCGATTTCAATGTGCGGGATTTGGAAATCTCGGCAACCTCATGGAAAAATCCAAGACTGAACTGCAAGAAGCTATTGCAATTATAAAGCTCTACAATCACTTCAGTTAGCCTTTCAGGTAAAGAGCTGAGAACAAACCACCAGTATTTGACCTCGTTCTTATAACGTAGAAACTCAGAATCTATAGGCCATTTATATACACCACGCTAAGGCTAAGCGATCAAGTCACCACACATTATATCCTATTTAATAACTATGAGTGTTAGCTGAATATCCGGAGGAACACACAGAACTAACACCTACTATCACATAGCGCAACGTCTTGAACAACGTAGTTGAGACGACAGATTGGGAGTTCTTGAAAGGTGGCTCACCTGATTCAGTTTGTTTGACAGTTCAGCAATCTAATCACATACGCTTAATAATCAAACAGTGTCTAGTTCACGAGCCCCTCGTCTTTCATCTAAAGTAGAACCAGAAAACGCATGTCCCTAAGAAATGCAGCTTGCTACGATTACGGAGCTTGTCTTAATCCCGAAATCTGCAACAGTTGCGTGACACAACGCAACCACTGTAACATGCTTATGCTTCACGACAAATGGACTCACCAACATTTCGTCTGGAAGTATGCTTGACATCAGAAAGCGCCTATACTGCCATTTAACACGATACCAAAATTGCAGCTCGGTACCACCCAATGAACACACCAGTTTGGGTGACAACTAGTGAAGAAGAGGCAGTCAACGCTTTAAGTGTGCGGTATGCCGCAACCTTCCAAAGAGACGTCCGCCCCCTTTACATACCACCATCCCCAGCCACAAGTTCAACACTTATTCACATCGATTTTACTGCCACAGCTGTGTTGAATAAACTTGTTTCACTACAACTCTTCCGGAATCGAATAAATTCACTAGAGGTTGCTGACGGTAGCAGCCATAACAATTTACTTCTAAACATGCATGGATAAACAAATTGTGCCTACCATGTGGAAACATAGCATAAGCACTCCACATTTTAAAAGCGGTAATCGCTCGGAACCCTCCAACTAACGCCCATGCGTCGCGCTGCCTGTGCTGTCAAAGTTTATGGAGATAATCATTGTTGAAGCTTTAGCAGACCATCTAGAACGCCACAACCTCATAGCACCCTAGCAACACAGTTTCCGCCGGCATAATTCGTGCACTTGCTACTGATTGAACAGAGAAGTTGCACAGAAGCGGTCGATGAAGGAAGTAAGACAGATGCAATTTATCTCGAATTCTAGATAGACTTTGACCAATTGTACCACCGCTTTCGGCTTCACAGGCTCGAAATATAAGCAGTATGGGATCCTGTGCTTGGGTGTATGAAGAAGTTCCTGTGAGATCGACAATTGCAGGTAAAGTTTGTAGTGCCTTGTCCTATCCGATTTATAACGGTCTTGGGGTTCCAAGAGTATCAGTTCTGGGGACCGCGAATGTTTCTTCTGTTCATTAACGGGCTTAAACGTAGGACTGCCTCGGATTTCTTGCTGTTTGATGATGATGTTAAGATGTGGCTGACGATCGCCGGCCCAGCTGATCACAGTACACTACAGCGGGACCTGGACAGAGCGTACAGATGATCACTTTCCAATCTGTTGCAGTCCAATTAGAAGAAGAGGAAGGTTGTTCTCACTCGCAGCTAGCCGAACAAAGCACACAAGCTTGAGGACAATGTTCCGCAAGCAGTCACCTAGGAGCACGACCTTGCGGTAATAGTCAAGGCTAATCTGTGCTGCTAAGAGCAATCTACGAATGCGACAAATACTAAATCCAACAGGTAGGTGTGCTGCAGAATGCATTTAGGCGGTTTGATTCCCCTATCTGTTTGCAGTTACCTAACACTTAGGTGCGGCCTCATGTGGAATACGCTACCAAGGCATGTCACGCCTGGCATAACCAAGGTCTTGCAGAGCTTGAGACACTACAGCGAAGAGCCTCAAAGCACGTCAAATAGTTGTTCAATCACTTTTATCTTTGACTAAGGCCTCTAAAATTATATAACGGCCGTACCAGCGTTAACGTGGCGACTTATTATGACTATCCAGATTCTAAGTGAACCCAACTACAAATACCTTTACCTACTACAACTGAAGCGCAAAACCAATTTATGAGAGGATACCAGTTCAAGTTAGAAAGCCAGCACAGTCGATCAGAATGTCAAAAGAACTTTTACTCACCGTGTTGGCCAGCCATAGAACGAGCATTCAATTTATGTTGTTTCCGCCCCCACATTACCTGTGTTTAAAATATGTATTCAGATTGCCCCAACCCGCCTACATTACTAGATATAAGCTCTGTGCTTCGAAAGAATATATAATACGACGACAGTTGCACAATCGTAATTAACCTACACCGCTGAGGTTTTTCCATTTCTGCTTCCCTCTTTGTTAACACCGTGGTGAGTCCACCAAACCGAGTTTCACTGTATACCTTTGTTTTCTATTCACTACGTTGTACTTCCTAGTTTTGCCATCATAGGCTTCTTTTGATTGTAATGTATCACTGTTCCATTGTTCGTCTCTGAAAAGTTATGCTGCTCCGAAAACCGCGTTACTATCAAAGGATTGGGATATTGTCGCGCTCAAACATTCACGCTGAATGAAATTTGACGCGTCAAACATTGGTCGCTACGACATTTGGTCTTTGGAAACTAAAAACTTCCAGAATCGCTTTACACAAGGCGTGGGTACATGTAGTATTTATAAAGGCATCGAGCATCTACAGCGCTGTTACTTGACCTTCATGAGCCTGAAAACATTTCTTTATCTCTGCGGTTACTTGTCCCATCGCAATGAGGCTGGACCTCACCGTGGTGCGATGGTTTGTGTGCCTCAGCGATCCATTGAGCTATGCTGGGTGGTGCCTTTGCATCTTCAGAGTCATTCATACCAGATTAGTCAATGGTTAGAGGCCAGACAAACTCAGCCTCCTGGTCCTCCAGGTTGGGGGTTGGAATGAGGGTGGCATCTTATTCCTTTAAACGGACTCCTTATAACCCAGCGCCAAACCCGCTGCATTGCGGTAAGGTATTAGAACCAAAGGCTTTGGTTGAGAACCCTAATCGTTCTCCTGTCTAGGCCAGGGCAACCTGACAGTATCTTGCCCACGCAATACTATAAAACTTACTTCAAAGAATTTCTTGATGCACTGGCCACCGCAGAGGATAATCAGCGTTGCCCTATCTGCTGCATCTAGCAGGATGTATAGAGGTTTGGACTCTAATGCTAAGCATTCCCGTTAACTTATTCCCCCTCTTTCGCTTTTCACTCTTACCGTCCCCTTCCAACTTCAATTATATCCCCCAGTTTTCAACCCCCGATTCTTGGCCCTTCCCCAACAGGCTTTGCTGGGCATTTCCCTTCTAATTTTAACTCACATGTGAACGCGGAGCGTCAATCCTCTCCTGTTGACAAGCCCATGTCCAACCAAGCGGTCCAATCCAGTTCATCGGCTTCCATTTGGAGCCCTCGATTCTCCTTTAGATTGGCATGCCACAATGTACGCACACTGCTACAAATCGGTCAACAGGCAGCACTTGTCCGAACATTGGAGTCCTCTCGATCGATATCTGCTGCTTATCAGAGACTCGCTTGCAAGTCTAGAGCACTATGCTCGCTCTGCCATCTTCTTCAGGTGACGCAAACTGATTTTTCTCATTGCGCCTATCCGGTGACGATGCAGCTTCGAGCACCGGCCAAGCTAGTGTTGGCATTGTCCTGAGTCCCCGGGCTGAAGCTGCTCTGGTTGATTGGATTCCAATCAGTAGCCGGATGTGTGCGGTCCGATTGGCTGGCTCGTTTAAAGCTTCGAATTCTCGCGGGACTAATAGATGTCTAATTATCATCGCTGCCTACGCGCTCCCAAACTGTAACGATGATTCGGTAAAGAACGACGTCTACTGCCAACTGACCCAGCTCCTTCGCCACAGAATAATCACGGACGGTGTTGTGCTGGCGGGGGATATGAACGCCCAAGTTGGAAACTTATCCACTGATGAACTGCATCTGGACGGTCAACGCGGTGTAGGCTCCCTTAATGATAACGGTGAGCGGTTACTTCATTTGTGTGAAGATGCTTGCTTATTTCTTGCGAGCACTAATTTCCGACACAGCACCCGCCGAAGGGTGACTTGGCGCCCACCAGCCTCGAACCAGCCTTGGACGCAGAGCGATCACATTGCGATATGTTACCGCTGGAGAGGCTGCATCCAGAATTGTCGCTCAATTTGGAGCACATGTGTGGACACCGATCATGCACTTGTATGAGCTGACATGCGGATGAGTTTTGGCTAAAGCCCACGGCGACGATGTGACCGCATTGACACCAGCCAACTGACAAAGCTAGCTGTTCTGAACGCGTATGGAAGTGCGCTGACATGCGAGTTGAGTAAGCGCTCACAGGAGACAATTGATGGTCACTGGTCACTTGTGCGTCAGATCTTACTAGCAGAAGGCAAATCCTCATGTTGTATGTCTAAAAGCCAACATGGACATTGGGTCTCTTTGCAGTCTCTGTAACTTATCGACGCTCGCCGGCATATCCCGGCTGGAAGTGAGCACAATGAAACTCGCAAAGAGCTCCGGGCAAAACTCCGTGCTAGCCTGAATAGAGACCGCGAATATTAGTGGTCTCATCGTGTGTCAAAGAAGGAAGTGGGCGCTGCCGTTGGCAACCATCGTAAGTTATTCTGTCTGATACGGGAAACGGACAGCAGGAGACCTGGTGTTAGTGAACCAATTTGTGATGAGAATGGAGAGCCTACCCACAGTTTGTCAAAACGTCTGAAGCGTTCGGCTGAGCATTTTGAAAAATAATTTAATCGGCTAAAATTGTTCTATTCTCCGGTCACTGATCGCCCTGCTCCTTGGGCTGTCCCTTTGGATCCACGCTCTCGCTCAGAAGTCGAACGTGTTGAAGTTGAACGAAGCCGCGGGATCAGATGATCTTCCTCCAACTCTTTTCAAATGCAAAGGCCCCGCTTTTGTTGATGCTTTGCATGAATTACTAGTGAATCTGTAGGAGCAGGAGACTGTCCCAACCGCTCCGTTATTGTTCCCATCTTCTAAGGCCGCTCGAGCTCGGAATGCGGCAACCATAGAGGAATCAGTCTGATCTCCATCGCCACCAAATTACTCGCCTCCACAATTCTTCACAGACTGACTGGCGCTCTTGAAAGCCAGGTTCGTGAGGGGCAAGCCGGGTTTCGTCGGGGTCGTGGCTGCCTCGACCACAACTTCACCTTGCGTCCGTTGTTGGAGCACCGTCACACATATTGGCGGTCCACCGTAGTCGTGTTCCTCGACATCAAAGGTGCCTTCGACTCGGTTGATAGATGTGCCCTGTGGAATTGTCTACTCAGGAAAGGTGTACCTGAGAAATATGTAAATAATATCCAAGCATTATTTACGCGTAGCACAGGCAGAGTGAGGGCTTACGGCAAGCTGTCGCCACCCTTCAATATCTCCAGCGGTGTGAGACAAGGATGCTGGCTGTCACCTTTCCTCTTCAACTTCGCTATTGACGAAGTCATGGAGTTTGCATATACAAGACATGACTTGGAAGGTGTGGAGCTGCTCCAAGGAGAACGACTTCTTGACTTGGAGTATACAGACGACATTGCCCTCATCTGTGACAGCTCCCAGACGTGCCAAATCGCGCTGGACAGATTAGCACTGGTTGTCATTCGCTTCGGTCTTTGCTTTGCACCCTCGAATTGCATAGCGTTCCTCCGAGATTGCCACGGTTCGCCTCCTGCGCTGACCCTTGGTGGGGATCATCTAGAATTCGTTCAGTACTTCTACTACCTGGGAAGTTGTATCAGCGCCCTTGGAATCGAAGACGAGATCACGAACCTTATGGCGAAAGATCGAAGTGCTTTTGCTAACCTCCGCCACCTATGGCGGCCGCGCGACATTACTCTCGCCCTGAAGGGTAGAGTGTACAATGCGGCGGTACGTTCGAACTTACTGTACGGTGGCGAAACCTGGCCCCTAAGATCGGAGGATATGAAGAGGCTGGTTACGTTCGACCATCGGTGCCTTCGCAGTTTGGCTCACATCTGGTGGGGACACCGCATTAGTAACGAGCGTGTTCGACGCATTGTTTACGGCCCACGAAAAGGGAGTGAACCGCTCAGCACCGTTATTTCCCGCACCAGGCTCGGATGGCTGGGCACCGTGTTGCGCATGCCAGCCCACCGACTCCCTCGACGTGCGTTGTTTGCTCACCGGGGATTTGGGTAAAAGAAGAGGAGAGATGGTCAAGCGATGACTTGGTCCAGAGGAATGAAGTCCCTCACTTCGCATCTGGCCTCAGTTTTAGCTTCATGGCTCCCTGGTTGTGGTCCAAAAGACGGTGAACACGTTTGGCTGGATACACTTGCTGACATGGCAAGGAGCCGACCTCAGTTGCGTTCCTGTTGTGAGTTTCTTTGTCTTTATCATGCCTTTTAGCCACCTCCTCCATCTAATATCTTATTTCGTGTAGTAAAATGTTATTAAATTTTTTTTGTTTTCGTCCAGTAGCCGGCTGGTAGCATACCGGAACGGTGCCTATCGGTTGCTGGTAGCTCAGCTGGCATGCAGCTGTCGTATTTACTATTCCTTTATGTATTGTAGGTGTGTATGTATTTCCTTTATGTATTGCGGTACAATAGCGGAGGTGTTTTACCACCTCTAGCTGACATGTATAATGATGATGATGATGTTGTTGATGATGATGGTGATGATGATGATGATTGATGATGATGATGCGGTTACTTGTCACCTTCACTTCCAAACATACACTTCTCGGATACAGCAACAATCCTCCGAATGCCGCAACTGGTGATTTTGTCACGATCTACACCGCATTACCTTTCGCAGCAGTGCTGATATACAAACAGAAATCATAGATGGAGACACCGATGTCCCGAAAATATTTTGGTCACTGGATCAAACAACCATCCGCTAGACCGTCTTCCAGGAAGTCGCTACCAAATAATAAAATTTATTTTCAACATCATATCAAATGTGAATCCGATCCTGTTGAGAAAATATCTCATCTAATGAAATAAACTGACACAACCAAAATTTTGTCCGATCTTAAAAATGGGCTACATTAGCACTTTCCACCAGTATTTGTTTAACAGCAGTACAACACAACACTAATATCCACTTTATCATACCCGATCGTAATGCCAAAAATAAACGTGTTCTCTGCGTCCCTATTGATAAAAAAATGCTTACTCATTCGGAATATGCGGAAATCGCTAGCAAGCTTTCGCAATTTGGGCAATTATCAACAATATTGCAAGTGCATAAGTGCACCACTAGGATCGTATATGCACAAGCGATACGACACCAAAGGGAAGAAGTAATTATTCGAGCAAATAAACTCGTTGCTGTTGTTCAACATAAAACGAACCAGAGCTCTTCACCTTTCACGAGACACGTGCGTAGACATGGTATATCATTTAGTGACCTACGTGCAATTTGTGAGGTTTTATCACCCAGTTTGCTGTCCACAAGTAATTTTTATCTGACTCCATACCTGAATGCCCTCAATCCATAACAACAAAAAGTCCAAATAATGCCGATTTTTCTCAATATTTTTAAGTAGCCAATGAGAAACATCGAGCATTTTCTCAGGTTATATTCCGATAGCATCATTTATCCTGATTCAAAATTGGATGGCCATACCTACCATTTTCACTGCTTCGGTACAAACTAGCTATTCTCCTAATCGCTGGAATAGCTGATGCATCTTTATATTCCCTAAGTACAGTCACAAACGAAATGTTGCCAAATACCGACAGACCTATCACTCACTATCGCTATTCTGTTTTATAAATTAGTCAAGAAAACGATGATATAGTTATGCTACGCTCTGCACCAGTTTACCACAACTCAGCATGGTTTCCTTGATAGATATTCTTTCGCGTTTTGGGAGCGACAATACCATAACAACACTTCAGAATCCATAAATCATCGTTATGGCGCAATACATTTATTTTAGACTTAGGAAAGTTATTTGGTAGTGGACCACATCAAATTTTATAGGCAATGTATGAATCCTTTGAAATCCGGAACGCGCTTTGAATTTAGATTTCATCCAACCCTAGCAGTCGGTTTCAAGTTGTCGCTTTAAGTGTACACCACTCTTCTCATGGCCTGGTTACCAGCGGAATCATCCAAAGAACGGTACTCGGCCCTTTGCTTTTGCACCTCTGCAGGAATTCTATTGGATGCCCAACAAAACGGTCAACTTTTTCTATTTGCTGTTGACATAAAGATGGTCTACGCACTATTACGTGATGCAATTCGAAGCAAGAGACTGTTACTTCAAGGTGTTTATTCTCTTGATGAATCGTCTGAGAGGTGGTCATTAAAATAACCGACCGAAAACGTTAACATTATGTCGTGGTTGCTTTATCCTTGGTTGGTCCAATACACTTAAAAACGCAAGTATATCAATATGACAATCAACCTGTGACATTTGAATCCCGTGTTTTTCGAAATTCCGAGTATTTGAACAAGCCCAATACAAATTGTTTAAGACAGATAGTCCGTTGCTAAGAAAACCAAAGAATCCATATAATTTCCCCAACTTTAAAAACTATTACTCATGTTATTCTCGAATACTTCAACTTCATCTATGGCCGCGTCCGGATATTAGACAGGAAAGATATGAAAATCTTATAAAGTTCATTTACCAAACCTTTTTTAACGGTACATTAAAGCTAAATAAAGGTAAACTTGGGAGCATTTTCACATCGAGGTTGTCTGGCTACGACGTCTAAACCAAAGCTGTATGCTCCGTCACAATTTATTACATTAAAATTCTAAGACTTACCTACGTAATTTAGAGATGAAACACATTAACGATAACAAAGTCCACCACGAAATAGTACGCTACCGATGCCATGGGATGGAAATAGAAATATAACTAGATCATTAAATTCTATAACGATTTAACGCGCCCAGCTCCCTTAGACGGATGTCTAGCCAAACAAGAATCCAGACATTAAATGGTGTGAGGTAGAAACGTCGGAGATTTCACGCTTATATTGCAGATGCAAAACTTTTACACCTACGTCAATCACACAAAAACAATGAGGCGAATAAATAACGGACCGACGGCTGTATGAATTAAATGTGATGTAAAGCTTTTGTTTTTAATCTCAGCATCACAGACCTAAAAGTACATCCCTGTTGATAACTGAGTTAGTAAGAAAAGACGGTCATTTACTTCACAACACAGCTGCCATCTCTGAAGCAGTTAGTTGAATGTTTGCTTCCTCCCGTATGCTTGAAGAGAGATCATATCATTGTCCGCCGGGTGAAAACGACTGGCACTGGAGACAAACTTGTCATTTCGCTATGGGACATCCATCATGCTATGAACACAGTCAAACGCTACCACCTAGATGCTATTCTAGGACATTAGAGTGGGTGATTACACAGAGTTGTGTTAAACAGCGCTTTTTACTAGTAAGAAGGTTTGTTTGCGACTGCGGATTCAGTTACATAGGCAGAGACGAGAGAATTTTGAATTCCAGTGAAGGGCACCTGCCCAACTAAGTCCAACGGGAGATCAAGCAACTCGCATCTAGTGCTCCGAGCTCTAGTAAGCCACCAACGCTATCAATAAGCTGGCACATTTGGGTGTCTTATCATCAGCCTAACATTGTATCGAAGTTCCGGATTCTAATTCGCGGTTCCTACAATTTACCGAAGCTGTAGCGATAAACCGAATGAGACTGGCACTGTGTGTGCAAAAACTAATGGTTGTAACTCACCGGCTGCCGTGGTCTTAGGGCTATAGCCACCATTCACCCTGGTGCATGTGACTGGTTAGGTGAAACTTTTGATTATCCTGGTGACACCCTTTGATTACATTGATTAGTTTCCATTGCTGACGAGATGATACGAAATGGGCGCGTCTACCAATGTTCGTTAGCTTTCTGTGTTATCTAAAATATTTTGACCGACTTTTCTTAATGCAATCATGGTGTTTAACCAGTTGTGAGTTTTATAAATTAGTGTAAAGTTGATGGAAGATTTTCAATTCCGGAACATTTATTTCGGGAAGAAACAGATGCCAAAAGTTTCATCGTATTGTCTTTTGGTACTTTATGTTTAACACGTTAAAGGTTTGGCAATCGATGATTACGGATTATCTAAACTAGGCACAGATTTTGGATTTGAGAGAATGCAAAAGCATTCTTATATTGCTATAATTAATGAACTAAAGATCCCAGTGATTTACCAACCAATAAATTAGGCATGAATATCAACCTAATAAAGATACCATTACTTTTTCTTGTGGTCCCATTTTACAGCAACCGGAGTTGGATTGTTTACAAACAGGTTTGGGAGTGAAATTTATTCGGGATGTGCTCTGGTGGGTATGAGTTGAATTATATGGAATTTTTTCTAGCTAAAATATCACCCATATCTAAGGAATAGTTCTGATTGTATTCAGCTTCAAAAACAGGCGGCTGATGCGTGGAAAAGTGGTAGATTCGCTAGTTGTACTTCAAATCCTCCGGTTTTTTTGGTTCAGATTGGCAAATTATCCCGTATCGTATTACAGTGGATTCCAAAGTATTTTACATTTGTCCAGAATATGGACCCTATGTTGAAAAGTATTTTTCGTTAACAAGAAATTAAACGCACGCGGTAAACAATGCGTGAGAGTTACAGGATCAAGCTGGTGGATTAAGCAAACTGCACACAGTAAGCAACTAGCACAGCAATCAAATTGAATTACGTTAAGGTGCATCAGTTTACTTCCGATATATTCTAAGCCAACAGAACGCATACATGCACAAATCAGCATGATAAGGATGTGCGGAAACATCGTCTTATAATTTCCTTTCTCTTTTATTTTTATTGATTTATTGCAGCTTAGATATATGATATTCAAATGTATTACACTGCTGGCCCAGAAAACTTAAATCCGTCTGTCTGCAGTACGGTAAGTTACCTGTGCTTTAAAAGTCTGACGTTGAGGCATATTAAGCCTTTAGTTTCATTAGTTTACTATTGTTGTTATGTTTTCTCTCATTTACTATAACTAATTTTGGCCTACAGCTAATGTGTACTACTTACTTAGTTTGTCAATGCTTAGTAGGTGTCGTTCTTTTCAATGAGTGCCTATTACGTGCCGTTACGTCACAGTTATGTTTTCTCATGGTGCTGAGTACAATGACTCGACATAAAAAGTGTACGGGAAATCGTACTTACCTAAATTAAGAGTTAATTTGTAAGACAAATCTGTGACACATTTGCATATTTCCATGACTTAGTTACTCATAATCTTCCTCTGTAGACAGTTGGCCTCTTTTTCATGGAATTCCTAGTTTCAATTACATAGGGTAACTGATAGCTTTGGCTAAATTTATAACAATTAGGGTAGTCAAATAAAAGCAACCCACTTACCCGGTTGGAAAACGAATTTGTTAAATTTTCATTTGAAGACTAGGCTATAATTAATAAGAGTAAGTGTGCATCTGGTGCGATGACGCTGGATCTGCAACTGTCCGATTAGTTGAACTCGTTCTTAACCAGCTTCATCATGGAAGATCCTTTACTTGCAAACTGGAATATATAGATGAGTCATGGTGAAAATAAATGTTGAAATGAACACGAATGTGTATCAAATGACGACGCATGTCAATTCAAGCGAGATTAGCCTGCGCCGGTTCATTATAATTATTAATAACACTGTCACTACCATCTTGCTGCTTCGTTCTTTGCACGCAATAATTAAATATTGTGCTGTTTACAAAGTATGTAATTCATAAACCACTCTGCGGTATTCTTTGCACAGCTCAGCAACTTGACCTATGATACATCACCAACCAGGATTTTGATCAATCGTTCCAGTAAAACTATGAAAAAGACTGGGAACCAAAGAATGCACCTCGTGCAGTTGTCCATACAAATATTTCCATTTAAAATGTTGCGGTCTGAAAGCGTGCATAAATCAATCCAACTCATTAACCGAAAGATTAATCCAATGTCTGATCATTATGTATTTGCTGCTGGCGTGTTGAAAAGTGATTTCTATCAAGCAGCTGGTGGGTTTTCGGAAGATTTGACATGACTGCTTTAACTGGCTCATTATCGCAACCTGTACATAGAAAGGCCTGTGATTTGTCTGGTCCGACAGAGATACAGTGTACCATTAATCACTTTACAGCTCACACAACTTTGCTTAGTAAACTGTCAGAACGAAATCTTTGTACCTACAAACGCAACACGATAGCCGCGCAGTGTTGCACATGCGTAACATTATGCTTAATGTGATATGTGTGTTAATATATCGGAATTTCTAAAATAACGTCTAGATTGTTCCGATTAACCCAAAGTGATGGACATAATTTACATTAACATGCTGAGTCAAATAAGACGTGGTTGAATTCTGCAGCTGATTCGATGCACATTTTAAATGTGCATGGCCAACGAATGAATTTGTTTTCTATTCAAATGTGGAACATTTCGTTCCCTGAAAACACGTCCCAATATTTATTGCAAGGAAAAACAGGTTGCTATGAATGAAAATCCATCCAGATTAGTTAAACGGTAACAATGTTCAATACATACATTGCTAAGCTTAAACCGACGCCTTTTTCAACTGTTTCCTGAATTTTACAAACGGGTTCTTGTCAGTTTAAAGAAGCATGCCTAAGCCTGTATTAAATTTGTTTTTTATACTTTTGCGGCATTTAGATTATCTGTCTGCGGTTTGATCAATGTTAGTCACTTGCATTCATCTTTTACCATGTCATTATGATCTACAAATCTGTAAAAAATGGTCGGCAATTTTTATTTGCTGACGGCATCAAGGTTGTCTATAAACGTAGGCTTACCGATCTTCACGGAACGAAACCGACAATGCAAGGTGACATTTATCCCTCGAGTCAGGGCCACATGTTGATGGTTAACATATCGGCTAATAAATCACGTATCATTTCATGCAGCTGTCTCATCCCCGAAGGATTTATCGCACTAACATATTAACACATCCCCACATACCTGTCCAGACGTGAGCTCGGAACTGACTAGCCATCTAACTAATCTATCTGATTATGCACAATACGAAGTAGTACATGGCACGACATTCGAGTGTATTCTTTCCAACAACACGAAAACAACATAAGCTTAATTCAAGTGTTTTAAGCTACTCAACAGTTCCATCCTCAAATACTGAAGCATAAATTACGTTAATAACAGGAAGTGACTGAATGACTGTGCTGCACCTCCGAGGTCGTTTAGTAAACATCAGTTTGGTAACAACACAACCATGCACTATCGAAAGCGTTGTAATGAAGTTGAAGTCAAACCAATTTGGATTTGTTGAGTGCAGGACAATTTGCGGCTGCTGATCATTGCGATCCGCCTACACCCAAACTGCAACATAGCTCATCTCGACAGATTTGCAATGTACTTTACACTGAAGACACTAACGGCTAGAACGAAATTTCGGTCTAATTTGCTTTTGGTATAATATTGCTTGCCATAGTGGAAGCAACGGGGGTCTTGGGATCATGTGGAAATATTTAGAAGCACTCTCTTCAGTTCCCTCTATCTAAACATCATAACAATAAATTTATATGAGAAATATCTCTCTATGAGCTGTTCCAGAAAGGTCTAAATACACTCATGTCTTCAGAACTCAGATTTCGCCTTAGGAATCGCATGTCTATATTTCACCTATACGTATCCCTCAGGTGAAAATTAAGCTACTTTTGTACAGACTGAGCTGCGCCCCTACAGTCAGTCCATATCGATATGGAAAATATACCCTTGGTTATCATGACCCGGCAGGAGAAAGGAGCTACCTCACGAGTATAACCCAGCAGTCAGATGCAACTCGGTGGCCGTACAAACCAACATGAGGTTAAGCAGCCTGCACATTGAAACTGAATTAGTGAACCACAATTTTCGTTATCAGTAAAGTCTCATATTAAGTTTCGGTCAAAAGTTCGTATAACCCATTCTTTACATTGGATGTAATGGCGATCCATCAATAGTTTATCTCCACAATTTCTGCCAAAGTAACAAACACACCTAGACCAGAACTGATCCATCACCTTGTATGATCACCCTTGTGCTTTCCAGTAATCATAAAATGTTAGCTAAATAAGGGTAGCGAAAAAATTTCCTGTCACTAAGCTCTCCGAAGGTGTGTGTGTTGATGATTTGTAAACATGTATCGCGGATTCCTTTTATATCTTAAAGCAAAAATGCAAATAAGGAATTTTGTTACACGTGTTTATTCATTAACTCCATTTCACGATATGTTTAACACTAAGACTCAAAATATAGCATGCTAGAATCTAGAGCTAACTTTTTATGGTCAGGCAGTCTGCGTGGTAGAGATCCATAAGATAGCTTAGGTAAATCAGCGTTAAATAAGTCCAAACACATAACTGTGCATCGAGCATTTTAAGGGGAACTCCAAATAAGGAAGAACGTGGAAACAGTGGGACTGCACGGTGAGATGCGCGGTAAGTATTGTTTATATAGCAAGGAGAGGGCGTTCTACACTGGACGGTGTCAGGTATCTTCTGTACACTTCATCGCGTCTGTTTAAATCAAATCTATGTGACCAACTGCGTTTGTTAACTGCTTATACTGTTGCCCTGGGGGACTTGACAAACTGATAGTACCAAACTGTTGCTCGAAATCGGTGTTCTGTAACTGAATGTGCGTGCAATGTAATGCATGACTACTTTGCAAATTGCACGAACTTCAAGCAGAAATGCGTTGAGTGTTCCCCCGAGCTCCTTGTTAACGGTATGGTGTTGCAAGAAGCTGTATTTTTACAATACTTTTGTAGATTGGGAACAAGCTCTGGCCATACGCACTAGGTTCATGCCCATAAAAATTGAGGAATTTTCAAAAATATCTCCTAAGTTTGACGATGTTCTGACGTTGTCTTGCTATTTTTCTTTAACACGATGAAAGTGTTTTGTTGTCTTACAGTATTTTCACTCACAGACAGATTACGCTCTTCTTAAATAACTATAATTCATTGGTCGCGATTGGCCAATATATCTCTTTCCTATTTAACGTAAAGCATCTCATGTTCTTGACTTAAAAGTTTCCCTTACAGTACACATTCCAGACCGTTTTTAAATTGAGTAAAACTAATATTTCACTTACTTGTGATCAAAAAAGATCCATCTGCACTGTTTTAATTCCTAGCTTTGTGTGTGCATGTTTTCTTGCACATTAGTTATAGTATTTTTGCATGATGTTTTATGGAAGAATTTAACGTGCTTGTACTCTTCTTATGTTATTAGTGAATTTTACTTTCTGATGCATTAAATTAATCAAAGTAAATTAAGCAAAGTAACAAACAGTTTGATGGATGATTTATCTTTGCATCCAGAACCTTAAATAACCATTGTCACGCGCCATAAACTGTTCTAGACAATAGGGCGTCTACTTCGTCAAAGCGGTCAAAATTTATTGATTTGCTTAGTATTATCTTCTCAAAGATCAATATTGTCATTTCCCCCCAGCTTCTTAATCTAACAACGAGCAATGACATATCAGATACAGGAGCGTACGTTTCGTATAAAATGCACTTTTTCTACTGATCCTATAGAGCAGTATAAATGTCGTGTTGGTATAAATTACAAAATATGTTTCACATGAGCGTAGGCTGTTTACCTTTACTTTGTTTGATTTATGTTTTCACCTGATAAATGCTAGATAATGTCTAAATTATGCATTTGGGGTCGCACATACTATTTTCAGAGTGACTTTTATTTTCATGGAATTAATATACACGCAGAAAACTAAAATGCGTCCTAAGAATTAAAAAGATAAATTTCAATTGGTGCCTGGCACTATCGCCTCTCCTTGGTGTGTGTGTGTGTAGGTTTGCCCTATACTGTCGCTGATTCATGTAATAACACTGTTTGCCACGGACGTTGAGTGTTCGAAATTATACAGCAACACCGGCAGTCGCGTATGTTCTAGCGTAGAAAACTGACGTAGAGCGGCTGACGAATTGATTGGTTATTATATGTCCGTCTGTCTCGTGCAATCGCGCGGTGTTACCTTACATATCTATCGCCACAACACACAGAGCATTAGCCATTACATCTTTGAGAGGAGAATCACCAGTACAAGTAAGTTAAGTAATACTGAGGAGGTTTCTGTGGGAAAACATGCTTAAGTTTCTTGACGTCCATAATTTCAGCATGATGAACTACTGAAATGGAAGTATCCGTGTATATCTTGGTTTCGCAAGGAATACCGGAATAAAAATTTATGACGTTAGCAAACGGAACTGGTTGATATTCGCAAGAAACTCACTCCCTTTAACGTATTTGAACTAATAATCGGCAGATGTTGGTAATTTAATTGGACCCAACACAATATATCCAAGCGTGGTATAAAAAGACTTACGGATCATTAGGACCACCTTGCCTATTAGAGATATGAATTACTGATTTTAACCAAATGCCACACGTCTCTCTTCCACTTCTGTCGCTGATAGTTATATAGATTAGCCTATTTATGAAATTCGTACCTTCTAGTGTCTACTCTAATTGCTTGCGGAGGACGACTGAACGGTCTGATTGAGTTTACTTCAACGGTACCATCTCCCTTCATCGAATAGGACATAAGTTTCGCCAGCTGGTAGGCGATCGGTTGTCAGCATAATCACGACGTGCTGCAAAGACACTTAGACCGTGCTTTTAAATGCTTAAAGGCAACTAAAATTAATTTTAACGCGAGTAAGTGCATAACTATACATGTGTGCCGAAATCCAACTTACTCATATAAGCTTGCAGCTCACAGGAGCATGGTTTTGGCGTAGTGATTTATGGTGATCTCGGCTGTTTGGCGCAATATTTGAAGGCGTCCAAAACGTTTACCAACCCCTTGGTCTCTTACGGAAGGCTTTCGGGGGGTCGATTATATATCTTCCTCCACAAGCGCAATGCGTGTGTGAGACCCCATATAGAGTACGTGATTCAGGTTTGGAAACACTTGTTAAGATGCGATCCTGTCCCAATGGATACCGCACAGTGAATATCAACCAAAAATGTGAAGGGACTGCTCTGGTTGTCTCATCGCATGCGATGGAAAATTTGGGAACGTACGGCGGAATTTATTCCCGTATAAGAAGCGGTCGCATTTTGGTGTACCAATCTTAAATAACCACGATGACGCTAGCCGACATCTGAACATTGGCTGCAACACACAATGGAGGGGTCATCAACTGAAAATGGCTAGGCAATACAGTTGACTGGACTACTGTCGTAACTATATTTTTATTTGATTTATTCATCACTGGAACCCTGTTAGGACACATTTCTTTTCGCACCAATGCTACCAGTTTTAAAAAACGACTGTACGATGCATTATATCAGCTGCATTATATGTTTTGACTTCTGTCCACTAAGTGACAACAGGACGTGGACAAACATTGTGCAATCCTGCCCCATCGAATTCGGTGCAAAGGAATTTGTATGCGTGTGTACACGGATGCACATGTGTGTTAACAAACATAGCAACCTACAGGGAGTTATATATTTTATAAAACGAATACCGCCCTGAGTCCACATTTGTGAACCATTTTGCTGACCATTATTTCCATGTTTGGAATTTTCTCCCCTAATCATCCGGCAGTATTGTTAAGCTTTGATGTTTTGCCCGTATAAATTCATGGTCCCATCGTTCTATTGTTCCATTCTCTCATCTGGTATTAACCATTAATCGTAACCATTTTATACGTTCTCACAGTCACCCGCCTTCCGTGTTCGCGCAACAAGTTAACTTCGACTTGTTAAATCCTAATTCACCGGCCTAACTGATACTGTGTAAATTCTACTTTGTTGGGGTAACCTTTTCCCCATATATTCATAAGTAGTACATTTTTCTTCATGTTTTATCCACAATGGTTGGACAGATTACTGCCGTTGATCATATTAAGAATCTGAGTTAACTGTCATGTCTAATTTAACTTTTACATAACTTTTCATTAGTTACTGATACCGATGTTCAAAACTCAGACATCCGAACGCTGGTTTTAATGCATCATTTATTACACCGTCCAATGAACGCGGACTGCCTGAACTGACCACGTGGAATTTTATCTGCACCTAATAAAGTAAGACATACGTAACGCTTACGTTTCCATATCTTTCATTATCATTAACGCAGAACCATGGTTTCAATGCAAGTTATTTTGTCCATCGTCCTTCGTTCTCACAACCCAGACCGTGCGTTTAGATGGGTGTCGTCGGCTCGCCTTTAAATAGCAAATTTTACAGTCACACCAGTTGCATATTTCTGACTGGCACTTTGATGGATGAATCTGTCATATGTCCGTTGGCACCATGTTCGCAGGATGCATACGCTTGCGTATATATGTCTAACACTGATTAACTGTCTGCGACATTGCTTAGAATTGCAGTAATAGACTGCCCGGTTAAAAGTTTCCACTTTCAAGGATGCCGGGAAAGCCGGAACGAGAATTTGGTTGTTCTCCAGGTACCCCATTAAAGCCTCAGCTACAATGGGCTCCATAACCTTGGAGATTACAGGAAGGAGTGTTATCGGGCAATAATTTGCTGGATCAGCACGACTGCCACTTTTGTAGATAGGCGTGATGATTCCGTGCTTCCACATTGTGGGGACGGGCATCTCGTTCATACATCGTTGAAAGAAAATTGCTAATGGTCCTGCCAAACTCATGGCAGCAACTTTCAACGCCTTCGGTCGAATGCCGTCCGCACCCGGAGAGCTGAACTTGCGCAGAGACATCAGCCTCTTTAGTACATCTGTTATCAGCTGTTATCGTGTCAGGTAGCGGTTGTCTTTTCAACTCCTCAAATTCGTCGTACATCTACATCGTAATTGCAGACATTTCTTACTGCATCAATGCTGTCAATATAACTTTCTGTTAACCAGATATCAAGGTAGATAGTAGCAACTGCATCTTCCGCCTCAGCATGATTAACTCCATTCGTGTGTGTCACGTTTTGATGGAGGTACTTCCGATGCATTTTGACAACCCGGCTTCATTCTTCCTTGTCTTCCTTTCCCTGGACCTCTTCCGCTGACGAAATGCCGCACTGATTACCTTCACTCCCTTCATTAATGAATATTTAGTGAAAATTTAGCAAATTTTGAAAAAAATTCAATATATTGAAACTATTGACTGTTAACCGATAAACATTCAAACAGTGAGTATAATAATTGCAAAAATGAAAATATTAGGATGAGCTAAATAACTCATTTTTTCTGAAATATAACAACAGAAGCATAAATGTAGAACAATATGAACTGAAAGTATCCAAACCTGGAGGATTCGTGTTTTCAAAATCCCCGTGTCAAAGCGATCAATTTTTTCAAGTAACAGCGCAATATGGCTTTAAACGGCATGTGGACACACGAACATGGCATTTATATGCGAAATTTTTAAGACACAAATCAAGCAAATGACAACTGTTACAACTTTTGTGACTTGCGGTTGTGTTGGTTGCACAAGCAGCTTTCACACTGTCGTATTCCAAAACTGCGAGGTCATCTAGACAGTCGGCGATGCTAGTGTAACAAACGTGAGCTTTACTCACACTAATGTCCAAACAGGATTGTCGGATCGAATATCGGAACGGATGAGGTCATCGACGATGCCACGGGAGGTGTAATCATGCGCAGATGCTTGATCGAATGACAGTGAAGCTGGGGTAAAATGGGCACAATGACAATTTCAGCGTCCGCTGTTCGTTGGCACATGCAATGAATGAAGGTAGAATAAACGCGTGAAGGGTGCACGGTCGGGTCGGTGTAGAGTGAACATACGTATTCGATAATGGAATAACCGAAGCATTTATTTCCCGACGATATTTTCAACAACAAGTTTAGCCTGATAGCACCGCAGGTGGTAGTGCGTAGTGCAGTTTGCATACACATACATATACATAACATAATGAACATCCGGTATAGTTGGGATAGGAAACTCACCAAAGGACATACACATACACATAGACAATCATGAACGCATTGTATGTTGGTCAGCTGCCTTAGTACCACGGCTGAGCCAATGTGACGAACGCGTCCTTTGTATACATATGGTAGGGCCCAGTTGTTTGATGGCCACGGCTTCGCCATATCCTAGAACTCCTTGGTCACATTTGCTCTGCCGTGGAAGTAGGCCAGCTGACAAACGAACAAGTGTGTGAGTGATTGTCTACGTTTGTGTCGGTTTATGTCCTTGGGCGAATTTACTATCCAAATTATACCAGTTATTCATGATTCTAAGTAAATATCACTGGTGTGAAGCGAGGCTGTGACTTAGCTCCTACCCTGTTTAATATATATCTGCATTCAATAATGTCTTGTGTTTTGATGTCGCTTGTGCTTACGTTGTTCTTGTGGAGCACCGTATTGATGGCGGGTTGCTGAACATCCGTCGTTTCTGTGCGAGAACTCTAGTCTATGTGACAACTATCTGTATGTTGCTGTTTGCTGACGATTGTGCGTTGTTTGCACACAGCGGGGATGAGATGTAGCAAATGACTAGTGTTCTGGCTTCGACAGCGGACAAATTCGGGCTTATCACCAACACAAGCAAATCCGTCTGTTTCTTACAGCTTTCACCCAAGGTGCAATCTTCAATATTGCCGCAAAGCAGCAGCTACATAGTGAGCTGCATATCCCGTCTGGAACGTTGTCGGCTTTCGGGAAGCTAGAATATCGAGTGTGGAAGACCCATCAACTTACCGTTGCCACGCTGCTGATGGTGTATAAATTCATGGTGCCGTACGTTCTTTTATACCGCAGTGAAACGTAGACGATGTATCGGCGAGATGTGAGATATCTCGAGCGGTTCCATCAGCACTGTTTGCAACGAATACTGCCCATCGGATGGAGCCACAGGGTTTCAGACAATGAAGTGTTGCGTCGAAGTGAAATCTATGCTTTTACTGCATACGTTTGCTGAGCCACCAGAGGTGGCTGGGTCATGTGAGCTGTATTTATTCGACCCGGATACCGAAACAACTATTATATGGTCAGCTAAGTATTGGAAAGCAGCATGAGGAGCAAATAAAGTTACTTTACCAAGACATGATCAAAGTGAGCCTCTCGCGTTCTAATCTTGATTTCAGGTCATGGGAGTCGAAGGCGGTTGATTGGCGTGCTTGGCGCGATCTGATCACGAAGGAAGTTTCCAAAGTGAGGGAGAAAGACTTCGTATTTACAGAGAAGAAGCGGCACATGCGGAAGCGGTAAGCAACCATAAGTTGTACTCCATCTACATCGAGTGCATGGTGCTTTAGCACATGCGGTCGCGAGTGTCTGAGTCAGGTAGGCCTAGTGAGCTATGGGCGAGGCCACTCGTGACGACTACCGAAGCGACGACTGGCCCTGCAGAGAAGGTAGACAGAATCGACGCAGCGTTTGTAGGTACGCTACATTCCATTTACTAACCGCGTGCATGTATGCTAATTCTCTTTATTTCAGGTGGTGGGTTTTCAATTTTGTCCTAATGCTTTTCTTTCTCATATTAATCTCTACCTGTACTATCTTCCATAAATTTGCACATGTCGCTTAAGCTAATTGTAATTAATTTCAATAAAATGTTCTAGTTGGTGGTACTTGCTTGAAATCTATTTGCTGACCTAATGGACTTATCGCGGATTCTTTGTAATCCATGTATTTTATACTCTCATATATTGAACAGTTGTGCTGCCGTATCTGCATGTATTATTAGATTACTTTTAATTTATCTTATTATTTTAAGTGAATGGCAGTTGTTTAATATCCCTGGAGTGGCTGCGCTTTATGTGCAAGTTAACAATATGCCTACCGGTCTATTATCCACTACGTTGTCCATAGTGTGTCTAGGAGACAGTTGGTCGTTGCTGGAGGGGAAGGGGTATACGGTCCTGGTGGCCCTGTTAAGATCAAGGATTAGTTTCAGGCACTCAGTGTGGAGCGGACTACGGTCCAGCCCTCTCCTTGTGTGCGCTTGATTCCCAAATACAGCATGTTTGTGTTTGCCTGTGAAGGAGTGTGGGCCGGCTACGTTGATGAAACCTGGCTCCCACCCACATGCTTCCCTGTCTTATTCCTTCGGCTTTTCACTGGATATGGGTTGTGTGGATGGAGCTGTGGGTGATACAGAGCAAGCCACCCATGGTCCTTCTGTAGGCGCAGGCATCCTGTGGTTGTCCACAGTGCCAGGTAAATCCGGAACCGGATGCCGCCAAACTTGTACATATTTGTACACGCAATCTGCAGTACGCACTTGATAACATGCAAACATTTGTACGGATATACGTCGTGTGTTTCTATCATGCTAGCGTTCTTGTTGAGAATTTAATAAACGTTTGGGGAAGGTTACTTTGGTGTAAGTGACCAGAATCGGAAAAAGGGAACAATGGTAGATTACGGCTAAAATCGGATGCTTAGCAAGTCCGGTAGTATGGCCAAAATGAGAACCACTACATGATGTATAGGAAACAGCGATAAAAGGAAAAATCATTTTGGTGGGCAGATCACTGTTTTCACACAGATACATGTAGAAAGAGCCAACCAAATTTGTGCAGCTTCATTCTGGTTGTGCAACGTCCGCCCGATTGTATCATATGTCGAGACACAGTGTGCATACCTCATAGCGCAGGGGGTTTGGGCAATTTCAAGCTTCTTTGGAACACGCTTAAAGTTGGGGCCAAAAACATAATTTCGTAGGGCAGTTTAAGGCTGACACACACGAAGGTCGTTCTATCGACATGATTAGCAACTGTATTACGTGGCCAACTGGTGTTTTGCCTCAGTTGTAGTAGGTGACGACAGACGTTGCTGGAGTTCCTTATAATCTTGTAAGGCATATCAAGCTAGTCAAGTTGGGGCCCGTACGGCTACTGCACAATTTTAGATCCCTCATTGTGAATTGGTAAGTAAGGTTGAACAACCCTTTGCGGTGATTCTTGGCTTGTCGCTGTGGAGTTTCGAGCGTTGCAAAGTCTTGCTTGTGTCAGGACTGCTAGGCGTGAATTGCGTAGTTCACATGACGCTGCACATAGGTTTTAAGTAACCGCGAACAGGCAGAGAGATCAAACAGCCCGAATGTCCGCCGCAGAGTATCAATCTGTTGATTCCCGATAGTGACACCGTAACACAATGCTCTGAGCAGCCCAGCTCAGCCTGAACTATTACCCAAAGGTCGCGCTCCTAGTTGACTGTTTGCAGCACACGGTCTCCATGCTGGTATGCTTCGATCAACAAGCTGCGAATGTGAACAAACTTCCAGTTCCCCTAATTGAACTTGAGCCAATTGTGGAGTGACTACTTCTCCAGATCTTGCTGAAATGCATCATGATCAGCTGGTTCGGCGAATGTCAGCCACATGTAAACGTCATCATCGAACAGCAGGAAATCCGAAATAATCAAACGTGTAAGCTCCTAAATGAACACGAGAAACAGACGCGGCTCCAGAACTGTTCCTTGTGAAAATCCAATATAAATCTGTCAGACCGCACTTCGAACTCTGACCTGCAATTACCTATCCTACAGGAAATTTCTGATACACTCAAGAACAAGATCACACACTGGTTAGCTTACCAGCCAGTGGAGCAGAATGCAGTGGTCAAGCAGGTTGGTAGTACGTGAACGGTGTCGGCGGAAACTTTATTACTTGCGTGCTATGAGATTTTGGAGTTCTAGATGGACTACTGATGACTCAGCAATGATTACCTTTATCAACTTTATTTGCACAGATAGAAGGACCCCTAAGCGACAGTTAGCGAGTTCCGAGTAATTACCGCTTTTGAAAATCAGACTGATTGGGCAATATTTCCACATGTCGACACAATTTGCTTATTCAAGCACTTTTGGAATTAAAGCCTTATTGCTGCTACTTTAAGCGCACTTGCGTGAATACAATCGGTTCTAGGAGACCTGTGGGTACGTAGTGAGGGCAGCTTTTTAAACATCTGTGACAGTCACATTGAAGTTTTGTGTGGTGATGTTGGGGTTAGTGATGTCGGTATGTAACATGGTCGGGCGTCTCTTTGGAAGGTTGGGTCATACTGCATTCGTAGGGTGTTGGCTGCCACTTCGGCACTCGCTACCACTGTGACTGTCGTATTAATAGGTGGGATACCGAGCTTTGCACTCCGGATGGTGTTAAATACTTATATAGGAGCCTTTGGTTGTCAGCAAATTTACAGTCTGAATGTTGTTGGGGAGTCCATTTGTCTTCACGGACAAGCATGTTACAATGGTTGTGCTAGGTTACATAATCGCTCCGGTTTTCCGGAAATGGACGAGGTCTGTTATAGTGCCAAGCTGCATTCCTTATTGACATGCGTTTGCGAGTGTACTACTGATGAAAGCCGATTGGTGGCGCTAACCATCTTTCTTTCCGAGGCAGTTGCGGTTAGATTGCTGAAGCGTCCATCAAACTGATTTCAGACGCTCTCAGGTGAGCCACATTTCAAGAATTTTTAATTTGCCCCTTTAACAAGGTCGATAAAGAGGTTTCAATATGTAAAAGTGCAGGTTAGTTATGCTTTTTACGTCGGATATTCAGTGTAACACATGAATAAAAGTATGGTATAAAGTATAGTGACGTAATCGGTTGGCCATTGTGTGGTGTCTATAACTGGCCTCTCGATTCTGAGTTCTTAATTTATAAGGAAGAGTGCAAGTACCGATGGTTTGTTATCAATTGGTAGGTGAGTTAATGTGATTGTGTAGCGAGATACTTGCGATAATGTCATGCCGTTCAGTCTCATATGTTTCGCTGGGATGCCTAGATTTGCAAGTCGCGCACGTTAAAATCAACAGGGATAAGAACGTAGTTGTAAGTTGGGAATAAGCACTCCGTCAATGAGGATATTGGATAGGAATCCTTTTCTGTAGTGGAGGATGAAAAGTGATATACGACTGCCACGAAGCAGTTGCAGTTGGGTGTTATACGCAAACGGCATCTTAGCAAATTGATGACTCGATTCCCCGGATCATCTGGGGGTTCGCATTGTAAGTCGTTACGATAGTTTGAGAGAGTACAAATTTTCCTGCTGCGACGATTGAGACGGAACAAGTACATTCTCTTATTCTGGATGTAAGCATTGGTAACCCCTGCGAGCGACCAAGCACGATTATAGGGATGAAATTCCAAGCTTTCTTTGCTTGGCACAACTGAAACTTGGTGATTATACCTCGAAGGCCTTGGGCAATTGTGTACATGCAGGAATTTTTTCCGGTTCTCAGCAATGTTCTAAGGCACTTGTGACAATGATAAGAGATTGTATGAACAGTTGTATGGTCGGCAGCTAGCGGATCTTTGCGGTATTATCGGCCAGCCGCATGGAGTTGGGTTCACTGGCATTGTGATTAGCTATGGTAACCCAGTGATTATCTCAGTGTGCATAATTCATGGGGAGTGGCTTCAAGATTGCATAGGAGGTTCTGCACCTCTTTCAGACTAGCTTCCGGTTTAAATTTCGGATAAGCTCACTAATAGGTTTGTTTGCTGGGGTTGTGCTGTGAGTCGAAGAGAGTTTCGCTCGCCGCTTTAAACCGGAGCTCGGTTGCCAATTTGTTCCGAAATGGATGCCAGTGTTCCAGGGGAGATAGCGCGGTCTGCCTAGTTTGCAACACAATCTTAATGACCTATCAGCCACAATCTTTGGATGTTTCTGGACTTGGCACTCTCGAGAGAGATGTAGCAGCGACGTCATTCAAGAGCAGAGTCTCACAAATCTATCGCTACTGCTCCTGGTAATGTGCCTTTGATTCGCATTCATCGTGCTCGTCAGACTGGGGTCGCCTACAAAAATGATTATAAATGCAGCGTTTAGTTTGAACCCTTTTAAGCTTTGCCTCGTTCGTTTACGCTCGCTCCGTGCAACATTTGGAAAGATGGGGACCAGACCGATTTCGTTCTGAAAACGAGCAGCCGAAAGCAACGCTACTTCCACCTCATCGACAGAGTTTAGCACAACCCGAAGAAGCGTTGCTTCGCTGTTATGCTTGAACTTCTGCTCGCTTGTGATCCTCCTTGAGTTAAAGGGTTAAATCAAAATACTGAAGACGTTAATTATGTCATTCCATTTGTTCGGATCACCCACATTTCCTTTCAAAGAATTCGATGTTGACTCAGGAGCCTTGGTACATGTTTAGATAGGGCATCCAGTTATTTCTGAGTGTCTTTTATGGGAGTGTGGAATGTAGTTGGAAGACCCAGCGATTTGCTGTGCATCCTTTCAGCGTCGCTATTCACATTAGTTTGTGGTTATAGAAACAGCATCGTCGGTTTTTAGAGTGCACCTTGATGCGGCAACGTTTCAGCTGCCATTGATACTAGCATGTCTCCTGGGTTTGGCGAAGTCCGATGGGAGGAAGTGGATTTGCGAGAAATTGCCTTAAATGGGCTGGGAGTGAAGTGTTTGGAAACGCTTGGGCGATTTGGATTATTGGCAGTGTTTGCAGTGTTGGCTTGCAGTGAAGTTCGGTGGACGGGTCCGTGTCAGATATTCTAGTATGCTTGTTCCTACTGAAGCTAGTTTGCTGCCTATTAGCTACTCAACTACGTCTGTAAGTCCTTCATACTGCAGGAACAATGCCATTAAGATTTTAATTAGCGGGGCTTTGTTACACTTCGCAAATAAGCAAAATGGATCAGTCCTGCTGCTGATCTGCCTGCATCCGCTTGGTTTGATTTTTCCGCATTTCGAATAGGTTTGGCAGTTTCCACAGAAAATTCCTATTTTTATCATCTTATTGCAGATTCCACAGGCGTCTTTAGTCACCATTGCTGGGTTATTTGAACTTATCAGGGCACGTGAACATGTGATAGTTAGTCCTACAAAGGACCCTAGAATGATTGCTCTGGCGTCAAGGACAACCCGCCGGACAGTTTTGGCTCCATTATCTTACTCTTGCGGCCGCGCGTTGACAATGGAATTCAGCAGTGCACGCACAAGTACACGAAGGCGCTGCGTGTACTGATGGGGTCGTAGTACACAATGAGGCACACGGAACGTTGGCAAAGTACCCTAAATGCCTCGGGCGTGATGTTTAGTAGGCGAATAACGCGAAATGTCTCGTTACAGTGTTAAGCTGCTGCAAGGTCGTTTGAGAGTCCTTAGCTTCTTCTACCGAATGCCACCAAAATTACTCTCGGACAGCTTGGGTGTGTTGAGCTTTCACAAGCAGAACACGACGATTAATGTGCCGAAACTGAGAACGATAGTAACAATATGATCCACACATGTTAGGTCCAAGAGATGGAAAGCACTGAGTTGTGCTCATCGAAATGGTGCGAACGAGCGCACGCACAAGAATATGTCAAGAACTGGAGTGACCACAGCAAGTGAAACGAGAGCGGAGATGAAGTGCGGCCGTACGGCAGTCCGCCTTGACCGGACAAGTATGGGGATCGCTGGAAGAACATTTGCACATGTGTGCCAAATGGCGCGATGGTGTTGTTTTCTCCAAACAAATATCGTTAAAATATTCAACCCACAGCATATCTGGAAATTTTGCCCATTATATTTGGTATCTAAAAATTGACCGTACTGAAAATTGTCCGCCCTCTGTTATTTACTGCCCTCGCCCTCACCTGATGCGCCTCTGGAAGACCAACTTACGGTTCTGGATATAGGCGTGATGCAGCGTGAACATTTCCTAACTGGGCAAATGAAATGGCGGTAATGTTTCAGATGTTGCGATTTAAGCTTCCGGAAGGATTATCCATTTGCTAACCTGGAATAATAGCACCATCCTTATGTCTGAAAAATTGGTTCCCACTCACCTATTAATATGACTTTCACAGACCGTTCTCGTTTAGGTACACATTTAGAAGCTTCTTGTATCTCGTTCAACCTCGATTGGCAGATTTCGCTGCAGATGTCGCAAGCTGGTTTATTGGAAGAATCCGAAGATAGTTTCACTGCTGTCAGAACAACTGGATTTTGATATTCTCTTCACTGTTAGAGCTTTGTTAAGCACCAGCCACTTTGAGTCATTTAGAAGAAGTTCCAGAGCCATTTCACTTGGCTAAGTATGACAATTTCCCCAATCTACGCTATTATCCGCTTTGAAAGGAATTCTGTTTTGTTGTTAAGGACAAATGACTTTCAACGATTAAGTTTGGCACTTAAAACGCTACAAATCTATTTTCATCTTTTAGCATATTGTATTTTCTCCGCTGACATTACGCAGATGCACATAAATGCAATATATAGCATTCCAGAGTGTTTAATCCATGATTTGTCTACAAATCGACTGGATAATGTTTAATCCTTCTGCTCTAAACAATGTTTACCTCAAATAATAAATACTCATTAGTTCCATCCCAGCCTTGATTTTTTATTATAACAACGAAAACATGTACTTTGATTAAAAATGCTAATGCCGAGCCTTCCACGATGACAACGGCAAGTCACAAAGAGAGGAGCAACTAACAAAATCAGACAAGTTAAACAGTTTTAACCTGCAATCTACCGAGTTGCACATATTTTATTTTGTGATTGCCAATTATGGAAAATATCTTGGTAATTGGTAATTCCCAATCAAATTGTGATTGAATATTTCTAACATGTGACATTGATTTATTAGCTTTTTCTGACTTGTCTCGTTCCATTGATAATAAGATGTATTTAGCTGTAGCCGGGCTGTTTTGATGTGGCTCAGTGTGGTTTTACGAGACAAAAAGAAAAGGAAAACCTTACCTTTCTAATACATGTAGTTTCACAATGCGTAAGGGTATAAAAATGATTTTTGGTTAGTTCCTTGTGCAGATCTCGAAATAATCTGTTGTGCCGACTATAGAATACGAAATTATAAGTGCCCATGTGAGAAGCAGGCGGGGCCAAGACCTAAACCGCACCCTTTGAAAGATGGTCTATGACGTATTTTGATTGTGTGTGCAAAAGCTAAACGAATAGGGAATTGCATTCTCTTAAATTAAAATGGCGTATAAGTATTAGTCATCAGAATGCGAGGAATGAGGACATATTTAGCTATGAAATATTTGGTCAAAGTTAGTGCTTCTACGACGTTAATGAATAATACTGTTACTGCAGGCCGCGTGTCATCTTAGGCGTGAACAGGGCATTTTTCACTTGCTTGTTGATAACGCGTAGTCCCTAGGGGTTGTTTGGTCCCGGTGTGAATTACACGAAATATTGCAACCCGCCATCCGAATTGGGTAGGAAAGATACTTGATTATCGAGTAGATGTATATGGCGGTAGGCCAAGATTTTAGATCATGTAAACAGCAGTTCTATAGACAAGGGGTTTAGAGGAACATTGAACTTGCTCGTTTGCATCCCTAAGCATTTCTTTCACCAGATAAACCCATATTTTTAAACCTTTAGTTCAAGCTCTATACTTTTAGTTAGTTACTCGTAAGTTTATCTGTTCCAAAGACAAGATTTCCTTTATAATTGATTCCCGATTTATAGTTGTTGTATCCTACCCGTAAATTAATCAACGGTGATTGTTGATGTGAATAACATAAGGAAAGAAATGATTAGCCAATGTGTGAATTATAAATCATGTATTCGATCATTCATGACCTCGGAAAATGTAATCGACACGCAGTTCATCAACTTTCTCAAGCTTTGCCTCTCATTCCAATCACTTGGGTTTCAAGGAATCGACTATTTGGTGCAAATTACGAAGTTAACAATGTCAGTCAGCCTGGCTGTTTAATCGTATTAGGCTGAGTTGAACCTAATCAGATTGCAGTTATTGACACATGATGTCACATGCAAGACCACACGCGTTTGTTCGAAAACAGTCATCGGACGAGCAAAACATGCAACACACGTAGTTATTCCGCACGCAATTTTCCCATGCTCTCTGTTTCAGAGTATGTTAACCACTCACCACAGTGGCTTCACCCAGTAGACGAAACAGCGCTGAAGTGAAAAACCATAGATGTAAATGAACTGAAAATTTGGAGGTATTTTAAATTCTGTTCTTTCAATTCATTCATGGTAAGAAAATGTCGCCACCATATTACTTATATACCTAAAAGAAAGCATTTTTCATAATTTTTGATTACCAATTTTAAATTTACCAAAGCATTACTCCTAAAAATGCCAATTTAATAATGCGTAAAAAATGGGAATGTAATATCATGGACCAATCGAGCAACGATGCCATGGACTAAATCTTTAGGATTTGTATTCATTGAAAACGGAAAAGGTTTCTTAACAATGTTTTTTTTAAATTAATTGACATCGACGTCGAGTTTTGTCCAGAGACAATATATCAGGGAGCATGCATTATATCTCGCATGCATATTCAGAGTTGAAAGAAGTAAAGGGTTTCAGTGACATTGGAAGTTAAAGTAACCAAATACCTGTCGCTGTAACCATGCAATACTGAGATATATATGGAATATAAATTAACAATCATGTAGGGCGAAAAAGGCAACGGCCGATTTAAAGGGCTTCATCACTTCGTGCATCTGGTGATTTATCACTTATCCATGATCACAATGTAGGTGATTCGATGGCTTCCTTTGGATACAGTGCGACACGAACTAGGTAGATTACAAAATAGTTACCGATGGATTTTATGGAGAATATACGTATTCTTATTCATTGTCCGGAAAACAATTAAAAAAGTTCAGAAGTCTAAATAGCATTTGATTCTGTAAGCACCTTAAAAAATTTGTTAACTCCATGTCATGCATGTATATTTTAATTTGTAAGTTTCTGTCAGGCTATCCCGAGTTATTTAACTGTAATCCGCCCTTAAGTATGGAAAAGCAGTTTGACTTTTATCCAGGATTCACACTTCGTCGTTAATTCATTAATTATGTAAAATTAATTTATGCTACCGCCTAGCATATTTATTAGGCGGCTGGTAACATTTGTTCTAAAAGCCTTGGAACTTACAGCCGCAAAGTTGTTGGAGTCTCTAGGGTTAATCTTTAAAGGTTACCGTGATGAATGTGAATTCCGGACTGTTTATAAAGACAACGGTCATGCAAACCTTGCAAATAATGCTCAGTAACACTGAAGCGGCTGCTTTTGCAGTACATAGACGAGGTCGTCTCTGAGATTTTCTCCTGTATTACATGTAAACGTGCAACGTATTGTTACCGAAACAGCGCAGATTGCGTCACGATTTATCATGCATCTTCTACCTGACATGTGCACAAGGTAGTATGACGGAATCTACCGATGGTGGGCCTTGAAATGTTGGCTCTTCATGGACATCCCTACAGGTTTTGATCAGCAGGATTATAAATAAAATAAATAAATAAATAAATTGGACATTCCTTGAGTTTGACATAAAGCAGTTTCCTAGAACGTACAGAGCAAATACTGGTGCAACTTCTCCATGACATTTTATTAATAACTTTTTAGAGATAAGCATGAGCGTACTTTTAAATTAGTTAACATAGAGTAATCAGAATCGTTCTGCTATTTTTTCCTGACATTAAATCATGAATATTCACAACCATGTGGTAGATATTTGGGCTCAGAAAAAGGAATGTATTGGAAGGAGCTGTTGTTCGAAATGTTGTGTGTGTATATTTTGGAAATTTATTTACGCACCATGGATACCGTTTTCAAATACGTTATCTTGGGACTGTGATGTCCCGAACATCTTAATCCCGTTTTGAACGGTTGAATGCTTACTAATCGCAAGTTCAAAATTGTAAAGTGTATAGAATGTTCTGATATCACTTGAAAATTTGTTCCAAATCTTTGAGTATTGCGTTGCAAGAAACGTTCTCTGATTCTCGTAGTAAATTTTGGAATCTTGAACTTTACCTCTATGTTACGTTTTGGATATCTGCTGTGTAAAGATATGTGAACACCGTTTCCATGACTGCGAATTTATGATCCTGTAAAGAAAAGATAGATTCAGCTTCATTATCCCAACCAAACTGGGTCAAATCCAAGTTTAGCACATCGCTGTTTGCATGCCAACTTTCAGGAATATTTACATAGACTTTTCGTGAAGCTCTCTGAATCCTGTCAAGAGAGCGTTGGTCAGACTACTGCAGATTAGACTGTAGCATTAAATAGTATTCCATACACTGCAATACATATTTTTTTTAAAACGATATGCGCGATTCCGTGAGGTACAAACGATGGCATATGTAACATATGGTCTTTATGCTTTTCGAAACTTGAAAGTCACAGCGTGCAGAAAAGTTAGACATGATTAATGTCGCACGCCCAAGTCGCAAAATGCCCTGCATTGCGAGATATATGCGCTTTGTAGTAGTAAACTGTCTGTCTAGAATGAATCCTTAATATAAAGCAGAAAAAGAAGATGATCTAGAATACCCCCTTGAGTCACTTCACTAGAGATTGCTTTGGGTTTAGAGAAGTGATCGCCTATGCGCATCACTTGCTGTCTATCAATTAGGTATGAAGACAGCCAAGAGAACAGCGGTTCTCCGATACCTATAGCCTTCAATTTGTTTAGTAAACTTCTGTAATGCCCTCTATCAAATGCTTTTTGCATATCCAAGAACAGGATTACGACAAGGTTCCCGTTGTCAATAGCAGCCAGTCTGGATGTAGAGCGAGCCACTTGTTTGCAAACCGTAGGGCAACAACTGAAAGAACAATTACAGTTGGCAGTCGAACGGAAAGCTAAAACGCCGGAATGAAGAAGCAGGCTGCGCTTCACAGAAAGATGTCGAAATTGCCCATCTGCGAATACGGAAACTACAACGATCGCTGGATCAGGAACCTTTCTAAACGACCATTCAGTGAGACAGAGCAACAGTTACCCACCAAGGAGTAAACTACAGTATTAAATACGCAGCAACCACGGAGTTGTAGCGAAATCCGAAAAACTCTGCTGCCAGTCGGACTTGGAAAGGTGATACAGGAGCAAATCCCACACAATCGTCCCAGCCATGACACACGGCAAGCGATACAATGCACTATCCCGACAAGGCGAAGAAGCTGTGAAAGCCCTGAGATCCGACGAGTCCATTGCTGTGTTTCCTGCAGACAAAGGATGTATGACACTTATAATAGATGAGGCAAATTATATTGAGAAAGCAAAACGACTTCTGAAGGATACAAACACATACAGGCACATTAATGACGATCCGACATCGTAGCTAACAAACCAAATAAACAGAACATTGCATGAACTATAACAATGGAAAGAAATTACAGAAATTAAAAGGAATAAAACGAAAGCCAGTGACTCGAACATCGCCTAATTCTACTTTCTTCCAAAAGTACACACAGCGGGTGCTCCGTTGTGGCCAATTGTTTTACTGCCAGGTAAACCCACCTACATCCTGGCGAAGGAATTGTGAAGGCGCCTCAAATGTCTACTCAACAGTTCGCAGCACTCGTTAAACAAAGCCAAACAATTTCTAGAGAAGCTCAAGAACCTGCATTTTGATCATGACGAAACGATGGTCTCCTTTGACGTCACGGCTTTATTTATATCTGTAAATTTGCAACTGGCAAAAGAAGCCACCATAGAACGCCTGAACAACAGATTTTTGAAAATTGGGAATATGACGACTGCAAGCATTTGAAAGCTTCTTAACTATGCCTCACAACTTACTTCCCGTTCAACAGTGAGATCTACGAGCAAGTGAAGGGGGCACAGATGGATCACCAGTAAAAAGTCTGATCGCTATCGTCATGCAAACGTTGGAAGAAAATCTACTACCAGCTATTAATCCGAAGAGCTGGATACGCTATGTCGACGATACATTTTTAATACTGTAACTAGTGAAGTAGTAACCGCACACCACCTGCTCAAGGATGCAATGGATAGGATTCAGTTTATAATGGAGTTAGAGGCAGAACAATGCTCCCATTATTGGACGTGTTGGTGACCAGAAGAAAGGATGTTGCATATCAAACATCCCTTCACAGGAAAGGGACACATCCGGACCAAAGTTTAAACTTCTATAGTAAACATCCAGAGTGCCACCAAATAACTTGCGTGCGCACGATATTTCGCATGATCGAAACACACTGCATTACAATAGAAGCTAAACGGGAATAAGTGAAACAACTATTCACTTCGTTCGAGCGCTATGGATACCTACGCAGCTTCGTTCGCAGACGTCTAAACCACAAACCTATGAACACCGACCAAATACAATGCTAGTTAGAGGGTCATTTTGCCGTATATGAAGAACATATCTGAAACGACTGCCAGATTGCTCAAACAACACAGTATCGTGGTAGCTCATAAGCCCACCGCTTCTTTGCGATTAATACTGTCAAACTCAAAAGATATTAGGAATCCACAAGAATGAGCAAACCTCGTGCATAAGATAACTAGCAAATAATTGTGAAATGAAATATGTGGGGAAGACAGGAAGGAAATTTTCCACAAGAATACAAGGACATCAGAGGGCTTGTAAAATACATCATGCATCGTCGCTTGTCTCAGCGCAAGTGGATGAGAAAGGACATAGCTTCAATTGGAACAAAACGCTGATTTTAACTCAAACAACAACACAGTAAGGAGGAGAATTCCTAGAAGCATGTTACTCCTCTAATAGTTCGATCAACATGCGCATCGACATCGACCCCGTGTACCATCAACTCCGAAAGAAAAATCTCCGGCAATGGCAAGACATGCTTCAGCCGCGGAAGCAAATGGGCAGAGATCACGTAGCGCAAGTCGAGATTTCTACCTTCGAAAGTAACCTGCCCGTGGATTAAAGACTGACGATTTAATAGGCAGCATTATGCACTGCCTATTACCGCACTGAATATGCAACCTCGCATGGTGGTGAAACGTATGCGATCCCTTTACCAATCTCGGAAAAACGATCAACAGGTGAGGCTTTGTGTTGTTAAAAATCAGTCCAGCATTTTGCGCAGGATCGACCTTACATGAAGCCGTGGCGCAAATTGCTGAGAATGTTAGCTTGGTTCAAGAATATAAATAGTTTATCTTTCAAGATCATTTCCACAACTATAAATACTATGGGTGTGTGATTGATGGAACAAAATATTTCAATCTTTTGGGCGGTGCAATTTTTATGCTGCGGGATAATGACGGAAGCTTTTCATTGAATAGTGTATACTCCATTGTTAAAAGAGAGGGTAATGTGGTTTGGCAAAAGCAGAAGGAAGTTACTACCACTGCATTTTATTAAACAAGAAGGGATCCTATAAGGGCCCGCGCATGTTGAAGAGTATAAGCGAGCGACTTGACCAGTGATTTTCGCTTTAGTGAATTCCACTGTGCATGGATCCTCACTGTTGTACGGCATGATAAGTGTCGGTGTGTCTGATGATTCATTGCGCATTTATTCGGCAAAATAGGCACTGAAATCTTCGCACACATCACTTGTTGCGTCGTAGTGCGTTTCATCAGGTGTTGTGATAAAATTGCAATTATCGCTGGAACGCGAACCCCTGGCGCGGAATAGTTTGGCTGACTCAGCTGAATTGCGAGAGCCGTTCAGAGCCTTATACTCTGCTATAGCATGAGAGTTTTGTTAGTTTGGTGCCTCTAATCTTCGAAGAGTTTGATTGCCATCATAATAACGCAAAGTCAGCAGTCAAATTGAATTTCTGCTGAATCTTGTGAAAATTTTATGCGGCCTTCAACGCCTTGCGATCGGATGTATGTTTAGTTTGGCAATCACCTTGAAGTGGTATTGCTGATTCGATGCAGAAGTCACTGACACTATAAAAGAGGTCCGTCTCATGTTAAGGATATGAAGAGGGAAATAATTTATCTCAATTCATCAAGCGAACCAGGTTCTTGAAAGGTCCCTGTTGACAGAAATGAACAGAGGAAAATGCATTGTGTTCTGTATGTCGGCTATGCGTAGCCTTAGGCGACACTTTATCACGCGATGACCGCTCCCCGGAAAATCATCCAGAACGTTAAAACTGGTTGCAGGTATGCCCAAAAAATGATATTCAGAGCATTTCACCACTTATAGGTTGAATGACGTGTTGCTGCCTAAAAATCATTTAGATCCAGGAGAAATTATTTTGGTATTTCAGGGGAGCAGAGCATATGGACCACGAAATCGAAGAAAAATTAACATCAAATATAATAATCTTATGTAAAAATAGTAGGATATTTGTGCATCCAAATGAAAGCGTCCAAGGTGCAAGGTTATTTGAACGCTGTATGGTTCGTTCCATATCCGTTCCGTAAAAAGCTGCTAATAATTAACTAACATCATAAGACAGAGTGACTATAAAAATGGTCCAAAATCGGTTATCGAAAGACGATATGCCAGCAAATATTTCAACTAAATAAAAAACATAAAATAGAAGATGCGGATAAATCCTCAGAAAACTGTTTTTAAAATATGGTTCACTAAGTGCCAGACGTATTAAAATGGCACCAAGACTCAGTTACAATCCGCATAATCGGATGATAAAAGGTCGATGAGCTTTAATTTAACGAAACGTGGCTCGCTTATGGTGAACACCGGTTATTTACGGTTGTTGTCCACAATATCCCATAGCCATCCAATGTTTCGCGAAATTCGCAACATGCTACCGCGTGCACAGACATGAATCTCCGTCTTACCTTAGTGGTGAGGACGTATAGCATTCTTGTAAGACAAGTGATTTAGTGCAGAGCTCAGCTGATAAAAAGCGTAACATCTAAAGAAGCACCGATTTGAAGCTGTTTTGATAATCCAGTGAGATGCGTACAGACAGCCACAACGTGTTTCCGGCATTCGTTAGCTGTTAGCTAACTTCACGCTGAGTGCTGTAGCTCATGGCAAACCGCAGGCTTTGGAGCGATCGATGGTTAAAAGTGTGTGTCTCGCTGGCTACGCAGCGAAGTCGGCCTAGGCAGCCAAAACGGCAGCGTGACTGTAAGCACATGATGGCGGCTCAGCTGATGACGAGGTTGAGCATTGCAACTCTCGTAAATGTTATTGAGTCACAGGTAATGGAGTACGAGCAGACAATGCAGTTGGGATCACAAAACGTGCCGGTTTTTTAGCGCGCGCTGAGTATTCCGCTGCACGGTGAATGCGGTTTAAACGCCGCATAAAATGCGCTGAACGCAGCAATGCGTCCCATCTCCGCCCGGTACGTGCTTAAACTAGTGAAGAAGTTTGCGCAAACTGGGAGTGTGTGTGACATGAAGGGTACCTGACCGCCTCGAATCACCACAGACGACTGTTCAGTTTGCGCTGTAGTCAGAGAAGTGTGAAAAAATCCCGAGCACAGCATTCTTCAGATCGCAGTGCACTGTGACACGACCCGATATGTGGTACACCGAATATTACAGGAGCGAACATTTGGAAGCTTTCGTGCAATTCAAGTGCAGGTTTTGCACCCCTGCGATCCGGTGAAGCGGCATGAATTTTGCCGCTAATATCTGGATCACGGGGATTTTCGTCCTGTTATCTTTATAAATGAGGCATAGTTTCATCTGCATGGATTAATGAAACATTACGCTTTGGCTACCAGCAACCTACAAAAATTTACCGCATCACGTAAGCACAACATTAAGAAACTGATGGTATTGACAGGATTAATATGCCAGAAAACCTTGGGCCCATATTTCTTTTCTGGGAATGTGACTGGTAGGTTGTTGTTTTGAAGTACCTTTGAAGTACCTTTTGAAGAACCTTATTTAGCATCGTCGTACTTGGAAATGCTGCAGAGATTTGTGTTTCCCCATTTGGAGTCCAAAGGGGCATGCCGTACAATTCGGTGGCAGCAGGATGGTGCAGATACACATTTTGCTAAAACGTTGCGTGCTTACCTAACCGACAGATTTGGTCATCATTAGATCGGACGCGGTGGACCAGTGATGTGTCCTGCTCGCTCACCAGATGTGAACCCCCTGTATTTCTTCTATGGGGATATCTGAAGCAGCCAGTGTTTAAAACAAGGCCGAGCACATTATACTAATTAAAAGAAAATATTGTGAACGGATGTCGCGCGATCACCACGGATACATTGAAGAAAGTGCTCGCCAATTGCATCTAAAGGTTTGTGCACTGCAAGCAGAACTCCGGCGGACATTTTGAACATATCCTGCCCTGGCAAAAATGATCGTTCTAATATATTTCTGTTAATACACTTATCCTCCTTCTCAAAGGTGTCAACGACTAAACTGGTCCGCTGACGTATGGTGCTAATGATGCTTCCGGTCGGATAGAATGCTTAATGTCCAGGCTGTCGTTAAGCACATAAACATCGTAGGCACGGAAACATTTGATGGCTATTTATTGCGGAATCACTTAGTCACTATTAGCTGAGGTTCGCCCAGTCTTAATGAAAAGCCGACTGGGTTGTTGACTCAGTTTCAGGCTATTGCCTGTGAAGTTGGTGGTCGGGATAAGTGGCAGTAGGTGGAAACATGTGTACGTGGGGTCGTTCTGTATCTGGCGGACTAATGTGAGATCTCCACGTGGCCACCTGTAACGTCTACTGAACAATCAATGTGTATTTAGTCCCCACTAGTGCGGAAGGTTGCAACATCCCTTGAGATATTTTGTTGCTCCATCATGGTGGGTTTCGAGCGCTTCAAGGTCATTGGTTTAGCCAAGTGTGCTAAGCCTGGATTGGGTATTCGACGTGTTAACGCACGTAGGCATGGAGCGTTATAGAGAAGCTGAATGAATAAAAACATCGAATGCCATCCGCAAGCTAACAACCTGCAGATTACCACTGTTGAAATGGAATTCCGACCGTCTGGAATAAGCGCAGTCATCGTGCATGAGAACAGTGAGGTCAAGTTCCTGGGGGATTGTCTGCAAGGAATATGCCCCAATTTTCTAGAGATAGGCTTGTTTTGGGCTTATGTCGACAATGTGTCGCGTGACCATATCTAATGGCGGTGACTTCCTCACCGGTCAACGTCAGGTCCCATCTAGGTCGCACATGGAGGATCTTGTAGTTTTCAATTCTCTTGATCACCGACCAACGGCTAACGTCATTGGGAAAAGTAAACTTTTTGAAGTGATAGCTCTCGCAAGTTTGTCGCACTGCACTAGATTAGCGTAGAGCAGAGATGTTCGGACATTAACCTAGAACTGCTGTTCAAAGAGAAAATTACTAACACATGCTAATATTTCATCGCCATTGTTTTTCAAGTAGACTATCATTAAGTTAGCAATAATAGCTTCCATGACTGGAAAAGGCAGAGAGAAGTTTTACCGGACGGTAATTGGTAGGATCAGACGGACTTCCTGAAAGAATCCGGCAAGTGGCTGGGCTAGGTAAATGTATGCTGCGTGTAATACTTTGGTGTGAAAGTTATCCACACCAGGAAAGCTGTGTGTATGCAAGGACGGTAGTTTTCTCAGAAACATTATGCCATACATTTGATGCTGGATAACACTGATGGTGTGGGAACAGAAGCAAGTGTAAGGTTTGAGGCTAGTACCTTGTGGAAAGTAAGCCACTACTGGGCACTAAGACGTTGCCCGCCATTTTGTTTGTGTGTGTATACCCACCAATCGTACTGAGTGGTGGGATTCCACATTGTAATTTTCGAAGTGCATTCACTTGTCGGTAAAAAGGCTATGGTTAGAAAGGAATTGTTCTGCTAGCTTTATTCGGTGTTTTAATTTTTTTCACGAAACAACTGTACATCCAACTTGCTCAGAGCCATGTACACTGTCTCAATCTCCGCGTCAGGATTGTTTACTTGAAGGCGCCATGTGTTCTCGCAAGGCCATAAATCATCATGTTGGGTTTCTCATGAATAATGTTGCCTTCATTACATGTTGGAAGGTTTATGCTCCGATGTTTCGGTGACTGTAATGTGCTTTTCAACCATTTCTCCCAGACTATGTCTAGGGTGCACTCAGTCATGTATGTTGAACTGACATATTAAAAGCAAACAACAAACCGTTATCTTCATAGACTTATTAGTTTTGTATTCTTCGATACCACGGATTCCCGGAAGCAGGGCCCTATAAATTCAATGTATTTCCACTTAACTTTTTCTGTCTGCATAAGGAGCAAAATTATTCCAACTGCCATTGAAGTAAAGTAGTAGTGGACTAAATGCGTAGTCTTAGAAACATGCCAGTTAAGATTTCACTCCTTATCTCTAAACCGCTACCAGACCCAGTGGCATTTACCAAAACCTGGCTCTCATCTGATTTAACAGAATATAGGGTTCATCATGTGGGATATCAGATGTTTCAATGTGATTAGTTATATACTTAGTATTTTTATATCATTTATTTTTTTTAAATTTATTTCTCTTACCCAAAATGATTTTCGGCGAATAATATCTTGCATCTCCAATTTACCTATCGTCAGCAAATCATGAGCAAATGTTACAACTATAATACAACTGGCTGCCGTTATCTAGGAGGAAAATTCGCGAAAATTCTAAACTCAACGGCATGTATCAAGCTCATAAAGACTAAGAACCTAAGGGACTGGCAAGGGTTTTCCCTCCAGTTTGCTACATCTCAATGTACTGAATCAACCCCACAGGATTATCTGTCACACCATTATTGCATACGCTACTGCCATTTCAGCAGACTTTTCGCGGTAATCTTCCTGTATATCAACTTCATTTGTCGAGGGCACACCTTGTATACACTCATTTGACAATTTGTTTTTAGCGCTATCCAATGATTTACGTACCACCAGAATCCGACAAGAAGTTTAATACTTGCAACTTGTTTGACATCCATCATTCTCACACTTGCTATACTTGCATGAATTCTGCCACGCTCACCGATGCTCAACTATGCAAGCAGCCTAAGTATGGCGTAAGGAATAGTCAAACTCCACAAATCAACAACATAAATGTCGTGTGTCGACATCCGACAGCTTTGTTACCAATAATCATATTATGCGTAGAAGCCTGAAAACGGATATCGTGCGCCTTTCAAAACGCACTCGGTACGTTTAGCGTCGGTAAACAAAGCCATTTTCGTCACCCAGCGACAAAGCAAAACAAGCGGTACACGATCCACGCAGCCCAAGATAGTAAATGCGGTTGGAAGTCGTACTCTAAGGATATCCGAATTAGAATAACATGTTACTGCATTGAGGATTGCTATCGTAAGTGCGCAAACGTAAGTGTATCGAAAGTAAAATAGTGCTACTTCACACTTAACTGCAGTTGTTTCTGCACAGTGTGTATGATGAACCCCCTGTTAAAGTGTATCGTCTTACTGGCACAGAAAGTTGACCGCTGAGGGCGCTTATGAAGCATTCAACTGCTGAGATGGCAGGCACACCAGAACCTGATACAGTAAAACTCAGATACCACTGCCTAAACCTGTACTCAACCATGTAACGGAGTAGCTAAATTTGCCGTTTAGTTAGCAGAGTATAGCAAGGAACCCGAACCACAAGCATTAACGAACAGGCGGGCAAACAGTGTTTGTCAAACTCCGTGACTTAATATTGTACAGTTTTCTTTCTCCCGGGGGTTTGTCTGTGGTACATGGTACACTATTGCATTAGGGTCAACCTATCACTATCGAAAGTCCAAGTACGCAAGCACGCCTACGACGCGTCCAAAGAACATTAGGAATGATACCAATACCAGTGTGCCACCGAGAAGGCCGCCTACCACACCGCCAGAGAAAGAAGCACGCTATAATCCAGAAAGCGAGAGCGCAGTAATGTCTGAACATAATGTTCTCTGACTTACCCGATTCATAGGCTAACTGTTAAAGACAAAGTAATGAAAATCTAAAACACCGGAAATCCGTATGCCAGTCAGTGAAAATCCAGGTCATACAAGCAACTTTGCTGGGATTTTCTGTTACCAATCAAATTTGATTATAACAAAGAAAGACTACTTCATGTGAGTATTAAGCTAGGTAAAAAAGCGGTGATCTCCCACTCGCCAAGTCATCATCTCTGTTATTTGACGTGTGAGGTTGGTAACAAACTATCCGTCATTCTTTTGATAATTGAAGTGCTCGCTGATCCATTACATTAACTTTCCCAATATTACAGTCAGTGCTTCTAAACACGTGTCAAGTCATTTTTCATTGTTTACTTCCGGGTGTTCCTTGGGATGGGCGTCTGCAAAGGAAGCAATAACCAGGCGAATATCCCCTGCTAAGAAGAAGTAAAATCAATCATAGTATATGGTTTATCCTTGTTCAACCTTCCGACAATTCGCAGGACCCAGTCATGAATTAGAGGCGTGGCGCCACATCTACTGATTCCTCTCTCTTCAAGACGTAATTAACAACTCAACCTCCAGTTTACGAATATCACTCAACTGCAAAGGATGTGATCCGAGGCGGCTACAACCCCTACGATTCTGTAAAACATTAGTTAAAAATGTGCGCTGCATTTGTTACTAGATACTCAAATCTACGTTCAAAATTATGTCTAAAATCTGTCAAAGCCAGGCTTACATTGTCTGGAGGAGCACAAAACCAGCGAGCTTTTACCCCCAAGTAAGGTGTCGGCGTTCCTGAGCAGGAGAGCTGAGCAACTTTAAAACCGTCGACGAAATGAACAGCAGGCTCGTTACCGCAAATTACCTTTGAAAGATTTGTTAATGGGCACCCTCTGCAACAGCTCGAAACCATCCTGAGAATTAAGCAATATGTACATCAAGAAAACCATTGTCAGCCGGCCACACATTGGTCAGCGTATCTTTGCGGGTAACGCTTGTGTGATCAGTCACGCTTATGGCATCGTAATATCACAATCACTTGTACAAAACTTCCGAGATCCTCTCAGCAAATTGGCCGACCATTGAACTTCAAGTTTCATTACCTTGAGACCGTACTATAACCCGAATATTGCTCGCACATTTTGGACGGAATCTGTAGATGCTGGTATAGTTCATACCGCAAACCGAGTTTTGTCAAAAGCATTCGAAAGAACGGATCGTAGCAGTTTACTTCCTAGGCTTCAAAAATATGAAATCAGTGATCCCGTTCTAGACTAAATAGGCGACGTTCTCATTTAACTTCAATTGAAAATGCATGTTCCTAGCACCATATTCGAAATAATCGAAGTCTATTGAGGAGCATCGCAAGGCTGGGTGCACAGACCATGCCATTCCTTGGTCTTCACAGATCATGTAGCGAGGGTAATATCTTCCACTCTCATACTTTTACCGGGTACCTAAAGATATGGTGTCCTGTCACCACAGTTCGAGATAACGCTGTCATACAAATTGGTCTGGATAAATTGCACACATGTACCATCGTAAAAATGCGGAATTCAGCGCCACCACGTGGAAAATCCTAGGCATACGCCAGCAGCGCATTCAAAATTACCGGCTAGGGTCACAGCTTATTCAGGGAACTTCTTATTAATGCGATCTCGAACGGATCGTGCAATAAGATCTTGTTCCTTCAAAGCATGTAAAATAAATATCAATGAAGGCAAGACAGCAATTCTGTCCAATGTGTAGGGCGTACGCAAATTCCAATATCTCCATCTTTCCAAAAATGCTTGGCGCGTACTTGAGCTCGCAAGCGGAAGCAGTTTTTTAAGCCGGGCACACTGCAGAATCTCCAATTTATCGCGCGCAATAGCGCACAATGTAAGGCGACAAAGATCTTCAGAGATGCTTTCGCCTTCCCTATTTACAGATGTAAAATATATAAAAGCGTACAGTGGATGATCTCAGCCAATGCGGATGGTGACATTGATGCAGAACAAACATAGGGTAGTGACATATTCCTCTTTAAATGCAGGCAGGAATACTCACAGCTGTACAACACTAAACCTGCTAATGAGTCATGTACATCGAGATATTTTATGACCACTGTTTTATTAGCTTGCAATTTTTAACCTAAACATCCTACGGGACTTGTCAACTATTGGTATTTAAACCCATTATACAACATTATTTCAAATCTTTAGTATCCCGGCTTATAGACTAGGTGTCTGGCATTATCTCTATTTTGCACTTAAAAATGACCTGACAAATTATCGTCCGTTATTTCTACGCCGTTGCTTTCCAGTTTATGAGGACTAGCATCGCTGATGTACTTATGCATACCATTAAAATCGCAACATTAAATTAGCAGAGCAACTTGGATTATAACAAAAGCGCTCATTCACAACGTACCTGCTAATTGCAGCAATAGCCGGACTGAAACTATTGATGTTGGTTCACAAGTCCATGTCTAATACCCAGAATTTGCAAAAGCGTTTGATTCCATTGACTACCCTATACTTCTTCTTAAAATTCAACCCTAGGGCTTTCGTGACCCACTGTTGCGCTGAATATATAATTTCCTTCAAGAACGTCGGTTGGATTTGGACGTACAAGAATCCATGGCTCACTCAAATGAGGCGGAGTGCCGCGTACCACATCTCTCGGTGCTGAAGCCTCGGCTATTTTTAATTTTCATAACTAATCTGACTAGAGTAATGACTTCCGAGTTGTTATTCTTGGCTGATGATATCAAATTATAGAAATCGGTTAGCAAAGTCATCGAACAGGGAATCCTCCTGCGTGACCTAAACTCCAATTCAAACCGGACAGTTATGAATACGTCCTCTTTCAACTTGCAAAATATCAAGCAATCCAATTGCGGCAAAGGAATCCGTACTTGTATAGGTTTGGTTCACATTTACTGCAGAAAAATTCAAAAGAAAGCGAAGTTAGTAAGTTTATGTAAAGTAACTTTAACTGCCCAAAGCAGCCAGAGGCAGCTGCAAAGAGAGAAAACAAGCAAAACGGTTGGCTGCAGAGTAAATTGGGAAGATTTAACCCATCCATCCATTCCCTTTTACAAACAATTCATTTGTTGCCACTTAAAATAAAAAATAAATTTACACACGCTGTGAAGAGTTGCTTTACAAGCCGCGTTGTATAGTTGCTGGGATATAAATATAATAATGATGATAAGGATAGTCAAATAGTTAATAATCTAAATAAAGAAAAGTAAGGACTTAGCGTTTGCTTCGCTGCAGTCCTGCAATCCGCTTAGATTCACAGCACCCCCAGTTAACAACGAATAATTCCATGGTAAACTCCAGATGTAGGATAGAGACATAGTGTTAAGTAACAAAAGGTAAGTGAATGAGTGTATCTTCCAACCGTCCTTTAAATACTGTTAATGTTGGTGCAGAGACGACCGATTCCGGGAGAGCATTCTACGGGTGACAAACACAAATGGAAAAGAAATTTCTGCGGCACTCCAGACGACTGTATTGTTCTGTGAGTTTTAATGAGTGGCCCCCCAGGTTTGTATTGCTGCTGAGTTAGAGTAAAGGGCAGCACACATGATGTGGGTCTTGCAGAATCAAGTATGCCATAATCAGGTCGCCTCGTAGTCTGCGATAGCTTCCACTGAACAATCCCAGTCGTTGCAGCCTCTCCTGGTAGGAAAGACTGCGCATTCCAATTACGTTCTTATATGCATGGCTTTGTGGCTACTCCAGTGCGTTAACGTCGTGTTTCAGCCATGGATGCCAGGCGTGAATTGCATATTCGACATGGGGGCGAACATACGCACTGAGCATTTGTCGAAATATGGAGCTGTTTATTTGTCCAAACGCCCGCCTCAACAGCCCGACGTGTTGGTTCCCGGTCTTCGACGTCTTTTCGGATTGCCTGGAGCAACCCAAGTCATCTTGAACCAGGACACCCAAGTCACCTTCGAGAGTTGATTAATGCAGTATATTCGTTCCGAGTCTGTATGAGTAGCTGCTCTGATGTCGGATAGATAGAACCTTGCATTTACTGAAGTTGAAATGCAATAGGTTTTGGGTTGACCACTGATGCACTGTATCTAAGTCGTTTTGAAACCCATGTTGATCGGCGTTCGCCAGGATCCTGCGCAGATCTTGATATCGTCGGCAAAAATTAGGAAGTTTGAAGCGATTCCTTGTGCAAGGTCATTAATAAACGCCAAAAACAAACGTGACCTAGAACTGAGCCTTGCGGCACACCACACGCAATTTACATGGAGTCCGATAAAGAGCTCCGAACTCTGACCACTAATTGCTGTTGAAGTAGAAAGTTGGCGATCCAGCTTAAAAGAGGGTCTCCGATCCCGTAATGCTGCAGCTTGGATAGTAGTATCCAATGGTCTAGACGATCGAAAGCCTTGGAAAAATCCGGGTAGATCACGTCAGCACCTTCTCCAGCGTCGGCTGCTTCGGTCCAACTACTGCGTGCAATTACTAAATTAGTTGTACATGACCGTTGTCGACAGAAACCGTGCTGTTCGGGAGTGATGAGATTGCTGTTTTCCAGATAGCACGCCAGTGCACCGGCAACTATAGATTCCATGACGTTGGAGAGTATAGGAAGAAGGGTTACTGGGCGGAAGTTAGAGGGATCAGTTCTGCTTCCATATTTTGAATCGGAGTTATTTTTCCAAGCTCCAACATGGTAGAAACTTGGTTCTGTTTAGAGCTGCGCTGGAAAAACTGAGCTAAAGTTCTTGCCAGTTGGCTTGCTGCTGCTCCCAATGTCAACTTCCAGCGAGCTGTGTTTGCGTAGATGAGTGAACTTTCGTAATAGAACCACTGCGGTGAAAATGATGTGGGTTAGTTCAGGCGAGCAGAAGACAACACTTGGTGGATCGCTTAGTGACAATACTGTTTGAAACGCGGGGCGTATTGCATCTGCAGCGCGTTTGCTGCTCCTACTGCCGTTCTTGTTCGGCCATCAGCCGTCTTGAGTGGAGGAATACCTTGCCTCAAATTTCGTAGGACATTAACGTGCATGTACAGCAGTTTGCGGTTAGCACTGAAGGTATTTTTGCCATGTTTTGCTAATAGGCGGTTTTGTCTTCTCTTAACAGTTGAGTGCAATGGTTGGGTTGGGCAACTTGTTTGTCCCAAGTTTCTGGTGCGGGAGCTTTTCTGTACACTTGCCATGCAGCGTTGCGTACTGTCACCCGTTTTCAACTTCTGCTCCTAACGAAAGAAACTGATTTGCACTTATTGCAAGCTTTTATCACCAAAGCCTATGCAATCAGCTGACTGAATGTGTTGACGAACTCGAGCCAGGCGACTTCCGGGGGTACTTCTTCGAGTAAAGACCATGTTGTGGCGCTGACTAGCTGGGCAAGTCGGTCGTACCTTGTGATGGTTCGCAAAGTCTCAGTTTATCATTCAGCTATTCTGCATAGCAGACGAAGTTAAAACTGATGACTGCGTGATCACTGTGACCTAACGGGCAGTCTAAAACCAACGCATCAGTCATATGCTCCTCGTTGGTAAGCACAAGATCCAGCACAGATGGCCTGTTACCAGTTCTGAACTGAGTGGGCAAAGTGATGTGATTGTAAAGAGGAACAGTATTTACTAGATCTTGTAAATCGGTTCTGAATTGTTGTCTGACCGTGGCAGTGGCTTCTAAACAATGTACGTTGAAATCACCCATGATAAGAAGGTGAGTGTACTTTTGTTGTAAACTGCATCTTAAAACAGCCGCTAGGTGGTAGTCGGTTTCGGGTGTTGAGTTAGGGGCGCGGTACACCAGAACAATAAGGCAAGCGTCCCTGCCTTTTAACTGCAACCGACAACAAAGAGAATTGGGGAACTGCGAGTCTGAATCCTCCACGGCTTCACAATGTAAGTCATTTCGGTAATGCAGTATTACACCTCCTCCTTTTGTGAGCCTGTCGTTCCGGATCAGCGACATGCCGGGTAGCGAAACTTCAGCGTCCGTCATTCCCGTGTGCAACCATGTCTCGGTGATACCAATGACATCATACGAGCCGGAAGCTTGGCAATCTTTCAGTTCAGCCAGTTTGTTAGAAAGGCCCTGAGCATTTGTATACAAGTAGGCCAGTTTCTCGTTTTCAAGGACCCCGCAGAGAGGTGAAGCTGTCAAGTGTGGGAGAATGCCAACCGATGGGAGGTCGGCAGTTACTCGCTTTTTTCGATGGATCAATGATACCTCGTTTGCAACTTGATTCCGCCAAGGTGCGTCCTAATCTTCGTTTAGACCTACTTCAGAGTCATTTAAACCAGCAGTCAAGTTATGCTTTTGTACATTCGTCGGTAAGCTTGCTGCTTCAGTTGCTTTAATATTTGATCTGTGCAAACTGTTTGCGACCTTTAACTGATTTTCGGAAAGGAGACGTTTCTGATTTCTTCGCCATTGATCCAGAACATCCTTTGCTTGTTGCTCTGACTAAACCACAAGTTTTAGGATTCTAGGGCCGCGTCCTCTATAAATTGTTGAGAGAGGTATCCTGGTGAGCGATGGTGCCACAACATTATCCAAAGAAAGTGTTTCACGAATGAACCGCCACTGTTGTACCTGGTGCTTTCCGGTCTCTTGAACATCGTTATAAGAATGTTCTGGCACGCCATGAATGAAGGTTGTGTTTAGGCGGTCTTTGCTTGCTGTGACCCTCTTCAGTGTTTTTTTTGGTTGTCGTGTGCTCTAAGGGACATCAGGATAGACACGTATCCCACAGAATCCGCGTTTTAGCGCGCTTGCGGAGAGCAAAACGGTTTTCTACGTCGGTGGAGGATTCTAGAGTTACTCGAATAAGTCTGGGTTCGCCATAGTGTGGCGAGTTCGGATGACGAGTAATTCGTAACAAGTTTATGGGCTTTGCTTTGATACTCATCTGCGTACACAATGAGTTCCGTTGGTCTTGGTCGTCTGATAAGTTATCCGGCAATGTGACAGCGGTAGATTCAGGGACGTTTGAGCATACAACAGTCCGGGCACTTTTGTTGGGTCCGTTTTTCCTCGATCTACAAGGTATAGTACTCGTTTGTTCTGATCTGCTGACGAGTGTTGATTGTTTGCTTTTTTTTCTCTTTATTCGCGTTAACGGTGTTTACAATGGAAGAGGACGCAAAGGCGGCCTCTCGGTGCACCCCTGCAGCAATCTCTGCATATGTAACCGATGTTCTGGGAGGCTTAGTCTCGACAAGAGCTATTTGAGCTACAGATACCAAGGATTGGTGTTTGGCTGCTTCACTCTTTTTACTGCTAGATGTCAGGTCTAGTGGAATTTGCTTAAACAGGCATTTTGAATAGTGCATGATTTTCGTTGCCGTGAGTAATGTTTGATTCTTGTAGGTACAGTCTGTTTTCGCGCGGCGTTCTACCAATGTTGGAGAAGACAACGATGGAGAGGTGGCTGATTACGGTTCAGGGAAGCGGATTGTTCAGCATTCCGTTGATTAGAAGCCGCTACTCTTCTGTGGTGCATATTCGCTTCCATTGAAGTAATCTTGTTGATTATCCTCTGCTCTGCTTCTGCGGTTAACCGGTCGCATTTCCCAGCTAGGATAAGTAAGCACTTAGCGAGGAGGATAGTGGAACATGCGATACAGAACCAAAATGCATTTTGTGAACTACTTCGCTCCTGTAACTGTTGTTGGGACACATTTGCACATTTCGTATTGTACCATTCCAAACAGTGCTAACAAGCCAGACCGATTTTTACCACTCGATGACATTCTCCTAACCCGCAAATGCCTTTCTCTTGGAGTCTCTTTGGTTTCACCTTTCTGTCATTCAATTTGGTGTCGCTACCTGACCCAGTGGGTTGGTTAGCGTTCTGTACTTACAGCTTTGAGAGCGGCGCTCATCGGTCAGGCGAGCGTGGTGGTTGCAAGTTCAAATGAGTGGTCGGCGTGGTCGCGCGGTCCGTGTGATGGGTTTTGCAGCCGCACTGGCTGACAAGGTCATAAGGAATGGCGAGCGACTGAAACCTGAAGAGAGCGCTGAACACAGATTGACAGATCACAGAATCTTTCACAGCTGTGTTAATAAACACTGGATGGAAATAAGCTTGGGCTTTTCGGCCTGCCTCGAGAATTTTGTATAGAATGGTGTCACACAGAATGGCAATCGGCTCAATATGATTGAATTAAACGCTTGCGCTTAATCACAGATGCCAATGAAAACGCTTGGTGATTGCACAGCCTCTAATCGTAGAAGATATTTCCACGTATGATGAATCAGTGTGCAGGGCTTGTGAATCCGGTTCGAATGAGCGTACAGTGACAACGCTGCGAGAAGATGGAGAGAAAATAGAGGGAAATAATTTAATGAATCAGGAGCACGCACGTCAAAATAATTACCGAACTTGACTCATCCTTTTAAGTATATCCACTTTTCATCTTTAACATGCTTACTTCGGCCGACCCTCTCTGTTAGTATTCCAAGGATAATAATACGGCTTAAGCTCCATGAGTTGCAATTTTAATCGCGTGTCAATAGTCTCTTGCTTTCTGACTACTGAGACTGTACTGATGGAGGATCGGCGGACGCAACCGTCAGTCCACATTAACTCGAGAACGTCTTTGGTTCTTCCACTTTTCCTCAGTAGAATTGTTTCCTTCCAAACCCTGTATTTTCCTTTCCGCGCTGTCTGTTTTCATTCCTTAGTCCGTTGACGTAAACTTTCTGGTGTCCGTCTGCCACTGCCTTCTTGCAATCCTACCAATTTAGGACTGAGGCAACGTGTCGCTGTCACTCCTTCTGAGCGATATCATTTTTCCATATACAGCAACTCTCGTGCGTCTCCCTCTGTTGTCTCACTGATTGTTGATCTGCGTTTAAGACATCATAAACTTTCCTTGTCCCTTCTTCTTCATTCCTACTTTGGAACACTCTTCCATTCTCTAGTGATCTGTGGTCTGCACGCTTCTCGTTGTATTTCGTCACATATATGAAACACATGTATATGATGTATTTAAATAACAACTACATTGTATAGGGACACAATAGTTCAATCACTGTTGCAACTGCTCATTTGCTCGACTGCTTCCGGATGCATCTCTTTCATCTGTCTGTGTGGCTGTCTTTGTTCGTTGCCATTTTCCCGAGATTCTCACAGATGAAGCCTTAAGCACCCGTGGAATCATTAATCGTGGCGACACTGTTACAATACGAGTCATAAAGTCCCTTTACCTGGATATTAGTGGAACATTATCCGTCGTTGTTACAGCTTACTGACTGGAGAAGTTATTCGTTATCTTGCAATAGTACAAGTTTCCGGAGGCCTAAACAACTGGGTTAATTTTGACTAACAATATATCTTTTGCGTACCTCTTACATGGAGATCTCCTGTTTAATTCGGAAGGCAGATTTTCTGCCGAGGCAATGGAATTCTCGATTAGACAAATTTCTGTTGATTGCTGACAATCACTAAGGCTAGAACAATTGCGTTCGGCCATTTTTGGTTACGGGATAATTTTTTTTGCTTACCACTCATTCGGGGCTCTTCAATTCGTTGTGGCCTTTTAATTGGCCGTGGATGCATATTTTTCCAATCCATTATACGCCTTACCCCGGGATGACCTCCGATATTTTTCGTGACAATATCCTATCCTTCAGGGCTTCAACAACAACATTATTCATTAGTTATCCCTCGGAGTCTTCACCTGGTTCTGCTGATGAGCAACACATCACATACAAAAATATGCAATTCTTGACCTACCAACCTAACGCAGCTATTTGGTCATGACAGTACAGGACGCAGCAACGAATTAGGCACTCGCATAACGCATCAGTCAAGGGCAAAATCGACACAACTTGGCCAGGAATATCCGAGCAAAACACACTCTACAAGAAGCATAGCCACTAACAACTTACTATTCAATGGATCGGAGGCACTATTCTTGGACTTAGTAGGTTTTCACCTAGCAAGCGTTCTACCTGAAAACGGCTACAAATGTCTGTTTAACAACACTGCGATGTGGCGGATGTTACTGACCACCGAATAAAGTCACAGCCCATGACTTCACACTGGCAGGTCAAAAAGCCTCACATTTCAAAATTTTTGAAACTTTCGTTACACTTACACTTTACATCTGCATATACTCTCGTCTCTACTTGCAACGATTTCACGCATATACTGTTGTCTCTTCCTCCTAATTCAACGTTGATCTTTGCGGTACGCACATGCGAACTCAATATATCATGACATTTCTCTTTATCTTCCTCTTCATATATCCTCTAATCGATCATTGGGGATGCTTGATCTATAAATGGCTGATATTAGTCTGATTATGTCCTTACAAGCGGGTCCCGATCTCAGGACAGCCAAAGGATTATTTTTACATTTGTACCATTTTATAGATCCAATCATGAATCATGCCACCGGGTTGTCGGATAGTAAGCTGGGGCGCAGTGTGCGAGGATAAGACTTGGAATATTGGTAGCTCGGGAGGCTTGCTCAGTTGTTGTAGAGTTCTCCGAGCTGGGCAACTTGGTTACAAACGTTTCGCCACCATTCGAGGTGGCATCTTCAGTGCGGGATTGATAGCAGTTAAGTAGCAGTAGCTGGTAGAAAGCAAACCCAATAATAGATCCATTATTGGGTTTGCTTTCTACCAGCTACTGCTACTTAACTGCTATCAATCCCGCACTGAAGATGCCACCTCGAATGGTGGCGAAACGTTTGCAACCAAGTTGCCCAGCTCGGAGAACTCTACAACGACTGAGGATAAGACTGATGAGCGAGGTGAATAAGCGAGAAACGGTTTCTTCAGATCATGTGGAATAACTGCATCATAATGCTTAAATCATACAAAGTCCCGCCTAGTACAAATTCTCTGTAATTTCTAGTGATCTCATATCGTGTCGCGATAGCACTACGAAGTTTCTGCCAGATGAGTTTAGGTGGAACATCTGGTCGTCCAATGTGCATGGTCGAGTGGTTGCACATCTGGTGATATTAATGGACCCGGAATTGCTAGCGTTAATAGGAGGTTGCATTTCAGGGGACTACGTTGACAGTCCATCAAAGTCTTTCCGGAGGCAATTACAATCGCCCTAGTTCTCAATAATCCTACATATTTTCAAATCATCCGCAAACATTGCGCAGGGTGACAGCAGCTACTGCAGAAGATCGTTGATATGAATAAAAAAATAATACTGGCCCAGCTACAGATCCCTGGTTGCTTTGAACCAGTTTGTCAGGTAGTCATTAACCTTTACTCTCCACTTCTGTCCCACAATAAATTCGTGTAACAATGACGTAGCTTGCTACCGATCCCGTAGATCCTCAGTGCAGGAAGGAGTACATCGTGGTTTATTCCGCCGACCGGCTTACTAAAATCCATACATAATGCATGAACCTCCTTGCGTTACATGGGAGCTCACACCCGCTGGTCTTTAGGTATATTAAATTAGGGATACAGGATCGCCCTTTCGTGGAGCCGTGTTGCGCTAGCTTTAATAGTTCCATAGATTCAAAACCGACCGCAGACACTTTTTCACGACCTCGAAAACTTGGAGAATATCAAAGTAAACAGATAGCTGTTGTTCTCTAATTTACTCGGATCATCTTACTTGTGAAGCGGTCTCGCTATCGAACATTTCCAGACTGGGGACAAGTGTTTCAAAGAATGTGTTAATGCACAGATTTGTCACGGCTAGTGTGATGTCATTCGATAAAGAGTTAATTATTAGTGGGTGAAGTCCGTCTGGTCTGGTGGTTTTGTGTCATCAAGGAACATGTCCGGAAGTGTTTTACACCAAAAGCAAGGCAATTGTATTGGTACAAGCTGCAATAAGAATTGATGATCAGCAATTCTCTCGAGCCCTCATCAACATCGATCTGGTGGTAGGCACAGTGCAAATCGAAATCGGCGAAACACTTCTTACCAGTCCGATTTGAAAAGATATCCTCTGGTACAGGAAGAAGGTATTGTCGCTCATTTAGTTAGGCTTTCAAGCCAGTTGAAAAACTGGTGCGTACACTTACGTTACCGTTCGCATTTCTCACAGCAACTATCAATGCTGCCTGTGAATAGTTGTTCACAGGTGTTAGTACACCGGCGGACTCCAGTCCGTTGAGCTGCGAATCAACTGCTACCATGGTTGATTAGGGTACCGGTCATTTCGCTATGAAAGCGGGTTGGCATCCTTTACGAAGGCGCAAATTTGCTTTGTAGTTCTGGCAGTGACCGATGTCATCTCCAGTTAAGGCGACAAAGTTTTGCTTCCGCACTCTCCTCATGTATTCAATCGACCGTGCTTCAAGGACTGCTTCGGTTAGGACTAGATAGCCAATCTGACACATTGGAACGTCAAACACTTGTAAATTTCCCATCCAGTAAATCCCAAGGGCATGCGACATTGGTCGGTCAGACAAGTAACAAGTTCCGGTCTGTTCCACTTGGTTGCATACAATTTTGCAGGTTATGGCTCTGACCAAATTCAGCACTGTACCAGAGGCATTTGTTTTAATTTTGTTACATACAACCCTCCTCGGCCTCTTTAGGTGATTCTAGGTGTTCTTGGAAATGATAGTTGCCTGTAGCTGTGTCCAACTGTAGCCTACTTGGGAGATCGCTTAGATGAGTACAGGGATGCATTTTTGCGTTGTCTATAAGCACGGAAAACTTCTAACACCGACAGTGATTCCGCGTCAAACTTTCTGAGTTTCTTCCTTCGGTAGGACAGTTTCGCGTATTTTGGCCCAGACTGATTTCAAAAATATTTCTTGTGCCGCGCTTGTGACGCTTATCCCAAATGTCACGCTTGAATGGGCAGTAAAGTGCAAAACGCCATTCACCATATGAATATTAAGGTGTAGGTGGCTTGTTCGCTGCTCTGTTGAACAGCTTGTTGGAGTTAGATATCATGGCCTCTAGACAGCATCATCCGTATCGGCTATTGTGGGGCAACGCTGTCAATCTTGACGGTGAACTGTGTCAAGCCAGCAACCGCTTGCACTCGTCTAATATAGTCTTCAATGTCATTTTCATATATTATCCAACATAGCGGATTTCCGTGTAACCTACAGACTGCAAAGCACTGACAAATATGTGATATTAAACTGGTCACTTGTCGAAGAGTGCAACTTGGAACCTTCACACGGCTAACCAAATCCATTAGTGCCACATAATCGTCCGTGTATCGCTTTCCAATTTGTAGATATCGATAGCGAATGCTAACTAGAGACGCTGCCTCACCAACATTTTCTTTGAATAGTGCCGAAGCATCTACGTATAGGAAATCTTCGGCTCACTGCGCAGGCTGTGGTCCGCAAATCCTGAAAGATCATGATTAATTAGTTTACACACAAGAAGATGTATATTCAATTAATGATCCTGGAGGCTGAATTCCATCCGAGACCTGTCGTCTTAGCGAAAGAACCGTGCCTTAATAGTGCAGTCAGAATCAGCATGAAACTTAAATTCAATGAAGGAATATGCAAGATCCAAAGAAATTGTCCAGTTGTCTCGCTTAGCAGCTCCGACTAACTGCCCATCCAAGCACTGCGCGAGATATTCAATCAGTCTCATTTACAACTGCATACTGGAATGTTGCTGAAGAAGTAGCTTTTCATGATAATATTTGTATGAAATTTGGAACAGAGCTTGACTATTGCCGAACTCATTCTCAAATCCAAGATAAAAATGTTAACAAATTGCTTGGATTGTAGCAAATTCGTCACCATCCGCTTAATGGCCGTGGAGTGCAAGACCTGTACAGGCTTGTTCCATATCCACTGCCGTAAGATTGAAACAAACTTGTATAATCTCCTGCAATGTACTTAATTCATGGTTTTTCTTTTCAATTGTGATACCAGCGGAGATTCTGAGATGGATATGAGCATTAAGATCTATTCATCCCCGCTCAGACATTTGACCCAAACCGGGGAAACAAAACCTGATTTCCACCCCACCACCTGCTGTGGCCAGCACGCGACATTGAACAACATTCGTAGCCGCGACTTCTCTGCCTCATCGTCAAAGGCACTGACGCATAATGAACTAAATATGTTGTCTAAAATTGAGACCTATAATGTCCTCGTGCGTCTAGGCATGGTGCCAGACAATTAGTCAGATACGGCTGTGCGCCTGAGAATATCAAGAAGGCCTCGATGTCCAACACTCGCATGGGCCTCACAAGCCACCAAATGGAACTCGTACTGGTTAGAATAAATGAGTTGGAGAAATGGTTGAGGTCGATTTTTCAACCCCAATACTTAGTATTCCCGAGGGAAAAAGACCTCTTAGCGAGCGGTGTTTGGTCATTGTCAATGCGAGTGTACCTGACGAACGACCACATTCGCAGAGGATGTTGTACGACCAAGCGCATGGTCTCTCTACTATTTGATGATGGGGAACTTGGGAGTACCATGCTTTCCGCCTTCTGCTTCTGCAGACAGCAAGACGAATATTCTAATGTTCCTCCCCTTAAAAGAATCTCTTATGATGAGGCCGAATTTTCTCGCCAACTTAAGTGGATTTAGAGGATAAAAGAAATATTTATTTTATGTCCTCTGGGATCTCAGTCCTGATAACCATGATAAAGTAAAGACAGCATCTTATGAGCATAGAATTCGTAGGACAAACGATGAAACAGATCTCCACATCCTAAATTTTCGCGTTGTGCAGGGAACCCCAAGGGCTCGAGAGATACCAATTCTTGTCCTGCCCGGATGGCAAGCTTAAGCCGAACACATGAAAAGTGCGTGATGACTAATAAAAATGCGTATCATGACGAACCAAACTGATGAAATTCACACTTTCAGCCTGGAGCTTTACTTAGACCCCGTTTTCACTGCACTTTGACTAAATGTGAACACAAAAAATAACGGAGGCAATATCCCATGATACCAGTTTTCACTGCAGAATACTGGGGGTGGCGTTACTATTTACTAGATATGACCTGTGTGTTCCTGATGTAGAGACCATTAGTGATGAAATTTCAGAAGTGCCATAGTGTCGGGTGCTTGACCGATGCAATTCCCAAACTGTCGGGGTGGTGTAAAAGCCACCAGAGAGGAACGATACCTGCGTTTTGGACTCAGTCAAAACATAAGGGAAAGGTAGAACTGCATAATTTTTTGTGCTTTCAATGTACCGGGTGACGTCTGGGATCTACTTTACTGCAGAATCTCTCCCAAAACAGTCGCTGCTGCTCTTCTTAGTGCAATTCTTTAAGATTACCTAATACAGCTCGTCTCTATGCCTATCAGGGTACCACCGGTTAAGATTAAGTTTGCTGACACCGACAATAGCTGACATCTCCGATCTGACCTCTCTCGCATTGAATGGCCAAAGTGATCACGACAATCTCCTCTTTACTTGGATGTAGCATTTAGCCACTCACTCTCGAAAGACCAACAACCTCACACACACAAACACACGCACAGTGACTGCGTATTTGTCGCGAGTACCCGAATATTTCACCAACTAGCTGATGCGAGTTATGATGGAGCTTAGCATCACCAAGCTTGTCGCCAAGGAGACAAATAAGTATGGCTCAGAACCGCAATTAAATTCCTCACTTGTATTGCGTTTTTATATTTATGCATTAAGTGTTATTTTGCAAAATTCGCAAACGTTTGGTTGGACGTGGCTCCTATGCAGATAGGACAGGGTGCATAAAAGTAAGATTTCATTCCGCTCTTCGCAAGAAACTAATGGGTATGGTGTTTAAGATTACATCTGCTGTTCAGCAGGAACATTATTGATTCCAGGCAATCGTTGTCAACTTCCCTTACAGATCACTAACATGGAAGAAGCCAAAAAATTTTGGGATCATTGTTCCTTTGCACGCATGGTTCAAATAATGCCTCTCTGATCGCACACGCCAAGTACCATTAGGACGTACCAAGTATACACTACTGAAGATAAACGGTGGTGTGATTCTAGTTAGAATGTTAGGTCCGTTTCTCTACCCACTTTATAAGAATTATATACCTGAAAAATAAATTTTGCACATCAAATATCTTTGTGGGTGACATAAAAATGCCAAACACTCCGATATCCTGTGTTTAAGCAATGCTTTTAAATAAGTTCGCACAGACTAACTAGTCTTGGAATCGTGGTGCGCCGATTGGCAAATCTCTGTTTTAACGGCAAGTGCAGCATGTTGATAGATAAGTGAGAACTTTCACGAAATGCACTTTACCTTGGTGCTGAAATCATCCAGGGTAAAAATTTTATACGCGCTTTAGGCATCAGGTATTCTGTACACTGAAGTTTGATAAGTTGATTCATAACAGTCAGATTAGGAGGAAGTGCAAGACTCATCTTAAGAGCATTCTCGATGAGCGAACTTAAACTACACACCTAAGTCTGCTTTCGCACTGTGCGTACGGTTCGACGTCCTTTAGAAGTAACATGAAGAGAGATCACGTGCCCCTAGAAAACGTGCCTAGATAAATCACAAAAGCCCCATTAAACTCATCGTCCATAATTTATTACTCCGATCGCTGGAAGGTGTAGCAAATGATGATACAATAGAAACAGAGGTAAGCGTTTGGCCTGTCACTCGCTGAAAGTTTGTGAGTATTGGAACCGCAAGAGATCGGTTACTTTCGTCGCTGGTCGCGTGCACCCGTCACTATGGATCAGAGCTGGAATTCCGCGTTGCAACTTACGATAGCCATTAAGTTGCTGCTATATCCTTTTTGCATATCGTGCAGGATCTCTCTGTTAACTCCTGCTTATCAGTCACCTTTCCCATGCTGATCAAGCTTACACAGAATTTACGCTGTGCCACATTTGCAATCAAGTGTTCGGAATTCGGCGACTACCTTTGTGCTCTGCATGCTAAGTCCCAAGAACATGTAGTTGCGTTTTCTGCTGCTCATGGACATGTTGATTCTCTTTTGACGATGAAAAGATGGCTGCCCAGACACGTACGATGCCAGTGTGCAAATATACTTGTACAAATGTCCCAGGCGATTTCTGGGGGGGGGGCGGCATTCAGCTAGGAAGGTCAAATATACCACCTTAATCAATCGCGGATAGCATTTAGTGAGTGACCGTATACACTTTCTCGTTCCCTTCCTCATGCTATTCCATATAGCAAAACATTGTTAACAGCAATCACATGGTAACTACTACCCAGTGGTGTAATACTAATTATTCCGTCGACGAAAGTTCTTAGTTGGTGCGTACAAGCCCAAGTATCGACGGCTTGTTAGCAGATTGAAATCTGTTGGGAGAGGTAACAAGGATGTAGAGAGGGTAGCTGGAAATTATTCCTTGTAAACAGACTTCGTACTGTATATTATCGGTTGCAGCCATTTCCATGTCTTGCCCATTAAATTCGCCTGCGGTAAGAATGTGTCCGCATGCCTTGCTCAAAACCCCTGAGGAACCTGGTTCAATGTGGAGTCCATTTCACACTTTGAGTTTGGTGAACGGTAAATCACAGCTATAAGCCATCTGCATTAGTTCCGCATCCATAGCCGACCCAAAACGAATCAGGTTCACGGATCTCTGGGTGATAATAATTTCACTTAGGAGGTTAACCTAGTAATACAGAATTATGTCACCAACACTTCCAGCTTTGTCATTCCGCAGCAATGACAAACCAGATAAATAAACCTCAGAATCTGCTATCTCAAGGCATAACCAGGTCTCAGTAAGCATAATTGGACCTCAAGATTGCGACGCCTGGCATTCTCCTACTTCAGCCAACTTACTAAGGAGATTTTGAGCGTTAGTGTACAAACATGATAGCGTTTTCATGTTAGAAGTGTGTGGGTGGACAACAAATTCGTGTTTTTATGCCAACCGTTAGTCGATCGGCCGCTAATCGTATTTTGCGTGGGTCATTGGAGATCCGCAAACCATAAATCGTTCCATGGAGATTTATGTTCCCATGTATTATTGATGCGCAGCGTTTTAACGGCAATCCAGTGATCAGTCATCATTGGTGGGGTTCGACGTTAAGTTTCATTACAACCAACCACATAACTTTAGCAATGCAGGCTAATGCACACCCCATTCTCCAATTCGGTCTTTCGCTACTTTACTCCATCTAATGGTCTTACGTTTTGCTTACAATTTAAGTGATAAGAGCAAACCTGTTGTTTATCTGCCTTTATGACTGTGAATAATATCGAGCTGAGTACGTATTGTTCAGAAAGCTGCCTCAACCAATTGTTTCACACAAGTGTGAATCCATTTGTCAACCAATTGGTGAACACAATCTCGCAGTAACAATTATTATATATAGTACATTATACCCGCATACCCGTCAGGTAAATTCAAGTTTAATTGAATAACATCTTATTAATGCGACTGTTGATAACAATATTTTGTCGTTTGATGGTGCAGATATCCTCCGAAAGGTTTAGTAAGTCAATGTTTACCATGTGTCAGGATATGACATATATATACATATCGTTTGGTCACTTGGTGTTGCTAATCTGCTAGTTATTTAAAATAAAGACGTTGCACTAACCAAAACCCACAAATGTGTTTATGGGGTTGTACATCTTTTTAACTATAGCGAACACAATGAAACTCGCAAAGAGCTCCGGGCAAAACTTCGTGCTAACCTGAAGAGAGACCGCGAATCCTGCTGGTCTCATCGTGCATCAGAGATGGAAATGGCTGCTGCCCTTGGTAACCATCGTAAGTTATTCCGTCTGATACGGGAAACGGGCAGCAGGATACTTGGTGTTAGTGAAACTATACGTGACGAGAGTGGACAGCATATACACAACTTATCAAAACGCTTAGAGCGTTGGGCTGAGCAATTTGAAAAGCAATTTAATCGGTCGGAATTGTTAGATTTCTCGCCGGCCAGTTATCGCTACGCTCCCTGGGCTGTCCTTTTGGATCCATCCTCTCTTTCAGAAGCCGAACGTGAGATCGAACTGTTGAAGTTAAATAATGCCGCGGGACCTGATGATCTTCCTACAGCCCACTTCATATTCGGGGGACCTGCTCTTGTGGATGATTTACACGAGGTACTAGTCAAACTGTGGGAGCAGGAAAGTGTCCCAACCGATTGGAGCCGATCCATCGTAGTCCCAATTTTCAAGGGAGGCTCACAATCGGAATGCGGCAGCCATAGAGGATTTAGTCTGATTTCGATTGCCTCTAAATTGCCTGCCTCTGTCATCCTTCAAAGACTGACTGGCACTCGTGAAAGCCAGATTCGCGAACAGCAAGCTGGATTTCGTCGAGGTCGTTGCTGCATTGACCACATCTTTACCTTGCGTCAGTTGTTGGAGCACCGTCACACATATTGGCGGCTCACCGTTTTCGTGTTCCTCGATATCAAAGATGCATTCGATTTGGAAGATAGACATGCACTTTGGGACTGTCTACTCAGGAAAGGTGTACCTGAGAAATAGGTAAATATTATCCGAGCATTATATGCTCGTAGCTCGGGCAGAGTGAGGGTTTACGGCAAGTTGTCGTCGCCCTTTAACATCTACAGCGGCGTGAGACAAGGATGCCCGCTGTCACCTTTCCTCTTCAACTTGGCTATGGACGAAGTCATGGACATCGCGTTCACAGGACGCGACTTAGAAGGTGTGGATCTGCTCCCAGGAGAACGACTTCTTGACTTAGAGTATACTGACGATATTGCCATAATTTGTGTCAGCTCACAAACGTGTCAGGCGGCACTGGACATATTAGCACTAGCTGTCTGTCACTTCGGGCTTTGCTTCGCACCCTAGAATTGCAAAGCGTTCCTCCAAGATTGGTCTGGACCGCCTCCTACGCTGACCGTTGGTGGGGATCTGCTAGAAGTCGTTCAAAAATTTTACTACCTGGGAAGTTGTATCAGCGCCCGTGGGATTGAGGAAGAGATCACAAACCGTATAGCAAAAGCTCGGGGCACTTTTGCTAACCTTCGCCACTTATGGCGCCGGAGCGTCATCATTTTTGCCCTGAAGCGTAGAGTGTACAATGCAGCAGTATGTTCGACCATACTGCACGGTTGTGAAACCTGGCCGCTTAAAGCAGCGGACCTCAATAGGCTAGTTACGTTCGAGCACCGGTGCCTTCGTAATTTAGCTCACATCTGGTGGGAACACCGCGCGAGCAACGAGCGTGTTCGGCGCCTTGTTAATGGCACAGGAAAAGAAAATGAACCGCTCAGCACCCGTCGTTTCATGCACCAGGCTCCGATGGCTTGGCCACGTCTTACTCATGCCAGCCCACCGACTCCCGCGACGTGCTTTGTTTGCGCGCCGGATGTGGATGGAAGAAGAGGAGGGGTCGTCAAGCGATTACTTAGTCGCGAGGAATGAAGGCCCTCACCTCTGAGCTGGCCTCAGTTGGAGCGTCTCGGCTCCCTGGTTGGGGTCCGAAAGACGATGAACACGTTCGGTTGGATACACTTGCTGATATGTCTAGGAGCCGACCGCATTGGCGTTCGTGCTGTGAGTTTCTTTGTCCCACCCCATCCAACCACAATCTCATTATTTAGCTTGTGTAACTTCGCATAGTATTTTTTGATGCACAGTAGGCGGCTGGTGGCTTGCCGGAACGATGCCCATCCGTTAACGGTAGCTCAGCTGGCTTGCATTAGTTGCATTTTTTCTTCTTTTTCTATGTATTGCGGTACAGTATCTGAGCTGTTCCCCACCTCTAGCTAACGTGTATGTGGATGATGACATTTTAACTACGCCTGTTACCGACAAATCTGTCTTGGCTTTGAAGGAATCGTAAAAATCCTCCGGGTCAATTGAGAAGAGAATGCTGTGACTAACCACCTTGCTACTTTTACAACAGATTAGAGCAATAAATCAAAATCGAACTTCAAATGTGTTTAGACCAAACGCATACAAAATCCTTTCTCAAGTTGCAAGTCAGAATCAGACCACACAAAATACCAGGGTACCAACGCGTACCAGTCACATTGACAACTGAGTGAGCTATATCACAAGCGCATGAAAATCAAACGATCGAAAACCCAAACAATCACTCCATCTAGGTATGCGGCGGCGAAGCCTGCGAGGACGTCACATTGGTATGATTCGAACACATCGTCAGGCTGGCTAGTGGCACTGGGTGGAGAGTGTACAGTGGAAATGGTCAGAGCGAAGTTCGCTTGGGTGTGGAGGACTTGCTCTAACACGTTTAGGCAAAATTCAAGATATGTAGGGAGGGAAATAATGGCACACCTAAAAGTCAGAATGTCCGTAACAAAGTCCCTTTAGTGAATCTTTCACATTCAAAATACCGTATTCACAAAGATTGTAGGTGAATCCTGCTGTCAACTACGAAAACAATTTATTAATTTCATGACAGTAGGGTTGTTTGAAGATGCAAATTTTCCTTTACTGCCTTCAATTGTTATTTCAAATTGATGCTGTGTTTAATTGTATCCTGACGTGTCCTTGTGAAAATAATGATAATGCATCCATACGGGTGTGTGAAGCTTAGTTTGACTTGACTTGACTAGCCAACTATAAACTAGTGTATGGAATTTACAACCACGAATGAACTTAATGCCAAGAAACACGTTAGGTTTGTATGCTAAGCTTAAAATGAACATTGGCGAAATAATTATTAGGCAAGTTAAGCAACATTACCACCATTATTTTTAATGGAATAACTATTACCTGCAATTTTGGGCTGTAATACTTTATTAACTCACACCTAGGGTGAAGATCTGGCATACATGTTTTAAGGTAGAAATATATTTCGTTAAATTCAAATACAAAGAACAGGCTTCATCCCATTATGCATTGCCAAATTTTTGCAAATGCCTCTAATGGTTAGAGTGTTAAACAGTTAATAGCCAGCAAATGATTGATATGTTAACCAACATGGGTTTTAACTATCATGATTAAAATGGATAGAAGATAAATTTGCTGCACACATAGTCTGGTTTATTTCGTCTCGCTTATCCATAGTAGTTACCCATACCAATCCTGTAACTTTGTTTTAATCGGATGATCCATAAAAGGGTAGAGCTTGGTTTGAATTAATAATAGTTACTGTGGTAATTATATTTATAAAATTAAAAGCTTTCATATCAGTTGGTCTACCCGATAAAGGCGCAAAATTTATAGCAGATTGCATTTAAGTACATATAAAAGAAGGCAAACCATAAGTAAAACAAACTATCTCTCATCGAAGTAATGAAGTGAGATACACCCAGTTGAATAGCTCTCCTCTACCGATAGATTTGGCAGTAGTATGCAAACACTTTGCATAGCTCAAATATTATCGATCGACTGAATCGAACGCACTCTTGAAATCGATGAGCACAGCTATTGTCGGTCTGCGGTATGCGTGGCGCTGCTCTAGCATCCGCCGCAAAGTGAATAGATGCTCTATACAGCCACGTCCTGGGCGGAAACCGGCCTGCTCTTCCCTAATCCGAGATTCCCGTTCTGCAGTGAGGCGACGAATTATAATCGAGGCCAGTAATTTTGTCACAACTGGCGTTAGGCTAATACCCCTGTGGTTAGAACAGTCTGTGCGACTGCCCTTCTTGTATATTGCCACTATAATCGATTCACTCTAATTAGCCGGCTATCTCTTCCTTCCAGATACGTTCGAATAGGGAGGTCGGTGCCCTGCAGAGGACCTCACTTCCATCCTTAAATAGTGCAGGTGGGAGGGAATCCGGGCCAGCGGCACGAAAACCGTTGAGAGCTGCGATCGCGTTTCGGACCTCGGCCTCCAACGAAGGCTCTAAACTAACCATCCATGGCTCATCCTGCATCACCTGAGTAGAAGGAGGTTCGGGAGCAGAGGGCCAGCTGAACTGATCTTGAAAATGATCCGCTCAACGAGCCATACGGCACTCGTTATTGTGTATCAGCGCACCCGCGCCGTCTCTGATTATCTCACTGACGCCTGGTTTTCTGCGACCAGTGGTGCGGATTAGCTGGAAGAGCTTGCGGTAATTGCCTACCGCTCCTGCCTCCTCCATTTCTCGACACCGACTGGTCCACCAGGCTTCATTGTCAGCACGTAGGCTCCACTTTAGTTCACGCATAACAGCCCGTCTGGTCACATTGTGTTCAGAACCAGCCGGGAGGTGTCTTCTAGATTCCAACAGGTTCACCGACCCCTCGGATATCCAGTGACTAGTGCGGTGACGATGGATAATGCCACAAGCAAATGCTCCTGCGTCGTGCATGGCGGCCGAGATCCTATTCCACTGAAGCGCAGTGTCATTAGGATAAGACAACGCAGTGCGTCCTGATAGACTTGTCTGACCGAGGGCTGAGACAATTTTTCAGTTGCCAATCGGAGGAGAGGCTTGGTGCGCGTTCCGGTAAAGTTTCAGGAGAAACGACAGCGCATGAAGGCATGACCAGAGTCGACACAGGTACTCCAGTATGAGCGGCAATCCAGGATGGAACCACGCCATCTGTAACGTATGGCAATGTGGTCAATTTGGGTCCATCGCTGGCCAGCTACAGCTGGACGCCAAGTGGCAATTCAGGGCCCACTGTCTAAAAGCAGTGCTACTAAGAAACAACTGGTGCTCCGCACACAGTTGCAGCAGACGCTCGCCGTTGTCAGTCCGTTCGGAGTTAAGCCCCAAATTACCTCCCAGCTGAGCTTCTGAAGAGCTCAGACGCCCTCCTTGTGCGTTCATATCCCGTGCAAATACTATAATATCTGAACTAGTAGCACTGCGTAGTAGCACGTTCAGTTCGTGATAGAATGTGTCCTTGACAGCATTAGAACTGCAGTCGGTGGGAGCATAAGCGGAAATCACAGACAGCGTTTTGTATTACTTCGTGAATCAACCTTAGTTGATGCTGTCAAACGGGCTGCACATAAACGGCTGTTTACCGGAATCCAAGCAACCAACGATGGCTCAGCCTTGGAGCTGAGAATGATACCTACACCAGCTTGACCCGTGAGTGCTGCATCAGCGTCTCCGGATGCGTGCAACCAATAACGAGAGGAGAAGCCCGGTGCAGTTAATTCAATAAGCCCGTTGGGGTCATCGCTCCTGGTTTCAGACACACAACACACATCAATACCCAGTGTGTCCAGGGTGCGTGCGAGTGCAGCCAGTTGACCTGTTTGTCTTAGAGTGCAAACGTTGAATGTCGCCATGGAAACGGGATAGCGTGGCCTTATACTGGACTTTTGCCGATAGGCGTCCGATAGGTGGGGTGGGATGGTGGCTGCAGAGGGTTCTACTCCAGTGGCACTTCGGTAGCTGTCAATTAAGCTGGGAATTGTAGAAGGAAAAATAGTAATTGGGGTGGGAATATGAGTAAGAAAAAGGGTGGGAAAGAAAGAAGGGAGGCGCCAGTAGTAGCATGTTTTCTCTTATCCGCTCTGCTGTATGCAGCAGATAAGGCGACCCTTGATAATCTGCGCGACGGCCGATGCAGGGTGAAGTTTATGTTTGAAGAAAATCTCATGGTTGTATGTGGGCTGAGATACTGCCAGGGCGCCCATACCTAGACAGGAGGACGATTAGGGTCCTCATCCAAAGCGTTTGGCTCAAAAGCCTGTCCGCAAAACAGTGGGGAAGTGGCAATGATTTAGTCTTACAGAAATGGACGCCATCAGATTTCAAACCACCAACCTGGGGGACCACGAGACTGAGTTTGTCTGTTCTCTCACCATTGATCAACCTGGTAGGAGTAGCTCTCAAGATGCCCAGAGGCACCACCCAGCATAGGTCAATCGGTCAATGAGGTACGCAAACCGTCGCAACACGTTAAGGTCCAGTGTCGTTGCGACGGCTACTGCTATGTCAGAAGTTAGTGCTCGCAAGAAAGAGATGAGCATCTTCACAAAGGTGTAGCAATTGCACACCGTTATCCGTACGGAAGCGTACACGGTGTTGACCACCCAGATGAAGCACATCAGTGTACAGTTTTCCGACTTGGACGTTAAAATCATCAGCAAGTACGACGGTATCCGTAAGTTCTCTAAGAAGGACAACCGCGCTTAACCTGTGATAGATATCGTCTTGTACCGAGTCAGCTCTAAAATTTGTAGGCACATAGGCCGCAATGACAAATAAGCACCGTTTGTCCCCATGCAACTTCGAGGCTTTGAAGGATCCATCCAAACTGATAGCGCGCATGCGGCTGTTCATTGGGATCCATTCAATCAAGGCAAATTCAGCCCAGGGGCTAAGTGCAATGCACACACCGACTTGACCGACATTTGAAGCTGCGTCATCTACAGACAAGCGGAAAAAGAAAATACCGCCACTGTCGCACGTTGGGGATCGCAGGGTGGTTACAGAACTTGAATGCTACAGACGACTTTCCGATAAGCAGCAGATATGGTCTCTAGTGTTTGGACAACTGCTGCCCGTTGGCCAATCTGCAACGGACTGCGCACATTGAGGCATGCCGGTCTTAGGTAGAACCGAGAGCTCCAAACAGAAGCAGATGAACCGATGTTGTCCGTTTGGTTGGGTATGAACTTACCGACTGGACCGGAGCGACGCCTCTTCGCCTGCGTGAGTCGAAATTAGAAGACGAATGATTACTGAACAAAGATGGAAAAGGACAAGAAATGGAGGGTTGAAAACGGGGGGATAAAAGTGGTTGGAGAAAGACGATAAACATAAAGAAGCTCAAAAGGGGGAGTAGAAGACGGAAAGAGATGAGCAGTAGCATCCAACCCGCTATCTACCCTGCTCGATGCAGTAGGGCACCGGGGATTATCCTCTGCGGCGAGAGTACCAAGAAATTAAGGAAAGGTTCACAGTATTGCGTGGGCACGAGACAGTCAGGTTACCCAGATCTATTCAGGAGAATAAAAATGTGTCAGCAGTACGCCGTAACGGCGCTTCGCTGCCGCGCGACCACCACCAGTCGCGCGAGGGCTGAGTATACCATGAGGACACACCCGTACGCGGATTCGAACCGGTGACCTTATGATTGCAAACCAAACGCGCAGACCACTCGGCCACTGGCCGACCTATTCAGGAGAACAAGTAGGGTTCTCAAGCATAGTTTTTGGTTCAAAAACCTGACCGCAAGGCAGCGGGAATTTGGCACTAGACTACAGAGAGCTCGTTTTCTGGAGTAAGGAGCCACCCTCACTCCAACCAGCAACCTGGAAGACCAAGAGACTGAGTTGGTCAGGTCGCAACACGTTGGCCAATCTGGTATGAGTGGCTCTGAAGGTGCAAAAGCACCACCCAGCTGAGTCACGCAAACCATCGCATCGCGCTAAGGTCCTGTCGTCGCGATGATGCCTTTAACTCCACTAATGTTGCTCACCTAACCTCATTGGCCGGATAATTCGTTTCATTGATTCATCGCATGCAAAAACCCTATGTCAGTTGTACTCCTATTCGCTATGGTGTAGTAGCCTGGTGAGAACCACCGAAAGCAAAAACGTTCGTTTAGCTGTCTTTTGCTAATAATGGCTAATAATGGTCCGCGCAATGAGGTGTAGTGGATGGGTGTCTTGATTGGTCGTCAAGTAGATAAATAAGGAAAATATGTAAAAATGAGTGAGCAGTCATGGAGCATAAAGATAGCGGCAGTACCCCAGTAATACTGCTGATGATGCTTAGTTGCAAGTGGCGGTAGGGCGTGCTAAGATACTGCCGCGGTTCACAAACCCATGCGGAGGTGGGTGACACAGACCCGAAAAAATGTAGAGGCCACACATGAACCACCACAGATCTATTCATTGAAGTAGATTCCTATCCAGAAATAAAGGAGAAACAAAATCATCAGGGAAGTAAAAAAATAGTAAGAGGTGGAACGAATGTAAGAGCACCAGTAGATTGACGACGAGGCCATATCTTACAGATTATCTAACCAATGAGACAGTAGACTTTGAAGACCCCACTCAGTAAGGCGACACACATCAACTTCACACAACTTATCGGTGAATCTATTTATGCTCCTCTTCCATATCAATGAATGACCATCCCTCGGTTAAACCCAACTCGGCGCAATATTGGCAAACATCGTCAATGCATGTTAGTTGAGGGTTAGAAGTACACCTTAGCTAATGTGCCGTAATAGAAAAAGATATTAAACATAAGTCTACAAAACCAAAAAGATAAATAACATAATGCCAAGTATAATAGTATTCATTGGGTATGAGGTGGTTATTGAAGGGGATGAGTAAAGAAACTCATTTTGAACGCAACTGAAGTTGGCTCTTTGTCATATCACTAAGTGTGTTCAACCAGAGGTGTTCAACGACTTTCGAAACCCCAGCCTAGAAGCCGAGAGACACCGACCGATGTCTTATCGGATAGCTTTCCGACCACAAGTGGCGTTCGTCAGGGTTGTCCGATTTCTCCGTTTTTGTTCAATTTCGTCGTGGACTCTATCATAGAGTGTTCCCTTTCGGATTCCAATGATGTAGGCGTTGAAGTGTTATCTGGTGAAAGGTTAGTTGATCTAGATTATGCGGACGACATCGTCTTGCTTTTCGACGATGTTGCAGCGACCCAATCAACCCTGAATATCCTGTCCAGAGTGGTCCCATTATTTGGTATGCACCTCGCACCTTCAAAGTGCAAAGTGTTGCTGCAGGACCACCAACCACTTGATGACCCCTTGACGCTTGCTAACGAGGAACACGAGGTGGTTGATCAATTCCCATATCTTGGCAGCTGCATCAGCAATGATGCGCGCATAGAAACTGACGTCGACTCACGCATTGCAAAAGCCAGAGCTGCCTTCTTGAACCTGCGGCATCTTTGGCGACAGAAGGGAGTTTCCCTCCGTCTGAAAGGTCGTGTATACAAGGCCACTGTGAGGGCCGTTCTGCTCTATGGTAGTGAGACTTGGCCCCTTCGTTCTGAAGATGTGTGGCGCCTTCAAGTCTTTGATCATCGTTGTCTGGGAAGCATTGCTGGAGTCGGATGGCACCAGCGTGTCCGCAACGATGATGTTCGTAGGCCAGTACTAGGTGGTGATAATCATGCTACCTCCCTAGAACAACAAATAGTACTGAATAAGTTGCGTTGGTTCGGGCACTGCTACGTATGCCTTGTCACCGCTTACCTAAGAGGGCCTTGTTCACTCTGTCAGGTGCAGGGTGGCGCAAGGCTTGCGGTTGACAGAAGTTGACTTGGCAGCGGGAAATGAAGTCACTGATGACCAAACTGGGTGCCGTTGGTCCGTCTCGTCTTCCGGGCTGAGTCCACGTGACTCGCCTTGTGCTTGGCTCGAGACTTTACAGGACATGGCTCACAGTCGGCACCAGTGGCGCGTCTGCTGCCGTCTCGTAATCGGATTGCCTGTTTAAAGTGTGTTTGGTGCTGAGTTATCTGCGGAATAATGGCTGCTTATAACTTGGGGCAGTGAAAGCCGCATGGAAGCTGTCTCGCCGATGCCGCCTTTTGTTTGCGTGACAGCCAGCTGTTTGTGACGTTATGTTGTACACAGACGGTGTAGTCGCCTTGTCCCTGAATGTTTGCTTGGGGCATTAAGGTTTTCAGGTAAGTCCCCCTTCTCTCCCTCTTCTTATTCTTTATTTCATAGGTCCTCGTGGTTGTATGGCAGCGGAGCAATAGTTCAAATGGCTGAGGTACTCTTGTTGTTGATGATGATGATGACTGATGTCAACTTCGATGTGAGGGTTTTCACTCTTCTCGACAAAGTCATGACTTTGTCTCTTCCATCTGCACCTACAACGCGTAAACAACGCACGTGGTGAAAGTCGGAGTGCAGACATGCGCAGCACATGGCCCAGCTACCGGAGCCTGGTGTTGATTACTGATTGGAAGCAACAGGAAGAGGTATCTCTGTGTAGCTGCGTCTAATATTACTCAGGCACAAAGACCCACTATGTTGGAGTGTGCTATACAGATTTTACATCGGAAAATAATCGTTGAGGAAATACTTGAATTCTGACACCGACTTTGCCTCAACTACTTGTTGTGGCAGGTTGTTCCATACATACACCACTCCGTTCGAAACAGAGTTGGTGGGCGATCTGCTTCAAATCCGGTACTACACACTTGTACCGGTACCCTTGTGTGCTGCTTTGTGTGCGTAAATGCAGCAGCGGCCTCAACATGGGCTAATCACCAAGATGCAATATTTGGTGCGTCATGATGAGGTCAACGCGCAAGGGCCGATAACATAGGGCGTAAAGCCCTAGTCTCTTACACCGGTCTTCGTACGGCACATCACGTAAATTGGGGATCAGCCTAGTAGCCACTCAATCCTTTTTATCTCGCCAAGGCGCGTATCCTCAAGGTAGCGAGCTTGTAGCCTGGTGGCGCGGGTTCGAGCCTGTGTAGGGGCAGGGAGACCGTCGCAGGATTCTTAGCCCACGTACGACAGATGGTGATTGCGCCGCAGCGAAGCGCCGGTACGCAGTACCGGCGTACAGCTGATGCTTTTCTTCGTTCTATATACGGGTGATAGGACAGTAGGCGGGTCGGCCCTACTCTAGCATTAGTCGTATCATCGAAACGAAGAGACGAGCGGCAATCTCTTCGGACCAAATGTTGAAGCTGCGTTTAAGCGCCCAAAGCATACGAAGCCCGTTTTGTTAAGATCTATTCGTGCTGCCCATGGATTTTAGGTCGCAGCGTGAGACTGTACCGAGGTCTTTCACGATGGGTGTCGGATGCAACGGTTTACTGGTCGCAGTGTAGGTTCGACTGTATTCACACTTGCACAGCCCCATGAATTGCGACCTGGCCGGTTTGATCGGTAGGTTTACCACTGTAGACCAAATAGAGAGGCGGTCGAGGTCCCGCTGAAGCAGGTCACAGTGCGTGGATTACTCCTCACATCATCAAATCATTTGCAAACACACAGATGAACGGAGAAGCTGAGGCACACCGTTTACATGGATTAGGAACAAAATGGGCCCCAGTACAGTGCCTTGGGGCCCGCCATTGCTCGAGGAATACTAGTCGGTCAGGTAGTTGTCGACCAACAAGAAAATTTCTGATCCATTGGTGCAACAACCCGCTAACACCGCACACCATCAGTCTGTGGAGGAGCACCTCATGATTCACCTTGTCAAAGATCTTACTGAAGCAGATGCAGATGACGTCGAGCGATTTACCTTGGTTCAGCGCTTGTAGCTATTCGTGCCACGTCAAAAGCACCTTGGTGATGCATGAATGAGCTTTCATGAAACCATGCTGTGCGGGCGTCAAGAAGCTTTCCGACTCAAGAAACTGCAGAAGACTGTTCTACACGATCTTCTCAGGCGCCCATGCCAAAACATCTGTCAGGTAGATCGGTCGATAGTTAACCACTTTGCTTGGGACACCAGCTTTCGGGTATTCGCTTTACGACTGAGCATTCCAATTCGTGCGGTAGTGAATTAGTGGATACTGACCTGTTGAGCAGTTCAGTCACAGAAGGCGAGATGATGGCCGATAGGGACTGCAAGAAGCGCGGATGGATTCCATATAGCCCGGCAGGTTTCGTCCCGTCAAGCCTTGTCAGCAGCTTGCGTACATCTTCAATGCTGCAAGTAAGGCTGCCAAGTTCAGCGGGGGCTGTACCCTTCGAACTCGACAGACACCTGTCACTTTATAAAACGGAAACGAAGTGCGCCACCAATGCGGACACACAATCTGTGCATAAAGTTGGGGCTATCTATCTGAGCTCTCCAACGCTGGCACATTGCCTGCAAGCCTCAGGCGCCGCTACACGTAAGCGAAGATCCACTTGGGAGCAGATTTTGCTGCGGCCGCAAACTTCTTCGAAGTTTCATGGCTTTCGTGTTCTCGCCTTGCTGCAGAGATCTCGCCGTCTTCTGTACGTCACGTGATCTTTGGCAGAGTTAGGTAACAAATTTATTCCACAGTCTGCGTCGTCGTCGAGTCAGTTTGCTGTACTGCTTGTCGAATCAATGTGGCTAGACTGGCCTAACTTTCCGATACTTGGGGGTACAAATCGGGTACATGAGTTCCCTCCCACTTTAATGAATGTTTTAGTAATGACCAGTTCATCTGACTCGCTGCTCGCGTGAGGCCATTGAAATCCGTCTTCCAATAGTTGAAGGCTGGCTACAGCGGCAGCATCAGTTCCAAACTGGCTATGACCATCGAGTGGTTACTGACTCCTAGGGGCTCGAAGACCTGAATGTCATGCACACGTTGTTCACAGCTAGTCAAACGCAGCTCTAAGCACAATGGAGTCGCGCGCTCAGTTATGCGCATCAGCTGGTTGATGTGCTGTGTGCCCCTGTTTCAATATCATCTCCGCGAACGCCCTCTCGACTTAACAATGACCGGGGAGAACTTCAGCTTAAGGCCACTGTATCAGAGGTAAGTTGAAATCGCCCACGAACAAGAACAGCGGAAGAATCAGGAGGTTGCAGACATGTAGTAACCAGTCCAAGCAGCAGCTCAGTGGATCGTGAGAAACCATGCCTACGAGCATCTAGAAGTGTCGGAGGTGAATCGAACACCATAACTGTTCACATAGACCGTAAGCACTTTGGTAGGTGCTCACGAGCATCGCACACAAGGAAGATCCTATGTAAAGCAGCATGCCACTGCGATCATTTGGTGGTCTATCACAGCGGAAGCAGAAGTAGTCGTTGATGTTTACTTCTTGGGAAGTTAAGTCAGTTTAACCATGTCTCTGCAAGCCTTATTACGTTTGGCTTCTGAGAGGTTACAAAGTAGCACAGCTCATCGCGTCTGTTTGGCAGACTGCAGAGGTTAGTAAATGCTAAACACAGGCCGCGGTAGAAACCGCCGGGTGCGCTTGAAGCATCAGAAATCTGTTGATACGGTTTCGCGGAGGAATCCCGGTAAATACTCAGAAATTTACAGTATGGAGATTTGTTTCCCCATCGTCCGCGCGTCGCTTTGATTTAATCACGGCGTACTTGAGTTTCCTTCCATCTGCTGGATCTAAGTCAGCACGCACGTGGATCTTTAGACCTTACAGCCTACTAAGGCGGAACAAGATCAAGTTAGGGCTTGCCTCTTCAATGAAAGTAACCCACATAAGTCGACTTTTGCCCTCCGTTCTCCTTCCGAGACGAGCGATCTGCTTCACTTGCAGCTCGCGCTTATCTATGTAGTGCAGTATATCAAACAGGCTTAGCAAAAACTCGACGTCCTGTTCATATTGCACCTGAGAACTGGAATCACAGGATTCAGGTACATGAAAGATCAGAAGGCTGCTGCGTTTCATGTGGATGGACTTTGTGCTCGGCTTCTTTGGTCTTTCCATTTGTCATCTCCACTGCTTACTGCACACCGGTGTTTTAATGTCATAAGATGAAAACGCAGGCGGCGAAGCCCAGCTTACCGGCACGCCAGCGTTTTGCTACAGGGATAGAGTAGCAGGTGTACTGAGTTGTTGATTTTCTGATTGTGGTGTAGGAAAAATCGAGCTGCGCGGTTCAGCGCATTTCACTATACCGATCCAGTTGTGTGGCTTTCCGGCTCTCTTTGGCCCAACCTTAGATTTACATTGTTTACAAATGGTTTCCATAAAGTCGTGCTGGAGCCATTGAATAACGCGAAATTGATCAACGGATAAACCGATGCATGAAATATGGAATTGTACACTGTAAAAGCTTCATATGATCGCGTTTCTGCGAGGACCGATGGTGTTAGAACAGCTACCACAGGGAGACGGTTTTGCCAGTTCAAAAATAAGTGCCGATCGATACGACTGAAGCACGGAAAGGGAGAACCGCAGGAGCTAGAATAAACTAGTACGTTTTCGATAAAGTAATTCAGAATCACTCATAGTCATCAACAACAGCAGTACATCAGCCATTGGAACTGATGCTTCGCTGCCATACAGCCATGATAACCTATGAAATACAGAATAAGAAGAGGGAGAAAAGGGAGACTTACCTGAAAACCTTAATGCCCTAGGCAAACATTCAGGGTCAAGGCGCTTACATCTTGTGTAGGCAACATACCGTCAAACAGCTGGCTCTCGAAGCACAGCAAAACATAAGAACTTCAGTTTAAATTGGCTTGACAGAGACAGCAGCAAAACGCGACCCGGACGGCGTTATGTAACGGTGCTGAGCGACCTGGTCGCTCTTCGTGCATGAAATACACGATGTCGAACGCATTCATAGTCCGTGCGGTATTCCCACCAGATGGCCTAAGCTGCGAAGGCAGCGGATAGCCAAAGGTAGCTAGCCTCTTTAAGTGTCAACCTGAGAACATTTCACAGCCGTAGAGGAGGGTTAAAGGGACGGCTGCGTCGCAAATACTACCATTCAGGGTGATGATGTCGCGTCGGCGCCACAGACGGCACCATGAGCTTTTGCAACAGGGTCCGTGACCACACCTTCGATCACACGGACGTCAAAATGGCTGCCCAGGTACTAGAATTCCTGAACTAACTGATCATTACCAAGGCTCTGTGGGTTCCTGTCGATCTAGAAGAAAGATTTAGCGTTTCGAGTGTGCAAAGCATAACCCCAAAAGGCTGACCGCCAGTGCCAAAATGTCGAGTGTTGCTTGGTACGTTTAGGGCCTGTCACAAATTAGGGCAACGTCGTCAGCACACTCCAAGTCAAGAAACCGCCCACCAGGGAGCAGCTCCACACCTTGTAGGCCGTGTCCAGTGAACGCCATTTTGACTATCGATGGCGGAATTAAATAGGATAGGTGACAGTGGGTAATTTTGTCTCACACCAATGAGATGCTAAATGGCTGCGACCGTTGCCATAAACCCTCGCTCTACCCGAACTATGCGCGCACTGCGCTTTGAAAATGTTTACTTATTTATAGGTTACATTTCCAAAAAGGCACATTGATCCACCGAGTCGAAGGCTCATCTGATGTCGAAGAACACGACTACGGTGGGTGGTCAATAAATATGGCGGTGCGCCTCCAACAACTAAAGTAAAGTGGACATATAGTTAATGTAGCCTCGATTTCGACGGACTATTCTTATTCCTATTATCAATATCATTATTATTATACACGTTCGCTAGAGGTGGAAAACGATTCAGTCATATTGCCGCATCTCGCGAAGCTAATTTTTACACGTGCCAGTCTGTGGAGAACGGCAGAAGTGCGTGTGCGTGTGTGATCTCAACAGTCTAGCAACTAGACAGAGTCAACAAAGCCATGGAGATTAGCAGATAAGGGGAAGTCACTGCGTCATAATCATCGTGGCATGGTAATTGAAGGTGAGCAACACTTCAGCTAATATGCCGCAAGAAAAATATAACATTTTGACAAAAATACAGAACAAAACATTTTTGGTTTGTTTTTCACACGCCGATTTTTTTTGTTTTTGTCATTTTCAATGTTGATAGTAATAAACATGTGAATCAATATAACAGTGTACACAATTCTTCCACTGATTCCGGTTGCGGGCCATGTCTTCAAGAGTGTTAAGCCATTGGCACTTCTCATGTTTGGGTCCCCATCCTGGAAGACGTACGGAACCAACAGCGGCTAGACAAGACGTCAGCGATTGCATGTGCTGCCGCCATGTAGAATGCTGACTACCACGCGGTCGCATCCAGCCGGGTCCTTGACGAGCGAATAGAGCGCGACGCGGCAGACACTCAGGTGCCATGTGTAGGACATGACCGATCCATTTTAACTGGCGCAAGAAAACCAGTTTTTTGAAGGGAATACTTGCATTCCCCAAGATGCGAAGTCGAACGTCATCACTAGTAACTCGATGTTGCTCCCAAACATGAGCGATCCTCCTTAAGCAACCGTTATCGAAAGCAGAAAGACGACGCATGTCTTCCACGCGAATCGGCCAGGACTCGCACCCCTACAGCAATACTGAGCGAACTGATGCGCTGTAAATGCGGCCCCTTAGTGAGAATGACAAGTGCCTCAGATTGACAAATGCTGATAGAGCTTTAGCGATACGATGCGAAACTTCTTTGTTGATAGTGCCGTCAGCAGAAACACAGCTCCCAAGGTAGGTGAAACTATCTGCCTGTTCGTTGTGCACCATCGAGAGGGAACACAGGAGCAGGTGAAAGCCAATCCTTGAGCGGCACTTTACACTTCGATGGGACAAAGATCATGCCATACTTAGATGCTTCAACCGCCAAATGATCCAGAATGAGTTGCATACCCTGAGGATCGTCACCAAGTAAGGCGATATCATCGGCATAATCTAAGTCAGTCGCGCACCCACCCGGTGGAAGCTTTAGGCCAAAATGTTGGAAACCTTCTAGAGCATTGGACAGAACGTCTTCGATTGCGAAGAAATTCAGAGGCAATTGGGTTCGCACCGATTCCATTATGATTGTCCAATGCTAACGCGGGAGGCTCTTGAAAATCGTGACTATAACGCTTTCATACACAATGCCTACTAAGGTACATAAGCATAAAAGTTAAAATTTGCATACAAATGTAAACACATTCTCAAGAATTTGGTCAATTGCTAATCAGCAAGCAACTTGGCTACAAACATGAGATTAATCTCACCTCCATTAAGCCCAGTACATTCGGTTTTATAGGAACGTAATCCAAAGCGATATACCGCTTTTGCTCGTATTTAGAACGTATGAACGTTTCCAAAGCAGAATCTGTCTGGGGTCTTCGAAAATTACTCGGGAGTCGGGCCTCATAGATAGCTCTCGCACGGCTATTGCCAACGTCAACTATTGCCTGACGGGAATAAGGAAAAAATCAAATACCGCCAACTGAGCTGCAGTCCAAGAGTCCAAATTGACAGACTTCACTTTTGATATGTGAACGCCGAGGTTTCTATGGATTCCAGCGCAGCGAATGCACAGAAAAACTCCGATATTCCAAGAAGCCCAACGTGGGCCTAAAAAATCTTTAGCAATATAATATAAAGACCTTTGGCGTCACAATCTACGCAATATTTATTGTCCTCATCTTTTAATAACTCTTGGATGACCAGCTGCAGACGATCCGCCTGAATCTTTTGGCACTTCGAACCGGACGCCGCCATCTCCGCTGGAAACGTCAGCCTCACAACTCGTCAAAGTAAGGAAAATAGGTTGAGTTGCTGGGTTCAGCCAGGCTTGGCTGTTTTAGCAACCTGCGAAGACGACAATTGACTGCACATGATTATTCATGTCTTTTTATAATACTTGCCTAGGTCACTGAGTTTATGGTAGTCAGATGTCAGGGTAAGTTTAAAAGTCAACCGACTGCATACGGACTGCTGTACCGCCAAGCACGCCAAGTTCAAGTTCAAGTGGAACTGGAACGATAGGATGAATCCCGTATGTGTTTCTTCTGGAGCGGGTCGTCGATCCAGGAGGTGATAAGGGTGCTCGGACTTCTTGAGGTATCCAAAAGGAAAACGCCCGAAAAACACCCTGGTCCGTCAAGTTAATGCCCACGTTACTTACATTAGCTGTCCTAGCTATGTCAGTTATGTGAACTCAGTACGAGAAGAAAAATAGAAGTACGCGAGTAAGGGAAATCTGTTAAAAGTAGAGCATAATACCAAGGGCGAGGTAAAGTAAAGAAAATAGTATCGAAGTATGAAGATGGGACTTAGTCAGGAAAAATGAAAGGTTTCGTGTTGCCACCCAAGAGCGTCTAGTTGACGTTCGAACCCCTCAACAGTAGCTTCCTTGAAAGCCTTTGCTGTAAGCAGGTTCCAGCACTCCATGACTCGACGCGATAACATTGTCTCCGCTCTAACTAGATCGAACCGCATTTAGTCCAGCTTCATACAATGCCCGCGGAGACCAGACAACCTAGCAGGACTATATAGCCAAGACAAATCAGGGCCGACCTTTCCAGTCAGAATGCGGTAGGTTAGGGTTTGGTCCCCTCTAATCCTTCTATAGTGCATTGACCGCATCCCCAAACTAAGTGGGCGTTCGGGGTACCTTTGTCCTCGTAATCCCTTGACCAACCTAGTACCGACACGCAACCCCCTTGCTAGTGCCATTTTGTCCCGGACAAGGCATAGTGGACAGGCCTGGACGAAACATTCTAGGTGTGGTCGCAGAAACGCTGAGAAGAGCTTTACAAACACATCAGCGGTTAGGGTCACGAAAGAACGACGGATTAATCACAACATCCGGAACCTTTTACTAGCCGCCTTCTTCTAGTGGTCTCCAGAGTGTAGTGTGGAACAGTGGACGACACCTAGATCAACCTGGTGAGTCATGTAAGGATGTTCGCTCCCAGCGAGCACATAACTTGTAGAGGAAGCAGACACTTCGATACGCAGTACTGAACACTTTGCCCGGTTTATGAGCAGCAACCACAAGACAGACCACTCCCAGAATCTATCCAGATCCCGTTGAAGAGCCACAGGACCTCCAGGAAAATTAACAATATTCTAGAGTTTCAGGTCGTCCGCAAATAAGAGCGATGACACCTTAAGCTCCATCGGCAAGTCATGCACGTATACCGAGAAAAAGCGGCGGGCCTAGGTCACAGCCTTGCGGAACTCCGCTAAGTACAGCTTACTGAAACGAAACACTTATTCCAACACGAATACACTGTTCCCGTCCATCGAGAAAAGATGACACTCAATGGAGAGCGCAACCAGATATTCCGTACGACTTCAACTGCATTGAGAGTCGCGAATGCGGGACAGTGTCAAAGGTTTCGGCGAAGTTAATTCACACCACATCCACCGCATGTCCACTGTCTAGGGCTTCAACCCAGCAATGAGGAGCTACCAGCAAGTTCGCCTGACTCGAAAATCCTTTGCGAAAACCATGTTGCTCGGCACTAAACAGGTTAAACATATTCAAATGGTTCTCCACTGTATTCCGTACTAATGTTGCAAGTAACTTAACGGCCACGCTAGTCAAGCTGACCGGCCTGTAACTAGCCTGTAGGTCTTTGTCACGGTACTTAAAAATCGGGAAGGCGACAGCCGCCTACCGTTCGATAGGCAAAACACAGCTGTTGAATGGCATCCAAAACACACTGGTCAGGGGTCCACTTAGTTCCGCAGCAAATTCGTGCAACAATTTTGGATGGAAAGAAACTGGCCCGGAAGCCTTAGCTGGGTTTACCTCTCTTATCAACCGGGGAATTTCGGACTCAGTTACAGGAATTTCATGCGGACAACCGTCCTCAGATGCTCATGAAGCTAGCTCTTTGCATGGCGTATTTGTTTCGTGGACAAAGACGCTTGAGTACTGTTCACCAAGCACGCACGCTTGGGCATAGTCGCTATAGGCATCGGTCCCATCTCCTCGAAGCAATGGTGGTTGGGCGAGGTTGCACCACAATGTCTTTTAATGTAAGCGAAGTTCTTGGGACTTTTCGAGGCAGTATCAGCTAAGCCCTTTTCATACTGAAGCCGGGCCAATCTAAGGTGTAGCTTGCACTCCTTTCGAAATAACCGATACTTGTCAAACATGCTGTTCGACGGAGCTGTGTGGTACGCACGCCGGCATCTAGACCGCTACTTTAACAGGCCCTTCCCCTCAGAATCAATGCACGGAGGCTGCGATCTCGATTCCCTTCTTTTTACCAATGAGTGGCGAGGTGCAGAAATGTCGACGAGGTGAGCGTTAAGTTTTTCCCAGGTTATGTGAGCAGTGTCGGTTTCACAGTTCACACAAGGCGATGACCTAGCCTTATCACGCATCGCTTGGAAGTCCTCGTCCTTTTGAGTGTTACGTTCCACTGAGATTTCTGAGCGAAGAAAAGGGTATAAAGATGGTACTTAGAGAATCAGTAAGTGAATATTTGGACTTCATCTTTTATGGCGTCCAACTGCTTGTCCTGTAGGAATGTTGTCGCCACTCTTTTCAAAGCAGTGCAGTGTTCTGCGCGTGATCGGTGGACACACACTACATGCTGCGGCATCTGTCCTTATCAATATGTGCTCCTGCAGCTATTTACCTCGCCAGTCATTAACTTCTTTTGTGACAAGTGTCTTGCTTCGTTGGATAGTAAGGCTTTTTCTCGCCGGGCTACCTGCATTGAGCCTTGATTATTCTTCTCCGAAAAAGCCTGACGCTATTCGCGATTCATCTGTTTCACCATGTTCACCATCACTATCTACGGCCGGATCACCCCCATGGTTAAACTAAGCCGAACCACGTCCACTACTCATTCGGTTCCATCTACACAGGTCCTGCCCACTGAGCCCGCCACAGGGTCCTTTGCAGCAGTTGTGAGGAAAAGCGCGGTCTCCGTTCCTATTTGCAAAAGCCCAAATACAAGTGGCGCCAAGGCTAGGCCTAAGCCCGTCGAGAAAACCAATCCCAAGCCATCATCTCAGTCGCAAATGAAGCTAGCTCTCGACAGACTATCTGAAGTAAAGAAAGTGCTCAAAAACATCCGTCACCTTAAGAGCCACACGTTCCTGAGCGCACCCAGCCATCTCGCGACCGTTGTCTCATTATCATGAACCCAGCGGAATCGGAAAAACAAACCCTGCGGGAAGAATACTAGATAACAAAACACGGCTTGAGTGGTAGCTCTCGTTGCTGTTTGCTGAAGGCGAACCGGGGACCAATATTGCACCTGCCTTCCGTCCTGGTATAAAAACAAGAAGATGCATCCAGGACTCGCCCTTTTAAATTCGTTTGCGGGGCTGATGAGGAATGCCGACGCACCATGCCAAGGGCCTCGCGTCTCAAAGAAGAGCCATTCTACGTACTTCGTAACCTCTCTGAAGAGTATCGTGTCAAACTGAAAAGGCTGTCGAAGAACTACGTGCTAGACGAGGAAGTGGTGAAACAGACCCATTATTGTGGATTTTTGAGTAATTCGGAAGTCTCAGAAAACCCGCTGGTAGACCATTCTCCTCACCCCCGGACAGTAAACTATAAGAACTGACTGCGCGTAGGATCCTCTAATGTGTGAAGTCTAAGACATAAGCTAGTGTAGGTTCATTTACTTGCCTCAGAGACTCATCCAGACCTGGTGGCCTTCACTGAAACATGGAGATTCTCAGACGTCACGAACACGGAAATATCTATACCAGAATATCTCCTCACCAGGTCCGATCGCCACGGCGAAAGGTCTGGTGGTGGCGTAATGCCTTGTTGGAAACAGAAACATAAAGCGTATGTGATTGAAGCTATTAGTGACAATGCTAACAATTTTGAAGCCCTCTGGTGCATTGCGCATGACGGACTTAGGTCTCGCGTGGGTAATCGTCTACAGGGGGCCATAAGGCACCGAGGCTAGTTTGTTGGACTTGCGCAGGGCGCACGGCTGAGGCAAGGACTATCTTGTGGCGGAGGATTTCAATGCACCAGGTATCGATTAGAATTTCCTTCTCTGTGATTGCCCAGCCGATCAATTCGATGCCGGCTAGCCGAACAACCTCCTCGTGGTGTCAGCTGGGTGGTTCAGGTTTAACCCGTTCCAGCAAATAGTTCGGCGGCAGTGTTTCATGACGTGGTGGGTTTTGCCTGGCAAGCGTTCTCCCTATAAAAAGCCACAAATGTCTGCTTAACAACACTATGACGTGGTGGTCGTGACCCGCCACAAAATAAAGTAACTGCCCCGTGGATATCCGGATAATTCTATCCAACCCGTGGACAGCAATCTCCTACTCGCATATTGATGATGATGTCAAACACTGAAGATTGGAGCAGCACAACTACAAGCACAAAATACACAGCTACATGCACATACACACACAATGACATACATACATACCCCCTACGCAAACACAAACTGCTAATTCAAACATATCGGATTTTTGCACATTCTTGATCATGTATCGTTATGTCAAAATTATCATACCTGTAAAGGCGTGAATCACCTTGTTGAGCATAAAAGATTTATTTATTTACTCGGAACCGTCTTGGATTGCACTCTTCTGCAACATGTCACGACGCCCACTCCTATTTTCCCAGACCAGACGCCGAACATCCCAGACCTTGTGCTTTTATCAGCGCAAGCAGACATCACGAACTCGGCTGTTATCGAGCTCGTTGGCAGAAGTGATCACTGTGCTCTTTCTTTTCAGTGGACGCGTCACCACTGTCCACTTTTAATGTGCCGACCGTCGGAATTTCTGGCGTGCAGGTGCACTTCTTTTGCAAATGGCTGCATGGGTTGTGTATTGGGCTATCACTGGATCTCTAAATGTAGATGATGCGCGGAAGCGTTTGTACTCCAAGCTGATGTCGCTCATCGGGCAGATTGTCCCTGTCTCCAAAAGAAAACCGTTTTCTAAAGGCACGCCTTAGATGGGTCGCCAAATAAGATCCCTTAAGACCAAAGGCATAAAGTGTGGAACCATTTTAAGCTAACAAGATCAGACCTCGGCTATACTTGCTATAAAACAATCAGGAAGGTTTGGATTTTTCAGAAACGAGAGAACCGGCAACTAGACGAACTCTCGCCAACTATTCCTTCCAAGGCCAAATCCAAACTTTTTTCTGGTTCACAATGCCAAGTACCAAAACCGGCAGTGGCATCCCTGCCTTGTGTTCCCGTGCGAATGCTGCATTTGTTCACGAAGGCAACAAACAGCCAATTCTTCGGTTAGGCAACATTTCTCTTTATATTCAACAGAAACGTCTCCCCCTGACAGCTCCTTGTCATTTCTTCCTTCTTTGCTAGAGCACTTGGATATTAACGCTGAATTTGGTACCGAAAATGTTTCTTAATTTTAACCCGTATTCTTCCCCAGGCCTTTTTGGCCTACATCTATTACACATCATCGTACATATCTGTCAGATATTCCGTCTGCCTTTTGATACTGGACGTCTTCCGACTGCCTGGCAATCCGGCATCGTCAAGCCTGTTAATAGGGGATGAAACCAACATGATCGAGCGAATTATCCTCATTCGTTTGAAATCTGTAGTCTGCAAAATTATGGAACGGACAATAAAACGCGCGCTACGCCTCCATCTCGAAAAGTTAGATTTCATCTCTTCTGCAAAACACGGGTTTCTAAGCGCTCGCTCAAACATCACAAACTGGTTTGTGGCAAGGGAGAAGTAGGTGACACCGCTAAATGTTGGCAAACGATGGAAAGTTGTGTTCGTTGCTTTTAACATGGACTTTGACAAGGTTCCGCTTGAGCGGCTTCTTTTCAAACTCCGCGTAATTGGCGTATCCGGAAGTTTCTCTCCTGGGTCTCCAAATTCCCCTTCGGTCGCGCTGCGCATGGAAGGGTGAATGATACGCTTTCTGATCCTTTCCATACGACCAGTGGTGTCCCACAGCGTTCTGTCCTCTTCCGTATCTTCATTTAAGGCTTCCCGCCCGCGTTGCAGACGGAATGGTTGATTTATGAGGATGACTGGAAACTTTGGTTTTAGGTAGCATGTCTTGAGGATGCCGACCTGCTCCAAGAAAAATCAACTGTATCCCCGACTGGTCGGTAAAATGGCGGATACCTATCAACCGGAATAAATGTTCCATACTTCTGGTTGCTTTTCGTGAACCATTCTGGGTGTACCATCTTGGTTTTTTCCTGCTTAGAACTGTCACTAAGGTAAGAGGTCTCAGAGTAATTGCGTCACCTTGCCTCACAATAACTGAGGACACTCGGAAATGGTTTGCCACTGCTTACAGGATGATTCATGCATTACGAAGAGCTTTCTCCCGTCTTACTTCAGAACTCTTCAGACTCCTGTGTGTCTCACATGTTCGCCAGGTTATCAACTTCTGCTTTCCAGTTGCCCAGCCTAACACGTAGACCGAATGCGATATGATTGAGAAGTTTCAATGCCGTGGATCTAAATGTATGCCAAAACCGCGGGGCCCATCCTCTCTCTAGCTCCAGCGATTAAACCGGTTCTCTCTGAAGTACCTTCCTCGTCGCGGGGATTTCACCCACACTACGTATCCTGAGAGGAGAGCTAGGAGGCGAGTTACAGCAGTTCTTTCCTTGGAAGATTTAAAGTTTGACAAGTGGTCACGGATGGATTTTTCAAATCGAGGAGACCCATGTGCGGTCAGATCTAGCGCTATCCACGAGCCTGTTTAATGACTGGAACCGCCCTCCGGAGCTCGTGGTTTATGTGCAATCCGAGGAAAGTTTCAAGCAATGGTTGGATTCCCACTTGCTAATGGTGCACGGATTTTGCTTTACAACCTGGCTTTAAGGTTTATTGTGAATACTTATTTTCACTATAAATCCAGCGACGTCCGCAATGACTAGAAATCGACGCAGCTGATAAAGGACTCTCCTTCTGCTGGCTACCATACAATGATACAATGATACAATGGAACCAAATTCATTTGGGGGCGGAACTGGTGGAAAATCCCAGGAACGTACCACCTACGAAATTGTCGTTCAGTCATCCGGACATGTGGTGGATTGATCTGTCAAAGGAGAGGCAGACCAACTCGCACGCTTCATATGGTCATGGAAACTGTGGTAAAGCCCGCTGCACTAGCAGTCCCAAATTTGCTGGCCTCATGGTCAAACGAAACCAGCATGAAACTAGAAGAAAGGCAAGCTTATCAACTTACATACTTAAGTTGAGATACAAGTATGAATTAAGGAGGAGTAGGTCTTAATATTCGAGTAAAGTCTTATGCTTGTAGGGGAATATTTTAAATGCAGACCGTGGGCCTCCAGTCGATGTTCCAGCACTTGCACTGTCCCTGTAATTGCAAGGTGCAAACCTACAGAAAGTAGACAAGTTCGCTATCTAAGTACGGAGGGTAAACTTGTTGAGACGCTGCGCGTGTTGCCATGCTTGCTTGGCGTCCATCATACGTAAGCTCATGGGAGAGCATCGAAAGAACTGTATAACAGTGTCGTGACAAAAAGAAATACCAGTTCCAGTGGGACTGGAACAGTAGGGTAAATTACCTTGGCTATTCCTTTCGTGGCGCGTCGTTGCTGAGAGCTATTTTTCGTTAGCAATAACTAAGATATAAAAGAGATAGATCAGCACAAGCGAAGCAGACCACGGTCAAACAAGTAATACCCTCGCAGCCTGCGTTTGCAGTGCCCGACGCACCGGCCAAATGAAATAAGAAACTAAAGTACGAAAGTAAAAATGGCGTTGCGAATAAAAAAGTAATATGTTTAACAGTGCAATAAGGCGAGTAAACTAAAAAGTATGGGGAAAAGCGTGGAACTGAAAGCCAAGAATGACCTCTCGGTGTTCGAACTCTGCCGTTGTTGACGCTACAACTTGCTCGGGCAGTGCCCTCCAATAATCCACCAACCTGCCTGAGGAACAATGTTCCTCCCGGCCTTCATTCGGTAAAGCTTGGTGTGTCTCGAAAAGACAGAAGCCGTCGTTGGGAAAAGCCAATAAATAGGATGAGTTTACCGGTAAGTTTGTGCTGCGTCAAGACGAGGTCGCTTCGATCTCGAGGATAATGCATTAAGAACCTTCCTAGCTCAAGCAGTGCCTCTGCTTCAGAGAGGTCCCGCAGTCCATGAACGACGTTGGTTTCAACACAGAACATTCGCCTCTGACTTCCTGTCCCAGATGAAGTAAGGTGAACAAGACCGGATGCAGTAGTTCAAGTGTAGCCTTACAAAGACTGAGAACAACCTAACAAACATATCGCCCCTATTGGTCCTTAATGCCACCCGGATTATCCAAAACATACGGGAACCCTTGCAAGTAACTTTCCTTCATTTCACACTGGATTTAGTTTCGACAGACAACGTGCCCAAAGATCCACCGCTTGTGAAACATGCAATAGTTCATTACTGCTTAGCAGGTAAGGTGTTTGGCGGTCATTCGGCCCCAAGCATAATATGGTACACTTCGCATAGTTTATAGGCAACGACCACAGAGTAGCCCACTCCCATCGTTCATCGAAGGCCTGTTACAAAGCCTAGCGTCCATCATAGTAGCAACCGTGTGCTAAAACTTTGTGGCATCTGCAAACATGGGCGATGTCACTTCAGCAGTTTGGGCATCTCATGGACCTACCGAACAAATAACAATGGGTCAAGCACCGAAATCGGTGCGACCCACTTAGGATTGATTAACTGAGGGAGTAACTAGACCCCACACGAACATACACCTATCCCCGGCCAGAAATGCGGTGAGCCATTGTAGTGCACTTGCTGTCATTTCACAGGACCGATTCTTCGCAGAGAGGCGAGGATGTGCTACAGTGTCGAAAGGCTTAGAGAAGGCAATAAACAGTACCTGTACTGCATGATAAGGATCCAGCAACACGTACTCCAACTCTAGCAGGTTTTCCAGAACGTAGGTCCATTCTTCCTGTAGGTTCTTGTGATGGGGTGTAACTGGGAAACAATACCTGCTGCCAGACAACGCATAAACGTGATGTTTGTCAAATTCGGAAAGCTGTTCCAGAAATTTACATACCAACAACCTCTAAAAATGTTTTAATATCGACGTTAGCGGCCTTCTTCAATCGTGGATTGTCAAGCCGCTAAGCCCTCAAATACAGCGTGTCATTACTGCTCTCCAAGCCAGTGATTATGACCGGCAGTATCTTACCACGAAACCATTGCCTACCCGAAATATTCAAGCCATACTTCGCTGATCTTCAAGCGACACACTAATCTGAATGTTCGAACTATGCCATCGAGTTCATGCTGTGGTTTGTAATGTCTGAGGTTGACGCAGCTGATTGGCTACAGGTGGCAATTAGTCTATGGTACAATTGGCCCATTAACTGTGGTCTTCCGGTAGTATCCAAGAAGCGCATCACTCTACCGCTTGGGGCTGCTAAGCCACTTGGAACTTACCATATTGAGGTTCCCTACCAAACGCGCTTCTCAGGAGGAATCGTACGGCGTAATAATATCATGTGAAAACAAAACAGGATGCGCTTGAAAAAGTTATGCCGCAATAAGGATTTTCTTTGTCACAAGTAGGCCGTTCGCTCGTATGAGGCCGAAACTTCTCAGGCTGCCAGTCATATTTCACGGGCAACCGAGTCTAGACTAGAGCTACCAGTTGTAGTTCCACCCTTCAGATTAAATATGTCATAAGCAAAATAGTTTCTGGGCTTCGTTGTCCCTCCCATTCCCTCTGGTATCTGCAGCTGACACCGGTCCCAAGACAATATACTTGCCAACATGAAAATGTGTTTGGGAGGCGCATTATAACAGTAGATCTTGGGCACGCACTAAACCAGCTTCAAAACAACCCAGGTTGCTCGACACTTGTTCAAAATTGGAAGATAGTGAAACAAAAGAGGTTCGACTTCCGCACCACTGTCGCTCCTTCAGCCGGCTTATTGCATGACTTGTGCCGTCTTCGGTGACGGTGGTCAAGGTCACTCCCCAAGTTAGACACCAGGACCCTACTGTCTCAATGCAGCGTCGTCGTTCCTTAAAGCCACGGTTTTGCGACTCCAGGCAGGTTCCTCGTACAGAACCAGCCGTTACTTGGCTGACACTTCGGCTCTTTAAGACTCAGTGCGCTCCATGACCCGCCGAGCAACGAGCGATACAGTGGTGTTACACCAGGCTACACGGGGAAATGTAGTTCTCTAACCCGATTACTCACTATGGGTACAGCCGCAAATCAAGTTTCACTTGCCAAGCTGGTCCTTCTCTTACGGGTACAAATCCGTATGCTTAGAATGCTGCCTGAGAAATAAAGCAGAATACAAGTGCATTGATTGATTTCGTTTATTTTAGGATTGTTTATATGCAGCGGCATAATTGTAAGGGCTAGCCTACGACGATATATACTGCGTTGGTCTAACTGCACCACCTTAGAGCAAAACAAGGTAGGTCAGGCTAGCGTTTGAGAAATTTAGGTGTATAAAACAAAGGCAACTGAAAGGCATTAAATGCATAACAAAATTCGGTGAAAAGTTAAATCAATATACTAAATACAAATGCATACAAATCGGCGCGTCGTATGACGCTACTGTGAACAATCTTACTGTCTTACTACCGACTGGGGGCAGACTGTTGTTGTAAACTAGAGGTTTTCTTGTGCATAACATCACATAACCCTTATAATATTAATGGCAATGAGCTTATACAATGCGTCGCAGCACTTATATAATTATGCCACGTTGTGGTATGCGTCCTGTTGTGCGTTCCTTGGGCTTCCGTGTCCAGAGCGCACTTAGGTCGTGGGACACGGTGGGGGTAAAATGCAAAAGGGGTGCTTTGTAGGTAGCGGGATAGTAAAACCACCACCACCTTGTGGGAAGCGGGGCTGGATGGAGGGTGTGCATTTCTTAATGCCGGGGTGAGCTGAATTATATCGTCACAACCGTCGTTTGTGGACTGAGTGTGAAGGGGCTGAATGGACAGCGTGAACACACGCAAGAAGTGATTGCTCTGCTAAAACCAAATATACAATGTCGATGTTGTGCGGATAAAACGTCAACTACCTGCCAGGCTACGAGATAACCTCTTGTCTGTTAGACTGCTATGACAATGACGTGTTAACCACGAGCACCGCTTGTTAACTTGCTTGTCCTGTCGGCAGCCAGGTTAGATGACAGTGTGATGCGGTTACTTCACAAGAGTGCGTGCCAACGTACAACGTTTTCGGCAGGCCAAGACTACCTATGTCATCGTAAGGATTGGTAACGGTTGAAGCAAACACAAGGAGTAGTGAAATAGAGCTTCCCGAAACCATTCCACCTGTATACCCGATACAAATATGTGCACATCTAGTGCCACAACGTATTTGGAAAGCGGTAATTTTACGTCACAAACTTACCCTGACTGTCTTCTGGTTACCGGAGCCGCAATTGTTTAGAGCGCTTTTTTGGCCCTCTAAAATGATGTGTTATGAAATCGGATGCGCAAGTTTTTGTCATACGCATAGCTTCCCAGTTGGAAAACCGTGATTGCATAGTAAAGGTTCAGGACGTACGGGTCCGCATGACTGCGTAATACTGAATTTGAGGAGCAGTTCCTGACGTACACAAGCAATGAGTGCTATTATGCGGAGGCAACAGGGGATTATGATGACCCGACACTTCTTATTCGGATTATGGCACACATAGTTATGTTGAAGAAAGTTCGACGGTGGAAGTGGCTTGACTCGAAAAAGCTTGAGGCCCCAAGGTTTTCGGGGAAAGCGATGATTTCCTTTGCCTCAAGTTCCTCGCACCCCGCATGACTAACCTACTTGAGCGTTAAGGGACGTTCCTTCTGGCTAGCTAAGGGTACAAAAGGGCTGCCTGCTGTGACATTTCTTGTTCGTAGACGTTCTTGGCTTGATTACTTCTACGCACTTATCGAATGGCCCTGCCCGAGTTCCCATCAAGCATTGCCGGTCACGCAAGACATGTTGCCAAGCACCTCTAGGATATGTGCTTGGGTGATGGAAAAGAGCTTAGCCCAGGTGGACGCGTTTTGCGCTGCTTGCCACAATGCGGACGGTTTTTGTCGCGTACATGACTTACCGAACATATAGCCGCGGTGCGTTGATAATCGTAGTTTATAAGGTAAGAAAATGAAGGTAATGTGTTCCTTGCTTCGTAGTCTAGGATACACGAACGCTTCGAGGCAGCACAAACAAATCTTAAAAAAATCAGAAAAATTTATAAAGCACGTTTGGTATATCTGCGACCTTTTTGTAAATAAAGCAATAAAATATTTTCTCGAGTGTTTCGAGGCACGCCAGATGGAGCATGAGCAGAATCGGGGAGGCAATGAGGTTTCGCCAACTTTTGGATAGCTTAAAGGCAGGAACGTGAAAAGGTAAAGTTACCTTAACGTGGCGTTGATAGTGGAGGACCGAAGATGGTTACAACGGCACATAAACCTGTGAGAGCTTATGATTCTGAATTTGTATTTTGTGAAGTAGGAAAACGTGGCAGCTTAATGCAAAGACAACTGACTTTGTTCGGTGGCGAGTCGCATCCGCCAAGTTCCAGTGTTGTTAAGCAGACATTTGTGGCGTTTATAGCGGGGTGGCTTGCCAGTAGGAAGCCCGTTGCCTCTTGGACCAATGACGTCTATCGTAAGTTGAGCCAAATATCTTTGACAAGACGGCTTTGGGACGATTTATCTCGTGGCTTTCGCAGTCAAGCTGCATTCTTTAGCCTTCTTTGACTCACAGGGTGTTTGTCAGGATTCACCGTGGATGGCTGAGTGCAGTTTTACTGTCGAGAATGTTCTACGTTTAGGGGAATGAATCAGGAACATTCTGCAGCTTAGGAAGGATTTGTAGGCATCAGTGGGTTGATATGCTGGGTTGTCCATGTGCAGGCTGTTGACCCAAGTACCGGGTGGGTTGCAGGCAGATCCTTCCTGGAGAACCAATACTGCATATCCTTCCATCCATTCATTGGCTGGGTTAAGCAAAAAGAAGCACCAACAATTCCACCAGGAACGCTGCATAAGCTGATGTAAGTGCGCGCTTGGAACTGATGCAAGCAGTACCTGATGGTCATAATGATGATATTGATAAAAATTGCTTGTAGCGAAAATATGGGTTTAAGGTTATGGGTAATACGATTTGGGCATTAGCATAATTTGCATGATATCAACCGGAGCAAAGATGGCTGGGCAATCTCGTTTAGGTGCAGTCGGAAACCAGAGGATACAGTGAGGAAATGGCGAAATATTTATGTATATATTGGGTGATGAGGACTATCAAAAGCCAGCTAAAAACCAGAAGGTACGTAGGTATATGAGGATAGGAAGCTAAGATTAATAGTAGCTGGCTAGGATGAAGTAGGTACGAATAAGAGCCAGGGTGTTGATGGTAGGACGAAGGCGAGATGGCGCTAGTAAAGTAGGATATTTTGGCCAGCAACGCCGTTTATATTAAGCCTTCTATTTACTACGACATGCCTATAGAGTCATGGAGTAAGTGAGCAAACCAGCAAAGGAAAGTGGTGTAACTGGTCCACGAGGATACTGTTGGTGCTAATGAGTAGCTCCTAACAAGCTCCAGATTTACGCAGGGAGGTGGGTAACGTACGCCGAATCGCTGTAGCGCAATATAGGCGTTGAAGTTGAGACCAAAAATTATGCTGTGGTTAGTGGACAGCTTATCAGTGGCCAATTGTAACCACTCGATTAAAGCTTTCGGTCACCAGTGAAGGATTACTGTGCTACAGAGAAAGGCAACCAAGAAGCTATGTGATACAGGCATTCCAAAATTCTAAAGGTTAAAGAGAAAATGAATGGCTCTTAGCCAGCTACAGGTATTGCACTGATGCACTGAGCCAACGGCGGCTCGTTGCTCCAAAACAGGGGCGTTGTAAATAAATAAATAAATAAAGCGTTTATTCTCGGCAAGGCGGGGCACACCTTTACAGGCATGATCATTTTGACAAAACAATTCGTGATCAAGAAGTTGCAAAAATCCGATATGTTTGCCAAAAATGTGCTTGTTTGTGTAGGGGGAACGTAAGTATATAATGGTATGTGCGTTTATGTAGCTGTGTAACTTGCGCTGGTAATCGTGCTGCTCCATTCATAAATGTTTGCTATCGTCTGCAAGATGCGAGTGGAAGATTGGTGTCCGTGGGTTGGAAAGGATTATCCAGATATCCACGTGAGACTAAGTAGAGGTAACGGCGTTAGGAGAGCACGTCGGTGGTGAAACTTAGCAATCCATGAAGACGTTTGGGCATTAATAAATACGTACAATGTCACAGAATAAATCAAGGAATCCCCAAAGCTATATGGTGTAAACCGTACGAGTGAATAAAAGTTGGATAATGCGTGGAACCTAAAAAGGAGATGCATGGAGCCTGCGAGGACTAACCGCCGCTAAACAGCATTGACTATAGTACGGCAAACGACCCATAATGGCGATAGGAGAGAGAATAACTGTGGTCAGGAAATGTATTTAAGTAACCTAACAGTTACTTGTGGCAACCTGTAGTGTTACCCAATGTTAACAAATCAGGTATAATATGCTATGCGAAGGTACCAAGAAGGAAGGTTGGGGAGATACTTGGTTACTCCGGGAGCAGTGATGCCTGGAACATGCAGACCCACTGCAGTTAAAAGGAGATGGTGAAGTTAAGACGAAAGATCCACACCGGCGCTTCTAGTGGGTATCAGTGTCCAGCAATGGCCTCCGGTTTAAGCCTTTCGTCACTAGTGTATATCTACGGTGATACAGCATAAGACAACACGGTGCAAATATATGATGAAAGCGGTCCAAGAGCATGAAGTTTGGAGAAACAATGAGGGGTTAGTAGAAGGCTGCTAATATGCGAAGAGACGCATGGCGTTTACAACGACCGGCTGCAGCTAAGCTGAAGTGACGAGGGAACGACAAACCACAGGTCATGGCGTTGGGAGAGAGAGTATCGGCGGCCAGACATGGCATTCACCTTAAGCCTTATAGTCAATATGGAACGCCTACCATTCACGAGTGCTGAAACTGGTTACATTCGCGCGTCACCAATAGGCGCGACAGCAGGCCAGCGGGAATCAGCGGTGTTAATTTCGCTAGACCTTACCAACTAGTTTTTGTTGCACGCCTTATAATTTCAAGTGCCTTATCAGGAGAGCGTGAACAAGAACTACCTGTGGACTTGGGCTTGGAGTAAGGAAAAGCGTTTTCGTTGGAAACAGTACGTACTAACCGGCAAGGCCCCACGTGAAACATGACTGTATGCCAAAAGGATTCAACTGCAAGCACCACTACGACGGTTGTCCAGTGCTGATAGCTGGACACCATGATTGCACATTCCCGAACTGTGTATATACTCTAAAAAATCAGCCTTTCGTTACGTGTAAATTGTACTTTACCTGCAAACAACAAGACGACGTTTTGAGATTTGCCCAAACGTTATTTTAGAGCAAGTGCTCCACGCCCACGCGAACCCCGCTATGACCATTTCGACTGTTCAGCTTCAACCCAGTGCCCCTAACCAGCCTGACTTTGGGATTAAGTCAAACCAAGGTGATGTCCTTGCAAGCTTCACCGTCACAAACCTTAGTGGAGTGATTGCTTGGGTTTTGATATATCTCCCTCACTTGTCCATGCGACTGGTAGGCGTTGCTACGCTGATCTTTTGCGTGGATTGTTCCTGACTATTGTCACTTGAGAAAGGATTTTGTACGCGATTGGTCTGGACAGATTAAGGTTAAAATTTCATTTGTTGTTCTAATCCGTTGTAAAAATAGCACCGTGGTTATTCATAGCATTGTTTTCTAAATTGACCCGGGGATATTTTACAAGTCGCTCAAAGCATCGTAGATAACATGCATCGTCAAACGGAACGACCCCACTAAATCATTTGTGTGTTTTTGTCAGCACAACTGTCTTTATTTTATCAAACTAGATCATCGATACCAGCTGACAAAAAGATATTAATAAATATATCGTATAACGACACGTAGTAAACATTGACTTACTAAATATTTCGGATGATACCTGCGCCACTAAATGCCAAATAATTGTTAACAACAAAGGCATCGATATGATTTTGTTCAATTAACGTTGAATTACTCTAACTTGTATGCGAGTATGGTGCGCTAGATCTAATATTTGCGACTTTGTGATTCCATCCATCGATTGGTTGACTAAAGGAACCACACAGGTGTGTAACAACTGGTTGAGGCAAGTTTACGAACAATTCGCACTCAATTAGATATTACTCACAGCCGTTACCACCGATACAACGTAGTGCTGCTCTTACTACTTTAGCTCTAAGCAAAACGTAACACCACTGGATGGAGCAAAGTAGAGAAAGACAGTTTTGGAGAATGAGGTGTGCATTAACCTGTATTGATAAAGTTATGCGGTATGTTGTAATAAAACTTAACTTCGAACCCCACCACTCTGACTGATCGCTGGTTGTCCATAGAAAGGCTGCGCATCAATAATGCATGGGAACAGAAAGCTCAATGGAACGTCTTAAGGCTTCAGGATCTCCAAAAGGCCCACGTAAAAACATTTAGCGCTCAATCGAAGAACGGCCGGCTTTAAACTTAAGACGAAAGTATTGTCGATCCAGACACTTCTAATATCAAAAACACTATCATGTTTTTACACAAGCGCTCAAGGTCATCTAAGTAAGTTTGCCGAATTTAGAGAACGCCAGGCGGAACAACAGCGAGACCTCATTATCATTGCGGAGACCTGGGTAAGCCTTGGGATTCCAGATTCTGAGGTCAATTTACCTGGCTTGTCGTTGCTTCTAAATGACGGAGCTGGCGGTGATGCTAGCGTAATTCTGTATTACAAGGCTAACCTCCGATTTAAACTTATTACTATCCACATATATGTGCACCTGACTCACTTTGTGGCCAACTATGGCCTCGTGATTTACCGTTCAGCAAACTCCAAGTGTGAACTGGGCTTCAACCACGTCCTTCCGGGTTTTTGAGAAAGACGAACAGTCACATTCTCATCATAGGCGACGTCAATGTGTACGATCTGGAAATAGTAGCGATAGACAGCATGCAGTTTACCGGTTGCTTACAAGAGGTAATCTCCAGATACCCTCCGTCCACTCTAGTTATCTCTCCCACCAGATTTCGACCGTCACATAGACTTAGCCGTGCGGTCACAAAAAGCTGTCCTCCTGCGTTATTCGCCTCCAAATCTTTGGATTTATTCTCACAGAGACCTACGTGCCATCATTCGATTTGGCTTCGCGAGCTCCTCCTACCACTGTTCATCTATTGGATCTGTCATTCACTTCGAAGTCTACCGTATTTGAAGCTTATCGGATGTTTTAATTTTTCCTCACACGCATAAGAACTCTTGTGGTCTTATTTTAAAGATCTGAGAGGCACTCGATCAGCTTACTACCATTCCTTCAAGTCGCTCTACAAAGCGGTTGTCGTCAATTTGATCCGCCCTTGGAACTGCCACTGTCGTCATTAGACAGTATTTTCTAAGTCACCTTGCTGTGGCTCAGTCGCTTTGTCTCGCATCGCTGTCTACCCTCTACCGGCTGGATCGATAGCACGCACATCGCCTATCCTAAAGAACGCTTGACTCATCTGGCCTCGACACGCCTGAACCTGCTGACCTCAAACCAGCACCGATCGCCACGCAACGGTGCGTCAGTATCTCCATCCTCTTCCTAGCCCTACTGAGAACATGTCTCGTATGAAAAGCAAATGCGAATCATGTGCCAAAGTGGTAAAAATTGGTCTGGTGTGTACCATGTATTTGAAAACCTAACACACTACCTGGCTTGGGAAAGGGGTCCTCGGAAGCAAACACCGCAGAGGCGCCTTGGTTCTGCCAAGTATGCAAGTCTATTCCATTTGTTAGCTGTCTATCTGTGCTACTGAAGAGGTGTGAAAGACTAACCGAAGCGGTCGAGCAACTGGTGAGCGCCAGAGTTACACCCATGGGAGGAAACGGACCTGCACTTGTGAGTGAAAATAACACCCGAACTCCCTAGTCAGGCCGAAGAAGCGAGCCAGGCGTTCCAGCCCAACCCCAACAACTCAGCCTCCAGCACTATCAACTCAATTCTCTCTCCCTCCTATAAGTAAAAGCAGTGCCTGCAGCGCGCCTGCCTTAACTTATTTACTGTGTGCTGCACCTAGTAGTCTGTTCACTACACTCGCGACTGTAAGCTACAGTCAACCAGCAATGGTGAACAACACGATAACGTACGCATCCGTTGCCGCCAAGCAAACACTGGAATGAGCACCGGTTACCTTTGCGCCCGAACTAGAGAAAACAGAACTGCCGCAGCACGGATAGCACACAACAATGCCGTTCAAAAATTCAACAAAAACACCAGATACTAAGCTTCCAAATCCAAAACCAGTAGCCACCAGGCGCAACCATGGTGTCCTAAACATTGTATGCAGTAATGTCCCCGAATCCAAATCCAATACAATTAAGGGTAAGTTGACGGACGATCGAAATCAGTGGGCTTCCATCTGTTTGTTGATCGTAATCCATGCTAATCCCACGACATTAAAAAGAATCTCGCGCCACCCAAACGCGTTCCACTATGGCGAACCCCGGTTACTTCGGGTAACACTAAACTCGGCGGACGAGACTGAGGCCCTTCTGCTGTCTGCGAATCGTCTCCGCAACGACTCAAGTGGAGTGCGCATACTACCCGAAATCCCGTGGAAAGAACGTTCAGGGGATCCCGCTAACAAAGTTAGGTACAGAATAAGTCAAGATAAGAAAACAGTGAATGCTCAGGATGTTCCTGAGCTTACTGACTCCTCTTCCGACGATGCCCAGATGCATGACCGCGAGCAATGGCACTACATCCGGGAGGTTCCTCCTCTCGAAAATGTGGTGGTCACCTCGTTGACCAGGATCCCCATATCACCAAAATATAAAGGATGCGGTCCCAGGCTCTTAAAACTTGTGTTATAGTCAGAACTAATGGCGCAAACCCTACTAGCAAACTGGATTAAATTTCGTTGCAGTTTGCCAACAGAAATACGTCTGATAGCAGCAAGAACACCAACACCTTTTAATGACAATTCAGTAGAGGCACAACTCTTAGTGAAAACGCCAGCTGCAGGACCCGACTCGGGGACGGTTTCAAGAGTAGCCATAATATCCGGAGGGGCACAGTAGAGCACAAGCAAAAACCGGGATTCGGAGCATCCGATAACTGCTTATAAATCAAATACTTCTCGAGAGTATGCAACCCATCCAAAAAACGATTAGTCGCCGACCCTTTAATGGTCCGCGTAAACTCATTTGCTTCATGCATCCATCCAGTCGCCGGCCACTCACTGGTCGGCGAAAGTTCCCCTATTTGTTGTACAACCTCCGAAACATTGATTAAATCTGAGAAACTTTCATGTAGGTACACCAAGGCCCAAGCGCTCCTCAGTAAAATTAACGAACTTCGACTACTTCAGGTTGCAAATGCTTGGGACCTACTTTCTATTACCGAAACTTCGTTGCATCAAGAGGTGACTGATGCTGAGTTTGAGATAGCCGGAATGTCACACATCGAGAACGACCGCCCCAGCAGAGGAGGTGGGTTCCTACTCTACTACCGCAGCGATATACAATGTACAATAGTTGAGGACCTGGAAACACACGTTACCGACTCACTCTGGTGCCGTCTCCGACTGAGACACAACGACACATGTCTCATAGTTATCGTTTACCGCCCCCCAACTTCCACTCTGGAAATGGATTCTTGCTTGATCCGTGGCCTAAACAGAGTAACACGCACTAGGTACAGCCACATTCTCATCTCCGGGGACTTCAATCTACACAAGCTGGAGGTTTCGGCATCGCCCAGTGAGCAGTTCAAAGCAGACTTGCAGGAACTGATCGCCAATATTCCTTTGTGCAATCATGTCACCACGCCCACTAGATTCAGGACAGCAAAAAAACCGTCTATATTAAACGTTGTGCTCACAAATGAAAGGCTCATGATTGACAAGTTCTTGATGGATAGTCCATTAGGTCCCAGTGACCATGTAGTAATAACATGACTATGTGTGTTAGCAGAGTATCCATCTGAACACTCGGAACCAAATGATACAAGCACACGTTACCACGTATTGAAAGAACTCGCCGACGCAGCTGCTTGGATATTTTCAAACAACAGTCCCCTTGACAACGTTTGGACAGAATTCGTTAATAAACTCAGCGACATCGTCAACAAAGCATCAGAGACCAAACCCCGTCGTCCCGCGAAAATACCTTTAATTTTAAGGAGTAGGACTCGCAAATGCCTGGCGATGAAGGATGCAGCATGGCGTACCTACAAGATTAACCCCGACTCAGAGACTTGGGAAATTTCCTGACCCATCGCAACCATTCCAATGCACTTGTCCGTGAGGACAAAGTAACTTATCTTCATTGCCTAGCCAAAAAGTTCATGGCAAACAACAAAATGCTGTATAAGCTTGTGAATAAGCCTCGTAAAGTGAAGCATGGAATACCTCCACTATTCGCGACAGGCGGTAGAGTACAAAGCGTCGAAGAAGCAGCTAATGCCCTGCGGCTGCACTACGCCCCAATTTTTGAACTCGCAACATCTACCTGTCCCATAATATCAAGCACATTACCGACACCTTTATTTGCAAATGTTATTTTCAACCCATCAGTTGTGTTAAGGAAGTTACTCTCACTGCGTGAGCATAGTTCTCTAGGAGCAGATAACATCCGCCAGAAGGCACTGAAAGCTACGGCCACCAAGCAAGCTGAGCCACTGTCACAGTTCTTTCAAAGGTGCTTTGATGAACAACAAGTCCCCACTATGTGGAATTGTGGCATTATAACCCCTATTTTTGAAAGCGGTAGCCGTTCAGATCCTGCAAACTCTCGTCCGGTGACTCTCCTCCCTGTGCTCGCGAAGGTGATGGAAGCAGTCGCCGCTGAGGCTTTAATGGACTACCTGGAAAAATGCAACATCTTGGTTCCGGAACAGCGTGTCTTCCGTCAACACCGGTCATGCACCACCAACCTACTTATTGCACGAGGTAGTTGGACGGAAGTGGCCGATGATGGTGTCGGAGTCGACGTCATCTATCTGGACTTCTCCAATGCTTTCGACCGCCTTGATCACCGCATCCTACTTCAAAGACTACAAAGTTCCGGAATCGGAGATCCTGTACTTGGTTGGATTGGCAACTTCCTTTACCAACGGAAGCTTCAAGTACGTGTTAAGGGATCACTTTCTAACCCATTTGAGATGGAATGTGGTGTCCCACAAGGCTCAGTGCTGGGGCTGCGTTTATTCCTGGTGTATATCAACGACCTGGCAAGAGTCATCTCCTCAAACTTCCTGCTTTTCGCCGATGACGTCAAGATATGGCGGGGGCTTAGTAACAAGGCAGATCAGGATCTGCTCCAACATGACATATATTGCATTTACGAATGGCTAAAGAGCAACTAGCTTCAATTGAACATGGCTAAGTGCAAAGTGATGCACCTGCGTCACCAGCCGGTGAGCGCTTACAAGATTGGAGACCACACCTTGGCGAAGGTTTCTCAGGAGCTTGACCTGGGTGCGTTGTTACAGGAAGATCTCGGGTGTTCAAAACAAGCAGAGAAGGCGACGAGAACCGGAAATCAACACTTCAGCCTTCTTCGCAGAACATTCGGTCGGTTTGAACCATCAATCTTTCCCCAAATGCCTAACGCCTACATGCGACCTCACGTGGAATATGCTATTCAGGCTTGGCAGCCGTGGCAGAAACAGGATCTCGTTGCTGTCGAGACTCCTCAACGACGGGCAACCAAGAATGTCAGGGGCCTCTTTCATCTGCCCTATCAGCTTAGACTGAAATCTCTAAGAATATACAGTAGTCGATATCGGCTTTTGCGGGGGGATCTCCTAATGGTTTACCAGATTCTGAAGAACCCAAACCACAATTGCCGTCCGCTGCTGGAATTGAACCACAACACTAAACTAAGAGGTCACCCTCTGAAACTGACAATTGATTATAGCCGGCTTGAATGCCGTAGAAATTTCTTTTCTCTCCGCGTGTGCCAGCCTTGGAACGTCCTCCCTAATTATGTCGTCTCTGCTCCCAATGTGGCGATATTTAAAAGACGTGTTGACGATGCATTGTCCCACTTACATCTCATTTTATGACTTGTTAGCCAAGGGCTACAAAACGCAATCAAACGGTTTCGTGCCAAACGCCTAAACAAAGGATTGATGGATTTATACGTTTGATATGCGAACATCTCCGCTATTCCACATAAGTCTATGGTGAGTCCACCACAACGCTTTTCACTTTATCATGAAATTGATTTTCGCAATAATTTCCATCCCACGGGACTTGTCAAGCGATGCTTTTTTACCCGTAATAAACCATTGTTCCACTTCTAACAAGCCGTCGATACGTGGGCTTGTGCTCTCCAACGAAGAACTCAAATCTTTTGATTTTATAGACTTACCGGGACAGTCCTGCGGGATTTGGCATGCGACTGCACTAGCACCAAGCATTAAGCACTGTTCGTTGTTTATTGAAGCTGAAAGGAATCAGTACACATTGGAACGAATAGCAAAGGAGGTGAAGGTTTCATGCATCAAGGAAATATGCACAATCGGAGACTTTGCGCGCAGCGACGTTTTAGGGTACAGAGCTACAAATTCATTTTTAGGAAATACGGAGTAACAATTATACCTTCTAAGTAGCAGTACGTAAGGGATCTACAATGGAGATTGAGACATTTTTACGTCCATTGATTACACACACAACAAGCTGCAATAATTTTGGTAGTGAATTCATTTGCGGTATATGAGCGGCCGCTGCGCAACATCATAAATTCGATTGTGCATCGCTGTCTGACAAACTGACTGCATAATCTAAGGTCATTGTAAATAGAACAAGGAACAATGAAAAATGACTTATACTGGGTACAAAAACAGCCGCATTACAAGTCCTGTAGGATGGTCGGGGTAAAATTAAAAGCAACAGATGTGGGTTGTCTGTTAAAGCGTTTTGCTAGCAGATACGCTGCTGAATAATTGCAGTGCAATTGGAAATTTAATGCAAATACAAGGCAACCTGGAGGCACATATAGTTGTACTCCGTAAGAAAACTAGAAACAAGCATACTCAATTCTTTACCGTCCCTCAGATTCAGGTGACATGTTAATCCGGTTTGAAGAGATAATTAATATATTCCAAAGCAGCAAAGTTCAAGCAACAAAGTGTTGGGGGCGAAGGGAAAAGTTTAACCGCTTTTTGCAAATATTTAATATGGAGGAGGAAACAACTGAGTTTGAAAACAGGGTTGGCAAATCCAAAGAGAATAAAAGACCCCCCGGCATTTCAGGCGGCTATGCTGTGCACAAAATTTCAGAGGGTTATCTGTGAGAATACTTTTTAGCTGTTTTAGCAAGTGAAGGCATATGTGATTAGGTCACACAATAATTGGTAGACTAATACGTGATCGCCGCACAGCCTTCTATAGCGGTCACTGAATACTGCCATTGACTTCAGCTTTGATGGCAGAAGAGATTTCGTAGGCCCTTGGCGTTAGTTTTGATCTTGCTTTGTGGTCTCTCCAGCACTTCTAAGTCGCGTTACCACCACGTTTTCAATCTTGGATGGCGTATTCAACCTGAGGAGCATGTAAGGTTTTTGCATAAAAGCGAAAACGGACAGGTCGATTATTCCGACTACTCTCTGCAGCAATCCGACCTGCTCTTTGACTCTCTCTCCATCTGCCTCTGACTGGTTTGAGCAGCTTAATTTTCGATGGAAAGAGGTGGTTCAGCACATGCACACCTAGTTTAAAACTTGAAAGTGATGTAGATTTTACGCTTTAAAATGGGTCATAATAACGCGGGACCCAGGTTCAAAATAAACCGTCTGAACTGACCGGGTTTTTCAGTTTCTTATACATTCCAATCTGAGATAGCATCTGCGCACATCCACGAGCTATGGATCATAATTCGCATCAATAAGTTGTTCAATTCATCCACTTTTTCATTCATCAGGTGGGACGGTTTCTCCGATACAGCTGATTTCCATAACCGTAGTAACATACGCGTTACTCCGAGGCATACGGCATACACGTAATTTATAGGAAAGGCGGTTTTCATATCAACTGAAAGTAATTCAGATGAAATTTTCCTGGAGGGCACCATGACCTGAAAGGCACATTCGTTCGCAGTCCATAATCAGTGGCTTTGAAATTAACTTTAATATTCAGGTAAACCCGTGTTGTACAAACTTGCTGCAGCTACCATTTCCTGAGTCGGGATTAGTTCGCTTCACTAAAGAACGAGGGGTGCGTCGCAAACCATAGCTTACAGCTCCACTTTGTCACCAAGCTTCTCCTCATCCAGGGTAACACTTCGTGTACGTAGTTGGGACATTTTGCTTAGAACGGGGGACATAAAATCGTGAAACCTGGATGGCTTCTGTGTGTCACTTTAAAATCCAACGACGAATGGCGCGGACACGAAAGGGTCACGTGCGCGACACAACATTAGCCAAATCTGCAACTGCAATGACTTGGAAGGTGTAAAACCATCGCTATATATCTGCAGCTTAACGATATGTGTTGTCTGCATGTGGTAGTCACCCAGCTCAATGGATAAACCTCCTCTCAACCCAAAATGACCGGGGCACGTACCATGTCTATTTCTCGCGGCATGCGCATTAGGATTCGATAATCCAGAGGCAATCAAAATACGAAGCGCGCTAAGGGACAAAGCAACTGATTCACGCTGGATGTAGATATTTAGCAACTCTGTACCCATCCACGCAATGCACAACGAATCCCTGCTTCAGGTCACTCCGGCACGGATAAGTGATCAACCAACAAAACATTATCGCCTTCCAAATTGTCCGAAATGCTAAGCAGAAATATCAGTGCATCACCTTCCCTCAGTTGTTGAAAGCGAATACATCTCTTCATCGGAGGCTAAGGTATGTGTTGCGATACCATGATTCAAATCAACCACCACTGTAACGAGAAGACAAGACACATTAACAAGGACACTCGTTTCCCAGTTCTACTGTAGATGAGTGCTAGTGTAGGCTTCAACAAAAACTTTCCTTTGCGCACTTAAATAACCTCCATAAAACATACGTCTCCCAAAACGGCTCTGGAATGTTCGCTTGCACGCTCAAATTTACGAACAACTGCGATCAGTTTGTCTACCCCTCATTATCATAAAGATTTTAAATGAATATGTTTGCTGACGGCAAAAATCATGCAACGTTACCTACTTATGCGACCAAACTATTAAAATTACCAACGGGAAAAGTGTGATAAAGTCGGCTGGAGAGTACTTCGTGTGCCAGATGCCCTTATCGCCAAGGTTCAAAATGGCGGATTTAGTACAAACGAATGAATGACATTATACCCAACAGCATGAAAGAATATATAATTCTCAACTAACTTTCCTGATTCTATTGCGAATAATTTCATACAACTGGAAACGGTACAATAACGTAAAGAAGACACAATTGCGAAGAGGACTCTTCTGTAAAGCACCTCAAGCAATGTTATTTACAAGGTTAATACAATAGGGATACCTTGTTGAGTCAGCATGGAAGTTAATAAAACCGAAGGAAATGGCACAGTAGGTTTGATCGGTTTTTATATTCATCGATTCTGGAAGCAGGCGACGGTAAATGGCCGTATTACTTAATATACGTTTTATTTATCTACACATAATCTTTTAATACCACACAATTCGGCCGAAATCTTTAACTATCTAGTTGGCCATGTCCTACAAAAAGCTTGCGGAATTATTTGATAAATTCAAAAAAGCATCACATCTACTCCTTGCGATTTCGTTGTACACCAGTAAGAGTAATATGTAGTTGGACTGTACCTCGCAGCGATGAGAGCTATCACTTTAACTTTTTAATCACCATTTATTTATAGTGTCCATGCAAGTGCATGTTACTACCTCTACACATTTGATCTGCGCCTAATATGGACGCAGCTGTTTACTGAGAGAAATATACCCATTATTATTATTGTTATTCTTTATTTCAGAATGGAACAATGGTGGTGAAATTGAGAAGTGTACCACATCTGGTCGTCGCCAGTGTTCCATCTTAATAAGTTCTTGCTAAGTCCACTGTAGAATTTCTTTTCACCAGTAGCCTAAGCTTGCAAAGCTCTGGTTGCAGCAGTCTGAGCGCGATCGTTACAGCTGTCCTCGGGAGTCATTTTCTAAGCTACGTTAAGTATCGATTTAGCAGGCTGTAAAAGACATTGGAGTGATCATTGTTTGACATTTCATGTCCACTTCGGATTAAGATGTACCAGAATGGAACTGATGACTTTTTGACGATACCTCGCCGCAATGACCCTGGACGGTACTCAGCTCTCTTCGTCGACAGAAGTCTGATGGTACGTCGGTGATGCTGAGCATTATAGGTGCAAGTAAACTGATACACTTGTGTTGACCTGTAGTCGGTCTTTGAGGTGTTGAGCAATAAACGGACCACCCTCCGCAAGAACGCGTGAGTGGGATTCTGGTAAGATTGTAGATACTGCGGCACAAAGTTTCTTACTCAGTAAGCCAAAGCAATGTCACACTTAAGTGGAGCAGACAGAAACACTTCCTACTTCAGAACAGTAAAAACAGGTTTATGGTGTTGACGGACCACGGAGTTCTTTTATATAACTAAAGCAGGATACCCATTTGAAAGTAGCGTTTTGGTAATCCGAGCTTCTTCGTCTTCACGTGTCTACGGGCTGCAGATATTCTTGACACGGTAATACATGCAGCGGACCATGTTCCGTTAGTACCGGCTCACGTCGCTTTCCAAAAGATAATTATCGCAAGGGAACCATCTTCCTGCCTCTTCAGTAGTACGTCTAGGATAGCCAACGTTCCTTCTTTTTCGATCACATTGGCCAACCTTAGAGCTGGATATGCATCGTTGAATCTGTGGAGTAGACGAAAGACATTGACGCATGTATTATATTCAATGAACGTGCCATCTAGGTACTTGCAACATAAATCGAGTGAGGCAATATCGCCTGGGATAAAACCGCGTTCAATCTTAGAAAGTATACCTTTACAAGACGCACCAGATGGCTATGCAGGAGAACATTAAAATCAAATGGTTCCATGGCGGATTATGAATTATCAGTAAGTATACCGTTGTACGTTATCAAATTGTTGTGTAGCATTTGTAACTAAGTTAAATTTCTAATTGTCTTTCGTATGTTGTAATGGCTGGTGCGTTTACCAAATGTACTTGTAGAGCATTTCAGTGGGAATCCATTCCAAGTGAGTAGAAAGACCTCCTACATTTTAAACGGGTGTGCAACGTCATTAGTTTCAGGTGGTTGGGCCCGCTTTGTTTGTTAGAGACTAGCATCAGCAGTTATATACCTAGGTGCTCGTGCTGTTAGTATCCGGTATTTGAGAATCGGATCCCCCGAAGCCGCCGGTTTTCTGAGGAGAATGCACCGAGTAAACGAAGGCGCAGTTCACAGCTGAGACCGGGCAGTCTACTCGTGGTTTTGATTGCTCTTATCTGGGGTTCCTCCTAATTGGGATGTCTCGTTTCAACCATGGACCCTCGGCCAGAAACACATATTCCACCTGAGGACGTATATACGATTTACTCAGCAATTTATTTAGCCGTCGCTCAAAGGTGCAGAGAGCTTGCCTTAAGAGCCTCGAGTTCAAGTTCGCCACTCTTGCTGCTTTCAAATATTATAGTGAATTACCAAGGCATACTTGCATGGTTGTACGTAAGAAGCATTTACTATTACGTGCTGCCTCAAAAGATGTGTTAACGAAGCTGTGGCGCACCATCAGCAGGTGGCACTTTGGAAAGTTCAGTGGTAGTTGGTTATTTGCTGCCCATTCGTTAATCCGCGATAGATCTTCCTGGAGTTAGACACAGTCGGATGCTGAGCGAATTGTTCTCCATATTTTAGCGTCTTCTGAAAGTAATTTCATCTGGGATAGAATGTTTTCTGGAAGCTCATTTATGTAGACTAGAAACAGTAGCAGGCGGTACACTCCTGGAAACGCGTAGACTTTCGCAGTGAGTGTTGATAACTCTTACCGAGATTGTTCTGTCGTAAGCAAGATGAGTAGGGTGAGCAACCTACCGTTGATACAGTAAGCTTATGAAGGAGAAGATGAGGATTGTTGCTGTCGAATATTTAGAAAAATCTAAGTAAATCACACCTATGCTCAGCCAGAAAAAACACTAGAGGCGGCCCCCTACTGACTCACTCAACTTGTCTATAAAACAACCTATCAAACAGAAACTGCCTGTTAGATGTACACCGCAAAATTAGTTTCTTTAGTATTGCGGTCAGGATCCCGATATTCATTCCTTTTTCTGTTAGGTATTCACATAGAAAGTTAACCGTTTTTAGTAACGAGACATTAGTAAAAGTGATTCCACATCAAAGGCGAGCATCAGGTTCCTGTCTACCCATAGGTCTTTAACTTTGCAAACAACTTCATTTGAATCCTTTAGCGGGTAAGTGCACAGTTCTTTGCGTACAGTTTCTTTACTAATTCGACGATCCCAATGGCAACTCTGTTGAAAGCAGAACTCGACACACCAATTATTGAACCTTTGGTGAATTTCGTCTTGTTTACTATAAGTAGCCCATAATGCTCCTGTGAACGTGAGCCAAAGAGTTATATGTATACAAGTAACCAATCGTTTATCACGTTCATCCTCCTTAGTTGTTTCGAGACCGTCTAAATTTTTTTAAATATTTTGCGGTTTTATCTTTTTGGATTGTCTTACGCAAACAGTTACTAGACTCTTGCAACACAGCGTTCAGTTTAGTTACCTATTCGCCTTTGTCCATTAAGCACACAGCACGAAAATTTGTTCGTTCTAGAAAGAAGAAGGCTAGGATTCGATCGTAATACCTTGCCCGACTTCGAGAAGAATATTGATAACTATTCTTGCTGCTCGGAAATTGTTGCGATAGGTGCACCAAGGTGATCTTAAATGTGTCTGGCGAGAAAAGCGGTTGCGTCAGGTCATCAAGTTGTTGCATTAAGTTATCATACTGTCACAAGGAAAACTTACCACCAAAGCGTCTGCGTTTGGCAGCATTTCGGTCCTAAAGATAAGGCCTCAAGCTATAGTTGACTCAATTTTGGCTAGATATGTTGTAGACATACCTTCTTGAATGGGTGGACGTTTATGCTCTGGTTGAAATAGACGGAAGCGTTTAAGGAACTCCTTGTATTATTTTCTTTAACTCTTGTGCACACGTCCTGAGTGTACAGCTTAACAGATTCACTTTGGGTGATTCAAGACTCATCGATAATTGGTTGGTGAAGTGCGAACAGTCGCTTCATTTCGGATAATCGGAACACACATGACACAGCACTTTACATCGCAGTTTATTTTGCAAAATCGGATTTTGGCATCCAAACTAATAGATGGACACATCTGATGCAAGAAGCCATAGACTTCGTAACGAGCAATAACAGTGCTTGACTAAAACTAACCGGTAATTGGCTATACGATCTAAATGTTCTCATACATGCACTTAAAAAGTGCTCTAAATAACAATACATTTGGTGACAGCAAAACTGCTTTAAAGCCACACCACCACACTGTCCGAACAGACATGGAAGTGCTGGTGAAACCTTTCGAGGGAGTAGTCTGCACGGAAGCAGGTTCATTGGAGACTAATCTAAGGTTGGCGTGCTACTTTACTAGAAGATTTAGATTTATTTGCATTTATTCTTGTCATCGTCAACCAATCCAACAAAAGATTCAAACAAACCATGACTTCTTCAAACCAGTTCGGGAACTGCTCTGAAAAACTCGAAAAAGCTTTGTCCGTCACACGCAATCTCGTTGTACCCAATGACCAAACCAATAAGTTGGACTGGTTCTCTCACCATCGAGGAATGTACCCTTTTTATTTATGATATTTCGTGCAACCATTGAATCTGCAGTAGTTGAGGTAAAAAGTTCTCCCATTGAAAATGCAACGACGGATTTTAATGGCTTGCTATCGGTATGTGGATTGTGCGGTGCCACTCGGTAATCGGTCAGCAGTAATGATAGATGCAGATGGAGTAACTGTGAAAGATTACTGATGGAAGAACTTGCCACACTGTATCTCGAAATCAGGACACGAAACTGCACAAGTGATCGCCTGTTATCCATCACCGAAACCAAATGCTGTTGGACGTTCGTGCAAACCGCCTTATACGCAATGGGTTAGAATTGCAGCAGCGAAGTATTTTCTTGTTATCCAGCGTGATCAACGGCCGCTTCTTCATTGGATTCGTTAGCAGTTAACGGTACTTCAGATGCACGGCACGAACGTTTGTCCATTCGCTCTACTGTGTGGAGCGAGGGTAAATTTGATGTTCTGTACATTCGAGGAAATTTCGTAATAACCATTACAAAAAGAAAGTAGTGTGACAAGAAAGTCAATTGGGCAACACTAAACACGGTTAGGATATGCAAATGCGAGGATCTGCAAACAGGACCTCTGATTATTCCACTAACTAACAAGGCGTTGCGGTGTTTAACTAAAACCATAGATCAGATAACTATGTAATAGCAGAGAAATGTCTATCTATAGGGTGAAAAATGTATAACGTTGATTGCCTTCCAACACAGAATACATTGCACATGCGGTAGATGCCAATAATGTGTGTAGTTAGGTGCACAGTTTACTCACAGACGTACGGGGGAATTAAAAATATGTGGATGTTTTCAGTATATGGATGCTGAAAACAGCAAAGCCGGGGAGGAAACATCAAGTGTAATGTTTGGCGGCAAATTGCCAGGTTTGTTTTCCATTTCATGGTCCATAGCCTAGATATAACTAAGCTGTCTTGTGCTTTGCCTACGGGGATCCGGGCCTGCGTAGCCGCAGAACCAAGGTCTCAGAATAAAGGTCTACGTGCGACCAATGGTTGTTGCGCGGCAGCGAAGCGTCGGTACAGGGTACCGGCGTGGTGCTGATTCCGTTCTTTTTTTCTTCATTTTTACGCAATATTTTCCGATCAGCCCACAGGGAGAAACTGGAAATTTTCGTTCATGTACTCAATAACCAAAACTATTTCCTTTTTATTAACAAGCAGAAATAAGCAAGACGAAACAAAACAAATCGCGCCTTTAAACTAGACGCGCGCGACTTATTACCGCATAAAACTAACTTATCGCCACTTCTCCCCCCACCGCCAAAGTGTAAACGAGAGTATAGTCCTGTATTGTTGCTAAAGATCTACAACCAGCATCAGTTTCATGAACTCATAATGAAACTACAAAAAAATGAGACAAGGTTTTGTTAACTAAATATATTGAATGATTTTTAGTCAGCAAAGATGAGAAAATCACACAAGGTAAGGGGGAACTTCAGCGCAGGCTGGCAAAGGTTCCTCGTCTTCTTAACAATATTAAAAATAATAAAAACGTGTAGTCCCGTGCATATGAGGATTGTTGTTATAAGCTTGCTCAAATAATTACAATTGCTTCATAAAAACATGCAGACATAAATAAATAGGTGTCTTAAAAACCAAAGTTTCGAATTCAAAACCTTGAATGAGCAACAAATAATTTATGGTGGACTGGCGGACAGATCCGATTACAAAATAAAATGAATTATATTTTCCTTGGGTAAAGTATGAAGAGCAACTCTGTGGTGATAAGATAAATATGAAACCTGAGATCATAATTTTGGAACGCAGCATCTGATTTAGGCTAAACAAGATATACCAAAGGTAGAGTTATAAAATAGGGGACAAATAGAGCTTTTCATTAATTTAATTTTAATTTAAAATAATTTTAATTTTTTCATTTCATGAATCTTAATTCTTTTCAGAAAGCTAAACCAGTGTATAACCTTCAGCCATTTAGTTGAATCGGTGCGAGGACATACGTTGCGATATGTTAAAATTTCGCTTTTTCACATCAGTGACAAACACAATAAAAGCGGAATACATTGACAGTAATAAACAGGTAAAAGTTGTATAACCAATTAAAATGTCAAAATCGAGACGTCGGTACTACCATTGATTAGCTCAGTAGTATCTGTGCGCACAACACATGTTGATTAGCCCCAAATAACAAAGCCTTACTAATTGCCAAATTTATCGGATTGTTCTTGCGTAATAACAGCTTGACGTCACTCATCAGGATCACATGATGTATTTATCAAGATATGTTTGGTGATAGTTGATGCTGAGCTCCGGTTCCTCCTTGGATCCACCCGTTCTGTTACGTTATCAGTTGTTTCAACCACCTCGGCACATGTTCAGCTACCCTCTGAGCCAACAGTCGGTCAGTCCTGTCAATGTAAATGTCACCGCAACCGCAGGTGAACTGGTTAACAACGTGAGAGGCCGAACTGACTGATGAATTGCTCTGATGGCTATGAAGAACGAGGCTACGCGTTGTATGTATGAGTTGCAACTGGGCGGTTGTGTAGGTACACGTAAGGGAGAACCGGGTTTTATGTCCGATATTATTTCATACATGGTCTCATTCGAGCGGCAAGAACAACAACGTTATTTTTCTCTGCATTTATCGCCGCCATTTTCTCCTTGGTAGGCTTGCAGTGGATCTGAAAAAATGTTTTATTATACCGATTTGACATTAAGGTTCTGTAGAAATGTTTTCTTCAGCTTACACCATTTCGAGGCTGCAGATCCGTTTGAATACGTAGTTTTTCACAATGCCACTGTTTCATCTCTTCTATTTTTATGGGCATTATCGCATTGAGTTGACCAATTGCCGTCCTAGAACGCTGCTCTCTGTGTTTTCCAAACAAATGGAATCCACCATCGCTGATGTACTTATGCAGTATCTGGAAACTAAGAACATGATGATACCAGAGCAAAGTGGGTTCCGACAAAAGCCTACATGCACTACGATTCTGCTGATTGCTGCAGTAGCTGGGCTGAAGCAAGTGATGGTGGAGCAGGAATAGCTGTTATTTACATGGAATTCTCAAAGGCATATGATCCATTTGAACACCCAGTACTACTTCTTAAACGTCAACTCCATGGTTCTGTTTACCCACTGCTGCATTGGATTTTCAATTTCCTGCTTAAACGTTGTTTGCATCTAAGTCCTTGTCCGAATCAACTGAGGTGGATTGCAGCGAACCACAAGCTTTGGTTCCCCGGACCCCGGTTAGTTTTGATATACATAAAGTATCAAGCGAATGAAAGTAGTTGTAATTTCCTATTCCTAGCGGATGATATCAATTTATGGCAATCAATCAAATAATCAAATGACAACGAAAAACCCCATTGTGATCTCAGCATGATTTCAAACTGTTCAGTTTTGGATACAGTACCGTTTAAAGTAGCAACAAGTCACGCGGTTTGATTGCGTCATAGCTATGACTACGTGTATTGGCTGCGGTTCATTGAAAGTGACCTTCACTGTCCAAAGAAGTCATGGGCAGCTGCGAACAGCACCAACACGCACGTCGACTTGCTGCGGCGAGCATTCGGTGGATTCGACCTATCCATCTTTCTCTTTGTGCACAATCCTTACGTGCGCCCTCAGCTTGCATACGTCATCCAAGCTTGGCAATCTATTTTGATGCGTGAATTAGGAATGCTAGAGAAACCAAAACGCAGGACCACGATGTACATCAATGGACTACGAAATCTGTCCTAACATCAAATGCTGAATTCATGAACGTTTGCAGTGACCGCTAACGAAGGCTGCACGGCGATCTCATATTAGTCTACCAGATATTGTGTGACCCTAATCACGTAAACCGTCACCTGCTAAAACAGCCATAACACCAATCACCGAGGTAACCCAGTGAAAGTTTGTGCACAGTATAACCGTCGGGAATGCCGGCAGAATTATTATTCTCTTCGGGTATGCCAACTCTGGGACTCTCTCCCAAACATTGATATTTCCTCCTCCACATTAGATATTTTCAAATAACGGTTAGACCTTGCCCTTGACCCCAACACTTCGTTGTTTAAACTAAGCTTCTTTGGAATGTATTATCCATTCAAACCGGATTAACGTGTCACATTTACCTGTTGAGGCGGTACATAAGTGAGCACACGCGTTTTTACTTTTTTCACGGACTACATCAATGGGTAAGTTTCTATATCTTGCCTTGTCATCCGCATGCAATTCCCACTTACGCTACTATTACTTAGCAGCTTATCTGAGAGCAAAATGCTAAAAAAGACAACGCACATATCTTTTGCTTTTGCAGTTTTATCCCGACCATCCTGCGAGGCGTGTAATAATACAGCATTTGCCCATCTTAAATGTGTTATTTTTTCACTTCAATTAAACAGGGTGTGTTCTTCCAGACCATAGTGTACCTTATTCGAGCAAGGTTTCTACCAAATCTTAGTTTTCGCTTTAAACACCAGCCTTACGTTAATGGCATTTCTAATTGCGTATCTGTCACATCTTTTTGAAGTGAATAGTGCTAATTTTGTGAATATAAGTCTTTTAATCAAGGCAAAGAGGTATGGTATTAATTTCTTCATGCGTTATTTCCTTATTAGCTTCCGCTATGACATCTTACAGCACACGGAGTAGTTAAGTTTGGTGCATGAGTTAAGGTGGGCTTTTGTGAATGATCTACGCACCTTTCCTAGGCGCACTTAATCGTGCCTCCTGCTGCTCCTAAAATAAACGAACAGTTCTCTAACACAAGCCGGATACGAAGTCGGAAAGTTTGTAGTTTAAGTTTAAGCATCAATAATGATTCTAAAACCAGTCTTGCAATTATTCATGATCTGGCAGTTATGAATTGAGATCGCTCACCAAAATTTTAAATACCAGAATAGCGGATGCCTATATCACGTATATAGTTGGTACCGCGGATCGGTTTGCCAACAAGTTATAGCGCATTTGACGAAAGTTAGCACTTGTATAACAACACATCACATTTTTCGCTAAGCAGGATATTTTCAATCGGTGCAACATCATTCAAAGGTCAGTTAGTGTATGCGAAGTTTTTCTAGCGCACCGCTTAAACACAGGATATCTAAGTGCAAAATATTTTTATGTCATCCACAAAGATATTTGGTGTACCAAATTTATCTTTCAGCTATATCATTGTTAGAATTCAAGTAGGGCAATGGAACTAACGTACTACTTTGAATCACACCACTGTTTATCTTCAGTGGTGAATACTTTGTGCGCCCTATTTGTACTTGGCGTGTGCCATCAGAGAGTTAGGATCCAAGTCGTGCGTGCATGGGATCAATGACCTTAAAATTTATTAAGTTCTTCCATAGGAGTGATCTGTAAGTGAAGTTGATAACAATTGCCCGGAAGCAATACGGAACCTGCTGGACAGCAGAAATAAACTCACGCAGCATACACATTCGTTTCTTGTGACGGGCGGAATGAAGCCTTGATTTTATGCACTCTCTCCAAACTGCGTCCAAGCCAAATTCACCCAAACGTTTGCGGATCATGCCTAATAACATGCCATGCATAAATATAAAAAAATACTATGAATGACGAATTTAAATATCGTTCTGTGTCATAGTAATTTATCTCCCCGGCGACAGGCTTTGTGGTGTTTCACTGTATCATTACTCGTATCAGTTCGTTGGTGAAACATCGGTGTACTCGCGACAAATATTCAATCACTATGTGTGTGTGTTTGCGTGTGTATGCGTGTTTGAAGTTGTTGCCGCGAGTTTCTAGTTGGTGTCTTTCGAGAGATCCGCATTGAACATGCGCACACTTTTAACGAAAACAACGAAAAGGTGCAGCTCATTTTTCTCGTTCACGATGTCAGGAAGCAGCAGCTGGAAATCTGTTCAGTGCGAATGAGGTAGAATTTTTTAAACTATCTTGATTTGAGAAAAAACCAGGGACCTTTCTTGCACCTTCTAGAAAGGCATATTAATGACATTGATTGATTGTACACATTCACAACCTTGTACCGGTGACAGTGATTGCTCGATATGATTTGTTGATACACTTACCTGCAGTTACACAATCTATACAGAAGTGAATACGCTGAAGCACCTAATGAGCTTTTGCTTAACTGACGCATGTTTCACTAGTTCTGGACGTGTCATTTCTAGCAATTGTTAGCCTGTTCGTCCTCGGAGCTTGTTAGAGCACGTGGACGTCTGTGACAATGAACAGCTCATTCTATGTATATATTGATGGGACGTTTTCAGGAAAACTCATCGGTATAGTATCGCCCGTGAAAGGCAACCAACTTTTATCATAGTGTTTCTCTAAAGCTTTGGCGTGACCAGGTTAACTAGAGGAATAATGTTTCACAAGTTGTTATACTTTTGGAGACCACAGCAGCAACAGAAGTAAACGGTTTTTCCGTGCTGAGCAACATGTGTTCTTCTACCGCGGAGTGGTAATTCCGGGGCCGCATAGTTTTCTCCCTCACGTAGGCATGAGTTTATAATAAACGTAGTAGTTTCGGGCGAATCCAGAAAAGGAACATAATGGCTGAAAAGGAAAACATTGCATGATTATTTCATGTGTGTGTGTGTGTGTGTGTAGTATCGAGATGACAACCAAGCTCCGATAATGAAGACAAACAATGCATTTTGACAAACTATGACACGCAGCGAAGGTGTACAAAAGCTCCGATGGGTCTCTTGCACAAAAATGTGCACGTCTTAAGATGGGGTACCATGGTTGAATGAGTCCGTCAGTGTCAAACGATCTGACGTTCAGCAGTAGATTTATTGCAGTGGCGTTGTCAACCCTGCTAAAATCTGTTCTTTGTATGCAGCTAAAATTGTGCATAACGACTCCGATATGGTTAGGCTGTAAGCTAAACTAGACACAATTCTATGCGCCTTAGGTTTTCTTACACTAATGTCCAAAAGTGGTATAAAATTTAAAATCAAGTTACATGTAGACCACAAATGTGGGACCCTTGAATTTGGCATTCGGTAAATAGATACTACGAAATATCATGTCCTCCAACTTTCATTTAATTTTTGTCAGTTGTACTGAAATTATCCTGACAACGGTAACGCATAGGTGTGAAAACGTTATTTTATTAAACTGTCATTTAACTTTTACCATATTTCAAATGTAATTCAGTCTCCCATACATAGCACATAATCTATTTATCTAATTTTTGTGACGTCCCAAGATATGAATTATAAAGTAGGACTAATCTGGGCACCAGCAAGGTATAAAAAAAACTTTGTATTTCTCATCGTTTGCAGACTGTATTCTCCGTACTCGCCGTTCAATTTTTATATTCTCTTAACTGCGGGGTTTGTTCCTATTCTGTCCAGTTCATCGCAACACAGCCTGGTATAAAATCCAAAAGACAAATGGCGATGAGCCGGCCCCAATGCCGTTTGTCTTTAGAGTATCTTTGTCCATCCCCCTCCATTTAGGTTCCTCCTCCAATCCCGATCTCATGCAAAATGCACCATATAATGCACCACATCATATTTTTGTCGTGTAAATTGTGTAAATTGTAGTGTAATTTTGTACTTTTTGCTTTTTAGTGCGGCTCTTTAGCTGAGGTGTGTTTCTCACCCTCAGCTAAATTGTGCTGGTGATGATGATGATGATGGTGATGATGATGACGGTGATGATGATTGTGATGACCCAGCATCACAGATATAGGTAGCTTACTCCACTCTGCTTCATTAACAACTACCTTCGCATCATAAACTGCGAGGGACAGTCTACGACTTCCAACAAAATCACTCTTTGAAAATCAATGCTAAATGGAATAATGAAAACTCATGTTTAATTTGTATCCCACAACGAACATACTTTAACTGTAAGGTCTCACCAGTGAGAATTCTTGGACAGGTTTTATGACCCTACAAACATAAACTGAGAATGAATTTCAATCAGTAACTGAAGCAGGCTGATTCTTGGATTGGCACCAAGCTCCACAGTTGATATGCGAACAGGTCCTTTGTTCCCATATGGTCCAGATTGCTTCGCATCTGATGAACATTGATGGCATTTCTGCGTATTGTCGTACCATAATATTTTGGAATCTTTAGAATTGAGTTTTTGTCATATAGCCTCTAACACAAATACCTAGAACACACTTGCCAATGTGCGTAAATGTTTCCTTGTTCAACTCATTAACTTAATTAGTAAGATATTGCTCCATCCTCTTCCGCACATGCGCACATGCAATATCGAGATCATTATACACTGGTGGATTGCATTTAAAAATAAGGTGCTTGATTTACTGTCTCCCACTCCAAGAAAGGAAACATAGCGCAGACTATACCACTCTTCATTCCACTGGAACATTTTGATGCTCCAGCTGGCTCCATGCCGCCTACTGATCCACTGTGATTCCTATTACAGTTTTAAACATGGGAAAGCTTCCACCCCACGAACGCCGTGTTAATTTTTATATTCTTGTGTTCTGCACATGGGCTGCAATCACTACACAAAAGTGCAGTGTTTCGTACCTTTGAGTTTTGTCCATACACAGTTATAATAGTGACTATACCATTTTTGCTCTGGTATCCGCTTCTCTTCCATGTGCCATTAGAGTCAACTGCCAAGGCTTCTCCTTTCTTTTCCTTCATCTAAGATGTAAGTTGCTGCAAATGTTCGGTCACACCTGCATCTGCAGTTTGAAGAAATTTCTTCTTATAAAAAGACAACTAACGCACACTTCTGTGATGCCTTCGATAGATGACCCAGACATATTTTAATTGCATCATATTCACCGCTACCATCCTACGGGACATGTCAAGCACTCGCTTTTATCTCGTGATAAATCATTGTTCATTGTTCATCAGCACTAATTTGTTAGTGCCAAATGAGATTTCAAAGTGTACAAGCGATCACATACACACCATTGATTTCAACTTGAAAAATCACAATCGAGTTATGTGTTCAATGAGGTTGTCACACCACCCGGTTCTGATGGAGTCCCATCTTCCTTAATATTACTCTGGTGCCCGGATATTCCAATCCTTTTTCTTAGCGTTTTCACCCGCTTAATGAAGAGTGGAACTACATAACCATATGGAAGCATTCGATATTTGTTCAATATCATAAAAGAGGTCGTCACCAAGATATCGACAAATTTCGTCCTATAAGTCACACACGCTTTGCGTCCAGACTTATGGAAAGGATAGTCTAGGTGGGGATGGTTCATTTTATACTGCATCGCAACATCATCAATACTTCCCCACACGGGTTTCCTCCAGCTAAATCTTTACGAACATGCTAGTTTGAATTCTTGAAATACTGATCTAGGCGTGCGCAAGTCTGTATCGTCCTGGACATGAAAAAGCCATTTGATGGGGTTCCACACATTGGAATGATGTGGAAACTATCAGCATTCATATACAGGGTACGCCAACCCTTGACCTTGAGAGAAGTTTTGTGCTAATCACTCACTTGTCCACTGGTGGTTTTTAACTGCGATTCAGCGACTTCTTTTCGCACATCTGTGGATCCATACTTATTCGTCCTGCTTTTACAACCTCTAATTTATGATACAAGTTTCCCGAATATACTCCAGTGCATTCTACATTTACCCTGCTTCCTAACTTCCGGGCAGTGTTTCGCCGATATCTAAGCGCCAAAAGTTGCCTAACTCTATCCATCGGAGACATTGTTTGGTTTCACTCGATGGACCATTTCAACGGCTTTCGAACGAGTTGTCACTCGTTCAAATCCAACATTGCTTGGGGAAGCTACAGATCTCAAAGCGAATTCACCCGGTGCGATCCATAGGCTTAACCACGAAAATTCTCAATCCCAACTTCGTGTATTTTGCCCCACGTTCAAGCTAACACATTGGAATGGCACTCCAGAGAGGTCAGTCCACAAACACACAACCGCAACTTGAACACTGACATTTCCGACAACGTCAATAACAGAACAACCTTTTACTATAGATTATGTCATTCAAATGGTTTGTAACATTTGTTCAACATGCGTGATGCCCAGTGTGCCACAGCCTAAAGACCTATGTGAAGCATGGCACAAACTTATTAAGGGGGCATTTGTTGCGGTAATGTTGCAAGTTCTTTCATGTGAGATGCCTCCGAGTTAAACCGAGTCAGACAAAGTTATTAAATAAACCATACTCGCTAGGCTTCTGCGTGGGATGCACGTCAATCCCACTGATAAAATGCGTGCTCCTATTATCTCAGAAGTGTGACCAGCTACTAGTCAGGTTTGAGGAAATTGTGACCACCAAAATTACTGGGGTTGGAATAAGTATAGCGAACTGTGCAACTAAATACTCCCCCTTGGTTGCTGCTCCTAACCCGCGAATAAGTGTTAACACCGTAAGCAACACGACACCTAGAAACCAGAATATCAACAGCTGTCCCAATAAAACACATAGCTCACATTTGACTAAAGCGGTTCCCAGTTCGATCGGAGTATCTACACGTAAGGCTACTTCCAAACTCCAGACGGAATGTGTAGAAACGTAGAAAGCCTGTAAGAGCGAAAGTTGGGTTACGGTTGCCTCTAAGAAGAGTCGTTATTTACGATTAACATCGCCCCTAACGGGATCGAAAACTGAGGAGCGTAGCGAAGCTTTCTTAATGCAAGCACCACCGGTTTTCTTGCAGTACATCTACGAATACTTCAATCACTAACCGCGAAATGTAGAAAGGTGTAAAGAAAAAACTACATGTAATGGGGGCTCTGTGCTATAATATCCTAGAATCAAAGTCGACATCGATAAGAGGCAGGCGGTTGAATGACCTCAAGCAGTGGGACATTAGTAGTAACCTAATCGGAGTTGTACTAAAACCTGTACATGTAATGTACATAACAAGACACCCAAACTCTGAACATTTCGGAGAGCCAAGGCTTCTGCGTGTTGAGTTGAACTCTATCACTGGAGTAGAATCAGTACTACTGTCGACAAGTAGTCGCAAAAATGAACGCTGCTCCATCCGTATCATTCCGGACATCCCATGCGGCGAGCGTTATCGAGTAAACTGCAATTTAGAACACTACCGGAAGGCTACTTCAACCAGAACCATACTTATTCACCGGGTTCCTGAAACAGAAGCACGTGATGAGCATGAAATACCAACCCATGACAGAGAACAGTGGTGTTACCTTTCTGAAACACCCTGCTTGGATGATGTGTTAGCAAAATCCGTGTCACGACTGCGTACCTCACCGAACTACAAAGGATGTGGCCCGAGAGTGTTGAAGGTAAACACAAATGGTAACACGGATGTTAAAAAGCTGGTACATGTTGCGCTGCAATCTACCATATGAGCTCCGGCAGGAGACAATCAGCGATATGCTTCCTAGAGAGGTTATGTCACTCAAAGAACCAAACGCGATGGAAACTATGAAAGAACAATGCGCCAGTATTGTGCCGAATGAACTCTTACAACCTGCAGAAGATGATATTGACCAGACACCTTACACTGTACGTCGCAAAATAGACACAGGACTAACTACTCGGACGATGAATGTGACGTTAAACCCTTTACGAAGTACACATCGAAAAAAACGGTTAGTCGCCGGCCAGTCACTGGTTGGCGAAACTTCACGTATGAGTTGTACAACCTCTGAAACATAGCTTTATTCTGAGAAACTTTCATGCATGTACACTAACACCTAAAGGCTCCTCAGTAAAATTACCGAACTTCGACTACGTCAGGTTGCGAATGCTTGAGACCTAATTTCTATTATGGAAACTTGGGTACACCAAGAGGTGACTGATTCTGAGGTTAAGATAGCCGGAATGTCACTCATCCGGAACGATCGCCCCAGCAGAGGAAGTTGGGTCCTACTATACTACCGCAGCGATCTACAATGTACAATTGAAGATGCTCTGAAAACGCACGTTACCGACTCACTCTGTTGCAGTCTGCGACTAAGACACAACGACGCATGTCTCGTAGCTCACGTTTACCGCCCCCTAACGTCCACTCCGGAAATGGATTCTTGCTTGATCCGTGGCCTAAACAGAGTAACAAGCACTTGTACAGCTATATTCTCACCTCCGTGGACTTTAATCTAAAAAATCTGGAGGTTTTAGCATCGCCCAGTGAACAGTCAAGAACAGACTTGCATGAACTGATCGCTAATATTCCTTTGTACAATCATGTCACCACGCCCACTAGATTCAGGACAGCAAACAAACCGGCCATATTGCACCTTGTGCTTACGAATGAAGAACACATGGTTGAGAAGTTATTGATGGATAGTTATTCGGTCTCAGTGATCACGTAGTAATAAGTTTCAACTATGTGTGTTTTGCAGAGTATCCATCTGAACACTCAGGACTAACTCATACAATCACACGCTACCACGTATTGAAAGAACTCACCGACGCAGCTGCTTGGAACTTTTCAAACAACAGTCCCTTGACAATGTTTGGACTGTGTTCGTTACTAGACTCAGAGACATACTCAACAGAGCATCAGAGAACAAGACCCCTTGTCCCGCGAAATTGCCTTCAATTCTAAGGAGCAGGACTCGAAAATGCCTCGCCATAAAAGGGATGCAGCATGGCGTGCTTACAAGTTTAACCCAAACTCAGAGACTTAGGGAGATTTCCTGACCCATCGCAACCATTGCTCTACACTTGTCCGTGAGGACAAAGTAACTTAGCAACAGTGCCTAGCCAAAATATTCATGGCAAACACCAAACTGCTATATAGATATGTCAGTATGCATCGTAATGTGAAGCATGGAATCCCTCCACTTTTCATGACAGGTGGTATGGTACAAAGTGCCGAAGAAGTAGCTAATTACCTGCGCGCAACCTCTTCCAGTCTTTGAATGTCATGCACATTACCGACACCATTGTTTACAAATTTAATTTTCAACCCATCAATTGTCTTAAGGAAGTTACTCTCACGGCTAGCGTATAGTTCTCGGGGAGCGACAACATCCGCCCGAAGGGAATGAAGGCTGTGGCCAACAAGGTAGCTGAACCACTGTCACAGTTCTTCCAAAGGTTATTCGATGAACAACAAGTACCCATTACGTGGAAGTATGACATTATCACTTCTATTTATAAAGGCGGTAGCCATTCAGATCCTGCAAACTATTGTCAGGGGCCTCTCCTCCATGTGCACGCGAAGGTGATGGAAGCAATCGCCGCTGAGGGTTTAATGGACTAGCTGGAAAAATGCAACATCTTGGTTCCGAAACAGCGAGTCTTCCGTGAATACCGGTACTGCACCACCAACCTACTGATAGCACGAGGTAGTTTTACAGAAGTGGCTGATGATGATGTCGGAGTTGACGTCATCTATCTGGACTTCTCCACAGCTTTCGACCGTCTTGATCACGGCATCTGACTTCAATGGCTACAGAGTTAAGTAATCGGTGATCCTATACTTGGTTTGCTTGGCAGCTTCCTTCACCAACGGAAGCTTCAAGTACGTGTTAAGGGATCACTTTCTAACTAAATTGAGGTAGAATCTGGTGTCCCACAAGGCTTAGTGCTTGGACCACGCTTGTTCCTGGTGTTTACCAACGATCTGGCATCAGTTTTCTCATCAAATTTCCTGCTATCGCCGATGAAGTTAAGATTTGACGGGCGATTAGTAACAAGACAGATCAGGGTCTACTCCAACATGACCTAGATTGCATTCACGAATGGTCAAATAGGAACAAGCTTCAATTGAACCTCTATCAATGTAAAGTGATACGTCTGCTTCACCAGCCGGTGAGAGCTTACAATATTGGGGACCACATCTTGGCGAATGTATCTCAGGAGCGCGACTTGGGTATATTGGTGCAAGAAGATCTCGGGTGTTCAGAACAAGCAGAGAAGAGGAAGAGAACCATCAATCAACATTTCAGCCTTATCGCAAAGCCTTCGGTCGGTTTGAACCACCAATCTTTCCGAAAATGCTTAACGCCTTCGTGCGACGTCACGTGGAATAGGCTATTCAGGCGTGCCATCCCTGGCATAAACAGGATCTTTTACTGTCGAGACTCCTCAAAGAAGGGAAACCAAGAACGTCAGGAGCCGCTTTCATCTGCCTTACCAGCTTAGACTTAAATCTGTAAGAACGTACAGCAGTCGACATCAGCTTTTGCTTGGGGATCTCATAATGGTTTACCAGATTCTGAAGAACCCAAATCACATTTGCTGTTCGCTGCTGCAATTAAACCACAAAGCTAAACTAAGTGGTCATCCTGTGAATCTGACATTTCGGGATAGCGGGTTTGAATGTTGTAAACATTTCTTTTCCTTTCGCTTGTGCCAGCCTTGGAACGTCCTCCCTAATTATGTCGTCCCTCTTCCCAATCTGGCGATATTTAAAAAACTTGTTGACGATACGTTGTCTCACTTACATTTCATTTTATGATTTGTTAGCCAGATGTTACAAAACGCAATCAAACCTTGTCTTGCCATTCACCTAACCAATGGATTTATGGATTTATAGGTTTAATACATGAACATCTCCGTTATTCTACATAAGTCTATAGTGAGTCCACCACACCGCTTTACACGTTATCATGCGATTGATTTTCGCAATAATATCCATCCCACGTGACTTGTTAAACAATCTTTTATACTCGTAATATATCATTGTTCCATTGTTCTTATGGCTCCTTGAAAATCCTTTCTTGCCACCGATTCCCATGTCACCTCGGATTACCTATCTAAAAGAATAAGTCATGGCTGTCCAAATCTGTACAGATTCTTTATTCGCCTTTAACTAATACATCACTTACAACGCTGTAAACTAACCCAACTCGCTCCCACCATGACTTGACTTAGGCTTCCTTCACCTTCGTCAATCATCCGAACCAGTTGATCCTTCCCTCGACTCATCCCAAAATTTTTCTAAATGACACTCACTACGTTTATTCCTACTTTAAGCTGGCGGACTGGCATCAATGCACTGACTTTTCTGGTATTATCTAAAAGGTCTCCTGCTTGCAGACCTTTCGCAGACTTAAAACGTCTCAACGATCAAGGCTTGCCTACCCTACGCTATGTAGCCCTTACGTTTTGACTTATCCGTTTTATTATATCCCTTTTCAAGCTTAACATGCCTACCCGCCGTTAGTATCCCAACGTTAATAATACGGCTTAAGCTTTATGATGTGAAATTTTAGTTTTCTCTCAATAATTTGCTTCCAGACTATGGAGACTTTACCGCTGAAGGATCGGCAGACCCCACGTTCTGTTCACATCACCGTGAGAATGTGGCTTTTCCACTTCTCCTCAATGGAGCAATGTCCTTTCCGACTCTATGCATTCGTTTCCGCGCTCGCTGTTTGCATTTCTTCTTGAAGTGACGGATAACTCTTCGGGCAAAGCTCCGATCTAGCGTCGGCTTACCAGTCTCCTGCTTTCTGACTGCCTCCAGGCTTCCGATAATTAAACGATCTAGGCTTTGCAAACCCATGCTCTGTTCCACTCAGCCTGAGAACCTTGCACGAATTGTTAAACCCGAACTTTTCTTTCACTGATGTGCTTAATTTGGTGGCCTAGCATCAATGCAATGAGTTATTTGGTCTCGTCTGAACGGTCGCCAAATTCCAGACCGCTTCCAGAATTCTAATATTTTGATGATCTAGGCTCTGCCGACTCTTATGTCAAGATAATTACCAGTCTTGGCTCATCCTTATTATTATATCCTCTTTCATCCTTAAGGTGTCTATTAATGCCGATGCGGTCTGTTAGTAATCCGACAATAATGTTACGGCTTAAACTCTATGAGCTGCAATCTTAATCTTGTCTCAATGGTCTCGTGCTTCCCGACTGCTGAGACTGTACTGATGGAGGATTGGCAGACCTAACAGTCAGTCCACATCACCTCGAGAACGTCATTGGTTTGTCCCCTTCTTCGCAGTAGAGCCGTTTCTATCCCTATCCTATGGTTTCCTTTTCGCGCTCTCTATTTGCATTCATTCTTCAATAGACATTAACTTTAGGTGTCCGTCTGGCTCTGACTTATTGAAATCCTACCAATTTAGGACTGAGGTAACGTGTCGCTGTCATCCCTTCTTAGCAACATATTTTATCCTTATTCAGCACATTTCGTCCTCCTCCTCCTGGTGTCCCACTGAGTAGGAATCTGTGCTTTAGGACACCTTAAACTCTCTTTGCCTCTTCTTCTTCATCCCTAATTTGGATCATTCCCGTATTCTCTACTGACCCATGGTCTGCTCGCTTCTTGTTCTATTTCGTCACTTTTATGGAAACCGTGTATATGAGAGATTTAAATAACAAATACTTGGCATATGGATACAATAGTTCAATCACTGTTGCAACTGTTCATATGCTCGACTGCATTTCAGAGGCATTCCTTTCGTCTGTCACAGATGCAGCGGCAAGCACTAGATGAATCGTCCATCGTTGTGACACTATTACAATACCAGGCACAAAGTCCATTTTACCTGGATATTAGTGGAATAATATCCTCGTTGTTACAACTTACTGACCGGAGAAGTTATTCGTTACCTTGCAGTAGTACAATTTTCCGGAGACAGACACAAGTGGGTTAATTTCGACTAACAATAACTCTTTCACATGCTTCTTACCTGGAGATCTCCTGTTGAATTCGGAAGGCAGATTCACCTGCCGAGTCAATGTAATTCTCGACCAGACAAACCTATATTCATTGCTGACAACCACTAAGGCTAGAACAATTGGGTTCGGCCTTTATTATGCCACGGGATAAGTTCTGTTGCTTACCACTGCTCCGGAGCTCCTCACTCCGCTTAGATCGTTCATTTGGCCGTGAATGTATATTTTTCTAATCCATCTTACAACTTACCTCGGGAGGACTTCCGATCTGTTTATCGGGAATATACTCTATGCTCCAGGGCCTGAAAACATCTCACCATATTTCATTAGATATTACTTCGCAACTTCACTTGGTTCAGTAGATGATCAATACATCATATACAAAGATATGCAATTCATGACCTACAAATCGGGCCCAGCCATTTGATCAGGACTGACAGGACCCGGCAACAAAATAGACAGTCGCATAAGGCATCAGCCAACGGAAAAACGGGACACAAATTGACTATGAATAATCTATAAAAAAACACTCATTAGGAAGCATAGCCACTAACAATCCACTAATTGATCGAGGGCCGTGTTCAGGACGTGGTGGGTTTTTGCCTGGCAAGCGTTCTCCCTATAAAAAGCCACAAATGTATGCTTAACAAAACTGCGAAGTGGCGGATGAGACTGGCCACCGAATAAAGGCACAGCCCATGGCTTCACACTGGCAAGCCAACAAAGTCACCTTTTAACATTCAAGAAATGTTTGTTACACTGACACTTCTATATCTGCATGCACTATCGTCGCTTCTGTCTAAGAATTCACTCTTTTACTGTGGTCTTTTCTTTCTACGAGTTCACCATTCTTATTTGCGTTACGTACACATGCAGTCAGTCCATCATCACATCTCTCTCTATCCTTCTCTTCAAATGTCCACTTATCGATTATCCGGGATTCTTTATTTATTTTAGCCTGGTATATGACTGCAATAAATGACAGACTGATTATGTCCTTAGAAACGGCCCCCGATCGAACGACTGCGCAATTATTATTTTTACCTGCGTCATTTTACAGCTCGAATCATGAACGTTTAAACAATTTTCTACTCTCGTCGTTACAATTGACACAAAACGTCTGTACGGTTGCACCCACCTGATCATGCCTCGGATAGTCGAGAATAAATATTTACCTATTTATTATTTAACTGTGTATAGGTCTAAGATATGGCTTTTTCATATCTTTAAGAATTTCTTTGTGGTGCATAAAGTTCCTTCCTATAACAAACCGAGCAGCTGGATACTTTTTGTTGATTTCCTACATTTCCCACATTTTTCAGACGAAAAGATGCGTTATGTTGACAATGACAGTGGCAAGTGAAACTTAAGGCTAACGAGCTCCTCTCTTCTGATACCTAGGATTTGTTCTCGCCCAGAGGTTCTCTACATTGACTAAAAAATAAAGTGTCTGCAAAGTTAATCTGAAGCTGAACGTTGTGAAAACGAAAACGTGTGATCACCTCAGTTTTATCAAACTCAGCGTGCGAGATTTGATGTTTCACTTTGGTTCTAGAAGCAGACATAGATGATTCGCCAATTTTCATCAAAATCACAAATTTCGTCATTTCTAGCCACTTGTTCTTGCTTCTTAGATAACCGATTGCCATTAAGTATACGTCTCTTTTGTCTGTCACGACGGTCTTTCTTTCTTTTGCCCATAATTAGGGCACCTTTTGTCATGTCGAAATGTGGCTCTGTCTGCGTAACAACAGACAATGGCAGAAGCCGCGACTTAACAACCGGCATGTTGATATGAAGGAGTAATCTGATTTATTGAATGAAGCATGTTCTCTATAAATTGACCAATGAAATCTCCCCTTTCATTTTGTGTACCCTGAAACCTAAGTTTACAAACCATTTAACGAACAATTAACGTTTTAAATAAAGTCTCTAAGCCAATTACGTGCAAAAATACGGCATTGCAAACCTTTTGCATACCTAATGAGCCTAAAGACTCATTCTGCAACTGATATAAAAATCGAGCTCTACAATGCATTTTATCTTAAACCGCAGTTACACAGCCGTTTGATTCTATGAATAACTGTGAATTATGTATGGAAACCCATAATGGTAAGGACTTTTGATTTTCAGGTGAGCCCCTCCACTTAACTTTATATATTCATTACAGTCTGCTCCACTCCTGATGCCAGCTTGCTTATCCTTTTTCCCCCTACTTGCTCTAGATACAGCGTGTGCAATTTTTGTCTTTCCAACAGCGGATATTTATAACAGTAAAACTAGCCTTATACTACTTGTGACGATCCGCCTGCTAATCAATCTTTCATCCACGGCATTTACTTGGTTATTCTTTGAGACCATGCAACCTGTGCAAACTTGAATACTGGTTTGACGGTGAGTTTAGCTTATCAACTCTACGATTACCCGATCCTCCAGATGAGTCGATAAAAAGAGTCATAACGGCAGTCATACAAATCCATCGCGATTGTCTTTGTCGTTTCTTCGTTCCTTATGCTCCCACCCCTTTGACAGTCTGTCATTTCCAGAAGTTTTCCAAAAAAATTACGAATCCTTTAGAATCGTAGGGTTCCTGCTAGTCTCATCAGTACAGTTCATGCTGCGTTCACGGGTGGTTGATCTGCTAGTTCTGCACTTAATGCTTACCCATGTATTCTTGAAATCCACGTCTCTTCCGCATGGTTTACGTTATTTTGATTAAAGTTAATACACACACCAATGGATATTTTCACTTACCTTTCTCATCCTGCTTTTGACGTTTCGCTGAAATAAACGGTATTTCAGAGTTGATTTAGTTGCAGGTTTAGGAACTCAATATTCGACATTGAAGCCTTAAACGGAGGGAGGATGCTGCAGAACTGTACTCGTGAAATTTGCTTGACGAATTTTGAATTTGTTGACATTCGAATACTTCTGAGAGTCGACTTGCAACTGGTGATTTGTTCTCATTGACGGCTAAAGCTGCTCAGTTATCACACGTTAGTTATTAATCCCAAACGGATTGTTGTCTTCATATGTGACATGGTGACGTTCCGGAATTTATTCACAAATCGGAAATGGGAAATTTGATTCAATTGATGCTAGGAACGGTTGACTGGTGTCATGCTGTATAACCGCCGTGTGATACTCGAATTTTCATGTGTCTCTTTATGCTAACCTGTTATCGCAAAGGTGCAGTTGCCTAATGTATATCTGAAATGGCCACACAACAGGAGTACTTTACCGTAATTTCCATCTCCGAATGAATGTTTGACAAATCTAGAATTCCGTGCTTTTGCATTGGGCCGTGTTACACGATTTGGATTTTGTTCTCCAATAATACTTAACCTAACACTAAACACATTAAATTTGCTGTCTCATAGCTGTAAACAAGAAAGCAAAGAACTGCCTGAGCATCCGCCTGCCGTCTAACTTAAGAAGACAATCAGGAATCTTCCTTCGATACTCTGTGCTTCCATCGTCTTTCTTTTTACCTGCGCTCGCAAAGAGTTCGCATTACGTAACGGCATGCATACAATTTCCGGGTCATGGCAGGCCATGGGGAAATTAATTTAGGCACTAAAGAAACCAAGCTGAATTGTTACTATTTGCAAGGTCATATATTCTATACGTCTACCAATATATGGAAGAGAATAGCATCAATACGGTAAAGACTCATTGAAATCTTTCAGTTTCAATTTCAATTTCATTTTTACTCTCTAAATAATCACCTATGTACATCATTATTCTAAAGTGCAACGTGTTAAAAAAGTTGCCGAAGAACCACTTGGTCAACCAAATTCGGCGCAAAAAACCAGGTATGATTATTTGGTTTGCATGCTTATCCAAAAGAGGTTAATTTGTGCGATCGAAATTATTGCGAAGGATTTGCACCCGCATTTGCTAAGACGTAATTTTGTCTTATATTTCTAGTAAAAGGATGGAACAACTTGTATAGTGTTCAGTTAAATATCCCTTACCATAGCAACAGCAGCACAATCGATTTGGGGTAAACAGGAAGTCCTAATTTGACGGAAAAATGTATGGATAATTTCATGCTTATTAACGCGCCTGAAAAATCCCAAACACGACTGCTTGTATTGAGGGAATATATTATGCATTTGAATAACATCATCACTTAAACTGAAAAATCAATAACAGCTGCTCATCAGTTTAATCAGAGATTATTCCCAAAGATTAAAAATTTACCATTTGCATGTAAAGAAGCTAATTTTCGAAAATTCAATTCAGGAAACCACAAATATAAAACATAAGTGTTTCCTGATTAAACTCACATAAGCGGAAGCAATACATTAGACCACAAACTGAGAAACGCAGCATAAGCGAGCAATCAATGGTTTGTTCAATTGGACTAGGTCACACATGAAAACACACGTGGGCATGCCTGTTAATATATGATGAAAAGAGTTTAAGAAATGAGACAAATGGGTTCAAATCCAAGACAAACTCATCGTTTGAACCACCATTCGCTGTTTGCAAACTTCAGATTTCAGAAAACTATTTGATATATTTATGCGAATGCCACAGTTGTTTCATTATATAATTTGGGTACCGTCTTGGGATGGAATATTTGATTTGCAAAGCTTCATCCATGCGCACTTTACGTCCATTTATCAATAGGAGTTGTAAAACTGGAACTGTTGATGCGTTTCATTGTGCCTCTTGCAGTGAATCCGGACAATGTTCAACGATCCGTTTGAAGAAGCACCTGGTCGTATGTCCAAAATATCTTTCACCACAGTTTCAAATGTATTGTTATTCGATGAACTATTCTGACCTGAAGGTGAGTTTGCCAATTATGTTTTTAGGAATAATTAGTCTTTTTCCGGAAATAATCGTGCAAATGTTTTGTAAGTTATCTATGCATACGACTAGGTGCTTGATCAAACGGATCACCGAATATTGTTCCGTTTCACTAGGAAACCGTCCAGTGAGAAACATTAACAGATTCATTTTGCAACAGCTAGTGGGAAATGGACATCAAGTGCTGATAAATGAAGTAAATAAATTCATCTATTCTATCACAACACGTAAACCTAATAATTTAATGAAACAATTATGGCAATCACAGAACTATTGCAATTAGTGTTCTGAAATCTAAAGTTTGCAAACAGCGAATGCTGGTTCAAACGCTGAGTTTGTCTTGGATTTGAACCCATTTGTCTCATTGCTTAAAATCTTTTCAGCATTTCTTACCAGGCATGTCCACGTGTGATTTCGTGTGTGACCTAGTCCATATGAACAAACCACTGATGGCTCTATTAGGCTACGTTTTTCAGTTAGCTGTCTAATATATTGCTTCTGCTTCCGTAAGCTTAAACTACCAATACTTATGTTTTAGACTTGTAGGTGACGGAAGTGAATTATAAAAAAGAACCTACTTCGCAAGCAAACGGTTACTTCTCAATATATGGAAATAAGTTATGAACTGAAGAAATGGGAACATCTATAAGCGTTCAGTGACATCTATATTTGCTTGAAGTTTAACGAGCAACTTGCTGATGCAAGGAAGGAAATTGCATCATCATCATCATCATCATCATTATACACGTTAGCTAGAGGTGGGAAAACACCTGGGCTATTGCGCCGCAATACATGAAGGAAATACATACAACGTACATATAATGCAATCCACAAAGGAAAAATAGATACAACAGTTGCATGCCAGCTGAGCTACCAGCAACGGATAGGCATCGTTCTGGTAAGCTACCAGCCAGCTACTAGGAAAAAAGAAAAAATTATTATGTTTTACCTTACAAAATGAGATCGTAGATGGAAGGGGAGACTAAAAGGGATGGGGAGGGACAAAGAAACTCACAGCGTGAACGCTACTGAGGTTAAATCCTCCCCACGTCAGCAAGTGTGTCCAGCCAAACGTGTTCACCGCCAGGAAGCCGAGAAGCTCCAACCGAGGCTAACTCCTAAGTGAGGGACTTCATTCCCCTGGATCAAGTCATCGCTTGGCCACCTCTCCTCTTCTTCCACCCACATCCCCGGTGAGCACACAATGCACGTCGAGGGAGTCGGTGGGCTGGCATGCGCAACACGTGGCCGAGCCATCGGAGCCTGGTGCGGGAAATAACGGTGCTGAGCGGTTCAGATCCTTTTCCTGGGCCGTAAGCAATGCGTCAAACACGCTGGTTACTCACGCGGTGTTCCCACCAGATTTGAGCCAAACTTCGAAGGCACCGATGGTCGAACGTAACTAGCCTCTTCATGTCCGCCGATTTTAAGGTCCAGGTATTGCAACCGTACAATGGGTAGGGGGGATAGGGTGGTCCACCTAATTTACATGCACAATTTGTTGCGAAGCAGAACGTAACCTGTAAGGAAGTTAAAGATAAACCGTGACAATCTTTGTCTGCTGCTCCTCTTTTATTATCCTGAAGTAGGTCAATATACAGCCTGTCCTAATACGCTGGTCACTCTACACTGTTAATGGGTGACTAGGGTTATTTCTTCGGGTGAGCTAGAGCACGCTAAATTGCCAACTGTCCAAAAGTAGATGGCGTTTTGTCTCAAAATGTCACACCGGCACTTGGGTGTAAAATGACCGCATGCAATCATGTGGGTACATCTGTAGTTGCCAGTGTCGTCCTACACGAAAACACTGGACCATGCGCAGATGGTTGAGTTGAAAGCAACATACGACATGCCGCAAGTCAAGTTCTACTTTCGAGAGACATTTTGTTCAAGGCTGGTTGGAACGGAGGCAAGCGTGCAAAATCGAAAAAGCAGTGCCTTATTACCTTGCCACTGCGGTGCACTTGTCGTGGCGCTTCGACTTGTGTAACTGGCCTGATCAAGGAGTGTGCGAAAGAAGCTTATTGTAATTTCGGCTTTTTCCAAAGGGTTATTAGCAGCGCTCTGATAGATTGAAATTTACCTTCGAAAATTAGCCATTCCATCTAATTAGGCCATGCAAATACGCAATGGGACGTTTTGCTAAAAGAGTCTCGAAAAGCCATGCCGTCTAACGACTGCTGTCTGTCGCAAATCCCAGTCTTCCATTATAGTATTGATCGCCGTTGCACAAAACAAATGTGGTTACGCTGCCCAAGTTGTTTCAGGCGGCACCAAGAACTTCCATTCAAACAAGTTCACAGCCAGTGCAATATTCTCTTATGATATACTCATGAGCAGGGGATTTCGATAGAGAAAATTAAAGTTTCATCACAGCTAGCTTCCGAATCAAGTGGGGGTACATAGCTACTGTTAGTAGACTTCAATTCTCTCAGGGTCCACCCTGAGAGAATGCAAGTTCGTAACTTGTATAGATGTGGAAGATAAGACGCGCTATATCCCAGTTAGCTTGTAGCTTGACGGTCCGAAGCTGTCCCCCTTGGTTAACTTGCTTAAGCTGTTGACCAGCTCTGCAAGCCGCTGGTGGTCATTACTTCGAATTCTGATGGATCCGATGGATGGCCATTACTGACGATGCCCAACTAGCTGAAACTGCTGTTTAGTGCTTTTTCGGGCGTAAAGACGGCTCTGATTTGGAAGCTAGCTGTGATGAACCTCGATTATCACTATTTTATTCTTAGGGAACTAAGAAGCTGGATTTCCATGCAATATAAAATTCACAAGTTTAGTGACGATCACCCATTGCACAAAGTGCGAAGCTCAGGTACTTGAAAAAATGAATGACAGTCGTGGAACCACAGCACACGCATGTGGGTTCTCACCCGTACTGTGCACCACAAGCTTGTTATCCGTGTGACCAATTTTCTGACACATTGTGCTGCAAATGCAATACTGGCTCAAATCTGGTGACCGGGCAGGCCAATACTTGGGACCACTGTGACCGATCCACCTGTGACCGAACACCTTAAAATAATTGCGCCCCCGTTTGTTTATAGTGAGCAGGTGCGCCATGTTGAATCTTTAAATGTTGAAGCGAAGTGTTGAAGAGGCCAGCGATAATCGGAGGTGATAGCATCAATCTTGTAACTCCTACGTAATTAGTCAGCGAAAGTTACCTTACCACTGCAGAGCTATGCTCTAAAAAATGAAAAAAGATGTTATTATATACATGCTGAAAATACCCTTCATGACTCTGAAAAATAGGACTATTGTCGTTGTTAGAACTGCAGCTCACAAGGGGCACATATTAAGTTCAACGTACATTTCGTAATATATTATGTCACATAAAGATGCTTTAAATATATGCAAATGTATATATGCAATAAATTACCGAATATAAGCCATCTATGGATAGGCCGACCGTATAAATTTGTAATACGAAATTTGTAATTTTTTATATTAGCCGAACTCTAAAAAATCTGCCGGGTGCATGTGTGAATAGGTTTTACACTTGGTCACTCAGATTACTGTCCAACAATGGAGTCACAAAAAGTACGGTAGTATCGCGTAACAAGTAACAATCATGAGGCGGCTTACGAAATTGTCCAACTACAAGGTCACGGACAGCAAGACTGCAGTGGCCAATGTAAATTGTGTTAGGGCGTTACGTGTTCCATACGCTTTACCAAGCAAAATTGAGTGAAGTTGGCGGGCCGCATGAATTGATTCAAATTAGGTTAAATGTGCACGTGCTGCATTTTGGAAACCACACCATTGTTGGATGATGTGCTTGATAAGGCGCCTGAGGTTTTACTCGTCTGTTGCCGTTATTATTAGGCCCTTGTTCGATTGAGCTGCTCCTGGGGAATATTTCTTTGCCTCAGGATCCTCAAAACTTTTGCTGTGAACGCACTTGCAGACGTGTACTTATCTTTTTACGTGGTTTTCTTTGCGCACTATTGCTGGACCCTACGAGCAGGACATGAGGCGTGCCATGACATTGGGTGCCGCCGAATTAAATGACAGAAGCTGTATAGTGGAGGAATCCTTGTTTTGACAGATGAGAAAAGCATTGACATATAAACTGCAATGCGCTATGTGCGACCATGATATTTGCGGGAAGTCACTGCAACAACTGTGGAACGGTTAACGGGTTAGTGACACTGCATGAGCTGCGCTGTATATCATTGCATAAAGAGGGTGAAGTTTGCACACCGCGAACTGGCGCAGCGCCTACGCAGGGTTGGTATAAATGCGAAGCTTTACGCCACAATTATACAACTGCAGTTCATTTGGTACAGTATGTTGAAATCACACCATTGGGTTGTGTGAACCTAGGTCGTAATTATTCACTGCCAATTCTCGAATTGGCTCATCACATGACATCTACCAAGTTGTCTGTGTTTCTGAACACAGCATTTGGGGAAACAACGAGACAGCTCCTGCCACGGTAGTTGCACCTGCGTGCTGAATGTTTACGCGACATCGAAGACACCCAGTTCCTCATTTAACTAACGTTAAGGTGTGGTCCGCTAACACCACAAATGTTTCAGCTGTCATGGTAAATGCTAGGAGGTAACAGCAGGCAAGATGCCATAGTCGCGTTGCCCAACCAAAAAACATAGTGTGCTTTACTATGTTGCGGTTCCCGACAGTATGTCTTGGTACTGTCCAAATTGGAGAGTTATATTTCACAAGAAAATCGTACGTAGACTCTAAGCAAAATAACAGTAAGAGACGAACACAACCATATCAGTGACATGACAGATGTTTACAGATCCATTAGTTATAGTGGACGTGCGTACTTCGCACGGACATGTTCTGCCCTTCGTTTACAATGACGCAGCTTAACGCAGGCTTGTGCATTTGACACCATCTATTTAAGGAACGGAATCTTTCCTTCAGTTTTGCACAGCGTACCAGATGGATCTTCTCGGAGCACCGTTAGTGAAAATGCTTGGTATTCATATTCTACGTTAATGGAAATGTGAGATACTCCGTAATGTGTTGCCTTCCGTGGCTGTTGTGATGGAAGAGAGACATGGACCTCCACTAACTCCCGAAGAAGATTGTGGGACGGAGTTAGTCCGACCGCTAAACATAGATACGTTGGATATGAGTAGTCCTGATGGAACCTAGAATGCGCCACCCAAGGAAAGTCAATAGGTTACGGAAGTACGCAAACCATCGCATCCAGTCGGGTTGCGATGGAATTCGTATTTCCGTCACCTCGTTTTTGCACTGTGTTGTATCATAGTCCATTCTGCGTTTGCGAGCATAGTTTTCAATTTATGATATATTACTATTTATTGATGATGGCAAGGGTTCAGTTTCAAAAAGCTCACAATGCGTTGGACAACTCTGCATCTGGAGAATTCACTTCTCGTAGCTCGGGGCGAGTGCCTGCTTGTGAGACACCCAACATGCGATACCATAGCTTCTAATCCTATCAGGTCTAAACTCGTGACATAGTGTTCTTTACCGTCCAGTGTTGTTCTGAACAAACGGAAAGAGCATTACAAGCTGAAGACTATAACGGAGAACAAGCAAATTAAACATTGCAACCAGAACTGAAACACAATTTCACCGATCTGGAGCTGACTCAACGTAGGGTTCCTAATTGTGCCATTGGAAGGCGTAATATGCCACATGAAAAGAAGCGGTAACAAGGGTAATGCTGATTACCGAAAATCTGCTACTGACTACATTGTTCTGAGTAACCCAGATCATGTGGTCCGCTCTGTACTGCAGGTAAGCAATACCACCCAATTGAGGCCATTCCCTGGAAATAGCAGTAACGTATAACCGTCTGGATTGTTGCGGAAATATCTTTCTGTTCGTGTGTATCGCCCCGGTCTGTTTCACAACAACACAACTCATGTTAAGTACAGTTAGGTGACGCATTCAGGCAATTGCATGTTGTAGCAATCGCAATGGGAATCATGAAGCAATGATAGGAAATACGTCCCAGGAGCAAACTCAGCCAAATAACGGTGTAACAAAGGCAAGAGGCGAGTAAAACCTCAGTGAATATACCGATGTGCAGCGCGCGCTCACCCATCCGGTTCCGAATCGTTACATTCATCAAGCGCATACATGTAACATTACATTCAATGAGCATGCCACACCCGAAACACACCGCGGTCCACACATCCTCACCGAAAACCCGATGTCAGTCGAACCGCGTCAGCGGTACTTGTGAGTGAAATCATGTCATTATTCCCAACGGCCAATGCATTCGGACTCAGTCATTTGTGGGCCTAGCGGTATACGGACAGCTCAGCGACGACGTGCGCGGACACACCGGACAATTAAATTTCACATGAAATGCACTGTCTGAAAGGTTACGTGCCAACCACCATGATCACGCTTGGCTGCTAAGCACAGATGGCGTCAGATGAGATTTTTTGAGTATGTCACTTGAATGCGTATAGCTTCAGTGTAGCATAAGACTGTAGCTTACCAATGTCGCGCGCGACTGGGCACCTATCAAATTGCACGCGGTCTGGGTCACACCCAAGCTTTCTCTAGCAACCTTTGTCATGAAATGGTCTGCCATGCCATCGATTGATTTAAGAGTAATCACTCAACGAGTGGCGCGCTATGGTGCGTTAGCGCCCCAATGAATGATATTTGATTGCCTTAAGGACCATTTCGAAAGATGTATGGATGAAACCGATCGTCTTAAGACTGATGTTGAAAGCGTTATGGGTGAAATTACCTGAGAAAATGTATAGATCCTAAGGGGTTGTCACGCCATGTGTGCTGGCCGCCCTTCTTAGGCAAAGGGCATTGGTGCTTCAGAAGTTTCGACGGTTGACTCCACTGTCGTGATTGACGAATTTTCGCATCCAACTGAGGAAAAGATTGCATTGATCACGTTGTTTAATTACTGGAAGAGAGATCAGATTGGAGACGTCAGCTATTGTCGGTGTCAGCACAATTAACTAACCCGGTAGTTTCTCAGTTAGCGAAGTGACGTGTTTTACTAGGTATTATTCAAGAATTGCACAAATAAGAGGCGCAACGGATTCAGAAGACAGCCTGTAGTGGATAAAATCCCAGTCCACACCTGTTGCGTTAAAGCACCGAAAATTAGGCAGTTTCTATCTTTCACATGTTTTGGCTGCATCCAAAACGCAGGCGCTGTTACTCTATGGTACGTTGTACACCACCACGACAGTTTTGGAATTAGATCCTTGCTAGTGTTGGGCATCGAAGCCTTCTTTATATTATCACGGCGCATAGCATTATCTGACTGATTGTCTGGCATCCCGCCTTGATACACGACGATAGCATAGGTATATTTTTAAGACTGCACGTTAAATTTACTAAGTGTTAGTGTGTTTGACGATGAGGCAGAGGAGTTGCGTCTGCGGATGTTGTTCGATGTCGTGTGTTGCACACAGCGTATTATGAGGTAGAAGAGAGAAAAGCAGCTTCCGTTTCTCCTCCTCGGGCTAAAGAGCTGAGCGGAAATAATCAGATCCTTATGCTCCTATCAATATCAGAGACTTCGCATGTATCACAAATGAAAACCACAGCCAAGTATAAATTTCATTGTTGGAGTTCATACATGTTTGTTTTAATAGTACTGTGGTGGATATGAAATCAGCCGTTGCAGATCTTGTACTTCACGGCCTTTAGGGACTGGTGACTCCTTTGCGACAAGCTAAGCAATTTGTTGACATTATTGTCTTGGATTTGCGAATGATTTTTACAAAACTCAATCTGTGTTCCAAGTGTCTATACAAAGATTATTATCAACTATGGTTCAGCCTTGAAATCGCACACCTGCACCCAATTAAGATTTTTGGTATCTGAACCAATGATCACGGGTAGGTGTAAAACACAACATACATGCGTGTGAGATATACCGCGCAACAGCCACAGCATATTAGTTTTGCGATTCCGCTTGCTTCAACACACGTAGATCTATGACAGCTGCACAAAGTTTTGGCGGCGTTATTCCAGGTTAATTTAGTTTGGCTTTTGGTTTTTCTTCGGTTGGGTTAGAAGTGTTGCGAAGGTTTTGTGTGTGTAATTTGGGATATCGATGAAGGTTTATGGACTTACCAATTTTGATAAGGAAAAAGTAAAATGTGTATTTTTCAGCTGAAGCTTTTTATAAGCTGCTTTCTCGGCGACAGTCTATGATGGGGACGTAAATGAATCTGATTGAACATTTCGCGCAGCGCTTAGATACGCAGTCAATCGGAGCAGCTAAGCCAGACAACTAGACCATTTCCCTTGATCTTACAAATTACCTCACTGAATAGAAATATCATTCTTATTCTAAAAATGCAGTTTCGGGGCATAATTCAGGAGCTGGGAAGATATGTTCCGGACATATTTCAGCTGTCAGAATCACTCGTGGAAATTGCCTCTTCTGGACCGCAAGCTCAATACTAATAAACTTTCAAGAATTGTCGAACACAGCATGCCCAGCGACCCAGAGGACATCACCTCTAAAGAAGCTTTGGCACTATTGAAAGGAACGTTTTTGATGAGGCAGGGTCTCTATTTAGCATTCATTATCAATGTATAAAGATTGTCAGGCAATATACGGATGATTATGTGGCACTAATGGATATTGCTAGCCATGAGTGTGAACCTTCCGAGTTACGCTGTTTGACAGGTGACCAGTTTAATTGTTACATGTTTGTCATTGATTTGCAGTCTCCACTCGACACGAAAATTCACTAGGTTGGATAAGATACGGAGTTGATATTGAAGTCTCTTTCAGAGGACTGCAAGAGTTTGCTCACTTTGAAACACGACATCGTCATGATTGAACAGAGTTGCCCCACCATAGCCAATACGATTTATGCTGTATAAAAGGCGAGAAAGCTTAGCTCGAACAAGCCTTGCACACTTTATTGGTCATGTGGCGAATGGCGTTTTGCACGTTACTGCCTTTTCAAGCTTGCCATTTGGGATAAGCCCTATTAGCACGGCACAAGACGGCATTTGAAATCATTTCGGTACAAAACTCAAAGCAGTCCTAAGAAAGGAAGAACCTTCCAATGCTTGATACACCATCAGTGTCGGTGCTAAACGTATTTTAGTGATTCGAGTCCGCGCAACAGATTCGCAAATGTGCTCATCTACGGGATCTCAAATAGGCTTCATTTATAAAGATGATATCCAAGAACACTTGTAGTCACATAAAGAGGCCGGAGATCGTTGCGTCAAACAAAATCAAACACAGTGCATCCAGTTGTGTGCGGAAGCTGGTCGGAAATATCACCTGCAAACTTGTATTCAACTGAGTGGAACAAACAGGAACCTGTTACTTGTCTGACTGAGCAAACTCGATTTTCCTGGCGAGTTGCTGAATGGCAAAGTTACTGCATTCGACAATCCGCTTGGAAGTCGTGAGTTTACTCGTCTTTACTCGTTACAACAAAACAAGACTTGAAATGGAATACGTTACTATTACAAATAGTTATAAAACACCAATATACTAGACCTCAATTATCTGTGCTTCCAAACACAGGCGTAACAAGCAAGGACTACAATCCAAGGTAACCAGCAAGCTAAACTCCAAGTTCACGCAGCGTAAGCCCGTTTTAATGTACCGTAGCTTACACAGGACCAATCGAAAAGGGAGGTTGCAGTGAAATATGAACGTTCTGCTAGTGCCCTACACACAGTGATGGTACTGCAAGTATTTCAATTTCAATTTGAGTAAAATTTTCAATTGTCCTCCCTGTGGTGGTCGTTTTAAGTATGTGGCCTCTACTCACGTGGTCTCGCAACATCGTCAGGTCACAAGCGAAAGAATTCGAACGGAACAACACAAACTGATAACATGGGGCGAAGTCACATAAAGCGCCAATTGGGTCTGTTCAGAACTTGGAAATAGAGGACATTGCCTGCACGGTCGAATGTAGATTATCTATTTGTTTAAATAAACTTAAATTTTCTAGCACGGAAGACAATCTTCTTTGAGAGCCATATAAGAAAGATCGGTTAGAACAGGGAAAGAAGTTGGAAAAACGGCAAGAGGAATCACAACAATGAGGCAAGAACTAGTTAGAAGGCAGTAGAGGATAAGATAATTGTGCAAATTTCACAGTTATGACTGTTTGCCGTTTCAGTAGGTCATATTTGCAATCGAATCAAAACCGACGCAGTCCTTGAAACACGGTCGGTTAAAGACATGAGGTAAAGGTTGAAGCAACACATTGTCTCCTTATTTGAAGATGACCTCAGTCACTACCATAAGTTCAAAGCATAGTTGTGCCTTGGTAACTGATGCAAACCTGCTTTCATAGCAAAATGATCGGTACGGTAAGCAGCCAGGACAGCAGTTGATAATCAGCTCGACCAACTGGATCCCGCTGTTGTACTAACACCAGTGAACTAATATCTACGGGCTGCGCCAAAACTTGCTGTGTGAAAAGCGAAAGGGTAATATGTGTCTAAGCTAATTTTTCAACTGCTTTGAATGCCGCGCTGGATGACCACTGATATCTGCTTCCGGTACCAGAGGACGAGTTAACCAAGCTGACTGGTGTGAAGTGTTTGGCCAAGCTCAACTTGTACGATATAAACCGCCAGGTCGATGTTGATGAGGACTCGACAGAATTGCTGACCATCAACGCCCATTATCTCTTGCACTAATACAACTACCTTTCTTTAGGAGTGAACACAATTCCATCTATGTTGCTTGATGGTACAAAATCCCTGGACCAGACGGACTTCACCCACAAATACTTAAGTCCTTATCGGATGCTAGTACACCAGCCGTTACAAAACTTTGCTAGAAAACATCCTCTGGAGCACCTGTTCCAAACGTCCCGAAGTGCTCGATATCGAGACCGCTTCCCAAGTGAGGCGCTCGGAGTAATAGATAGAGCAACAAACCCAACTATTTGACTTCAATATCCTCCATGTTCTCAAAAATCTCATGAAAAAGCCTTTGCTTTTGCTTTTCAAACTGACAAACGTATTGGAGCTGGCGCAACACGGCTCTACTAAAAGACAATCCTGCACCAGCAAATTAATATACTCAAAAGAACAGCAAATACGAGTTATCAACGAACAGAAGGAGGTTAGCGTATCGTGCATCAACTTTAGTAAGCCGGTCGAGACAATAAACCACGATGTACTCCTTCCTAAACTGAGGATCTACGGGATCGGTAGCAATCTACGTAAGTGTTAGATGACTACCTGACACACTGGTTCAAAGCAAACAGTAGTGTGAAAATGGATCAGTAGCTGGGCCTGTGTTATTTCTTATTCAAATCAACGATCTTCCGCAGCAGCTCCAGTCACCATGTGCCCTGTCTGCATATGATTTGGAAATCTGGAGAACCCTGGAGAACCAGGACGATTGCGCTCGCCTCCAGCATTACTTAGATCGACTCACAACTTGACCCAATACAGCAACTTCCTGTTACCGCAAGCACGTCAGGGTCCATCAATATCAATAGACGTGCAACCAGTCGACTATACACTTTGGACGACCAGTTGTTCTACCTCAACACATCTGCCAGAAACTTAGGAGTGCTTTTGCCTTATGGTATGATATGACTAGAATTTGCAAATAATTTGTACTTTGCGGGAGTTCGCATGCTTTGTGCTTTATGAAGCGGTTTCTCCAACTTGTCTGAGGAAATTCATTCGCACCTATTTACCTCGCTTATCAGGCCAATCATCGAATAAGGAGCCCCAGTTAACTATCCGGCAACTCAGTGGGAAAATGAAAACTGAGAGAAAATACAGCACTTAGTAACTAGAATGATTATAAGTCTTCGAAAGCGACGGAATGAGAAAAGGTTGTGAAAGGCCCTGACTTTACACCCTGTTCTACTGCCGGTTAAGTAATAAACTTATTATTATAACCCATCGAATATTACACTTGAATCACTTCCCCATACTGCCGGCAATATTTCATCGGCAGGAACCCTGACAATAATGCTAACATGTAACCGAACACGTATGAAAGATTAACCGGCCAAAAGCGCCGCCGAAAATCCGCAATTAAATGTGTTATAATTCAAAGTGGTGTACAGAAAAGATTTAATTGCTATTAATTGCACTCCAAATATAAGTAGCTGATGGACAATATACTTGCGGAAATATCTGGAGCCACAGCAGACCTGAATGTTTTCTTTATAATAAACCAGGCGGCAGGAAAACCATTTGAGCGGCTCCTTGAAGTATTTGGACGGATCCATTTATCAGTCTTCGAATTTCTGAATAAAAGAGTTCGTTTAATAAATCCAATATTAATTCCTTGGCTTCATTTTCACGAAAGACGGTCGTCGCACTGATCCAACAAATATCCGCACAAATTAAATTATGCTGCCACCTGCGGACCTCCAACCACGACCTCATTTCATAGCCTAATATACTTTCGCGTGATAAATATGGTTGCTGCACAGCAGCCGGCTTGTAGCATTCCAAAACTATGCCCATCCGTCACTGGTAGCTCAGCTGACATGCATCCATTGGATAAATTTTCTATTTTGCTTTTATGTGTTGCAGCACAGTAGTTAAAGTGTTTCCCACCTCCAGTTAACGCATGTAATGATGATGCTGATGGATGTCAGAAGGCGATCGCATATGCCGCCAGAACGCTGAGGAAAACCGAAAGAACCTGTAGCCAGGAAGTGAAAGAGGTATTGACCATAGTACTGTCTGTGAGAAAATCCCATAGGATGGTGTATGATCGATGCTTCCAGCTCTTGACTGATCGCAAGCCGTTACTGGTTATCTTCAAGTCAATAAATGGCATTTCTTCCTACACTGTCAATCTACTTTTACGATAGGCTCTCAAATTGCTGGGCTATGCTTTTGAGTTCCGGTAACAATCCGACGCCTATGCATGAAGCGAATGCGCTGTTACGCCTCATTGATTCCCAATAGCAAGAACCGGAAGGCGCGAGCATAGCTACAGTTTAGAGGCAACCCAATGTCAAGTTCTTTGTGAGGTGTTACACGGTTTTGCCAGTTACTACAGGAGCTGTGCAGGGCCGAAACGCTTCGATTCAGTCCAAAAGTAGCTTGCAAACTTCCGAAGAACCAGCTGACCACGTGCGTGTTCTTCTGCTGAAATGCAGGAATTTTATCAGCAGAGACATTCGCTCTCCATCGTGAACGATTGATTTACGTTTTCAGATTGTGCATTAATCACGCAGATATTGCAAGCAAGATTGTTACGCTAGTTCCACACAATGCATCTAGGGCTCAGCCGAATAAAAGCGCTTGCCGCAGTTACATGTATTGGCCGTTTATAGACAGACAGTGGAAACGATTATCCAGATGTGGCAGCAACTGCGCGACCGCTTCAAGGGCACCACCGAAATCCGAACACCATTCCTGACAAAAATAAATAGAGCTTTGGAGCAGTGTTCATGCGGACTTTGCAGAGCCAATCAATGGCAAGCAGTTTCTCACAGTGGTCGAGACTTACAGAAAGCAGCCTTAAACGTTTCACATAAGGAGCGTGAAAAACAGCGAAACAGTCGCAAGATTGCTACAAATCTTTGGCAAGTTGCGCTACCCTACATTATTAGTAACGAATAACAGAACACAGTTTTCAGGTTTTTCTCGGAGCACCCGCCGTGTGTCTTGGATTGCGACACGCAATCTCAATAATGGCAGTGGTTGAATTGGAAGTCAGCCTCTGCCAAAGCGGTCACTTGGACCGTCCCCGAAGTGGAGGGTTTCGGTGTTGCTCTCTCCTATCCCTACTTTCCACGGCCGACGGTTTCGTCTTGGTTTTGACTCATCAGGTAGAGATAGCTGAGCTAGGAGTGGAACCCGAGGCATAGTGCTTGGCGGCTATCGCCATGATCACTAGGCCATGGTGTTCCGCGAGCAGTGTTTGACACAGCGGTTAGAAGTAAATTTTCAGGTTTTTTGGAGCACCCGCCGTGTGGCTTGGATTGCGACACGCAATCTCAATAATAGCAGCGGTTGAATTGGAAGTCAGCCTCTGCCAAAGCGGTCACTTGAACCGTCACCGAAGTAGAGGGTTTCGGTGTGGCTCTCTCCGATCCCTGCACTCCACGACCGACGGTTTCGTCTTGGTTTTGACTCATCAGGTAGAGATAGCTGAGCTAGGAGTGGAACCCGATTCAAAACCAAGACGAAACCGTCGGTCGTGGAGTGCAGGGATAGTAGAGAACCACACTTAAACCCTCCACTTCGGTGACGGTTCAAGTGACCGCTTTGGCAGAGGCTGACTTCCAATTCAACCGCTGCTATTATTGAGATTGCGTGTCGCAATCCAAGCCACACGGCGGGTGCTCCAAAAAACCTGAAAATTTACTTCTAACCGCTGTGTCAAACACTGCTCGCGGAACACCATGGCCTAGTGATCATGGCGATAGCCGCCAAGCACTATGCCTCGGGTTCCACTCCTAGCTCAGCTATCTCTACCTGATGAGTCAAAACCAAGACGAAACCGTCGGTCGTGGAGTGCAGGGATAGGAGAGAGCCACACCGAAACACAGTTTTCTTCGTCCGCATTCACGGAGTGCTACAAAGCCTGCGACGTCAAACACGTGAGGTCCCCACAATTACATCCGCAATCGAACGGCCAGACAATGATTTGTGAATACGTTCAAGCTCGCTTTTTTATATAGGGCAGGGAGGGATACCTGGATGAAATGATCACCCGCTTTCTCTCTTTGTACCAATCAAGACCAAATTCGCAAACACCTGCTGGAGGAACACCAACTGAGATAATGATGAAAAGAATTTTAATCGCCTTTTCTTTGAATTCGACCGTCCTCAGTGATCTCATCTGGTAAAGGAACAACAAGATTAAACGTGATTTCAATCTGCTACAGGGTGCGAAGCAAGGGTAGTTATACCAGGAGCAGTCAGTATTTGTACGTGATTACAGGAAATGATACGATAATGGAATCCCAGCATAATCAAAGCAGGGCTTGGAATCGTTATTTTGATATGCCATTGGAACGCAATTCTCCGTACTCCACGCAAACCTATTACACTCAATGCTGTGTTTACCAGAAGCAACAGAATCTACCCAGCTCTCAATTTACCTGTTATCATATTGTTGCAACGTGACCAAACAGCCCATGCAAGAATACCGTCAGTTGAGGAACGATACCAGACTGGGGAGCAGGAACCTGATTCCAGGGCACTACTGCTAAGACGATGGACCAACCAGCATTGAACACCGTCAAGGTGACTTCAAGTCAATCCTAAGCTGCCGTCTTATGAGAGAAGTATCCGGTAGAAGGTAAGAACATCAAGGATAGCTCAGTATTTAATTAATTAATTGATTAACCGAATGTGAATTTATTTCGAAGATACTTGGACCTTCCGTTCCGTCACGAGACAGCCATTATAAGCAGGGTTGGCAATGAATCTACCAATTTTATCAATTGACTTTCGTTTTCTAGAAGTCAACAGCCATTGAGCAACCTATAAATTTGACGAAGGTCCGTGATAGTTGTAGAGGGTTTTAGCATCATTTAGTTCACACTTTCTTCCCAGTCAACGTCTTTTGATTATTTATTACTCTTCGGTTGGGCTCAAACTATTGCGAAGACTTTTGCTTGTGTAACTCGGTATAATGAGAAAATTTCGAAGATCTAACACCCTAAGTAAATTAAAGCGTCAATGCGTGATCTCTGCTCGTTGATTAAGTTCTTTGTGGCCCTAAACTTTCGCAGACAGTCCTCAATGACAACATTCCCATCTAGCTGTCCAGCACATAGGAAACGTTCGCACTCGTAAGCTAAAACACGAGTAAATAAAACAAGGCCAACACACAGACGGATGTCTCAGAAAACCTCGCTGCTAGCGACCACAAAATGATACGTTTTATCGTCATTGTTAAAATGGCCACGTAACAAGTTCTTACTTCCTAATATGCCATTAACATTATTACCTGGGGACACTTTCGTCAAATATTCCAGCCTTCTGATTGGGGTACCTAGTTCATCTTCAGCAATTCCTGCACGGCATTGGAGTACTGCCATCATCAGGTTCAGAAACGTCATATTCCGCTTTGCTCCAAAAGAAAAGCGAATCCGTCAAGCTAATGAAATTCGGCCGGAACTTTAATCGTTAAGAAATTCACTGTCGTTTAGAAGAACGGACAGCACCATGGATTTGTACACCATCAGCTTCGTGCCAATGGTAAGCTCATGGTTGTTCCACAATCGGTACTCAAGCTTCCCCAATGCCGCTGCTGCCTTCGACACGCGAATACGCAGCTCATTGTGTAGCTGCTGATCAGTCGACATCACACACCCAAGATAGTAGAAGTTGGAAGTGGCTTCTAATGCTTCAGTACCAATGCTGATTTGCGGCAACATTGAAGCTTTCACCTACGGTGAAGGCTGAAAGAGACAAACAGTTTTGCTTGTGTTGATGGTGAGCCCAAATTTTGCCGCTGCCGAAGCCAGAGCACTAGTCATATACTGCAACTCATCCGCGCTGTGCGCAAACAACGCACAGTCATCAGCAAACAGCAACATAGGGATGATTTTCTTACAGAGTAGGGTTTTTCCCCCGAAACGAGGTATGTTCATCAACCAAGCATCAATACGTTGATCCACACGTGCACGATAAGCACAAGCGGCATTAATAGCTCAAAAAAGCTTTGCATGGAGATAGATATTAAACAATGCAGCAGCTGACACAGCCTTGCTTGACGCCACAGATATCTGCAAAGTCGTCCGAGGTCTCTCTAAGTATCTGCACTTTCGCCTTCATAACACGATGCAGATATTCAATTTAACTTGCAAAATTACTGCGGCAACCAACGTTATCCAAAAGCAGCACCATGTCTCACGGTTCACTCTAGGTTATGCCTTGATGCAATCAACACAATGCGGGTATACTGGCTGGCTTTTCTCTCTGGACTTATCCTGCAACTGACGAGCCGTAAACATCATATCTATGGTGTTGCGACCCGAACGGAATCCGCATTACTCTTCCGCCCCGTTCGGTTCCACAGCCTGACGGACGAGGCGGTTTAGCATGATACGTGCAACCACCTTGTTCACACAACTGAGCAAGTCGATGCCACGATAATTCGTGTCACATCGTCGGCTCTCTTTGCTCTTCTACATTGGTAGCACACGGACATCCTTCAGCTCAGGAGGAACCTCCTCCTCAATCCTAACGAGTGGCACCAAGTGGTGCAGCGCAGTTACTAAAGCGGCTCCGCCGTGTTTCAATACTTCAGCGGAATCGCGTCGGTCCTGAAGTACTTGCCGTTTCGCAACTGAGAAAGTGGTCTCTCCATGTCAAACTGTGTCGGCGTGCCAGCTAGACTCGCCTTCAAGTCGTGCTTAATGAGGCCGTTCAAATTAGGCCAATCGATCTTCGAACGGTTGTACAAGATACAGTCAATGTTTTGGCCAGAACTGTGTTATGTCTGCGGTCTTTGTGCTGGTAGCTCCTGAACTACCATTGATCAGCGTCCTCAGCAGCTCCAATCTTGGTCCATACTCCGCCTTTAATTGGGCAAAGAATTCACGGAGTTGGCGGCGTTCTTCGAAGCACGCGTCATTTTACTGACTATGTGCTGGAGTTGCTGCCCTCCGGGTGTTCATTTAATCAAAGGCTTTGGCTGAGAACCCGGGTTGCTTTATTGTCATGTGGGGGCGCTCTGCCATTATCCCAGCCCCTCCTCTTCGGGGGTTAGCAAATGATCGATGGCCGTCTTCCCGTAAATACTATCCATGGGAGACAACAGGTCTACGCGTTATAAGATCACAGCTCCATTGGCGTAGAGCACGACCGCCACATAGTGCCTCTGACGGTGGGGGCATCTCCGGATGTTCAATGGTTTGCTACTACCGGCCTCAAACCAGGCAGCCCCTGGTCAAATTGGTGCAAACCCAACATAACCCACCTGCATCTGGCCTTGGTCGCAGGTGTATCCTACTACGGTCGCAAAACATATAGAAATCATTCCAATACCTCAAAGGTTGCGTGTGACGGCCGTCAAGCTGATCCCAATCTGTCTCTGCAATCATATTCCGAGCTGTATCTGCTCCACACTGCCTTGTGGTTAAAGCTATTGAGCCAAAGGCTGTGGGTTGAGTCCCACAAGAAAACCTCCAAACCAACCACTGTTTTGTGGGTCTGGCTATTAGCCAAATGCTTGGAGTGGAATCTTTCAAGGAAACCTCCGAAGCCCAACGACTACATAGCGTACTTTTGCTCACCAATGCAATAGTATTCTTGCGCGCAACACTCTCAGCATCTGGTGCTGGAACGCGCGCACATTACTGGGCCTAAACTCTAGCGCGCACCCGTAGCGACTCACCTTACGCTTCGCGATGGAACCGGCGGGCTACCAAATCGATATTACGGCGCTCAGTGAAACGCAGCTTGCTTATCAAGCTAAGTTGCATGAATCAGGTACCGGTTATACCTTCTGTTGGGTGGGTAACGTTGGCTTAGCATCACGTGAACATGGTTTCTGATTTGCTGTATCCGATTGCCTCAATGGCCAGCTGGTGGGTGAACCAACATGAATAAGCGCTCGACTGATGACCGTTCGCCTACGACTCGGAAGATTTAAGTTTGCTACTTTGATAAGCATGTACCGTCCAAACCTGTGTTACCTTGATACCACGCGTGCTCAATTCTACACTCAGGTATCCTCCGTGCTACGGTCTGTGTCGAGGAGCGACCGACTATTTCATCTGGGTTGTCTCAACGCGCAGCTTGGACTTGAGGCATCGGTGGGGACAGGTGTTAGCGGTCTGCACGGCATTGGTGCAGCAAATGCGAACGGTAACAAGCTGCTCTCACTGTGTGCCACTCACGGACTGAAATCACGAACACTCGGCTTGCACTGAGTGCAAATGCTGTAACAACGTAGGCGCATCCAGGGAGTGGTCACGCTCATCTGCTCGACTATATCATCCTACGTCAGAGTGATATGTGTGAAGTGCACATGACATGTGTACTGCGTGGAGATGAATGTGGCACTGATCACACATTGGTGCAAACCAAACTGTACATGTATTTCCCTAAATCAATGTATGGCACTGGCGCAGTGAATCGACGTAGATTTAACATTGTCTCCCTCGGTAATATAGAGAAACGTATTGAGCTGGAGAAGGCGATGGCTGCCCGTCTGTTTAATGTGGACTGCATAGCCACATTGGTCGAGCTGTGGGACCACATTCACGCCTAAGTGACAAAAGCTGACGAGGAGACCGCCGGGGCCGAAAAATGTAAGCTGCCTGATTGTTTTAATGAGAACAATGCGATGATTGGCGCATTGGTGTCTCCGAAGAATGCATCATTTGTTGCATATTTGGCCGACTCCAATGACTTGGGGAAGAAGACTCAGTTTCGCAAACTTCGACATGACTGACCCGAGAGCTCCTTCGCATCAAAATTGCATAGTGGACGGAGAAAGTGAAGCAGATAGAATGCTACGCCCAACGCCGCCAAAATGGCATATATATATGCATGCATAGACCATATAAAATTCGTACTGCATTACCTCTCTGCCCAACTCCATAATATCAGCCACACGAATGCTTTCCAACACCTTATCTCGTTATACCATTGTAGTCGTTTTCATGGGGTGGGAAACAGAAGACATGGAAATTGTATTCCGAAAGACGGTTCCTATACCTTGAGTGCCTGCTCATTTTAGTTGAATGCCTAATGAGCTGAAGCGAAGAAGAATAAAAGCGGCTTCTTACCCTCAAATGCCAAGCGCCGTAGTGTTCGCTAACCCCTTCAGTTTACGGACGGAGTGACTAAGACAGCATTAGTTTTATATTTGTGAGGTATTGCATAAACTACCACCGTGAAAGTACTGCGCTCCGTGATTAACCAAACGCTCGTTCAAAAGGCTATCCTAATAAAATAGAATAAGGACGTACGCATTAGACACAGGTACTCCAGGCCCGTGATCCACACCAGTCCGAAAGTCACAAGCGGCTCACAAAATGAGACTATTTAAATGATTCTGAATGCAGGTTTAACCTCTGTATCCCATCCAGTGGCTTGACTGCTAGCTTCAAGGCTTCGTCAATCGTATAACAGGGCAACGAAACGTGTTACTTTGCTACAAAAACTGCCGTATTGCTAAATGCCACGTCATCGAAGTAGGCAGCAGTTCACGGCGAATAACTAGTGGCTGCGCACGAAGTTCACTCGCATACTTCAGATAAACCAGTCAAACGTTCATCTCAATATGAATCACGGTACATTCCAATGAGTTTGCGTGTCGCAGTACAATCACACAATGTGTAGCCTAACCTTGAACATCCAATGAGTCATTCACCGCTATGCCAAGCGTTGCCCTCCGTAACCCGGTAGCAAAATGGGTAGAGCTTTCGGCTACTATTCCAATTGTCCCGGGATCGAGGCCTGTTGTCTCCACCTGAGGAGATGAAATTACATCGAAACGCGTCTTGGCTGTGAAGTGTTTTCGGGTAGTCAACACTCAGTTTCCATCTGCTTTGAGTACGGTAACAGTGATGGCAGTGACTAAGGTTCACTTCAATGCGAAGCAAGGTCCTTTACATTAAGAATGCGCGTCGTAATCCAATCACACAACCAGTTGTCCTTGCTTGACCATCCAAGTAGTCATTTACCTCTGCACCCATCGCTGCACTTTGGTAGCCGGTAACCAAAGTGGTAGGGTTTTCGTTTATTATTCCAATGGTCGCGGGTTCGAAGCCTGCTGTCTCCACCTGATAAGATACAATTATATCAAACGCACCTTGGTTTTGTAGTGCTTTCACTTGAGTAACACCAAATTTCCATCTGCTTTGACTATGGTCCCATTGATCGCACAGGACTAAGGTTCACTTCGATGTGAATCACGGTCCGTTAGGTTGAGGTTGTACGTCGCAATCCAGTCACACAAAGTGTAGTCCAGACTTTACCCTCCAGGTAGTCATTTACCGTTATGTCAAGCGTTGCCCACCGTGACCCGGTAGTCAAAAGGGTGGAACTTTCTGATACTGTTCCAGTGGTCGCGGGTTCAAGGCCTGCTGTCTCCACTTGATGAGATACAATTACATCGAAGCGCGTCGTGTTCGTGCAGTGTTTTCGGGCGGCCAACACCAAATTTTCAAGCACACACTTGTTCGTTTTTCAGCTAACCTACTACCAAGGCATGGTCATTGTGACGAACGCGTTCGTTTTAACAGACATTTCGGGGCCCAGTTATTTTAAGGCCATCGCTTCTCCTTATCGTAAAACGAGTTATTCACATTAAATCTGCTGATTTAATAAGCCAGCTGACAAATGTACAATGTGTGTGTGATTGTCTACGTATGTGTCGATGCACGTCTTTTTGCATTTGCCATCAACTATATTTGATCTTTATTATGCTGTATACATATGTTTACACGCAATCTGGTGCAAGTGGCCAGAAATGGGAACAGTGGAACAATGGTATATTACGGGCAAAAAGCGGATGCTTAGCAGGTTCGGTAAATGGCCAAAAGGTGAAGCACAACATGGTGAATAGAAATCAAAGGGATACAATGGAAATCCTTTTGGTGATCTCATCACTGTGTTAACACAGAGACAGGCAGAAAGAGCCAACCACAGATGTTTCGGTTAATTCTGGATGTACAATGATCGTGGCAATATATCGTCCATCGACCCACACATCCTATATCTTGTAGTAAAGGTGGGTTAGAGTAAGATCAATGATTTTTAAACACAGGTAAAATGTGGACGGAAATAACGTAATTTGGAAAGGCATTGCAAGGCTGGCACGCACGAAGAGAGTTCCTTCGACATTCTAGCTTGCTGTATTTCTTGGTTAACTTGAACTGGTAGCCCCTCAAATTCGTATTTTGGCTCAGATGTAGTAGGTGACGGAAGACGTGGTTGAGGTTCCTTAGAATCGTGTAGGACATATTAAGGTCACCACTTAGGCGCCCGTACCGGTCACTGTATAATTTTAGAGTCCTCAGACTAGGTAGATGAAGAAGATTGAACAACCCATTGACGTGCTTCCTCGCTCGTCGCCGTGCGGTCTTGCGCTTTGCAAGAGGTTGATTCTGACAGAACTGCCAGGTCTGGATTGCGTATTCCTCATAAGCCGCAACTGCGAACAGACTGATGGAGCAAACCACCCGAATACCCTCCACAGGATCTTAACATGCTGGTTTTCGGTCTTTGACGTCTTCTCAGATTACTCTGAACAGCCCAGATCAGCCTCGACTAGTACCCTAAGGTCGCGCTCGTGGGTGACTGATTACAGGACCTGATCTCCAAGCTTGTATGTGATGTTCCATTTGTGGCGAATGTGACCACCTTACACTCCCCTGGATGGAACTGTAGCAGATTGTGGAGTGACCACCCATACACTCCGTCCAGGTCTCGCTGGCGTGCATCGTGATCAGCTGGGTCGTCGATCGTCCGCTACATCTTAACATTGTGAGCGAACAGCAACAAATTTGAAGTAAGCAAATGTGTAAGCTCGGGGAACTCCATATATGATATTAGTCTGGTCAGACAGGGCAGTCCGAAACTTAAACTGCAGTCGACGATGATGCAGGAAATTTTTCATCCACGTAATGCAAGTTCACCAAGTGCTTAGCTTTCAAGCATCTGGAGCAGTATACGGTGTTCCGGTCGGTCGAAGACCTTGGAGAAATCGAAGTAAATGATGTTTGTCCCTCTGCCTTCATCGGCCGCTTCCGTTCAACTAATGCTTATAATCATAGGTTGGTAGTGCATGCACGGTGCCGGCAGAAACCCTGTTGTTCGAGTGCTACGATGTTATGGTGTTCTAGTTGGTCTACTAATGCTTCGGCGATGATTGTCTCCATGACCTGTGAGAGCACAAATAGGAAGGCCACTGAGCGATATTTGGCGGGTTCCGATCGAGTAATGCTTTCGAAAATTGGAGTTATTAAGCCATATTTCCACATGGTGGGCACAATTTGCTTATCCCTGTATGTTTAAAAGTAAAGCGTGACTGCTGTTACGATCATCGGTCCTAGGTGAGTACAGTAGATTCCGGGAGAGCTGTAGGTGCATAGTGATAGCGGTTTCTTCAACATAGCTGTGGCAGTAAAATCCATGTTAATGAGTGTTGAAGTTGTGAATATGTATGTTGGAATGCAATAGGGGCGGAAGTCTCTTTGGAAGTTTGGGGCATACTATATTCCTAAGGTGTTGGCTGCCACTTCGACTCTCTATGGCACTCTGACTAGCGTGCTAATTTGAGTGATACCGAGCTTCGCTTTCCGGATGGTGTTAAAATGCTAGTACATGTGGATTTTGTTGTCAGCAAATATACAGGCATAATGTTGTCGATAAGTCTATTCGTCCACACCTGCAAGCATGTTACAGTGATTGCGCTAGATCACGTAATAGCTCCAGGTTTCGGAACAAGGACGACCTCTGTGAGTGTGTTAACCTGTAAACTTTATTGACATGCTGTCTCGAGTTCCACATTTGAAGCAGTTGTGATTAGATTGCTGAAGCGTCAAACAAACTGAATCCAGGAGCTGTCAGGTGAGCAACCTTACAAGAACTCCCAATAGCTCGTCTCAGCTAGGTTGTTCAAGATGTTTTACTGTGTGATAGTAAGTGTTAGTTCTGTGTGTTTCTTCGGATATTCAGCTAACACAAATGTTATTACGTATGCTATAGTGTATTGTGACTTGATCTATATGCCCTAGTGCGTTGTCCATAGATGGCCATTTGATCATGGGCTCCTCATTTAAATGGACGATATCAAGTACCGATGGTTTGTTAGCAGCTTTGTAACTGGTAGTATTCTAGACCCTGATGAATTGGTCAAGATATGCCAGCAATCCAAACGAATGACCAGGGGATAATAAATTGTAACACATGACGGACTGCCTGGAAGTTCTACGTCCCTGTCGATTCTTGCTCACCTCGGACAAGAGACGATCAAAACCGGCTCTGGTTTTACCTTCCGACACGGATAGCCTGCAGTGGAAGTAATTGTACCATTTTACTGCTAACTTGAAAAGTTGCTTTCTCCAGCGCCGTCTTTTTTGTGTCATCCTTCTTCTATATCTCGCATGTAAGTTGCACTTGGGTACAGTTTCAATCTAAAACGATTAACTACTGACTTTTCGCAATGTGATATCTTTACTGCACCTGCCTAGAATGTATGAGCCATACTTAAACTACTTTTATTGAGCTCATTTAATTTGGTTGTATTTCGCGATGAATGTATGTGCTGCCCATTACAAGGTTAAACTCATCATGACCTATGCTATATTATTCTTGCTAACTTTTGTAGTGGAGTCTAGCACGGTGACATACCGAGGCGGTGAACTATGGCATCTTTCTCTTCGTATTATTATCCAGTCGCGATTCACATCACCATGCTATTGCTCACCAGCATTAGCTATCTACATTCGGTTCATTAATATCGAGTTTTAGATTCTATAACCTCAGCTTGACCAGCTGCTCAATGCCAAGTAGCACGACGTTTAGAGAGCTCTTGCATCGCGGAATAATGCTTTCGTCCATCCATGAGCTCATTCGTAATTGACGTGCGCGCGGTGTGTCCGATCGAATTATGGGCTTGTTACGGATCAAGACTAGGGTGGCAAATTTTTGTATATGTTTCCAGTTGGATGGATACGTTTGAATCAAAAAGTTATCATCGTTTGCCCTCTTACAGTACGCATAAATTGTAAAGTTTGACACTTGGAATACAATGCTCAACGATTGTCCCTCGTGTGACCACATTGGACTATTCATTAGAAGAGAAATTTCCCTGAAAATTCTGTGGCAAGTGAACCATCCATACAATTGGCCAACTAGCGATTATCACCATGCTGACAGTGAATGTTCCGCTTCGCTGATTAGTAATGAGAGGGAGCATAGTTATAGTTTCAATTGTTCCTCAGCCAGACTGAATTTACTGGGGATTATGAAAACGCACGTACTAAGCGGATGGAATAGTGAAGCGCAGAGACGCCTATCAGAAGCTTCATAGCACTTGGACAATCTGTTGCATAGACGAAGTGAAATGCTGAACCCAACGGGAATAGTACGTCAGTGTATTAGTATATTACATCGGAAATGAACCGACACACAGCGATAATCGTTTTATGAGCACCAACTTTCTGCAACCGGAGACGTACGATGCAGATAATTATCAAATAGCTTATGGTAACAACAGAGTACACATGGGTATGTACAAACGGTTGAGTAGTTAGAAATTTTCACACGAAATGCGTACCATGTTTGGAAAGGCACATGTTTGACAGTGGGCAGCGGGACTTAGTTGAAGTCACCTGTCAATATCAAAGGTTGCGCATCAATCGTTCTGTGAGAATGTGCACGTACCTCGGGTAGCAGATGACCGGATCGATGGGCGACATGGAGAGCCAAAAGTGGACACTTTATCATAATCGCACGCTGTGCGATCTCCCCCATCAGCTAGGCAAAACAGACCGTACATATAGACTGCAACATCCAAGTGCACACTATTTCACTGTACCAGAAGTTAAGTTATCCTTTTACCTAGAAGTTGCTTCACTGTTGCTACATCGGGTTCCTTCAAATATAGATACCCATGATTTAAAGCTGTCAGATCTAAATATTGAAGAAAACATCAACAGTTCCTGTTGAGTACTTATTCACATACCTGCGAAAGTGGTTGTTAGCCTGACCTCCGAACGAAACTCATACACGTTTGTTGTACCATTGATCATAAAGTCTAATGTGTCTCTATCCAGGTTGTGATAGCTCCATTTCAGTTTGGATAAATGCATGTGAATACGTTGTATTCGAGCTGTCATTGGACACAGATGACCTTAATCCATATATACTTTTGTATATATATGTATATATGTATATATATTGAATGAATTCGAGGAGGATACTCTAACCACTTTTGTACGACAAACTTAGTGCAGGGAAACTGCACCCGAAGAAACCAAAAATAACATAACGTTTATGAAAACTCATATTGATTGCAGGTGTTGTGAATCCAAGTCACATTTGATCAAACCGAATTCCGTAGACTACTAAAAAGGGTGTTTGCTCAGGTGCAGAAAAAGGCATTATTGCACGCGGAATAGAAGCACCATGAGTACGCTCCCATTCGATTTACCAATCCAGACCAATAATGCGGCGTATGTGCTACGTTTGCCTGTGTGTGAGTGATCTTGCACTTCAGAAGTAGATGTTGCTTGAGCTCCCCGGTGTGGCTGCGCCTGATGTGAAGGTTGACAAGTTGCCTAACCGCCCATTACCCACTACCTCGTCCATACTGACTCCAGCATCAGTTGGTCGTTGCTGGTGGGGACGGGGTGCACCGTTCTCGTGAAGGTGCTAGGCTCAAAGATTGGTTTAGTCCTATGTGGAAAAGGTTACGGTCCAGCCACCGCCATATGTAGGTCTGGTGTGCATGATTTCCCAATTAGGCAGGAATGCTTCTGTTCTGCCAGTTTAAGGCGTGTTGGCCGGCTCCGTTGATGAAACTTGGCTCCCATTCACATGCCTTCCAGTCTTATTCCTTTGAGTTTACACGGATATGGGGTGTGTGGGTGGAACTGTGGGTTGTGAAGCGCAAGGCACCCATGGCCCTCTGTAGCCGCAGGCGTCTAGTGACGGTTCCCATGGAGATCACATTGACAGGCAAATTCGGATACGAACGGCGCTACATCAAGTGCTAGGCACCACGTTCGCGACCAAGTGACAGCTGTTGCCGAAAAGACCATCGGGCGCGCAGACTGTGATCCGTCTGATTGATTTGATGCGAACAATGCGACGATTGGTTCATTGGTATGTGGGAATGCAGCATTTGCTGCACTTGTGGCAGACCCCAATGACTTGGAGAAGAATAGTCACTTTCGCAAACACTGAGAGCGACTTCACGAGCGCTCCGTCGCATTAAACATGCTTGTTGGACGGAGAATATAAAGCAACTGAGATAATACTCCGAACGCCACCAACACAAGAAATTCTTTGACAACTTTAAGGCCATGTGTAGCTAGAGAATGAAACTGCTGAGGACGCTGCTCGATGGCAGTCCAGACGCTACTTGCACACAAACTGCAGACATAATGCAGATCTGGCGAAAACACTTTGACTGTCCCTTGAACAACGATTCAGAGACCAAATGGTTTCATTTGAACAGCCCGAAGCACCATGATGTGAAGGCGAGTATGGCGGACACTTCGACACAGGATCAGACGCAGAGAGCACTTGCTCAGCTGCAAAACCGCAAGTGTTTCTTGACCGAAGGGATCCCGCCTGAAGTATTGAAACACGGTGGAGCCGCGTTAGTGACTGCGCTGCATCATTTGGTGCAACGCGTTCGGATTGAAGAGAAAGTGCCTCATGAGCTGAAGAATGCCCTTGTGCTACCATGGTAAAAACATTGTTGCACTAATTACTTTGGCATTGACTTGCTCAACTGTGTGGGCAAGGTAAATGCCTGAATCCTGCTCAAACGCCTCAGCAATCTGGTTGTCGAAGCGAACATGGTAGAAGAGCAGTGTGGATTGTCTTCTGGTCGCAGCACTATATACATGGTGCTTGCGGCTCGTCTGTTGCAAGAGAAGTGCATAGGTCGACCCAGCCGTTAGACTTACTTATGTTGATTGCTCCAAGGCATTCACTACGATGAACCGCGAAGCATTTTGGCTGGTGTTGGTAAAGTTTGGTTGCGCGCTTATGTTTGTAATTTTACTTGCATTTCTGCACCGTTGTATGCGGGCGAATGTGCAGCTGAGTTGAGAGAATTCGGATGACTTTGCAGTTGTATCTGGTATAAAGCAAGTCTGTGTCTTAGCTCCTACTCTGTTTAATATATATCTTCATGGAATGAGGTCCTATGCATTTAATGCCACTTGTGCTTACCGTGTTCCAGTGGAGCAGCGTATTGATGCTTGGTTGATGAACATACCTCGTTTCGGGGAAAAAACCCTACTCTGTAAGAAAATCATCCCTATGTTGCTGTTTGCTGATGACTGTGCGTTGTTTGCACACAGCGCGGATGAGTTGCAGTATATGACTAGTGCTCTGGCTTCTGCAGCGGCAAAATTTGGGCTCACCATCAACACAAGCAAAACTGTTTGTCTCTTTCAGCCTTCACCGTAGGTGAAAGTTTCAATGTTGCCGCAAATCAGCGTTGATGCTGAAGCATTAGAAGCCACTTCGAACTGCTACTATCTTGGGTGTGTGATGTCGACTGATCAGCAGCTACACAATGAGCTGCGCATTCGCGTATCGAAGGCAGCAGCGGCATTGGAGAAGCTTGAGTACTGATTGTGGAACAACCATGAGCTTATCATTGGCACGAAGCTGATGGTGTACAAATCCATGGTGCTGTCCGTTCTTGTATACGGAAGTGAAACGTGGACGTTGTACAGGAGGGATGTGTGTTCTCTCGAGCGCTTCCATCAGCAGAGTTTGCGACCGATTTTGCTCATCTGTTGGGAGGACAGTGTTGCTGACATGGACGTTTTGCGACAAAGTGGGATGTATGCGGTTGACTGCATACTTTGCTGAGACATTTGAGGTTGCTCGGTCATGTGAGTCGTATGGATTCGACGCGGATACCGAAACAACTCTTATATGGTCAGCTGAGTTTGGGGAAGCGGCATGCGGAGAAACCGTTATCTTACCAGGACATGATCAAAGTGAGGCTTTCACCATGGAATCTGGATTGCAGGTCATGGGAAGCGAAGGCGGTTTATCGGCGTACATAATGTAATCTGATTACGAAGGCAGTTGCCGAGGTGCAAGAGAAATCCACCGTGCATACAGAGAAAAAGCGGCAAGTGCGGAAGCGACAGGAGCTAATGGGTTGCAGTCCATCAACCTCGAGCGCATGGTGCTATGTCACATGCGGTCGCGAGTACCTGAGTCAGGCAGACCTAGTAAGCCATGAGAAAGGCCACCCTTGGCCAGCACAGAAGCGACGACGGGTCACGCAAATAACGCAGGCAGAACCAGCGCATACTTTATAAGTACGCTGCATTCGATTTACAAACTGCGTGCTTGCTTGCTGAGTCAATTTATTTCAAGTGTTGGGTTTGCTTCATGGTCCTAATGTTATTGTATACATGAACTATCTTCTATAAGCTTGCACACGTCTTTTAAGCTCATTGTAGTTAGCTTTGATAACATTTTCGCCTTTGTGGCAGTTTCTTAAGATATATTTCCTGACGTTTAAACCTTTCTCGTTTGGCATAACCAATTTATTTTATACGCTCATTTATGTCAATTTATCTGTATTCATTATCGGATTTATTTTACTTGGTACTGACTTTTCAAGTGATTGGATGTTGCTTGATGTCGTTGATGTGGTTGCACTTCATGCGCATATTGACAAGGTGCCTATGTGTTTAGTAACCACTACCTCGTCTAAACTAGCTCCAAGAGACCGTTGGTCCTTGATGGAGGGATGGGGTGCACGGATCTTGTGGCCGTGTTAGGCTCGAAGATTGGTTCCATGCAATCAGTGTTGAGCGGACTACGGTCCAGCCACCGCCTTGTGTGCGCTTGATTCCCACAAACAGCGTGCTTGTGTTTGCCTGTGAAGGAGTGTGGGCTGGCTCCGTTGATGGAACGTGACTCCCATCCACATGCCTTCCGGTCTTATTCCTTCTTTTTTACACTGGATATTAAGTGTGTGGATGAAGCTGTGTGTAGTACAGCACAAGCTAACCATGGTCGCTTTGTAGATGCAGGCGTCATGTGGCTGACCCCAATGACATTCTTATCCGAACTTGTATGCTGCCAATAATCTGGTAGGCTATCTGATTTGATTGTGGAGCAGGGTATTGCGATAATGCTTTGCAGTTCAACCTTGTATTTTACGCTGGGGAATGAAGAGGTTTCTAATTATTGCACGTTGACATTTCATGGCATAAAAATGTTTTTGTAAGTTATTAGTAAGGATTTTGTCATTGATGGTATTACGTGGGAACCAAACTCTGGATTAAACGATGAGGAGCGAGATAATACTGAAACGCAGAGTTTTCATATCGTATGCGACGCAAACGGCACGACGGCGATACGGTGACCCGCGTCTCCGGATCATCCAGTGGTTTGCATGTTAATTCCTTACAATAGTTTATGATAGCACCACCTTCCGTGCTGGGACGATCGTGTCAGGTCAAGGACATTCGCTGAATCGCAAAGTCAGTGTCAGTAACCCTTGCGAGCGACTAAGTCTCGGCTATAAAGTTGAGATCGAGAGTGTTTTCTTACCCAGCGCAAGCGAAGCTCCACGAATTTGCTGCGGAGGCCTTGGGCAATACAGTACTTACAAGAAAGGGTTTCGGTTCTCAGTACCATTCCAAGACACTTGTGGCTAAGATGATAGTTTGTGTCGACCATTTTATGGTCGGCCGCTAGCCGTTTTTTGTGCTAATATCTGTGAGTCGCTTAGAGTTGGTTTCGGTGGCGTTGTAATTAGCCCCTCGGTAACTCAATTTGCAGAATGCATAGAGTTTTGCCGTAGAATTGCACAGGAAGATCCTCACTTCCTTCAGACTTGCTTCCAGTGTAAATTTCGGATAAGATCATTGGTTCGTTTGATTGCTATTGTGGTGCTTTAAGTCGGACGATGGATCTGCTCGCCACTATGAACCGGAGCCCAGTTAGCAGTCTGTTCCGAAGTGTATACCTGTGTTCTACTTGCGTAATTGCCGTCTGCCTAGTTTGTAACACAATTTTAACTATCCTTGGGCTGCACCCATTGTATCTTTCTGATCCTGTCAGCCCCAAGAGAGAGGTAGCAACGAAGTTATTCAAGAGCGGCGACTCAGGAACGTAGCGCCACTGCTCCTCGTCGTGTGTCTTTGCTTCACATTCATCGTGTTCGTCAGATTGGTGAACGCCGTAGAGAAAAATGGATATGGATGCCGTGTTTAGCCAGATCTCTCCTAACATCTGCATGGCTCTCTTGCGCTCGCTGCAAGGAAGGTCTGGAATTACCCGGATCGGATCGATTCTGTTCTGGAAACGCTTAGTCGGAAGCAACGCTGCTTTCATTTCATCGACAGATTTTAGCACAACCCGAAATAGTCTGGTTTCACTCTAATGTTTGGAATTCTGGTGGCGAGTGATCCTCATCAATTTGGAGGTTTAAATCTAAAGACCGAGGACGTTAATTACAGTATTCCATTGGTTCAGTTTGTCCACTTGGTGTTTCATCAAAGTATACGATGTTGACTCATCAACGTTGATACTCATTATAGATTGGGCAATCTGTTTTTTCTGGTAGTCTTTCTTAGGAGTTTGAACTGTATTTGAAAGACCCATCGCTTTGCTGTGCATCCGTGCGGCGTTGCTTTTCACATTAGTTATAGGTGTGGTTATAGAAACAGCTGCCACTGCTTTTAGTGTGCACCTAGATGCAACGATTTTCCTGCTGCCACTGATATTAGCAAGTTTACTGGGTTTCGGCGAAATCCGGTGGGACGAAGTGGATTTATGGAAAATTACAGTAAATGCACTGGGATTGAAGTGTTTGGAGACGTTTGGGTGAGTTTGCTAATTGGCAGCGGTGGCAGGAGCAACTTTGTTAGTGTATCGTTTGGCGTTGTTGATTTGTCTTACAGTAGGGGTCTGTGAATGGACCTGTGTTAGGCAGTTCTCTATGCTTGTTCCTATCGAAGCTATTTTGTGCCCAGCATCTCAACTACGTCAGCAAGCCTTCCATAATTCTGGGACTGTGCATTACGATCTTAACAAGTGGGACAGTATTACACTTCACACAGAAACAACAGGAGTCATGCCTGCAGTTGATCAGCCTGAACTCGCTTAGTTTGAGTTTCCCGCATTTCGCATGGAAATAGGTTTGGCAATTTCCACAGAAAATTACCATTTTGACCAAATTATTGCACTTTCCACAGGCGCCTTTAGGCACCACGGCTCGGTTATTTGCACTCATCAGGGTACGTTAAGGTTTGACCGTTAATCCTACCCAGGACCCTGGATTGATTGCTCCAGCGTCGAGCCAGTGCCTGTCTAAATGTCGCACTCTTGCGACCGCGCGCACACAAGCACACGTAGGTGCAGTGGGCAGTGATAGGTCGCGTTACACGACGACGCACTCTGGGCGTTGGCAAACTACCCCAAATGCCTTGGACACCATGTTAAGTAGGTAAAGGACACAAAATGTCTTAAACTTTGTAATTCTGCTGCCTGTATGGATGGCTGCGGAGTGGTTTGAGAGTCCGCAGCTTGTTCTACCGAATGAAATCAAAAGTACTATTGGGAAGCTCTGGAGTGATGTGATGTCACACTCAGAATTTGACGATGAATATCCCAAATGTGAGAAAAACGTTAACAGTATGATCCACACAAGTTAGCTCCAAGGGATGAAAAGAATTGAGTAGCGCCCTTCGAACTGGTTCAAAAAGCACACGCACAAGAGTGTGTGTAAAGAGGTGCAGTGGCTACAACGAATGAAACGAGAGGCGAGATGGAGTACCGCCGTACTGTAGTCCGTCTCCACCGGAAACGTAAAGGGATCGCTCTAATTAAGGTTTGCAGAGGGTGACAACTGGCGCAAAAGTGTTGTTGGTCAAACAAAGTATAGTTAAAATATTCAAACCACTGCATATCTGAAATTACTTCATATTATATTCGACATATAAAACGTAACCGCCTTAAAAATGCTGCCCCAAGTTATGTACCTACCCCCACACCTCGCTACGCCTCTAGTGGACCAACTCTCGTTTTTGGATGTATGCCGGATGCAGCCTAAACTTCCTGTAATCAGGCACACAAAATGGTGCTAATCTTTCTGATGTTACAACTTAACGTTTCAGATGGATTATACATTTGTTACCTTGGATTTCTAGCACCCACCTATAGTCTAAACAATTGGTTTCAGCTCAACTACAGACAACTTGCATGTAGGTACACATTTGAAAGTTTCATGTATCTTTCATTCGACCTCGAGTGGCAGATTTCGCCGCTGAGGTTGCAAGCTACTACACTGGAAAAATCCAGATTCATTTTCACTGCGATCAGAAGAACTGGAATCTGATATTCTCTTTACTGATGGGACAGTTTTACGTACCTTAATTTGAGCCATTCAGAAGACGTTACAGAGCCCTTTCATATAGTGAAGAACGACAGTTTCTGCAAATTATGCTTGTAATTGCTTTGCAAATTTCCATTTTCATTGTTAAGGGCAACTGGTCTGAACTAATACGTTTGGCATTTTTAGCACAGCAAATCTATATTGCTCTATTAGCATATTGTACTTTCTTCGTTGACATTACGCGGAGCTACATTTAAGCAATAGACAACATTCCAGAGAGTTTTATAAATGATTTGCCTCCAAATACGCCGGCCAATGCTTAATCCTCCTGCTCCAAACAATTTTTACCTCAAGTATAATATACTCATTAGTTCCATCCCGGACTTAATTTTTGATTATAACAATGAAAATACCTACTTTGATTAACAACGCTAATCTCGAGCCTCCCACGACGGCAACCGTACATCAGAAAGAGTGTATTTACTATAACAAAGCATGCACACTATACTTTGTTTATCCCCAATCTACCAATGTTCACACACCTTAATTTTGCTTGAAAATTATAGAAAACATCCTGGTAATCCTTAATTCCCATCTACTCTTGATTGATATATTTCTAACATGTGCCAACGCTTAAGAACGCGTATCCAAATGTGTCTCGTTCCATTGATAATAAGAAGTATTTAGCTGTACTTTGCTGTGTTGCTGTGGCTTAGAGTGTTTAAATGAGACAGAAAGCAAAGAAAAAGCTCGCCTTTCGAACAGATGTCTTTTCACAAAGCTTGCGATTATGCAATGTTTGTTTCTGTTACGTTATCTGTAATATGTAGAGATTTTCAGTTTTGCCAACTATAGAGCCAGAAACACATAATTGTCCATGTGAGAAGCAGTCCGGGCCAAGACCTAAAACACATACTTCACAAGATTGTCCATGAGCTATTTTGATTGTGTTTGCAAACGTCAAACGAATTAGGAATTGCGTTCTCTTAAATTGAAATGGCGTATCTGTAGGAATCATCACAATGCGAGTAATGCGGATATCTTTACCTAAAAAGACCTGGTCAAGAATTCTACTTGTATGACGGTACTGCTTAATCCTTCTACTGCAAGCCGCGTGCCATACAATGTAAGAACTGGGAATGTTTTCACTGTCTTGTCCATGGTATATATTACTTGGGTGTTCTATTGCTCATTTGTTCTCCGAGCTTGGCGGTTTTGTTGCAAGCTATCCAACAGCATGCGAGCTTGCATCCTGAGTGCAATGAGATGCTGCGTGCAATCTTACTGTTTGGATCCAAAAATTCGTGATAGAACTGCAAGTGAATTTTGAAAGTGGCAGTGTCGATTTAGGTCTCGTGACCACTACCTACTTTCTCCTAGAATATAGTCGACGCCCGAGATTTTTTCACTTTAACTGCGTGACAACTTAATCTTTGTTTCTTTCTGCCGAAGGGATTCGCAGATTGTATTCATGTCCATGTGCAGGTTGATTGGGTTTTTCGTTGAGAACCAAGCTTCAAAGAATCCTCTTTCTTTTCTTGTCACACCCCGTGCCAAGACTTCTGCTTTGTTCCAATCGAAGCTATGTCCTTCTACATGTTTGTTCCCGGTATGGAATACATGATATACTGTAACACGCAAGCCGAACCGCATAGGCAAGAAACTTGATTATCGTTTCGTCGTATATGGCGATAGACTACGATTTAAATCATCTAATTCGCATTTACCGGAACATTGAATTTGTTCATTATCAACCCTAAGCATTTCTCTCGCCAGACCAACCCATATATTTATACCTTCAGTTCAATCTCTATACATTTAGTTATTCGCGGTATATATTATCTATTCCATAGAGTTAACTGCTCTTTTGCATTTGATTCCCCCTCAATGGCTCTTGCATCCCACCCGTACAGTAAACAACTGGGATTGTTAGTCCGACTAACACATATACTGTGCCCTAGTTCCGTCTCGGCCTCAGAAATTGTAATCGACACACACTTCATCAACTTTCTCAAAAACGAGCAATCATCTGCTTCTCCTGTCATTCCAAACACACCATAAATTAGCCTCCCCTTGGCCAAAATGACAAGGGTTTCAAAAAACCGCCTTGTTAGCAGATGCTAGCATTTCGTATTATCTCATCAGTACCAATACAATGACAGGGAAATCCTTTTATATGTCTTACAGGGCACAGTCAAGCCAATCAAATTTATGATTGTGGTCATTGTTGATGGGATTAGGATCACGGCAACCGCAGATTGACAACTAACTGCTTTTGGACACACAAAGCTGGTCTAATTCGGCTTATCGCAACGGCCTTTGACGATTTACCGAGGCCATCGCGATAAGCCGAATTAGACCAGCTTTGTGTGTCCAAAAGCAATTAGTTGTCAATCTGCGGTTGCCGTGAACCTAATCCCATCAACAATGACCACAATCATAAATTTGATTGGCTTGACTGTGCCCTGTAAGACATATAAAAGATTTCCCTGTTATTGTATCTGTACTGATGAGATAATACGAAATGCCAATATTCGTCTTCTCATTTCGTTGTTCAAACTACTGAAGAGGACTAACTGTTTTAAATCGCCTTGTTGATGCAAATTTCGAAGTCAAGCATGTCGGTCAGTCTGGCTGTCTAATCACATTAGGCCAAGTTATGCCTAATCAGATTGAAATTATTGACACACAATATCACATTTAAGACCACACGCGTTTGTTCGAAAACAGTCATCGAACGAGCAAAACGTGCACCACACAAATTTATTCCGCATGCACATTCCTCATGCTCTCGGTTTCATCCTAGGTTAACCACTCACCGCACTGACTTCTCCCACTAGACGAGATGGCGGTGGGGTGACAATCCACAGATGTAAATGAATTGTAATTTTGTAAGTAGTTAATTTTGTTCATTCAGTTCATTCACTAAACTTCGTGAATCTGGTGATTTATTAATTATTCATGACCACGATGTAGGTTAATTCGATGAATTCCTTTGGATTCAGTGAAAACGAAATTTAAAACATTACTAGATTAGTTAACTATGAATTTGATGGAAGTTATACCAACAATGGAACAATGCAAAAATGGCGCATTACATGTAAAAGAGCAATGCTTAGCAAGTCCGGTGGGATGGAAATTATTGCAAGAAATAAAATTGCATGATAAAGTGAAAAAGTTTTGGTGGACTCACCATAGACTTATGTAGAATAGTGGAGACTTACGCAAAATTAAAAGTATACATCCATTAATCCATTGGTTGGGGGTTTGGTAAGACACCGTTTGATTACGTTTTGTAGCCCCTGGCTAATAAGTCATAAAATCATTTGCAAATTTGGCAACGCATCGTCAGCTAGATTTTTAAATATCGTCAGACTGGGAGCATAGACCACATCATTAGGGAGGGCGTTGCAAGGTTGGCACAGGTAGAGGGAAAAGACATTTTTACAGCGTTCAAGCCGGCTATACCGTATTGTCATTTTCAGAGGATGACCTCATAGGTTAGTGTTGTGCTTCTGTTGCAGTAGCAAGTCACAAATGTGGATTGGGTTCTTTGCAATCTGGTAAACCATTATGAGATCTCTCCGCAAAATCCGATATCCATCGCTACAAATTCTTAGAGATTTTTTTCAGTCTGGTAGGGCAGATGAAGGACATTCCTAACGTTCTTGGTTGTCCTTAGTTGAGGAGTCTCGAGAGCAAATAGATCTTGTTCCTACCACGGCTGCCACTCCTGAAGAGAATATTCTACGTGTGGTCGCACATAAGCGTTAAGGATGTGGAGAATGATTAAAGGTTCAAACCTACCGAAGGCTCCGCAAAGAAGACCGATGTGTTTATTGCCGGTTCTGGTCGTCCTTTTTGCTTGTTTTGAACACACGGGATCTTCCTGTACCAATACACTCAGGTCACGCTCCTGAGAGACCTTCTGCAAGGTGTGGTCTCCAAGATGATAAACGTTCACCGGTTGGTGAGGCAGATGGATTACATTGCACTTAGCTACGTTCAACTGAATCAGCTTACTATCGGATCATTAATAAATACAATTTTGATCACGTTAAATTCGGTGGGGATCTTTCTTAAAACTAATCGGCAGTTATGTCTTGGCGCCATTGGCGAAAAGCATGAAATTTGATGAGATAACTATTGACAGGTCGTTGATAAACACCGGGAATAAGCCCGGTTCCAACACTAACGTTTGTGATAAACCATATTCTACTTCAATCGGGTTAAAGAGTTATCCCCTAAAGCACACTTGAAGTTTCCGTTGGTGAAAAAGTTGCTAATTGTACCAACCACCGAATCTCCGTTTACGTAGTTTTGTAGTCTGTGAAATATGATGCTATGATCTAGGCGGTCGAGAGCTTTGGAGAATTCCAGATAGAGGACGTCAACTCCGAGCCCATCATCATCCACTTGCGTCCGATAACCTCGTACAATCAGTAGGCTGGCGATGCGTGACCGGGGTTGAAGGAAACCATGCTGCTCCGGTGCAAAGTTTTTGCATTTATCCAGGTAGTCCGTTAGAGCCACAGCAACCACCCCTCCCATCAAATTCGCGAGCACAGGGAAAAGAGTCACTAAGCGATAGTTTGCAGGCTCTGGACGGCTACCTTCTTTATAAATTCCGGTGATCATGCCGCGATTCCACATAGTGGGGACTTGTTGTTCATCAGAGCACGTTTGAAAGAACTTGACAGTGGTTCAACTAGCTTGGTGGTCGTAGCCTTCAATGCTTTCAGGCGGATGTTGTCGTTTTCCGGAGTACTATGATAGCGCAGTGAAATTAACTTAACGCAATTGAGGGGTTGATAATTATATGTGTAAACAATAAAGTCGGTAATGTGCATGAAGTTATGGGAAGATAGACGCCGCGAGTTTGAAAATGAGGGCATATTGTAGCCATAGGATATTAGCTGCTTCTTCAGCGTTTTTTACTCTATTGCCTTTAGTGAAAATGGTAGGGATGCTGTGCTTTAGTTTGCAAAGATTGTTTATATGATTTTACCGCAATTTGCTGTTTACAAGAAACATTTTGACTAAGCACAGTTGAAAAGTTTCTTTGCACTCACACACAGGTGCAGTGTAACGATTGCAATGGGTCAGGAAGTTGCCTTACGTCTTTACGTCTGGGTTTAATGTTGTAAGCACGTCATGCTGCATCCGTTATCGCCAGGAGTTTTCGAGTCCTGCTCCTTAGAGTATGGGCATTTTTGCGGGACGAAGGAGCTTGGTCTCTGATGGCATGTAGACAATATCGCTGAATCTAGCAAGGACCTTCGTTCAACTGTTGTCAAAAAAGCAGTTGTTTAAGAATTTCCATGCGGATGGGTCTACGAGTTTTTCAAGATATGTTAGCGTGTGATTGAATGTGTTACTTCCCAGCGTTCGGAAGGATAATCTGCATAACGCAAGTAGTTGCATGTTATCACTATAAGGTAACTGCATTATAATAGACTATCCATTAATAACCTTTCAACCATGGGCTCTTCGTTCGTGAGCACAAGGTAAAATATGTACGATACGTTTGCTATCCAGAATTTGGTGGGCGTATTGACATGATTTTACAAGGTAATGTTAGCAATAAGTTTAGGCTATTCCGCTTTAAACTGTTTACTGGGTGTTGTCGATACCTCCAGATGGCGTAGATTAAAATCTCCGGAGATGAGAATACAGTCGTATCCAGCGCGTACTAATCTGTTTAGAACACGTATCAAGCGGGAATCCATTTCCGGAGTGGACGTTGGAGGGTAGTAAAAGCCAAATACGAGATATGCGTCGTTGTGTCTTAGTCGGAGACTGCAACAGAGTGAGTCGGTAACGCTTGTTTCCGGATGATCAACTAGTACACACTGCACTTCGCTTTTGGGGCGGTCGTTCCGGATGAGCGACATACCGGCTATCTCAACCTCAGCGTCCATCACCTCTTAGTGCAACCAATTATCGGTAATAGCAATTAGGTCCCAAGCATTCGTAACCTGACGTAGCCGAATTTCAGTATGGTTACTGAGAAGCCGTTGGATGTTAGTTTACATACATAAAAGTTTCACCGATTTAAGCAATATTTCGGAGGTTATGCAACTCATACGTGAAGTTTAGCCGACCAGTGAGGGGTCGGTGACTAATCATGTTTTCGTTGTGTACTTGGAGAAGGGCTAAATGTCCGATTCCCCGTCTGCGTAGTTAGCCCCGTGTTTAGTCTTCTACGTACAGTTTAAAGTGTCCACTAAATATCATTTTCTACAGGTTGTATGGGCTCATTAGACATACTACTGCAGTATGGTTCTTTTATAGTCTCCATGTCGTTTGGTTCTTTGAGTGACATATCATCTCTAGGAAGCATATTGCTGATTGTCTTCAGCACAAACTCAGATAGTAGCCTACAACGGAACATGTACCAGCTTTTTAGCAGCCGTGCTACTATATGTTTTGTTTGAAAAACTACCTTCAACACTCTCGGGCCACTTATCTGTAGTTCGGTGAGGTACGCAGTCGTGAAACGGATTTCGCTAACACATCATCCAAACAAAGTGTTTCACGAATGTAACGCCACTGCTGTTTATCCTTGGCTGTTATTTCATGCGCATCACATGCTTCAGTTTCAGGAATCCCGTGAAAATTTATGGCTCTGTTTGAACTTTTCTTCCGTTAGTCCTCTAAGTTGCGGTTAAATAGATGACGGTCGTCCCATGTGATGGCTGGAAAGATACGAATAGAGCAATGTTCATTTCCGAGACAACGTGTCACCTGATTATATTTCAGTGGGGGAGTTCAGCACAACACACAAAATTCTTGGCTCTCTGAAGTGCTTACAGTTGGGGTTAGTGTAATACGCACTCCGTGTAAAGGCTTCAGTACAACTCAGATTTGTTTGCTAATAATATCCCACTGGTTGAGATCATCCAACTGCCTGCCTCTTATTCATGTCAACTTGATTCTGGGATATTGAAGCACAGTACGCTCAGTACAGATAGTTTTTCCCTTACATCTTTCGACAAATGGTGGATAGTGATTGAAAAACTCGGAGATGTATCGCGGGAAACTAATGGCGTTTTCACTGGAAAAGCGCTACACTCATTGGTTTCCGATATACAGTTGGAGGTGAGGATAATATTTAATGACCATTCTTCTTCGAATCAACAGTAACCCAACTTTCGTTAGTACCGGCTTGCTCTTTTTCTACACACGCCGTCAGGAGACTGGAAGTAGCCTTTTGTGTAGTAACTCCGATCAAACTGGAAACGGCAATAATCAACCATGAGCCACGTGTGGTTTTGAAACAGCAGTTGATGTTCTGGGCTCTTTGTGTCGTGTTGCTTACGGTATTACTAGCCGTTTTTCTCGGGATAGGAGTAGTACTTACGCAAGGGAACAAGCTTCAAATTATGCAATGCTTACCCCAACTGTAGCGATTTTACTGGTTTCCATTTCCTTAAAATTGGCTAGTAGCTGGTTGTACATCTGAGATTATAGGAGCGCGCCTTTTATCTTTGGGATAGAGGTACTTTCCGCGCAGAACCATGGAGAATCTGACCTGACTAGTTTTAACTCAGAGTGCTTGCACATGGAGAAACTTTCAACAGCTATGGCAGATAGTGCTCCCTTAACAAGTTTGGAACATGATCCATATTGGTTTTTAGACACTGACAAACTGGTATCGCGCTTGTTGAGCAAATGTTATGAACCAGTTGAATGACTTACCATTTAAGGTAAAACATAGTTCTGTTACTGCCATTGTCGTCAATGTCAAAGTGCTCATGTTGCATTTGTGTGTCCGCATACTGTCCACTCTGGCGTGCCAGTCAAATGTGTCAGCCTGAACGTGGGTCAGATTACAAGAGTTTGTTATTGAGAATTTTCGTGGTTAAGCATACAGATTGGGCCTTGTGAATTTGCCTTGAGAAACGTTGCTGTTTCAAGTAATGTTGGATTTAAGCGAGTGACAGTTCGTTCGAAAACCCTTGAAGTGATCTGTCGTGTGAGACCAAACTATGTCTCTCTGGTTAGAGCTATGCAATATTTGTCGCTTGGATGTTGGCTAAATACTGTCCAGAATTTAGAATTTAGCGTATATTTAGAATGTACTGCAGTGTACTCGAGAAAATAGTATCACAATGTGGAGGTTTTAAAATCAAGACGAATAAGTATAGATAAAAAAGTGTGCGCCAAAATACCGCTGATCCACAGTGAAAAAAACACGAGGGCACAAGTGGGCAATTTGCACACACGAAGTCTTATACATTGTCGGGAAATACTTTTAATGCGATTTCGTAAGGCTAAATGGTATTTTTTCCGTACGTACTTCAAAAGAAAGGTTACTTTTCCATGTCATGCACATATTTCTTAAAATTTGTAAGCGTCTCTCAGGTTATGCCAGGTTGTTTAACTGCAGTAAGCCTTTACATACAGAACTGCAATTTGGCTTCCATCCATAATTCACCCGTCAGCGGAAATCCATTTATTGTGTAAGAAGAATTTATTATCACTGCCTATCATAGTTATCAAGCGGTGGGTAATTTTGTCCTAAAAGCGTTTTCAGTTACAGACGCGAAGCTGTTCAACCTCTAGGGTTAATCGTTAATAGTAACTGTGGTGAATATGCATTCCGGACTATTTGGAAAGGTGGTATTATCATTCAAATTTACGAAGACATTTGTCATGCAAACAGTGCGAACTAATCCTCAGTAAATCTACCGCAGTTGCTTTCGAAGTTTATGTACAAGGACCCCTCTGAGATTTGCTCATGTATTGCATGAACACGTGCAACATATCTTTACCGAAGCTGCGCGGCTTGCGTCAACGTTTCGTACGCACCTCCTACCTGATGTGTGCCCAAGGTAGTATGACCGAATCTACCGATGGTGGGGCCCGGATAGGTTTGATCTACATGGACAACCCCAAAACTTTGCTTCCTCCCGGAATATCTCGTAGTTCTTCTGAGTTCAGAGTTGTGGAATCATGGATCACACATTTAGATGGATTGGAAACATTCTTCACCAGCTGAGGCTGCAACTGGGAATTCGAAGATCAGTTTCTGTTTCGTTTGAGGTGGAAGGTGGAGTTTTATTAAAGATCTGTGCGTTTTGGTATTTTGTTCTTATCAGAAAGGTAGTAGGCACCGAACAAGAGACCACTGGGATGTCAGTTATGGCCGCTAACCCAGGTCCATTGGGTCAAGACGGACAATGCTTAGCCAAAAGGCAAATGACTGATTGGTTTGTCATTTGTAACTACAAGTTATGTGAATGGATTTCGACGCGGAATCTCAGTGTGGACTGCGAACCCCATTAAAGTGAAGCTTGTATGTTTAATCACTGGGATCGTAGATGAACTAGATGGAATTTGGATGCATTACGCTTTTAAGTACTGCAAACCACGACTCCTTTCGATCTCAGTAGATCTCCTCGGTTGAAGTTGGCGGTATTCGAACCTGAAAATATTGGAATATTAGAAGAAAACCCTGCCCCTTTTGCTACCGAGTCACGAAGGTCAAGTAGATTTGGTACCCCAGAGTTTAAATAACAGAATATCGGCATATTGTATAAACGTCACTTTAACATTTTTTATTTGGAGTGATCCATTCTGCTAAAAATCAACGCCACAGCATTTTATTCTTGGATACATTTTGCTCCCTAAATTTTATCAACCTTCAATGTTTGGTAATCAAGGAATTGCATATATCAAGGGCCACATGTTGGTAACTTTGGTGTCATGCTTCCCCACTCAATGATATCACTATCACCATGAGTTTAAATACCATAAAAAACTGTAGTAAGCTTGGCCTAAACACGCCGATATTCCATGGGAACAACGAACATAAATTCGAGTTAGCAAGCAGGTCGTCGGTATATACATGAAATACAGGCACCCCTAATTCAATGTATTTTTATATCGATATATCGTTACATTTGCCGCCGACAACATAAGCCTAGAAACAGGCGGATCTCACTCCAAAAATGCGAACATACATTCACAAGGGAACTTAGGACTGTGGTTTCAGTGCGTGGGTGTGGATTGCAGCCTACCTTTAGGATGAAGGATTGACGAGTATATTGAAACCTAACCATTTTCAGCGGTTTTAGTTCACGAAGGCGCACCGTTTCGATAGCGCTCTGTTACTGCGTCTTCCGACTGAAAGTGTTACTTATTTTTGAGCTTGGAACTGAAAGCAGTTACGGTATTAAATAAATCCGGCAGGTCTTAAAATTTAATACTCGACCGTGACAGCCTATCAGTCGCATGCTACCTACTTCAAATAGCAGCTTGATAAGTAACTTTTTCCAAATTCCAGGCACCGTTTCTGTCTTATCCTTTGTGTGTGTGTGTGTGTGTGTGTGTGCCATAAATCGCGTCAGTTCCAACCACATTTTCCCAGGATGGAGCAAATTAGAACGAAGCGTTTGGTTGCACTACTATCTCACCTGAATTCACAGCTCGAGTACAGTGTGGGCAGAAATCAAAGTAGATTGTTTTGTTTGCCGTAGTCAGTCAGTTTCACTGATATGCGCACTGGTGCAAAGAGCGCTAAAATTCCACTTTTGTGGTAGCTCTCGTATCGGTGTCAATGTTATTGGAATTTGACCATTCACGCACATCAACGTTTGGCACACTGGTTATCAGCTCCAGGTCACAGTTATATCATTGTGCTAAATTAATATGTTATGAACTGAAACACGACATTAGGATCGATGCTTAATGTTCCCATTATTTAGGTTTTTCTAGTATTACATTGTACACTGAATGGGATGTAATTGTGAAATACACGTAGTTATTCTTTGTGAAAAAAATTGTAATGTACATTAACATTACATTAGTGTACTCAATATTCAAGTACAATATTTAAATAAGCTTGTGTTTAAACAGTGTGAATTTTATGCGCGATTAGTTGCGCATTGTCATTTGCGTTCGTCCGTTGATGCACAGGTACTAAAGAAAGTTTAAGTAAAATATAGTAAAATGCAACAAGGCAACTTATTCGAATGTAACAGGCAGTCTTTATAGCTACTTAAATTTAGCCGCAGCAAATATTCAAGGTCAAAATACTCAGGTTGAATTACTAGAACTAGGTTAATACTTGGACATTAACGTTTGTTATATTTTCCTGGAAAACATATAGTTAAAATTTTATCAGCTTTCGTTTATGCATAAAATTCACAACAATAACCGCACATGTTAAGTCCAAATATGAAGAAAGCATTCTGCACTTAATTCAAACCTATCCGTGAAAAAGCGAGTGACTTTGCCTATGAGCAACTATCAAGCAATGTTTATCTTGGTTTGTCAATACATTAAAAATGTCTATGATGTGGCTCGAACGATAATTTCCACCGAAAGCTAGTTTTGATGAAAATAAAAGGATGTTACAACAATGATCTGATTAGCGCGATTCACTCCAGCTCATCGCCTACATTGTTCCATTTGAATATATCCATTGTATTCACAAATTAAATAAGGCCTATTGAGATCATACACCAATTGGGCGTGCCTTTCCAAATATAGTAATTCATCGACTTCGTAAAATGGTTCATTCGCCTCCAGTCGGTGGGAGGATAGCCGATTCAAATCCCTCATCTCCTTTTCACAAGATTTGTAAAAGGTATGAAAGTTTGCGCCCATCAGTTTAATAACCTGAAAGGGTGAATTTGTGGAGAACAATATACTCATATGGTTTGTTGTGGCACTTATCGCGTCACATTACATTTTGCTCAATCGTTAAATCAGAAGACCATATACGTTCAAGTATTAAAAATGGAACTATAAAGATTCATGTGTTGTTTTTTCACTTTGACAAAAAATCTGTGGATAATATATACGACCAGATTCGGATAATTTGGCAACGTTACTAGTTGACTGCTATAGTCTACGTGCCTTAAAGGAAAAGTTTAAGATCCACTTAACATAGCAAGTTGCATTAGGCAGAATTAAACATACTGCATTAAGGTTAAGCGGCCATTTCAAATAATAAGGATTTGCGTGTATTATAAGCAACCGGATAAATATTCAGCTGTTTATGACCGAAATGAAATACATGTTGTATTATTACTTATGAATAAGTTGTATAGTGCAATATATATTTTTAACTGCACCAACTTTAGTGAGTCAACTTTTATGTGTTCCGTTGACTTATGAAGCTATCCCAAGCTGGTACGGAGAGGAAATTCAGGCTAATAAATGTTGCTGTCAACGTAAGGTTTTGTTCGGTCAAAGGAGTTAATTCTTTACTCTACTCTCTCGCAATGAATACCGAGGCGTTTAAATGTTTAGGATCAAATGCAATACGCGGTCATTTATTTCCGGGAATTGGATGACGCTATAATGATTGAAGGATATTCCTTAAACTCTTTCGGGTTTCATGGAACTTCTACCCAGTTTAGTGAAACAACATTTTCAACACATGTACGAGGTACCCATAACTTAGCTCAAAGGGGTATAAACCTGAATAAAAGATTGGGCTGACCTGATCTCACCTGATGACATATGTCCGCAGAATCGGGTCCGGAAATAAACGACACTAAAATGTAGGAACCTTTGAGATGATGCATAATAAATAGAAAGAAGTTTTGAAATTGAAATAAATTTTGCTGCGCTTTTCTCCCTAACGATAAAGGAAAACGATTATATGGCATCACTGAACAAAATGAAATGAGATTTTAGGTCTGGTTTTCATGAATCGAAAGGCTTTTCCATGATCACCAAAAGTAGATCAATGTTGACTTTTTATTTTGCAAAATGTACCAGGGAAATTCTGCTATTTTGCCATTCTCCTTGACAACATTTGATTGGCATCACAATTACATCAATATCCCCAACTCATGAGTGAAATCAAGATAAACTGAGATTGTGAGCGAAAATGAAATGCATAAAGCCGTCTGAGAAACCAGAACGTTTAATAAATATTATCTCAATCTTATTTTACCGTTTGATTCGCAAGGCAACTAAGCTGTGAACAAAAGATACAACGTTTTACGTCTTCTCCTGACTTTTACCTAAACGAAAAAACAATATGCTTTATAAGAGTAATGTGAACTCACCTAACCGTTGATCAGCTATTGAGTGCAATTTGAATTTAAAACCGGAAGTACACTAGTATTCAGGGCATAAAATGCTGGCTCACGTTGAGTCAAATCCACGAAGATTTAATTGTTTTCAAAAGTATTTCTATAATTATTTCGTATAAGTAAAAGAAATTAAGAAACGCAATTTGTTATATTTTTTGCTATGATAAATTCAAGACATCAGATTTATACATTGTAGAACATCCAAGCTGAGATTTAAAATTTAAAAATATTAATCTAGGACGCGCATAAAGCATGCTCCTGCATGTATGCTCAGGGGGATCATTCCTTTTAATTTACAGAATATTCCCAGCTATTCGCTTACGTAGAAAAGTATTAGGGAAACTGAATGGTGCATTTCTACCTAACTGCTCATAAACCAAATGACGACATATTTCTAAATATTTGTAGGAGATGAACCCACAACACTCTTTGTAAGTATAACATACCTAATTTAAACGCAGCAAACGAAGCCAAACTTGATAAATGATGTATTATCAATGAACTTTTGTTGACCAGATATGTGGAGACGGATATGGCAAACGCACTCTTTCTCAGTAGGTTTGATGTGTGTCCAGGTTCGAAAGCGATGCATCCAATCATTTCAAAATTAAAAAGCGCTTCCACTCGCAGTGCTATCTCTGCGTTATTCAACAAATATAAGGGAATTCCTTTCAAACTTCCTTGCACACGCAGACGCACCGCATGTATATTCGATCGAAAACCCTTGCGAGAAATTTCCTCGTTTTCGCAAGTAATAATCCCGCTCAAGGCGAAGAAGTCAGGTCTTGATGTAATAAACTGCAGCAAAGAAAACTTGTATATTGAGATAGAAATGCTGTTATTCTGATGTGCTAACATGTCTATTAATGCCGCGTACTATTATTGAAAAGTTAAGCTATAATGTACAAGTCGTTTTCTGGGTAATGCTTGCCAGCGAGACAGGAATGGAATCCCAGATATATTTAGTAAAATTTGTATGACGCCTTAAACTGTCAAAAATTCTTTGTCCCAAATTACCGTGACACAACCTTATCAGCAGTAAATTTACTCGGTTTTAAATCGCAACCTTGCTTACCAAAGCGCAGCTATTGGTGGCATTCCTGTTACCCTTAAATTGTAGTCGTATATCTACAATAGAGAATAAATATTTCGTTGAAATATGAGGTAATAGTGTGTGTATATTTATTCGAAGGCAATATAATTCGATCATAGATATTATGCGCGACCACAAATGCTTAAATTAGATATCATCAAGCATTAAGGTGGAGAAGAAGTCAAGTCAACTAAAGGTAAACGATCTATCTATTTTAGAAAAATTGTCGGTAATTTATGCCAACATAACATTTAGACTGTTACATAAGATACTAAGAAAAAGTGCATTTCAATTAAAATAGGCGGTCCTGTAACTGATAGGCCAACAATCTAGGCACGAATGACAATATTGATCTATGAGAAGATAGTAATAAGCAAATCAAGAATTGTTGACTGCTTGAAATAAATAGACGTTGTATTGTCTGTGCTAGGTTGTGACGAGTGACAACGGTTATTTTGGACTTTGGATGTAAAGGTATATTATTTATCAAACTGTTTGTCAGCAATAAATCAACGACGAATACGTTGCTTAATTTAACTCATTGGAAAATATATTTCACTGACAGCCCAAGAACAGCAAAAGCACTTTAAAATTTTCCGTGAAATATCATTAAGGAGTATTATTATTAATGTGTAAGATAGCGTGCGTGTACAAACATTAGAAATAAAACAGTGCGGATAGGTCATTGAGCAATGGCAAGTAAAATGTTAGTTTTCAGCCTGTTTAAAACCGTATGGAATGTATATTAAAAGAGAAAATGTTAAGTCAAGGAAATGAGATGCTTTACGTAGGATCATACAGAGATATGTTGGTCAATGGCTAACAAGGAAGAATAGTAATTTGCGAAGAACATAATCTGTCCGAGAGTGAAATTAGTATAAGACAACATAACACTTGAATTCCTTAAGCGAAATTGGGCAAGGCCATGTAAAAGATCATCAGATTTAGGTGATATTTTTTAAAATTCCTCAATTTTAATGGGTATGAATCTACTCAGTGTGACTAGGCATTTTCATAAACGTTACATTGTAACGTGGAAAATCTACATCTTGCAACACCACACAATTATATCGGATCTTGGAAGAACACCTAAATCTTAGCTCCTTGACGTTCGTGCGGTTTGCAAAGCAGTTGTGCATTACAATGCATGCATCTGCACAAACACCGATTTTGAGCAGTTAGTAATATCATTTGGTCAAGTCCCTAAAGGCAATGTTATAAACAGTTCACCAAAAACGGTTTGTGACATGCCATGAAATGTACAGAAGATATTTGACACCATCCAACTTAGTACGCTCTCTTCTTATTGTATAAACTATTCTTACTGCGCACCTCACCGTGAAGTCTCACTGATTTCACGTTCTTCCCTATTAGGATTTACCCCCACTATGCTTGATGCACAATGAGGTACTTGCATTTATTAAACTCTGATTTACCTTCGCTATCCAGTGGATCTGTACCACGCAGACTGCCTGAACCCAAGAATGTAGCTCGAAAATTAATCATACTATACTTTTGCGTTTTAAAGGTAAAATTATCATGAAATGGAATTAATGAATAAACACGTGTAACAGAATTTACTGTTGTCGAAAAGTGCTTTCAAAAATATCACTTCCATGTGCCTGGATTGTAGTAAATTTTTCACCTTTCCATCAAACGCCGTCCAGTGCAACCTCTGTGAGAGATGGACAAACACTAGTTACTTTATTGGTCATAGTCTCTACCAATGTCTTCAGCCCGATGCCTACAAATTCTTTAGATTTCACTTCGACCTGTGTCTAACAGTGGTTAGTGCTAAATAACCAGATATACATAAGCGCTTTCGTATAATTATTGCGGCAATTCAAATCGTGTACAACTCTGGCGATGAGACACCAGTCTCATCAATGCGACTAGCAGGGTCTGGTTATTCTACACTAAATGGAAATAGAAGCCCCACCTCCTCTACAACTTTGACTGAGACACCACTGCTCAGTTAAAAAAGGATCAAATGATATGCCCATTACTTATATCGCAGTGGTGAGCACCCCAGCAGCAGCTACGACGACCAAAGCTGCAGAGGGATCCGTCAGGAATGTGTCCCCACGACCCAAGAAGAAACCAACCAAAACAAACGCGAAGCTAAATTTCTTTCTAAACAGAGTAGCGCAGCTCGAGCAACTGAGTAAAGAAAATCCAGTGTCACCAGAAAGAAGTAGACCGTTTGCTCGCAACAGCTGCCTGAAAATCAAATGTTCCAAAATCCGACCACGTGACTACTTTGAGAGGATACTGGACGACCAAGCCTTCTATAAGCCAATTGTCTTTGGCACTGTTTAATGAGGATGAGAAAGGGATAAATATGTTCGACGTTTTACGGTTTGGCTGGAAACGTTATGACCCATCTAGGTTTCATCCACTGAAAGTCTTTTGTCAGTATGAGGAAGAATGCCGGCGCCTCAAGTAAATGCCATCTACGTCCGGGAAGATTTCTCCTCGGTGGAAGAAGTCAATATGAGGCAAGCTGTCACCCAGCAACAAACCGGAGCAGCACTTAGCGAACTCAGAGAGCTTGATGGAGGCCAATTCTCTTCTTCCCCGGACCACAAATATAATAAACGAACTACAAATAATAGTGTCGAAAAAATCTAGTCTCAGAAACAAGGCAAAGTAAATTTCCACTCCTTATCTCTGAGCAGCAACCGGACCTAGTAGCATTCAGTGCAAGCTGGCAGTCATATTAGGTATCGAACGAGCGGCTTCATATTCTAGGCAATCAACTGTTTCAATGCGATTGTTTGCTGGGAGGACTGGAGGAAGAGTGGACCTTTGTTCGAAGAACCACCACAATGTTCATCTTGTCAAACCACATTTTGTGAACCATGAAATGTTAGAAGTGCTTTGGTTTCTAATTCATAAGGGACACCAATAGCCGGTGGTTAAATTGGTCTACAGAGCGCCTGCAGGACTTGGCTCACGTTAATTGTACTCCTTGCGAACACAATGCAGAGACACAAACTGTCTTCTTATGCGTGGCTTCAATGCCCCGCACAAACGTAGAAAATCTTAATCTAGATCACCCACCGGATTCCTTTGAAGTTGTTCTCCTTGATATTGTTCACCAGGGCAAACTGACACGGCATGTTTTGACAGCAGCACCAACAGTCCCGGACCAAAAGCCATACATTCTGGACTTGGTTCGCAACCCGTCCCCATCTGATGTCTGATCTAACGATACTCCAACCTCATGAGAAGTGCGCGCACTGCCCAGTCTCCTTTTGTGTACACGGCGCCTCAAAATACACAATCAGGGGACACAGCCTCAAGTTTTGTTGCGCACTGACCAATCCAGATTAACAACGGCTGCAGGTAACATAGACAGGAGTATTTTACATTCCGTAGTTATTTATGGCGCATGGGAATGTCAACGGTCTTTGGATGGTGATGACCATTGAACAGTTTGTTCCAAATTTCAAGAGCAGGCCACCATCAAAATCAAAGAGATGCCAACTGAAACAATAGCGTAAACTGTGGGACAATCTCAAGCTCATGGACTGACATTAAGCTACTCAAAAGTATAAAACTGCCAGCAACCTATGTACCATGAAAAATAAGAAACAAACGACTATAATACGAGCAAGGACTGATGGATCAAGATTAAACCTGTCTCAAACATTTGTTTGCCTACCTGGAGTGAAATGCCACGACACGCAGCGCAAGCCCGGCACTATCTTATTTTAAGGAATGCAACGTACTCTACGACGATGATAGTTTAGCAAACCCACTGGCTGCACCTATTCGTCCGACCAATCTTTGGAAACACTGCTGTTTAACCATCTTTCTTTATACACTACTCCACGCTGGAGCAAGTTGAGATAACCCCAGATATTTTGTCAGGAAGCTACTCCTTCTACTGGACCCAAACCCCTCCCCAGACCAGAACGGATGACATACTGCCTTTCACAAAGTGATAGATATGTATATTGTCAAAGCATACTAGCAAAATTTCAGCGCTACCTAAATGTTGTCTGCCTACCAGCAGATTGGAATGTAGGTACGGTAATGCCCAAATACAAGGAAGGAAACCACGACGTCCTGAAAAAGTTTCGACTAATATGTCTGACACCAATCGTTTTCAAAACCATGTAAAAAAATACAAAAAGCTACACTCCATCTACATTGTGAGGACCCAAACCTTCTCTATCTCTCTCAAAAAATGATTTTCAGATATCAAGATTCTGCATCTTTATTTCACTTATCGTCAGAGAACCATGAGCAGAAGCCATAAATATCATAAAACAGGCTATCTTGATCTGCGACGACAATTCGAGGAACTTCCTTACGCAACGACACGCATCAAGTTCATAATGGTTAGGAACCGATGGGACTGACAAGGGATTTCCCTCCATTTTCATATATCACAACGAACTGAATGAACGCCACTGTATTATCTGTCACACCATCGTTGCATGCGCTACTGCCATTTCGGCAGGCTTTTCGCGGTAATATACCCGTATATCTACTTCATTTTGCAAAAGCACACTTTTATACACTCATTCGACAGATTCCTTTTAGCGCTATCCAAGGAGTTACGTACTATCATAATCCGACACTAAATTTAATATCTGAAACTGTTGACCTCCATCGTTCTAACACTTGCTCATCGATGATTAATTAGTCAATAAGCCGAAGTATGGCGTAAGTGATAGTCAAGTGCCCACTACCAACAACAGAAATGTCGCGTGTTGGCATCCGTCAGCTCTGTTACCACACGTAGGACACTGTCAACGCACTTCTGCATTTGTCTAAATGCGTTCGGTGCATTAATTGCCGGTAAAGGAAGCGATCGAAATTCACCCACATGACTCAGCTTTTCGCGATTTTCGTGACACAGTGACAAATAAAACACGGTGTACGTGGTCCACGTAGCCCAAGACAGATTTGCGATTCGAAGTCTTACTCTAACAACATTTGGGTTAGAATAACTCGTTGTAAATGCAGTAAACGTTTTTATCTTGAGCTCACAAACGTAAGTGTATAGAAAGTAAAAGAAGGACACTGCAAACCAACTTCCATTAGTTTCTGCACACAATGTGTGTTGAACCAGCTTTTAAAGTGTATCGCTTTGCTGGCACAGAAATTTGACGACTGACGGCGCTCGTGAAGCGTACAAAGGCTGGTATAGCTGTCGCATCAGAATCTGATGCTAAACTCGGCTACCACTACCTAAACTTATGCACAAATTTAGAAGGGACTAGATAACATCAGCCTTCAGCAAACAGATTCCAGCAAGCAACTCCGACAACAAGAATTAACGGACAGTCGGGTAACCAGTGTCAGTAAACGCAGTAGCTCAATATTGCATAGTCTGCTTTTTCCGGGCGTTTTGTCTTTGGCAGGAGCTACTATATTACACTTGGCTTAACCTATCACTACGAAAAGCTGACCACATTCGCACCCATCATCGTTGCATGCAGAAAAATTGCACACCTACAAAGAGCATTCGGAATGGTCCGAATACCAATGCTCCACCGAGAAGGCCGCCTACCCCCCGTCAGAGAAATAAAGCACGCTCTCATGCAAAAACAGAACGCAAATATGGCTGCTGATAAGATGCTCTGACTTAAATGAGTCATAGGCTAACTGTGTTAAAGCCAAAATATTTACCATCTAAAACACTGGAAATCCGTATGCTTGTCAGTGGGAATCCAGGACAAACAAGCAAATTTTCTGGGATCATCTGTTACCCAAACAAAGTTGAGTATAGCAAAGAAAGACTACTTCATGTGGCACGTAAGTCGAGTGACAAAGCGAAGATCTCCCACTTGCTATCTGTTCTGCATCGCTATTGGAAGTGTGACATTCGTGCCAAACTATCCATCCTCCATTTGATAATTAATGTACTCCCTGGCCTATTACATTAAAGTTTCGTGCGGTAATTTTGTTGCGTTTGTAGCATTTTAAGTAACTTGTGGACATTTCTTACTTATCACGGATTTGTTGCTGACCAACTTACTTCATATGGTAATTTAGCGAAGAGTTATGCCACCGTATCTGTATGCATTACCCGATATATTTTATTTCAGCTTGTCGTTTAAATTGAATGGCTGTTGTTTGATATCCCTGGTATGGTTGCGCTTGATGTGTATGTTGACAAGGTGCCTACCTGTCTATTACCCACTACATCGTTCCTACTGGCTCCAGGAGACAGTTGGTCGTTGCTGGAGGGGACGGGGTGCACGGTTCTTGTGGCCGTGCTAGGCTCGAAGAGCGGTTCCATGCACTCAGTGTGGAACGGACTACGGTAAAGCCACCGCCTTGTGTGCGGTTGATTCCCCATATATAGCGTGCTTGTGTTTGCCTGTGAAGGAGTGTGGGCCGGCTCCGTTGATGAAACGTGGTTCACATCCGCATGCCTCCTGGTCTTATTCCTTGGGGTTTACACTGGATATGGGGTATGTGGTTGGAGCTGTGGGTGGTGCAGCGCAAGCCATCCATGGTCCCTCTGTAGGCGCAGGCGTCCTGTGGCTTGCCACAGTGACAGGCAAATCCGAAACCGGATGCCGCCAACCATATATATGCGTCTCTTCCAGGTATCTCATTTTGCGTCAGCGGTACGCCGAACGCATGAGTCGCTAGTGCGAATGTCAGTCCTGTAGCGTTCTACAGTGCATTTGAGATAACATACAGACTGATTTGGCTTGAATTGACTTTGCCGTGTCGAAATTAGCTGGTCTCTCTAACTAAGCTAGTTAAATACACACCTTTCCATTCTTCCGTTCGAGTAGGTGATTGGATGCGGCAAGTTAATATAACGTAAAAGTCGACCAATATAAGACGTCTATAAGTGAACTGAGTGCCAGGAGTAAAAGCGTATGCACCCCATCCCAGTAAAGCGGCTGCAAGGTATTCCTGATTATACAACACGGACTCAACCGGGAAAACTGGAAAATCTCAATGAAGTAATTGGATGGTCCATTTGAAGTACTCGTTGCGTGGTTGGAATACAAAGCGCAATCTAACTGTGGACCGCGATTCGCATTGAAGTGCACCCTAGCCGATTCGATTACTGGGGCCGTAACTAATATAACGGATATATATTTGGTCACCCATCCGAAAACACTCCACTCCACTACGTGTTTTTTACTTATTCGACCTCGACTCCGGGACCAGTGGAGATTTTGCTAGGGATCTTTACCCCTAACATCGAGTCACGATGGGCAACACTTGGCAAAATGGTTATTGACTGATTTGAGGATCATTTTGGAGTAAATTTTATGATTCGGTTACGACGCGCAATCGAGACGTAGACCATGATTCACATTTAAGTGAACCTTGGTTAGTTCAATCAGTAGCCTCGTGAATGATGAAATGGAGGCCTGTTATACCTACCTGATGAGACAAAATACGGTAACAGCGCATTTATGAATGCAGTGCTTTCGGACGGACAACACATAATATCCTCGTAGTCCAAGGAATTATTTAACCATCTTTGTGGAATGAGTTTTTCATTTTTAATAATGTGTGCACTACTGTGGAACAGTTAAATCATCAGATCCTTTAACGCTTTAACGCTTCCTGCTCCCTACGACAAGCGTGATGTCTATTTAAACAGAAACCCAGATAGTTGATTGCAGGATATAGAAGCGTCGGAGATTCCACACTTAAATCTTCATGTGCAAGTTTTTCACCTAGGACAACCGCACATCGTCAATCAGGAGATTAAATAACAAACCGATTGCTGTACGAATGATACATGACGTAAAGCGTTTGTTTTTAAACTTAGCATCACAGACCCAAAATGGCATTTCGTTTGATAACTGAGATGGTAGTAAAAGACGGTCACTTATTTCATAACCTAGCTCTCATCTGTGAAGCAGTTAGATCAGTGTTTACCACTTCCATGGGCTTGAAGAGAGACCGCATTATTGAAATCTGAGTGAAAACGACTGACACTCCAGATAAATTAGTATTTTGCTACTGGACATTCACCGGGCTATGAATATCGTTAAACGCTACCCGATCCTAGATTCTATTCTAGAACAATAGAGTGCATGTTTGCACTGAGGTGTGTCAAACAGCGGTTTTCACTGGTAAAAACTTTAATCGACTTTGGTAATTCAACAAAAATGATGTTTAATTAGACTTGCTTGACTTGCGCAAAATAGTGCAAAAGTCTTGAAAGATATTCACTTCAGTGACATACGACTAGGAGAAGAAACAAAATACAAAATGTTCATCATATTGGCATCTATATATTTTGCGTTTAAATCAGTACAGATTTGGCAATTTCTGATTACGCGCAGACTAAACTAAGCACAACGATTGTATTTGTAAGAATGTAAAATTTCTTAAATTGCTATACTTAATGGACAAAAATATCCCAGTGATGCTTTGAGAAATAAAGTAGTCATGTGTATGACATTAATTAGGATACTTTGTTTTTGGTGCCATTTTACAGCAACCGGAGTTGGATTGTTTACAAACAGGTCTGAGAGCGGAAATAATTCGGGATGTGCTCTGGTGAGTATGAATTTATTACTGTGGTGTTCTTTTCTAGTTAAATATTTACCCATATATCTTAAGAATAAGGAATCCTTCTGATTGTTTTCAGCTTCAAAAACAGGCGGCTGATATGTGGAGAAGAGGTGGATTCGCTAGCTGTATTTCGAACCCCCCAGTTTCTTTTGGTTTGGATTGGGAAATTATCGCGTATCGAATTACGGTGGATTCAAAAGCATTTTGCAATTATCCAGAGCGTAAACCTTGTGCTGAAAAGTATTTCTTTGTCAACACGAACCTAAACACACTTGGTAAACAGTGTGTGACAGTTACAGGATCAAACTGGTGGATTGAGAAAACTGCACACCGTAAGCAATTAAAGCTGCAATAAAATTGAATTACGTTAAGGTGTATTAATTTTCTTCCGATATATTTCGGGTGAATAGAACGTGTTTATTCACAAATCGTCTTGATAAGAAAGCGGGGCAGCAACACTTTATTATTTCCTTTATTACTTTTTTATTTACTTATGGCAGGTATGATATACGATGTTCAAATGTATTACACTGATGACTTCAAAATCTTAACTCCGTTTGTCTGCAGTGCGGTACGTTACGTGTGTTTTATAAGTCTGACTTTGGAGCATATTATGCCTTTAGTTGCATTAGTTTAATATGGTTGTTATGTTTTCTTTCATGTAATATTATTGGGACAGTTTTGGCCTACAGCTAATGTCTACTAGCTATTCAGCTTTAAATACTTTGTAGGGTTTTTTTAAATAAGTACCAATTGCGTGCCGTTACGTCACTGCTGCAATTCCTCATAGTGTTCAGTATAGTGACTGAACCTAAAGAATTTAGGGAAAACATGCGTGCCCATATTTTGCAATGAAAATCGAAGAGTTAAAATTTTAACACAGTTGAATGTATCCCTATGAATTAATTGCGCATCCTAGTCCTCTGAATAGACCTAACACTTGAGCCACTTGAACAGACTTGACCTCAAAATCATTTCCCACCAATGCAACAGTTATCCCTTCACCTGCCGGAGAAATGGAAAGTTTGTTAGCTCGGCAACGAAGAATTTTCCGGAACTTGTGGCCGTTGAAGCGATATGTTCAAAATGTTGGTCATAATAATAATACCAATATCTAACAATTAAATAAGGGTAACAATATTTACATACCTTTTGCAGGAAGATTCAGTAGTTCAGCTAGCCCACTGTAATTTCCGGATGGTCATTGAAGAACGTTTGACAGACTTTAGTGACCGAATGAAGGACATCGTTTGTGAGCAGGGGAACACAGCTGTCTGTTGGACGTGCATGGAACCAGAAGCTGCCTCCCGAAGTGTAAACCACTAGTTAATTTAACACACTAACACCAAGCACGAGGTCAATACTTTTTGCCAGCATAGAAGTGATGAAAGTCAACGACAAAAACCACATTTGACACCTAGACTGCAATCAGTAGAGACAAAAAAGGAGGCGATTGAAAGGCACACTGACTTCATACGGGGCGTAGTAAGTCCACTAGGATGTAAGTCAAATCGCAGACATGCGACTGTTCATCGGGATTCTGTCGATTAGATTGTGGTGACCTTGAGATTCCCCGAATGATAGTGCAAATAATACTAAATATTTCAATATTATAGTTTGGCTGAATTTATCACAATTAGTGTAGGCAACTGCTGTTACCGTAATTACCCGGTTGGAAAAGAGCATTTGCTAAATTTCATGAGAAGACCAGACTATAGGTAATAGGAGCAAGTGTACATCTTGTGTGATACCATTGGGTCTGTAACGGCGCGATAAACTGAACACGTTTTTAACCCGCTCCATTAATGAAGATCGCTTAGTTCCAGACTAAGAGAGTATATTTGGGTCATAAAGAAAATAGATGTTGCAATGAACATGACAACGGCGCAGCTCAATTAAAGCGAGGTTAGCCAGTTAGTTGGTATCGGTTCATTATTAATATCAAAGAATAACGCTGTCAATAACATCTTGTTGCTTCCTTCATTGCTCTCAATCATTAAACAATCCGCTGTGTAAAAGCATGCAGTTCATAAACCACTCTGCGCTATTCTTTTGTGCAGCTAGGCAAACTGACCTATGATACATCACCAATCAGAATTTTGAGAAAATGTTCCAGTGAACTTATGGAAAAGTCTGGGGAAAAAAGAGTGCACCTAATTCAGTTGCGCATACAAATCCTTCCATATAATATGTTACGGTCTGAAAGCATGCATAAATCTATCCAACTAATCACCAGAAAGATTAATGCAATGTCTGATCATTGTGTACTTGCTGCTGACGTGTTGAAAAGTGATTTCGATCGAGCATTTGGTGAGTTTTAGAAAGATTTGCACTTGAGAACATTAACTGGCTCATTATTGCAAGCTGATTATGCCAAAGACTGTTATTTGACTTGTGCGAAAGGAGATACAGTTTACCATTATTCATTATTCAGCTGACGCAATTTTGCTAAGCAAGTTTTCAGAACAGGATCTTTGTACATAAAACACAACATAATAGCGGCACAGTGTTACCCACTTGCGACATTTCCATTAATGTGATAAGTTGCTTAAGAAAACAGAATTTCTAAATTAACATCTAGGTTGCCTCTGGTTAATGCAAAAGGATGGACATAGTTTATATTAAAATGCTTAGAAAAATAAAACGTGGTTAAATTCCGCACCTGACTAGATTCATATATGAAGTTTGGCTTGCTAACCAACATACTAGTTTCCCACTCAAATATGCGCCACCTTTTTCGGTTTCGGACATGTGAAAACACGTCGTAATATTTATTGCAAGGCCAACCTGGTTATTATAAAGGAAAGATTATCTAGATTAGTTAAACGCTGACACTGTTCAACACATACATTGCTAAGCTTAAATCGACACCTTTTTTAACTGATTCCCAAATTTTACAAACGGATTCTTGTAAGCTTAAGGAACTAAGCCTAAGGCTGTATTAAATTCTGTTTTAATAATTTTGCCTCCTTGAGGTAATCCATATGTTGTTTGATTAATGTTCTCCATCGTTCACCTCTACTACATCAATGTGATCTCCACATCTGTAAACAATGTCAGCAATTTAAATTTGCTGATAATATCAAGGTTCAGCGAAGAAATTTCTTCGTCGAGCTGTGTGTTGCTATCACTGTGGGCATATTTCACGAATATCAAGGTTGTCTATGAGCTTAGGCGTAACGAAATTCACGGAACTTTACTGGCCATCCAAGATGACTTGTGTCCCCTAGAGTCATGATGATCCATGTGGATGATTAACCACTTGGCTAACAAATCCCGTTTCATTTCTTGCGGTCGTCTCGTCCCCGAATTATCTATCGCACTAAACAATGTTCACCTCCCTACATAGCTGTCGCGGCGTGAGCTCCGAATTAAGATCCTAACTAACTTATTTTTCTGAGCAAACCCAATACCAATTAGCACATGACAGACAAACCGTGTGTAATGTATTAACAACACCCACACCGCCAATGCTTAATTCAAGTATTCTCAACTTGTTCCAGCGTGGAGTAGTGTGTAGACAAAGATGGTTAAACAGCAGTGTTTCCAAAGAGTGGACGGACGAATAAGGGCAGCCAGTGGGTTTGCTAATTTATCATCGTCGTAGAGTACGTTGCATTCCTTAAAGTAGGATAGTGCCGGGCTTGTGCTACGTGTCGTGGCATTTCGCTCCAGGTAGGCAAACAAATTTTTGTGACTGGTGTGAGATTTGAATGGTCAGTCCTTGTTCATACTATAGTAGTTTTTTACTATTTTTCTTAGTGCATAGGTTGTTGCCAGTTATGTACGTTTGAGTAGCTTGATGTCAGTCCGTGGGCTTGAGATTGTCCCACAGTTTACGCTATCGTTTCAGTAGGCATCTCTTGTATTTTGATTGTGGTCTGCTCTTGAAGTTTTGAACAAACTGTTCAATGATTATCACCATCACAGACCGTAGACCTTCTCATGCGTCATTCATATCCAAGGATTGTAAAATACTCCTGTCCATGTTACCTGCAGCCGTTGTTAATCTGGATTGGTCAGTGCGCAATAAAACTTGACGCTGTGTCCCGTGATTGTGGATTGTGAGGCGCCATGTCCACAAAAGGTGACTGTGCAGTGCGCGCACTTCTCATGAGGTTGAAGGATCGTTAGATCAGACATCAGATGGGGACGGGTTGCGAACCAAGTCCAGAATGTATGGCTTTTGGTCCGGGACTGTTGGTGCTGCTGTCAAAACATGCAGTGTCAGTTTGCCCTAGTGAACGATATCAAGGAGAACAAATTCAAAGAAATCCGGTGGGTGATCTTGATAAAGATTTTCCCAATTTGTGAGCATTAAAGCCACCCATAAGAAGACAGTTTGTGTCTCTGCATTGTGTTCGCATGGAGTGCATTAAATGTGAGCCAAGTCCTGCAGGAGCTCTGTAGACCAATCTAACCACCGGCTTTTGATGTCCCTTATGAATTAGACATCAAAGCACTTTTAATGTTTCATGGTTCACAAAATCTGTTTGACAAGATGAACATTGTGGTGGTTCTTCGAATAAAGGTCCACTCTGCCTCCAGTCCTCCCAGCAAACGATCGCATTGAAACAGCCGAATGCCTAGAATATGAAGCCTATTTTTCGATACCTAATATGACTGCCAGCTTGCACTGAATGTTACTACGTCCGGTTGCTGCTCAGAGATAATGAGTAGAGTTTTAATTGTCTTTATTCTGAGACTAGGCATTTTCGCCACTATCATTTGTAGTTCGTTCATTATATTTGTGGTCCAGGGAAGAGGATAATTGGCCTCCATCGAGCCTTCTTAGTTCACCAAGTGTTCTCCGGTTTGTTGCTGGGTGACAGCTTGCCACGTATTGACTTCCTCCACCGAGGAGAAATCTTCCCGGACGTAGATGGCATTTACTTGAGGTGCAGGCATTCATCTTCATACTGACATACGATTTTCGGTGGACGAAACCTAGATGGGTCCTAACGTTTTCAGCCAAAGCGTAAAACGGCGAACATATTTACCCCTTTCTCATCCTAATGAAACAGTGCAAAAGACAATTGCCTTATAGAAGGCTTGGTCGTCCAGTATCCTCTCAACTGTAGTCACGTTGTCGGATTTTGGAACAATTGATTTTCAGGCGGCATTTGCGAGCAAACGGGCTACTTCTTTTTGGTGACACTGGATTCTCTTTACTCAGTTGCTCGAGCTGCGCTACTCTGTTTAGAAAGAAATTTATCTTCGCGTTTGTTTTGGTTGAGTTCTTCTTGGGTCATGGAGACACATTTCTCACGGATTCCTCTGCAGCTTTGGTTGTCATAACTGTTGCTGGGGTGCTCACCAATGCGATATAAGTAATGGGCATATCATTTGATCCGTTTTTAACTGAACAGTGTTGTCTCAGTCAAAGTTGTAGAGGTGGTGCGGCTTCTTTTTCCATTTGGTGTAGATTAACCAGCTCCAGCTAGGCACATTGATGAGACTGGTGTCTCACAGCCAAAGTTGTACACGATTTGTATTAATGCAGTAATTATACGAAAGCGCCTATGTATATCTGGTTATTTATCACTAACCACTGTTAGACCCAGGTCGACGTGAAATCTAAAAACTTTGTAGGCATCGGGCTGAAGACATTGGTAGAGACGATGACCAATACAGTAACCAGTGTGTGTCCATCTCTCACAGAGGTTGCACTGGACGGCGTTCGATCGAAAGGTGACAAATTTACCACAGTCCAGGTACTTGGAAGTAAAATTTTTGAAAGCAATATTTGACAACAGTAAATTTTGTTACACGTGTTTATTCATTAACTCCATTTCACGATATGTTTACCTTTAAGACTCAAAAGTATAGTATGGTTAATTATCGAGCTACATTTTTAGGGTCAGGCAGTCTGCGTGGTACAGATCCACTGGATAGCGCAGGTAAATCAGAGTTTAATAAATGCAAGTACCTCACTGTGCATCAACCATGGTGGGGATAAATCCGAATAGAGAAGAACGTGGAATCAGTGCGACTGCACGGTGAGGTGCTCAGTACGAATAGTTTAAAATAAGAAAAGAGTGTACTACGCTGGATGGTGTCAAAAATATTCTGTACATTTCATGGCATCTGATTTGAAAAAATCTTGTCACCAACCGTTTTTGTTAACTGCTTACACCATAGTCGTTAGGGACTTGACAAATTGATATAACTAACTGCTTGAAATCGGTGTTCTCGCAGATGCATGCATTGTAATGCATAACTGCTTTGCAAACCGCACGAACGTCGAGGAGCTATTAGTTAGGTGTTCTTCCAAGCTCCTAGTTATTTGTGTGGTGTTGCAAGATGTTGATTTTTCACATTAATGTTTAAAGTTTATGAAAATGCCTAGTCACACTGACTAGTTTCATGCCCATTAAAATTGAGGAATTTTCAATAATATCACCTAAATCTGATGATCTTTTGACGTGGTCTTGCCCAATCTCGCTTAAGAAAATTCAAGTGTTGTGTTGTCTTATACTATTTTCACTCTCGGACGGCTTACCTTCTTCTCGAGTAATTATTCTTCCTTGTTCGCGATTGACCAATATATCTCTTTATCATCCAACGTAAAGCATCTCAGTTTCTTGACTTAATATTTCCTCTTATAATGTACATTCCATACGGTTTTAAACAGGCTGAAAACCAACATTTTACTTACCATTGTTCAACGACCTCTCCGCACTATTTTAATTGTAATGTTTGTACATGTACATTTTCTCACACGTTAGTTATAATACTCCTCAATGATTTTCCACGGAAAATTTAACGTGTTTTTGCTCTTCTTGTGCTATCAATGAAATTTATTTTCCAATGCGATGAATTAGGCGAAGTATCCGTCGTTGATTTTATTGCTAACAAACAGTTTGATAAATGATGTATCTTTGCATCTAAAGTCCTAAATAACTGTTGTCACTCGCTACAACCTGGCCTAGACAATACGACGTCTATTCTTTCAAGCAGTCAACAATTCTTAATTAGCTAATTACTATCTTCTCATAGATCGATATTGTCATTTCTGCATAGGTTGTTATTCTAGCAAGGAACAATGCTGTATCAGTCACAGGACCGCCTGTTTGAATTGAAATGCACTTTTTTATTATCTCATGTGGCAGGATAAACCTCATGTTGGCATAAATTACCGACAATGTTTCCACAAATACGTAGACAGTTTACCTTTAGTTGGCTTGACTTCTCCACCTTATTGCTCGATGATGTCTAATTTAATCATTTGGAGTGGCACATACTATTTACAGATTGGCTTATATTTCCGTCGAATTAATATACATGCACTATCACCTCATGCTTCGACGAAATATTTATTCTCTACTGTAGATATACGACTACAATTTAAGGGTGACAGAAGTGCCACCAATAGCTGCGCTTTGGTAAGCCTGGTTGCGATTTAAAACCGAGTAAATTTACTGCTGATACGGTTATGTCACGGTATTTTGGGACAAATTATTTTTGACAGTTTAACGCATCATACATTTTTACAAAATATATCTGGGATCCCATTCGTGTCTTGCTCACAGACCTTACCCTGAAAACGACTTACACATTATAGTTTCTCTTTTTAATAATAATACGCGGCATTAATAGACATGTTAACATATCAGAATAACAGCATTTCTATCTCAATATACAAGTTTTCTCTGCTACAGCTTATTAATTCACGACGTGATATCCACACCTTAAGCGGGATTATTACTTGCGAAAACGAGGAAATTTCTCCCAAGGGTTTTCGATCGAATATACATGTGGTGCGTCTGCGTGTGCGAGGGAGTTTGAATCGAATTCCTTTATATTTGTTGAACAAAGCGGAGATTGCACTGCGAGTGGAAGCTCTTTTAAATTTTGACATGGTTGGATGCATCACTTTCGAACCTGGACACACAGCAAACCTACTGAGAAAGAGTGCGTTCGCCATACCCATACCCACATATCTGGTCATCAAAAGTTCATTGATAATACATCATTTATTAGGTTCGCTTCGTTTGCTGCGTTTAAATTAGGTATGTTATACTTACAAAGACGGTAGTAGATTCATCTAATTACAAATATTGAGAAATATGTCGTCATTTGATTTATGAGCAGTTGGGTAGCATTTCACAATTTAGTTTCCCTAATACTTTTCTACGTAAGCGAATAACTGGGAATATTCTGTAAATTAAAATGAAGGATACCACTGAGTTTACATGCAGGAACATGCTTTATGCGCGTCCTATATTAATAGTTTACAAATGTTAAATCTCAGCTTGGATGTTCTAGAATGTATAAAGCTGATGTGTTGAATTTATGGTAGCAAAACTTATCCCGAATTGCGTTCCTTAATTAATGTACTTATACAAAAAATTATAGAAATACGTATAAAAACAATTAAATCGTTGTGGATTTGACTCAAAAGACAACATTGTATGCCCTGAACTCTCGTGTACCTCCGGTTTTAAATTTAAAATGCACACAATAGCTGATCAACGGTTAGGTGAGTTCACGTTACTCTTATAAAGCATGTTGTTTTTTCGTTTAGCTAAAAGACCGGAGAAGACGTAAATAGTTGTATCTATTGTTTACAGCTTAGCTGCCTTGCGAATCAAAAGTGAAATAAGATTGAGATAATATTTAATAAACGTTCTGGTTTCTTAGACGGCTTTATGAATTGCATTTTCGCTCACAATCTCAGTTAAACATGCTTTTACTCATGAGTAGGGGTTTTTGATGTAATTGTGATGCCAATCAAATGTTGTCAAGGATTAGCTCGAAATAGCAGAGTTTCCTTTGTACATTTAGTAAAATAAAAAGACAACATTGATCTACTTTCGGTAATCATGGAAAAACCTTTCGACTCATGCATAATCATACCTAAAATCCAAAATTTATTGTGTTCAGTGATGCGGCATAAGCGTTTTCCTATATCGCCATGGAGAAAAGCGCAGCAAAATTTGTTTTATTTTTCGTTCTTTTTATTTATTATACATCATCGCAAAAGTTCCTACATTTTAGTGTCGTTTATTTCCGGACCCGATTCTACGGACGTATGTCATCAGGTGAGATCAGCCCAGCCCAATCTTTTATTCAGCCTTATACCCCTCTGACCCAAGCTATGGGTACCGCGTACATGTGTCGAAAATCGCACATCACTAAACTGGGTAGAAGTTCCATGCAACCCTAAGGAGTATAAGGGCTGTCCTTCAATCACTAAAGCAGCACCTAGTTCCCGGAAATAAATGGCGGTGTATTGCATCTAGTGCTAATATTGCATTTGATACTAAACATTTAAACGCTTAGATAATCATTGCGAGAGAGTAGATTAAAGAAATAACTCCTTTGATCGAACAGAACCTTACGTTGACAGCAACATATCTTAGCTTGACTTTCCTATCCCTATCAGCTTGCGATAGCTTCATACATCAAGGTAACAAATAAAAGTTGACTCATTAAATTTGGTGCATCTAAAAATATATATTGCACTATACAGTTTATTCATAAGTAATAATACAAAATGTATATCAATTCGGGCATAAACAGCTGAATATTTCTCCGGTTGCTTATAATGCATATAAGTCCGTATTCTTTGAAATGGCCGCTTAACCTCAAATGTATATGTTTAATTCTGCTTAATGCAACTTGCTATGTTAAGTGGATATTAAACTTTCCCTTTAAGGCACGTAGACTATAGCAGACAACTAGTAACGCTGCTAAATTATCCGAATCGTGTTACATATTTTGCTAGGTGAACAAACAACCCAGGAAACCTTTTAGTTCCATTTTTAAGTACTTGAATGTATACAGTCTTCTGATTTAACGATTCTGCAAAATGTAATGTGACATGATCAGTATCACAACAGACTATATGAGTATGTTGCTTCTCTACAATTTCAACCTTTCAGGTTATCCAACTGATGGGCGCAAACTTTCACACTTTCTACAAATCCTGTGTGAAGGAGATGCGGGATTTGAATCAGCTATCCTCCCACCGACTGGAGGCGAATGAACCATTTTACGAAGTCGATGAATTGCTATATTTGGAAAGGCACGCCCAATTGGTGTATGATCTCAATAAACCCTATTTGAGTTGTGAATACAATGGATATATTCAAATGGAACAATGTAGGCGATGTGCTGGAGTGAATTGCACCAATCAGATCATTGTTGTAACTCATCATTTTATGTTCATCAAAAGTAGTTTCGGTTGAAATCATCGTTCGAGCAACACCACAAACATTTTTAGTGTGTTGACAAACCACGATAAACGTTGCTTGATAGTTGATTATAGGCAAAGTCCCTCGCTTATTCTACGGATATGTTTGAATTAAGTGTAGAATGCTTTTTTCACATTTAGAAAACATGTGCGGTTATTGTTGTGAATTATTTGCATAAACGAACGTTGATATTTTTTAACTATATGCATTCCAGGAAAATCTAACAAACGCCAGTGTACAATGATTAATCTAATTCCAGTAATTCAACCTGAGTATTTTTTACCTAGAACATTTGCTGCGGTTAGATTTAAGTAGCTATAAAGACTGACTGTTGCATTCAAATATGTTGCCTTGGAGCATTTTACTCTATTTTACTTAAACTTTCTTTAGTACCTGATCATCAACCGGACGGACGCAACTGACAAGGCGCAAATAATCCCGCATAAAATTCACACTTGTTTAAACACAAGCTTATTTAATCGTTACACTTGATTATTCCGTACACTAATGTAATATTAATGCATATTACAATCGTTTTCACACAGATTAACTACGTGTATTTCACAGTTACATCCCTTTCATTGTACAATATGATACTAGGAAAACGTAAACAATGGGAACATTGAGCATAAATCCTAATGTCGAGCTTCAGTTCATAACAGATTCATTTAACTTACTTATACAGCCGTGACCTAGAGCTGATAACCAGTGTGCCAAACGTTGACATGCGTGAATGTTCAAAGTCCGATAAGTTTGACACCGATATGAGAGCTACTACAAAAGTGGAATTTTAGCGCTCTTTGCAACAGTGCGCGCATATCAGTGAAACTGACTGACTACGGCAAACAAAACAATCTACTTCGATTTCTGCCCACAATATACTCGAGCTACGAATTCAAGTGAGCTGGTAGTGCAACCATATGACTAGTACGAACTTTGTTCCATCCTGGGAAAATGTAGTTCGAAGTGATGCGATTTATGGCAAACACAAAGGAAAAGACAGAAACGATGCATGGAATTTGGAACAAGTTAGGTATCAAGCTGTTGTTTTAAGCAGGTGGCATGCGATTGTCACGCTGTCACGGTCGATTATTAAATGTTAAGAACTGCAGGATTTATTTAATACCCTAACTGCTTGTAGTTCAAAACACAAAAATAGGGCAAACTCTCAATATGAAGGCACAGAAACGGAGCACTATAGAAACGGTGAGCCTTCTTGAACTGAAATCGCTGAAAATCATGCTTTTAAAATGGGTTAGGTTTTAGTAGGCTTTTCAATCGTTCATCCTAAAGGTAGGCTGCAATTTACACCCACCCACTGCAACTACCATCCGAAATTCCCTTGTGTATGTATGTTCGCATGTATGGAGTGAGATCCGCCTGTTTCTAGGCTTATGTTGTCCGCAGCAAAAGTAACGATATATCGGTATAAAAATACATTGAATTACGTGTGCCTGTATTTCATGTATATACCGACGACCCGCTTGCTTACTCGAATTTATATTCGTTGTTGCAATGGAATACCATTGGTTTAGGCCAAGATTACTACAATGTATATTGTATTTAAACTCATGGTGATAGCGATATCATTGAGTGGGGAGTGATGACACCAAAGTTACCAACCTGTGACCCTTGATATACGTAATTCCTTAATCACCGAACATTGAAGGTTGATAATATTTAGGGAGCAAAATGTATTCGCGAATAAAATGCTATGGCTTTGATTCTTAGCGGAATGGATCACTCCAAATAAAAAGTTCTAAAATGACGTTTATAAAATATGCCGATATTCTGTTATTTAAATGCTGGGGTAACGAATCTAGTTGACCTTCGTGACTCGGTATCTAAAGGGGTAGGATATTCTTCTAATATTCCAATAATTTCAGGTTCGAATACTGCCAACTTCGACTGTTGAGATCTACTGAGATCGAAAGGAGTAATGGATTGCAGTACTTAAAAGCGTAATGCATCCAAATTCCATCTAGTTCATCTAGGATCCTTGTGATTAAACATACAAGGTTCACTTTAATGGGATTCGCGGTCCACGCTGAGATTCCGCGTCGCAATCCATCCACACAACTTGTAGTTACAAATGACAAACCAATCAGTCATTTGCCTTTTGGCTAAGCTTTTTCCGTCTTGACCCGGTGGCCCTGGGCTAGCGGCGATAACTGACATCCCAATGGTCTGTTGTTCGATGCCTACTACCTTTCTGATGAGAACAAAACACCAAAACGCACAGATCTTCGATAAAACTCCATCTTCCGCCTCAGACGAAACAGAAATTGATCTTCGAATACCCAGTTGCAGCTTCAGCTGGTGAAGGATGTTGCCAATCCATCTAAGTGCGTGATCCACGATTCCACAACTCTTAAGTCTGAAGTATTATGAGAGATCCCGGGAGGATCCAAATCTTTGGGATTTTCCATGCAGATCTAAGGTATCCGGGCCCCACCATCGGTAGATTCGGTCGTACCACCTTGTGCACACATCAATTAGGAGGTGCGTAACAAATGTTGACGCAAGCCGCGCTGTTTCGGTAAATATATGTTGCACGTGTTCATGCAATACATGAGCGAATCTCAGAGACGACCTAGTCCATATAATTTGAAAGAAACCTCGGTAGATTTACTGATGATTAGTTCGCAGGGTTTGCATGACTGCTGCCTTTATAATTTTGGTTGATAATAATACCTTCCAAATAGTCCGGAATTCATATTCACTACGGTAACTATTAACGAATAACCCTTGGGGGTTGAATAGCTTCGCGGCTGTAACTTCCAAGGCTTTTAGGGCAAATATTACCCGCTGCTTGATAACTATGATAGGCGGTGACAATAAATTCTTTTTACACAATAATTGGATTGCCGCTGACGGGTAAATTCTGGATGGAAGCCAAATTGCAGTTCTTTATGTAAACGCTCCCTGCAGTTAAACTACCTGGCATAACCTGAGAGACGCTTACAAATTTCAAGAAATACATGCATGACATGGAAAAGTGAACTTTCTTTTGCAGTACATCCGGAAAAATTGTCATTTAGCCTTCCGAAATCGCATTAGACGGATTTCCCGACAATGAATAAGACTTCGTGCGTGCAAATCGCCCACTTGTGCACTCGTGATTTTTTCACTGTGGATCAGCGGCATTTTGTCGTACACTTTTGTGTCTAAAATTCTTCGTCTTGATTTTATAAGCTTCACCTTATGATACTATGTTCTCGATTACACTCCAGTACATTCTAAATTTACGCTGAATTCTAAATCCTGGACAAGGTTTCGCCGATATCCAAGCGACAAATATTGCATAACTCTAACCAGCAGAGACATAGTTTGGTCTCACACGACAAACCATTTCAACAGCTTTTGAACGAGCTGTCACTCGCCTAAATCCAACATTACCTGAAACAGCAACGTTTCTCAAGGCAAATTCACAAGGCGCATTCCATATGCTTAACCATGAAAATTCTCAATAACAAGCTCGTGTAATCTGCCCCACGTTCAAGCTGACACATTTGACTGGCACGCCAGAGTGGACAGTCTGCGGACACACAGCTGCAACATGAGCACTGTGACATTGCCGACAACGGCAGTAACAGAACTACGTTTTACCATAAATGGTGAGTCACTCGACTGGTTAGTAACATTTGCTCAACAAGCGCGATACCCAATATGCCAATGTCTACAGACCAATGTGGATTATGTTCCAAACTTGTTAATGGGACACTCTGTGCCATAACTTTTGCAGGTTTTTCCATGTGCGTTCGCTCTGCGTTAAAACTAGTCAGACCAGATTCTCCATGCTTCTACGCGGAAAGTACATCTATCCCAATGATAAAAGGCGTGTTCCTATAATCTCAGATGTAAGACGAGCTACTAGCCGATTTTGGGGAAATGGTAACAATGAATCACAACGATTGGGGTAAGCGTTATGTACATTGAAACTTAATCCCTTGCGTAAGTACTACTCCTATCCCGAGAATAACGGCTGGTAATACCGTAACTAACACGACAATAAGAGCCCAGAACATCAACTGCTGTTTCAATACCACACGTGGCTAACAGTTAAATATTGCGGTTGCCAGTTTGATCGGAGTTACTACGCGTAAGGCTGCTTCCAATCTCCTGAAGGCGTGTGTAGAAAAAGAGCAAGCCGGTACTAACGAAAGTTGGGTTACGGTTGATTCCAAGAAGACCGGTCATTAAAAATAATCGTCACTCCCAACTATATATCGGAAACTGATGAGTGTAGCGGTTTTCCAGTGAAAACACCAATAGTTACCGCGGTACATCTCCGAATAGTTCAATCACTAACCACCATTTGTCGAAAGGTGTAAAGGTTCAACTACCTGTACTGAGCGTACTGTGCTTCAATATCCCAGAATCAAGTCGACATGAATAAGAGGCAGGCAGTTGGATGACCTAAACCTGTGGGATATTATCAGAAACCAAAGCGGAGTTGCACTGAAGCCTTTACACGGAGTGCGTATTACACTAACCCCCTGTTGGCTGGCTAGCCGAACAACCTCCTCGTGGTGCCAGCTGGGTAATTCGGGTTTCCCCCATTTCAGCAAATAGTTCGGCGGCAGTGTTCCAGGACGTGGTGGGTTTTCGCCTGGCAAGCGTTCTCCCTATAAAATGCCACATATGTCCGTTCAACAACACTGTGACGTGGCGGTTGTGACTCGCCACTAACTAAAGTCACCCATTGCTTATCCGAACAATCTCTTCAAGTCCACAGATAGCAAGTACTGGCGACACCTTCAAACACATTCAAGCAAAATGACAGGAGACATTTACCAATCCCATAAACAAAGCTAAACACGCCTTCATGCAAATTTACATACATTCATATATAAACATATGTAACAATCCCATTGTTCCATTGTACATTAACTGATCACATTTTGTACTCTTAACACGATCACGCCTGCGCAGGCGTGCCTCGCTTAGTCGAGAATACACAATTTATTTATTTATTTATTTATAAAAGATCATTTAACCTTTCAAAATGTGATAATAATGTTTCGAACAGCACAGTCCTTAGATAACGCTTTTGAGAACGGAGTTAATGGTGCCTGAAAATGCATGTGGTCAAGTGCACAAGTGGTTATATTTTGTTGGTCCGCAGCACTTTATTCTCTTTTTTTCTCGTGTGCGATCAACTCTCATGTGACTGCTAAAAACTTGTCAGACGATAGAACAAGGGGAATGTAAATATTTTGGACCGCTTCGCGCTACACAAATTTTCACTTTGTGCTCACATTATTTAAATTTAATACATTATGATATGAAACTGCTGTACCATTATTTGATCCGTCCCTTCTGGGAACGGCTTCTCGCATCGTCGAGCCATATACAATTTATTTATTTATTTATAGATCCTATATAAAAATCAAGAATACGCGGGGCCCGTGCACCCATCATTGTGGTATGTCGCGCTCCACCTCAATTGCGTCGGACAGGGATTCTCATACTCTCTCTTTCGAACAACCTTCGTGCAGAAACTCGCCTATCCAACGCAGCAGTGGGTCACCAACGCCATAGAGCTGAAGTTTATGGAGGAGAATTTGGTGATCTAAGCACTCAAGCGCTTTTGAGAAGTCCAAGTAGATGACATCACTTCTTGCTGCAACATCGACTGCTTCAGTCCAGCTGTCGCGTGTCATCAACGGGTTCGTAGTGCAGGAGCGCTTTTGTCGGAATCCATGTTGCTCTTGTTCTATCATCTTGTGATTTTCCAGCTACTACATAAGCGCATCAGTGATGATGTACTCCATAACGTTGGAAAGCACCGGGAGTAGCGTTAGAGTAAGTTAATTGGTTGGGCCAGTGCGAATAACTCCCTTATGGACAGAAGTGTTGACTCCGCGATTCCATGTTGTTGTAATATGGTTCCTCTTCATAGAGCGCTCATAGCATATAGCCAGAGGTTCCGCCAGTTCACTAGCCGTTGTCTGTAATGCCTACGGGCAAATGTTGTCGAAACCAAGAGAGCTGTGGATACGCAGAGACAGCAGTTTCTTTGACACACTTTCGGCAATAAAAGTCATATTAGATAAGGTTGATGATGGAACAACAGAAACAGGGATAACCGTTTGGCCTGTTACTCTCTGGAACGTTTATGAGTAGTGGAACCGTAAGAGACCGGCTGTTTCCGTTGCTGATCGAGTGCATCCGTGCATGCGTGAAATTCCGCACTGCACCTTCCGATGGCCATTAATATGCCTGAGTTTACGGTTCTTGCCGAAACCTTATATTAACTGCTGCTGATGCGTCACGTTGTCCTCGAGGATCAAACTCACACAGAAGTTACGCTGTGCCACATAGACACACCGGGTTACGGAATTCTGGAGTTTCTTTGAGCTTTCCATGCTAATTCCCTCAAGGACATGCATTTAGGTGTTCTGCTCCTCAGAAATGACTTCCTACTTCTTTGATGATGGACGAATCTCTGCTCAGGCGTGTGCGTTGCCAGTGTGAGGAATGTCCTTGTGATGGTGTACCAGGAAAGTTCTAGGGAGCTTTCCGTTAAGAAAGTCCAAGAAACCTCATTAACAAGCGTGGATAGCACCTTGTATATCATTTCTTGTCCTCGTCCTCAGGATATTCCGAATAACTTGCCTAATTAAACAGTAGAGTCACATGGTCAAGGCAACCCAGCCGTTGGCTTGTAATTATTCCTTCTACCATGCGTCCTTCGATGGTGAGCACAAGCCCAAGTATCGACGGCTTGTTAACAGTTCGAAATCTGGTGGGAGAGGTCAGGTGGTTGTAAAGAGGGTAGCTGGAAATTACCTCTTGTAAACAGGCTTTGAACTGCGTGCTATCAGTTACCGCTATTTCCAGATCATGCACATTAAAGTCGCCTGCGATGAGAATGTGACTGCATGTCTTGCTCCAAGCAACCTGAAGCTCGTCGTTTAATTTGGAGTCCATAACACACGTAGAGTTTATTGGACGGTAAATCACAGCTATAAGACATGTGTCTTTGTTCCCCAAGCATAGCCAACACCAAAGCGAAGCTGGGGCATGGATCTCTGGGTGGTCAATAACCACATCGTAGGTTAGCATTGTAATACAGAAGTACGACACCACCGTTTCTAGCTCTGTCATTCCGAGGCAGTGACATACAAGGGAGACCAGTTGTACGTCAGAGGTTATCGAGGACTTATATGACGTAAACCAAGGTCCAGTTCACTTTGGTCCCTGATATCCAAGATCATATATTGCTCTCATCAAACAGTGATGATGGAGGTTACAAATTCGTCATGCGTTGCATTTAGTGCTAAGTTGTGCCAACATATATCTGGTAGGTTGTAATCTCATACAATGGCTTTATCAAATGAACTGAGTTCCGCTATACAATTAGAAATGACACTTAGTGAGTTCGCATCATTAAGCCTGAGTCCAGGTGGGCGCTGTCTACGACCTACAATCATTTGAGTAGAATCAAAGGGGAAAGCTAATCAAGTAGAGTTATCATTGAGTCATATAAGAGGAAGCGTGCATTTGGAGACAATGAGGTGATGCAAGCAATAATTAATGCTACCAACCTACCTTGATTTTTTCACTTATAATACGCTCGTAACGGTAGATACAAAACGATTGGTGTGACATGAAATCATGACGAAACATTTTTGTCAGTATAATCAGATCAGTTTCGTCCAAATACATGATGTGGTGGAGTAAAGGAAGCCTATTCATCATGAGGCGCATATTAAATATCAAAAATCTAAAGAGCCTTAGCGTTGTTAAGCCTTGCAGTGAGTGTTCACTCGTGTATTCATATTCGTCCTAGAGACTTATGCAGTAAAACCCATTCACTAGATCTATTGAGATAGGAGCAGTGCTAGATGTTTAAACAAACGAGTGCAATATATTACACATTAAAATTCGCCAAAAGGAACAAGATCTAATCGTTTTGGATATATGGTTGGCGACATCCGGTTTCGGATTCGCCTGTCACTGTGGCCAGCCACAGGAATCCGCGTTTATAGTAGGACCATGGATGGATTGTGCTGCACCACCCACAGCTCCATCCACACCTCATATCCATTGAAAACACGAAGGAATAAGACCGGGAGACAGGCGGATGGGAGCCACGTTTCATCAACAGAGCCGGCCCACACTCCTTCACAGGCAAACACAAGCACGCTGCATTTGGAGAATCAAGTACACACAAGGCGGTGGCTGGACTGTATTCCGCTCCACACTGATGCATGGAACCACTCTTTGAGCCTAGCACGTCCACAAGGACCGTGCACCCCATCCCCTCCAGCAACGACCAACTGTCTCCTGGAGCCAGATGGACGAGGCAGCGGGTAATAGACAAGTAGGCACCTTGTCAACATGCACATCAAGCGCAGCCACACCTGGGATGTAAACAACAGGCAATCATTCGAAAGGCCGATATCGAATAAGGTAAACGCATATGACGACATAAATACTCGTAAAATGAGCATGTGGAAGACATTGGTTATAAGTGAATCACCAATAAGTAAAAAACTCCGAAAGTTATTTAAAAGATACCACGCAACAAAATTATGCAAGTTTACCACAGTCTGCATCAGCGATGTGTGCATGTTAGGAGAAGATTATCAAGTACTTACTGCAAACTAAATAAAGCGGAATGAATTCTATCCACATTAAAAGACCTAGTTTAAGTGTAAGTTGGTTTATACCAAATGCGGTGAAGAATCATCATGAATACAACATCAGCCTTTGCATGATGCACATTTTGGATATATACTGGTATGTGTATTTATAAATATAAGGGACAGCAGATACCAGCCACGCAAGCATTCTTATTGCGTCAAAGTAGATTAACAGAACTGATGGAGTGGTCTTCACTCAATTCCCTTACTCCTAACGCTTTCAAACAGAGTGATGCCATTTTTGTTGTTTACAAAAGCTGCATTCCAATATTTATCTCTTCAACTCGGACTGTGAGGAAAGATTCCATACCCGGATCATTCGTCACTAAGTATCTCAGTTTCGCTTTGTCCTAAGACCTCTCTCAGTACACAAAATTGGTACTGTCAGTCATAAACAGCTTTCAGGAAAGGGTACTTTACTAATTACTTCTGTAGCTTCATGCATTACCTAACGTCAGCTATACTGCACCATTTCCAATAGCACTGTGCTACTTCAGAAAGATTCCTCCATATGCGATCGATCAATAACGCACATTTCAAGAAGTGACGATTTATCTAAAGAATCTCTGGTTGATTTACATAAATCAAGACACCTTGATACTTGCAGTACCTTTTATTCTGAGATCCTAATTACCATTTTCATCCACTCTACAGTGACTTTAGGACACTCATTCTCCTATAGGCATTACAAAAGCAGGTATTAGAAATCGAAATATTTTTGTGTTGTTAATCCCAACACTGGCACCCCAAGAAAAATATTTATATTTCACAAAACGGTGCTTGTGATTGGAATGAATGAAGTCCTCCTCAAATGAACCTTGGTCTCAAAAAATTTTGCTTGTAGCAATCCAACCACCCAGCGGATAATCTAAGTCCAACTTTGGTTTCAGAAATGTGTATATTACGCTAGGGATTGTATAGGCCCTATATGAAGAAAGAGCATTTGTTCATTGAGTCTCTTCAGTAGATCATTTATATACTTGTGATTAGCACGGATCACTAATGTAATTTTGTGTAGCATATATAGCTAGTATCAAGTTAGAGGGAATATATTTTAGTCATGTTTGTCGGAGAGTAGACAGCTTAAAACCAAACTTAATTGACTAAATTTTGCAGGAAATAAAAAATTCAGATGTAAAGTTAACCTAAATTTGTTGTCGCTGCGCATAGGTTGCAATGTTATTTTACACCACACTCGAGCGAATCACACTAAGAATATATTTGAACGGATATTTTGTTGGCCAAGTATACGAATAGTACACATTTCATCTAACTTCTGAAATGATTCGAACCCTTTTGTAATACAACAGCAGTAGTGGTTGAGTAGACTCGCAGATGTGTTATATGGTACAGAAGAGTGAGGTTGTCTTCCAGTCAACAAATCCAGAGTGGGTCAAGCTGGATGTAAGAACATTGCTCCTCATAAGCAAGCGTTTATGAGCGTCCCAAAGCTATAGTACTAAATGTACGCTTGAAGTATACCAAAGCAATGCTCTCTGTCTTGCGTATGCGGCTATGTATGATGGTGCAGCATTCTAAAATATGCAAATACCCAAATTTCGAACGGGGTACGCGATTGAGGTTGAGCGCCCACACGATTGATGGATGAGTATGGTATAATGCATCTGCAGTAGAGTTTCCACCACCACACTTCTGACGTATACGGCACCCTTGTTTTTATACTATACAATACCGAATTGAGAACTAAAGATTCATCTGATCTTGGGGCGACTTCTTCTGCTTATTCTGTGGAAGGTTTCAGAGAAGTTATGAGTACTCAGTATTTCTTCCCTACAACATTTACACGGCCTGTTCGACTACTGCATCCAGATTTTATAGCTACTTGACACTTAGACCGGTTGCTTGAAGCAAGAAATACCAGTAAGGAAAGTGTAATAGAACGACCCGGAACTGCATGAACGTAAGCCAGTTTCAGGAAATAGAAGGTGCTTGTTACAAATGTGGCTTTCGGTCGATTACGCAGATGTTGCTGCACACCCGTTTGATCGTCGGCTATAATAGCAGCATTGTCAAATGCCAGGCAATGGCAGTCATCAATCAGAATTCAAGCCATCTGCGGTTCTCGCAATACCCATCCAACAATTTTCTCTGCATATTTGCTGTTGGTCTCAATGAAGCTGAGAATCGACTCCTCTACCCTCACTTCATTTTCCCTCACCTAAATTTTAGTGAGATACATCGGGAGTGCTATCAAAAATAAGCGCACTTGATTACCTTGACCAGAACTACGATTTTGTTTCTCAAGTGTTTTACCAACATGCATACCAATTCATTTCGAAAGTACGGTGACAAAGAAAGACTGCTTAATTTCCTACGCGGCTTAACTGTTACCAAAGGTTCTTGAAGCACACTTTCATACCCTGCCAACAAATATATAAAAACCGAAAATTACCTCAATTAACCTGTTCCCTTTGTCATCGTCAATGTCTTCTCGGTAACCACACAGTATCATGTTTTGTTTGGTAGGCTGCCTGACGATATCACCAATTCTAGCTCGAATTTCAAGTTGCCACATTTATATAAGTAGCAAATATACAAATATTATACAAGTATTATACAAGTATTATCTATACAAGTATAAGTACAAGTATAAACAAGTATTTAATCAAGTATTAGCTACATATTTTAACAATTACCTTTCCTATATGTGGTTGAGGTGTGACTGTGCAAGCGATACGATGAATTCGTGTTCACAAGAACTTGTATTTAGTTCCAAGCAGATTCTGGAACCCACATCAGTCAAAAAATTAGATTATCCCGTTCAAAGCATCCTGCAGCCGAAAGAAAACAGGGCTTTTTGAAGAGAAAGAAGAAGAAGCAGAGGAACAACAAAATCAATAAACAGTTTATTCCTTGACGTTGCGGTGCACAGTTAAACTGAGTGGCCTGATCAATCTGTACCAAATGATCAAACAAAATTGTTTATTACAATTGTCTTGAGTTTTTGAAGTGATTGGGAGTATGAAGGTACCAGTGCGATTAACAAAATGGAAACAATAACAAATGAATATTTAGGTAAGTTCAAATGAAGAAATGCGGCTAATCATGAAATCATCCCCATGGAACCGTCCGCAATCTTTGATCACCAATTTGAAAATGCCGGAAACAACCAACTCATTGTTGGCTTCTAAACTCCAGCTCTTGCATTTGTTCCAGCACGAACAATGGTCGACGTGATACACAACAGTATATCCTAGCCGAACCAGCATAGCGAGAGTTGCATGGCCAATGAACAAATGCAACGGACAAACATCCATGAAATCAGTTGATGTGCGTGTCATAGTGCCAAAATCGCGTTGCATTTTTAATTCTTCGAATTCGGGTGCATCTGCCTCAGCTTTACAAACATCTCCCGCTGCATCCGCGCTATCAAGATCGCTTTCTGTTGCTCGGATATCAACGTTTGCAGCACCAATCTCATATTCAGTATCAGTATAAGTATCACCTTCACTTTGCCCCTCCAGTCATGGTAATTTTGATTAACTTACACTTGGTAACGAACAGACAACCGTGCAAAAATTACTGCCCCTGTCGCTTGCCGCCCGCGGCGTACCGCCCCCCCCATATTGCTACGCTCCTGGGCTGGGGAATGAAGCGTTGCTGCGTGCTACTAACAAATACGATCCATGTGGGATAGTACGAGAGGATCTTGGCTGTTCAGGTTAGGCCAAAAGACTTCCAAAAATCCCATCCAACACCTTGGCCTTTTGCGAAGAACCTTCGGGTGTTTTGAACCTTCTACCTTCTGTGATACTCAATGCCTATATTAAGCTCATTCAGAATACGGTATTCATCCCTGGCAGCCCTGGCACAAGCACGAACTCACGGCACTTAAACTGCAGCGGCGAAGAGCGACCAAGGATGTAAGAAGTTCGGTTCCATCTCATTTAGCAACTGAAATTGAAAACAATTGCGGTCTACATTTGACACCGACGCTTGCGTGGCTATTTGATAATGACATATTTGGTCCTAACGAATCCAAACCACCCTTGTAGCCGTTGCTGAATCTGAATCACATTGTCACTCTGAGAAGTCACTAGCTAAAGTTGTCCACACATTATAGCTCTTTGGATTGTCGGCGGAATGTCTTGTCACTTCGCGTGTGCCAACAATGAAACGCCATCCCCAATTACGTTGTTTCTTCCCCCACACTGACAGTATTTAAAAGAAGTCTAGACGACGCACTGTTACATTTATACTTCGCCATATAATCCGCTATATCCAGGCGTTAACTTATCACTAAAAATCAACGTCGGCACATAGTTTGTTACACGCTACCACTGAATTTACGGATCCCGTCGGTTCAAGAAAACAGCACATGAGTAAGCGTTCTCATTCCTCTTATTTATATTTTCGCACGTACTACTTGAACTAGAATCACTCCGTTCATTGCATTGTGTGCGCACATGCAATTACTATTTCAAACTGCCGTTATACAGCATTGCAGTTTAATCTGGGGAGGCTTCAACCGACTATTTACTTATCCCTTCATTAATGTTTCTCACTCTAACCACGGTATTTGTCAACTACTGGCCGTTTTAACCGCTGTAAGTCGTTGGTCATGGTTCAGTGTTCCTTTTCGTAGATTCGCTCTCTGAAAACCCCACATACCTGCTTTCACTCCCTCTGCTTAGGGGTACTAGATATATACGGATATTTTCTAATCTTAGCTCCAAACGGTCAAGTGTAAATGCGTACACTATTTGGATGGCTTTCAAAAATTTTAATTGGTGCCCCTGTCTAATGTAATCACAAATGTTGTTTATGTAATTGAGGAGAATTAAAAGATCTAATACACTCCCCTCAACGACATTACTGATGTAATAATTTGGAGCAGGAAAGCGTTTACCTATGTGTAATTTTGTGTTCGGCTGTTCACTATGAGTTGAACTAGCTCGGAAATGAATGTCAAAGCACATGTGACTCATGCATAGCTAACAGTGGTTTGTGCGGTAGTTGGTCAAACGCATTTGCATATCCAGATGGATGATGGTGAAGGACATGGGACTATGTAGACAGCAACCGCCCTGCTGGTCGGAATTTTTTCGTTGCTCCTGACTTTTCAAGTTTTCGGATTCAAATTTTTTCTCACATCGGCCTGGGTACACTCATTCAATCGGGCTCGATCAGGCCTACCCACTGCGCAAACTTCTCGAGGGTACTATAAACGGATCAACGTCAAAAGCCGATATTTAATTTTGCCTGTGTTTCAGCACAGTCGTTCGCCTACGAGTGCACCAATTTTCTGCCTTCATCAAGGTTTTTGGAGTAATCGAAAAGCTTATTGCTAGTTCTACTTCAAGAGACCTAAACCAACCCTGTCAGGAGCAGCAAAAGGCAACCAAAAGCAATTATATCACCGTACATCGCATTCGTTGACCAAGAGCTCACACGCCGCATTGTGAATCGCGCTCTATCGAACGCACGCAAATCTCTTTGTCTGGCCGGATTTGTGCTTGTGCGCCTGTTGGAACCTGCGGCATTTGCGTAACGCGGCGCGCCACGGAATTGACCTCAGGGCTACCTGTGCACGGAGCGATCGATTATTGAAGCACAATCTACCCTCGGCGGAATTTGGACAACTGAGCGCTCTCAAAACCGGTTGCTTTGTATCGATCGTTGCAACTGAAACCGTGGCCTGTTTGTACCCGTGTGATTCTTCTTCACTTTTGATTGGTCGTATAAGCCCTAAAATCCTTGTCTGTTTCCTCGGCGGTTTGTCGATAACTGTTTGATTCCTCTTGATCACTGAAACAAAAACGGTGAAATTTGTCCCCCTATTTTCTTATCCTTGTCGACATAAAATAGTTTCACAAGACCTAAAACCGAGTGAGCAATCAGTAAAAATGCCCGTTACCTCAGTTAAAACAAGAAACTCATAGAAGAGACAGGAAGCCATTGAAACGCTGGCAAAACATCCTGCTTCTAACCAGTCCGTCAGCACGTAAAAATTAAAGGTCATCATCTAAGATGAACAGGAAGCCGATATCGCGCGTAAAAATAAAAAAGCAATCAAATGATAGTACTCATAAGGTTTCTCTGATGGAGCACAGCGCAGTTAACGCAGAATCGCCCACTAAAGCGATTGAAATGATTGTTGCGCTTGAACTACAGCTGAAGGATTTAAGGGAAAGGTTTAAAAATATAAGTACTAAGTGGTAAAGCAATTTAACTGACTTAAGTATCTTTTTAATACTCCAGATGCACCAAACCAAATAACAACTGTCGTAAAAATATCGCTTCTAATTCTACTCAAGTGCAGGTCAATACGCATTATTGCGTAACTCGTCCCCAAACATACAAGGAAGTCTCATTGCGCAAACGACTATTTCTACTCACTCTTTGTCGTTCACCAACCAGGTGCATAGACGCTCTGGTACGAAACTGAAAATCTCCTCTCCTAAAAGCATTACATTTCTAAAAGATAAAAAGCTGCGGAAAAGACATGTTGGAAAAAACACTGGTAGTAAAACCTGATGTGACATCTATACGCGTGCTCCTAAGCACAATAAAAAGGTGCTATTTTAAACGTTCCACCAAACTTTGTCTCCACTGAAAACCTGCAGACAATCGGCGTAGCACCAACCATGCAACATTTGAATATGCGACCTGTGCGCTCCATAACCTATGAGACACTTGTTAGTGAACTTCAAGTAGCTGAGAGAAATTGACACAACCAAAATCCTCTCAAACTACCTCAATATGTAAATAATCATAACTGGCACGTAGATTATGTGTAACAGCCAGCAAACTGTAATCTCACAGTGGGTCGCCATTTTCCTCGTATTTCACCCTTCCGATCATTTTTGGGGGTCCAGTGGCGTTTTACCCGCCACACCCCCAAATGACACTAATTCCGCAAATTATATGTCCTCCGTATCAACCACCCCCACTCCACTCTCTCCAAATACCACCTCGTTGGGGTCCTGTACCTGGATTCCTGTAGAAAACCCTACGGATAACAAGACACTGCACTTACTTTTAATTAATTCCCGTTCATTGATAAATAAAATGCACTTCCTGCGTAATATTCTACACCTTTCATCTCCTGTTATAGTACTAATTACAGAAACATAGTGTTCAGCGGAGATGCATGACACATTGTTCAGGATACTGGGATAGAACATCTTTCGTAATGACGGCCTTTATGGTAGTGGTGGTGATTGTATAATCACCGTCAAAGACAAATACTTAGTTCTGCCTCTGAGTGAACCACTCCTACGGAAAATTCCTGATTCAGTGTGGATTACCATTTCTATTAATCCAACAAATCTCTTAGTAGGTTGTATTTACAGACCCCCATCGTCTACACTCACCGTGACCGATAACTTGTTGGACAAATTTTCTTTTATTCCTGACCTCTCATACACTAATAAAACAATCGCTGGGGATTTTAATATGCCCGAAATCCCATGGTCCCTTAACAATAAACCATAAAGGCACAATAATTTTATGTCTACTATTGATCGACTGGGATGAGTACCACACGACACAGAACCTACACGGCTTGGTAACACACTTGATCTAACATTTACTATGGGATGTTCGCATGTGTCCACATACATCAGTGACAAGTTGCCGGGTAGTGATCATAACATCGTTGGGTGTTCTTTCCAAATTCTTTCTAAACCGATAGAATCAGCGATCAATTACCGCCCATTCTCTTCTGTGAATTGGTCAATTTTCTCGGATCTTATGAGGTCTTCATATGGGATCCATTCTTCTAAGCGCAGAATGTACAAATTGCTTGTAATGAATTCTACCACCGCATTCAGCTTTGTGTTGAAGATGTGGCTCCAGAACGTAGTAAGAAGTTGAAAGGTCTACTGTACGTGCAGGCATATCAAAAAGGGAAGCCACTAAACTTCATAAAATAAAGAAAAATTTAGGCAAACTAACGATATTACTCTGCTGATGCTCCACACCAGATTGTTTACAGCGTTATACCAAGACCACCACAAAATGCTATGCACTGAGGAGGTAATGGCACTGAAGGATGCAAACTTGGTAGGCTCCATCTCAAAACTATTGGACCGTTGGCAGAATAGAAAATCAAGTTGTATATACTCTATTTTAAACTCTGATGGAACTGCCATAACCGATTGTGCAATCATATGTTCGATCTACAATGACTACTTTATGTCAACTTATGGCACTAATGCGAATGAAGTTCCTCAGCTCAAGCTGATACACAGAGGCAGAAATATACTCCAAACTGTTGAATTTTCAATTAGTGACATATGTCGCCAACTCAGATCAGTCCGCCATCATGCTCACCAGGCGCTGACTTCATCCCACCAACAGTGGTAAAGCATGGTGGTCCAGACATCCCCCTGCTTTTGCATGATGTATTTACCCTTTCCATGCTCAATGGGGAGTATCCTATACACTGGAAACAATCAACTATAATACCACGACACAAAAGCGGATCTATGCAAGATGTAAAAAATTACCGCCCATACCACCACGCGTCTATTATCTCCATAATCATGGAGATGATAGTTAAACAAGGCATGATAGAATATTTGAGTTCTATGAACCTTCTCAATAAACATCTGCATGGATTTTTGTTTTGAAGGTCGTGCACTACCTGTCACTTAGATTGCCTTGATTATGTGACTAGAGCAAGAGACGCCGGAAGTGCCATCATCGTAATATTTCTTGACATCCAGAAGGCTTTTGACTGTGTCCCACACAATTTATTGTTGCAGAAGCTTATGCCGTATGGTATCACAAATTCGCTTCTAGATTGTTTATCTTCCTATCTCGAGGGTAGAAACCAAGTAGTCAAAATCGGTAACAGTACATCTGAAGCCACTAAAATCTAGTGGTGTAATTCAAGGTAGTGTGCTAGGCCCGCTATTATTCTTAAATTATTTCAACGATCTCCTTGATAAAATCTCGTATGGGAAGCCATTTCTTTTCGCTGATGATGTGAAAATTTTCTATTGTTCCGCCCCTGGGCAATGTAGTCTTAACTTAACCTATATTCAGTCGGACCTGTCCGCATTGGAGCTCTGGAGTAACTCCTGGAAGTTGCACTTTGCCACTGACAAGAGTAATCTAGTATACCACGGCTGTGGCCCTTCTCTGAACATCCTTCCATTAAACGATACCCCTATTCCTGTGTGGGGCGCAGTCCGAGACCTAGGTCTAAGATATTCTGCCTCGTTTAATTTTTTAGAGCATGTTATATTCTTGCAGGTCTCTGCCAGAAAGTTGATCGCTTACATAAGTCGAATATTTATTCTGAGGGATTCCCGATTTCAAGCCTTTAAAATATGTGTTAGGCCGAAGCTTGAGTACTGTACGATAGTGCATAGTAATGTGAGAAAAGTGGATATTATAGCACTAGTAAACATTCAATGATCATTCACAAAAAGGTTTTTGAACGTGCCTAATACTATGACATACCGTGAGCGTTGCGAGGCGCTAAATCTGGAGCCGCTATGGCTACGCAGACTCAAACTTAATCTGTACCATCTATACCGCTTACTATTCGGGTTAAGCTTCACTGCTCAGCCACAACTCGAGTTTCAGACTCGTATGCGCTATGAACTAAGAAACAGCGAGCGAACAGTGAAAATACCAAAGTCTCGTACAAAGCTCCGCTCAAATTTTTCTCCGTAAAATATGCGTTATTATGGAACAAACTTCCATCGAGTGTTAGAAACTGCACTACATATCCACAATTCAGACGCATGATTAATATTCACCTGGCTGTTGCAAATATCTGGTCAACACTAAGCCAAACGGTGACTCTAGATGATTTGTATGAGAAACGTCCTCGATACATAAGAAATTCGCCGTTATGCTGTATTCGTTTTATTATTATATTGTTACATACAATTCATAGGTATATTTTTATAAACCATCTTACTTCTATCACTCGGTCTAATCCATTCTGTTTTCTCCTTTGACGCATTGGTTCGTATATATACTACGCCTTCCAAGCAGATGTCTCTGTACCATCTTCGTCAGTCGCCAAGCTATTCCATCAAATTGTGACTGGCCTATCGGCAAGCTTTTGTACTCATTATTATGTATTTTAATTCCTCATAATTTATCTCCTTCTTTGTTTCACCGTTGGTCATAACTGGGCTGATCTCTTGTGGTGACGGATTAAAGCTTTCAAAATAAAAAATTATACCCATTCAAGTCATATTACTACTGACTCGCTTGGTTTAAACACAATAGTGCACACTTGATTGCTCCGCATGACGGAACGGGCTGATGCTTCATCGCCTATAATGTATACATAAAACAGCCATAAAATAGACATTTGATACCTAGTTCTTATGGTCTATTTACTATCTTGCCACACAGACACAGAGCTAATTGGAGCATGGAAGTGCGGGTGAAACCCATCGTGGAAATGCCCTGCATGGAAGCAAGTCCCCTGGGCACTGTTCCATGGATGACCGTATTACTTTATTTGAACTTTCCGTGAAATCTACGTTTAATTTTTCCCCAGTTTTTTTCATCTCTCAACATTTTTAAACTGATAATCACTTTAAATTTCCATATGGGAACTGTTGAACGAAACACGTACATTTAACTATATTACGCGTTCACGTTTACATATCCATGAGACCACTCATTTGGGGTGTGCCTCGCAATGTCGTGGAATAAATGGTTTTCTTTTCTATTTATTTATTTATCAATTTTTGCTGTGACCAGATCAATGAACTGTATTGGAATGTGACACAGAAACGTTTGGTTTTGAACAATATTTTTGCACTGCTACGTTGGTTTTGTCTTGTCAGACACTAAGTAACAAGAGTATTGACAATTTTTTCTAAGCAATTAAAGATGACAGAAGTATGGTTTATCGGCCAATAGTTTGACATCCGATCTCATGGACTACCTCTGTGCTTCAGCAGAAGTATGCATTTCTTTCATTGGAGTGAAACGCAGCCAGATTTTATTGTCACAGTTGAAAATGGTTAAACAATAGTGGGATATTTTTTAACCAACTGTTTTGACAGCTAGGAAATGGAACCGGTCAAAGATAGGTGGAATGTTTAATGGGCGTGATAGCGTTCTGCGCGTCTCTGCATACCACAGGAACATTGCAAGATCTCTCGTTTACTCTCCTTGAGATTGGGGGGCGAGACAGCTGAGTGTGAACATCAAAGTAGGAAGCAAAGCTATGTTAGATTAACTGAGGAGACGTGGCAAGCAAATATATTACGGTCTGATGTTAATGTTTTAGTTTAATGGTCTTGGATGGAATCACCAGCTAAAGCCTATATATTAGGTCAACAAACGCAGCTTGATCAGCAGGAATCCCAATATGGCCATTATGAAGAAATATGGCAAATTTATCCTCACATTTATTTGAACAAGCTTGCGGAAAGAGGTGAGAGCCTAAGCTGCTAAGTTGAAGATCGCCAATTTCTGCTTTCCATTACTTTTCCATGGTGTGACTAATTATATCAGATTTGATAACTTGAGTTTGGAATAATTCGGTGATCATATTTGACTCATTGACACTTTAGCTAAAAGCTGTGTTGTGAGATCACTGTGCAACACTGAGGTTTGCATTCTACTTCATTGCATGAAACTGGTACGTCAACCTCTGACTCATCAAGGTACGTGTCGGTAGTTCGAATGTTTGCGGAGGACGTTAGGGTATACGTCAGTCTCAAAAAGAACTTGCATTTTAGCATGCTTAGATACTTGATTACTAAAGCTCACATTGTGTTTCTACTCGGGTTATAATGTTGCTGTCTCGTAATTAAGACGTTGGTGATAGGTGGCTTATGATTTGCGAAGGATAGAGGTTATGTCCTTGCGCGTTACCTATTTCAGCATAGCAATTATTAGGGTTCTTCCAGTTTAGAGCCACGATATTCAGTGTACTGTGCAGATGTACTGTTCTCATATATTGAGCCCGCCTTTGGTTAATTATGCTGGTATCATTTTCATTGTTGCACGCAAAGCCTAAAACCGTACACACTCTCGCTCTTAACTGGTTTAGCTGGATAATGCTACATTTTTCAGAGTGGCTAATCTTCGACTGCTCCTGGATGACGTGTTAAATTTGCCTACTCCTGTTCCAGACAGATATAAGTTGTAACGTGCTTCTAGGTATGCTTTACATTGCTAGATCCTACTTTTGCTTTTAGGACACTGTGTAATACGTATTTTCTCTGTGTGAGTTGTGCATTTTTGTATTTTGTTATGTCTTGGAATTTAGTGGATATTCTCCTGCTACGGTCAGAAATCTCATTGACTGGTCCAACTGCCGTCTGCGTCACCCATCTTGGATTAATTCTACAGCAACCTAACAGTTGTCTGCCAGACAACCGGCTTGACTGACATTCTCCGGATACAGCATACCAGTGTAGATGATGCAACGAACGACTTCCGCATATCTGAGGGTCACAATGGCGCGTATTGCTTGAGAACGAAAAGCTAAGGCAAAACTTCCAAAATGAACGTCAGTTGTGACGAAGACATCTGTGTAAAACTTGTGCGGTTTGGAATAGAGTGCAGAAACTGTTGAAAATACTTCCATTATCGACGTGTTCGCCTTAGTCTCAGCGAGATAAAAATTTAATGGTAGGACCGATACTTTCTGGTTCTGCATTGCGTGTAAGTCTCTTCCACTTCTCAGATTTACATCTTGTTGGCGCTGAGGTACGATAGGCTGACAAAGCTTGTAGAGTAGGCAGCAGCCGTGAATGCCGTCCCAAATAAACCAAACGAATAGGTGCCTCGAACTCGATGCACTACATCAGGCTTCAATTCAGAACAGTGTAAAAGCAGCGATCCAGATTTAGCCACCCCGACAATAGCGACAATAGGCGTTCGCCACACATGCTTCAAAAGCATCACCTGCCACGTTCAGCCAAAACAGTAGTTGCCACAGCAAATGTCTTTGGGCAGATGTCTTCAACTCCTGGACAGGCCTGCAGGCGCATGGGTAGCAGTACTTTCATCATGCTATCTGCCGTAAAATTCAAATAAATAAATAAACGTTTTATTCCTCAGCAGTGCGAGGCACAGACCAATTGGGTGGTCTTATCAACATGTAAAACGTGATCGCATAATATAGTTAATTATCCGTATTTTGCTCAATGGTTCCCATATGGGTTTTTGGATTGATTAGCAGTTTGAAAATAGTAGAGAGATAAAGAAAATAGGAACAATAATATATGTAGATTTCACGGAAAGTTCAAGTAAAATATTACGGTCATCCATGGAACTGTCCCCAGGGGACTTGCTTCCATGCAGGGTATTTCCACGATGGGTTTCACCCGCACTTCCATGCTCCAATTAGCTCTGTGTCTGTGTGGCAAGATAGTAAATAGACCATAAGAACTAGGTATCAAATGTCTATTTTATGGCTGTTTTATGTAGACATTACAGGCGATGAAGCCTCAGCCCATTCTGTCATGCGGAGCAATCAAGCGTGGCACTATTTGTTTAAACCAAGCGAGTCCGTAGTAATATGATTTGCATGGGTATAATTTTTTATTTTGAAAGCTGTAATCCGTCACTACAAGAGATCAGCCCAGTTATGACCAACGGTGAAACAAAGAAGAAGATACAGTATGAGGAATTATAATACATAATGATGAGTACAAACCCTTGCCGATAGGCCAGTCACAATTTGATGGAATAGCTTGGCGACTGACAAAGATGGTACAGAGACATCAGCTTGAAAGGCGTAGTACATATACGAACCAGTGCCTCATAAGAGAAAAGAGAATGGATTAGACCGAGTGATAGAAGTAAGATGGTTTATAAAAATATACTCATGAATTGTATGTAACAATATAATAATAAAACGAATACAGCATAACGGCGAATTTCTAAGGTATCGAGGATGTTTCTCATACAAATCATCTAGAGTCACCGTTTGGCTTAGTGTTGACCAGATATTTGCAACAGTCAGGTGAATATTAATCATGCGTCTGTATTGTGGGTATGTAGTGCGGTTTCTAACACTCGATGGAAGTTGGTTCCATATTAACGCAAATTTTACGTAGAAAAATTTGAGCGGTGCTTTGTACGAGACTTTGGTATTTTCACTGTTTGCTCGCTGTTTCTTAGTTCATAGCGCATACGAGTCTGAAACTCGATTTGTGGCTGAGCAGTGAAGCTTAACCCGAATAGTAAGCGGTATAGATGGTACAGATTAAGTTTGAGTCTGCGTTGCGTTGTAATCATCGATTACAACCAGTTCTTGTCCCTCATAATCATCCCACCATGGTGTGGGGTTTTTCCATTAATTTGTTTGTACTTTATCGCATTCAGCAAACGCATACGTAGATTTCCCTTTTGCTGGTTCTCCCCAGTTCCACTCGACGAAGGTTTTTTCACGGCGTCATTTCTAGGTCCATGTAGACTGACAAGGCTTCTCGCATTACTATAGTAACGGAGGAACAATTTTGTATAGTTATATGATAGGGTGTAGATGTTATCACCCTTTCGGACGTCTCTGAGGATTCTTCGTTCTTCTGGTTCTTTGGGGTGTTTAGTCGTGGACGCTTGGGAGATGTTGTACCATGGTCCTCTGGTTCTTGTATCTGGTTTTCTGCAGTATTGCTCTGCGGCGATGGGATTCCAGACACGTTCATAGTGGGCTCCCGGTAGGAGTTGCTGAATAGTTGTTGGGTGGACGGCATTTGGGAATCGTAAGAACGATTGAAAATGTCTCGTTCCGAGCTCTCCTGAATTTCTTGGAAAGTGTATTGGATGTTGGTTCGTTCCAGAAGCGTACGTTATTGTTCATCATCCAGTTGGGGGTTGTTCCACGTAAGTAACCAGCACCGGCTGCTATCCGCCATCGAATGAGTTTTGCGGTGCAAGCATGTGACTTTTGTTTGGTGAGACATGCGTGACTCAGACAAGGTTGTCTGAGTTGCATGTGATTGGTGCGCGTTCTCACAGGTTTGAACCAGATATCGGACATTGTTCAAAAAGTGGCGCCTAGTCATGTGTGTATGGGAGATGGTCCCCTGATCTCAGGGAGAACGCACATGAGCTACATGGCGCTTTTTCTCACCCGACAAAATTTGAGTCTAAACCACACACGGGTGGGTAGGGCGGGTAACCCTAAGCCTAAGGCCCTAACCTTAACCCATGGTGGACTGGCATGGTGGACTGCTAATGATGCTTCAGCCTGGGTTTAGGGATAGTTTTAGTTGCCAGCAGTGGCGCATGGTGACTTGCTGACCGTGAGCAAGGGTATGAGGTTGATGAAAAGGATTTTGTCCGTAGTCTACTGTGCGCGACAGGGATTTTGAATTAGGGGGGCATATTTGCTACCTGCAGCCGTGCTAACATGTTGTTGGTACGCAAATACCTTACTTGTTTTGTTCGGTGATGGTAGTGGATAACATACATGCCTTCAAAACGGTTTGATTTGCATACACCAGCGGATCGAAAGTCTCAACCATGGGTATCTATGTGGCTTCCGGTGTTGACAACAATTTGCATAGATATTCCGTTTAATATATAGTTTGCAATGATATAGCCTTTAAAGTAGATACAGGGACCGATAGAAAACAATGGTTACACACTTTCAGCAGAGGAACCTTCATCCCCTCTCTCTGATACAGGCATTTTAATGACCTTCGTAAGCTGCTGCGCGTGATTCCATCACTGATTACCACTGACCGATGCAGGCGTTCAGCAACGGTAGCAGCTGTTCTCTTACGCTTCCATTTCTCACAAAAGTTCCAGAGAGTAACGGGCTAAAAGGCTACCCCGGTTTCTATTGTTCCACCATCAGCCATATCCGACATTACTTTTACTGTAGAAAATGTGTCAAAGAAAATTTTGTCCCTGTGTATCCACAGCTCTCCTGGTGTAGGTAAAATTCCACCGATGGCTGTACAGGCAGCAGCTAGTGAACTTGCGGAACCTCTGGCTATATTCCATCAGCGCAGTATGGAAAAAGCATATTCCAACAATATGGAAGCGAACGGCCAGCACTCCTATCTCTAAGGGATATAGATACAATGACCCAAACACTGACCGCCTTATAACGCTACTTTCTGTGCTTTCCAAGGCGATCAAGTCCATCATCACTGATGCACCCATGATAGTAACAGAGCAACATGGATTCCGACAAAAGCGCTATTAATATGAATCAATATCAGAAATAATTTCAGGGTAAAGAATTCTTTTCGGTAAATCTCATCAGACCCAAACTTTTACATAACAGGGATTGTGGAGATAGCGTCAACTGGGGCTGGCATTGACTTCTTGACTGTTTGAATGACCAAAATCGATAACTTGAGACAGAGATAGAGGTGGTAGACCAAGTACACTAAATAAACATGTGTACACAAGGCTCATTAGTACAAGCTAATTATGTAGGTAAGATGACAGCCAAATAACTAAGTAACGGTGTCCGTGGGCCAAGGTAGTAATATCGGCCGTATAAATCGTTTTTGGACACATAATTCCGGCTTTAGATGGTGAATGTATATAGCCTCGGCGATGGATAAGAGCTGTTTGCGGAATCCTTGGGATAAGTGTTCAGGTAATGAGTAAATGACTTTGAAGTCATTCTCTGAAGCTATATGGCCACATTCAAGGAGGTGCGACATGATAGAGCTGTCTGAAGACCTCATTTCGCCTCTGTAAAACCATGCCGGGATGTGTTCACGAACCCTCTGAGATAGGCGTCTCGTCGTGCGACCCACGTATCGTGCACCACAGGAGCACGAGTACTGATAAATGATCATTGAACGGGTCAACGGCGGTAGTCTATCCTTCAAGGTTTTTGTAAGCAACGGCTTATTGTGAAAAACGATTCTCAGGCGGGCCGCGAAATGAGTTTTCTCGACAGCATCTTTCAGGCGTCTGGATAACATATCAGCTGCAGAATCGCCATTAAAGGGTATATGTATGAAAAGCTCTTTCTTAGGCGCAATGCTCCTAGGTGGCTTTCGATTACGTTCCTTCAAATGTTTCATGATAAATTTATCCGGATAGCCATTTTCCCTGAGGGCGTCGCTGATTCTCTGTAGTTCTTCGTTGACGGTATCCGGTGTACAAATACTGCGCGCCCTGAAGGCGAGAGATCTGATCAAACTCCGCTTATGCTGTAGTGGTACTGCGCTGTGGAAGTTAGTGTACTGCCCAGTCCATGTGTGCTTTCTGTGTACCTTTCTGCTGCATGATCCGTCTGAGTTACGGATAACTTCTACATCCAAGAAAGGTAACCGGTTTCCGAGTTCGTGTTCACAAGTGAAATAGAGATTCTTGTGTGCGTCATTGAAAGCTTTCAGCAACTGTTCCGCATGCTTTTCGGATTTGCAAAGTACGAAGGTGTCATCCACATACCGTACGTACATTTCGGTTTCACGGATGTGCGTTGCAAGTGGACCATGTTCCAATTTCGCCATGAATATATCGGCCAGCAGCGGCCCCAAAGGAGATCCCATGGCCACTCCGTCAATCTGACGGTACATTTTACTATTGAAAGTGAACTGAACATTTAACGTGCAACGAAGTAACACCTCCTTTAGCAAAGTCTCCGGAAAAGTTGTGTATATGGGCAGTTGCCGAGCAAGCTCGCATACGTAATCCACGGTTTCGAGCAATGGAACGTTTGTGAACAACGACTGGGCATCGAATGATATCATTCTTTTTGTTAACAAGGTTGCTTTCAGATATCCTCTCAATGAATTCAAACGTGTCTCTCACGCAGTAAGTACAAACCAAATTCCGTAACGGCTGCAGCTTCGCCACCATCCACTGGGCCAACAAATGCTGAGGAGAACCCACCATGTCCAAGATTGGGCGCATTGGGGCGCCTTCCTTGTGAACTTTAGGTAGGCCATATAATCTCGGTAGGTGTCCACCTGAAGACTTCAGCTTTTCGAATTCCTTCTTCGTGATGACTTTGGCTTGCATCATTCGCCTGAGGCAGCCGGTTAGCTGTTTCTCTAACTCTCCTGTGTTGTCTTTTCCTGTCATGAGCCTCTGAAACTTACCCTCATCACTGAGGATGTGTTGCATTTTATGGATATAATCCACCCTATCCATTAGCACTATGCCGGAGCCCTTGTCTGGCTTAGAGATTATTAAATCGCTATTGCACTCCGAACCCGCTAATTGCGTGCAATAGCTGGAATGAAGCAGGTAATGGTGGAAAAGGAGTTGATGCCTTCCACGTGGAATTCTCAGAAGCAGAAGTATCCTCCATGAAATTTAGCTCTATGTCTTGGTTACCCACTGTTGCGTAGGATAGGTAATTTCCTGCACGAAGGTCGGCTGGAGATGAAGATACGAGAATCCATGTCCGACCCAATTTAGGTGGAGTGCGGCGTACCACATGGCTGGATGTTCAATCATCGGCCGCTTTTGATTTTCATAACCCATGTGGAGAGAGGAATTACTTCCGATTTCCCATTCTTTGCGGATGATATCAAGTTATGTTAATTGGTCAGAGAACCCAACGACCAAGGAAAGCACCAGTGTGACCTCAACACCATTACAAACTGGTCAGTTCTGCATACACTACGGATCAATGTGGAAAAATGTTACGTTGTTCAATTGCGCCATAGACATGAGTACGTGTATAGGCTTGGGTCACATGTATTGCAAACAACTACCCAAGAAAGCGAACTTGGTACGCACAATCGAATTGTCTTTAACTGCTCAAACCAGTCAGAAGCAGCTGCGAAGAGAGTCAAACAGCACGTAGGATGGCTGCAGAGAGTATTCGGAAGATTGGACCCATCCATCTTCCATTTTATGCACAATTCGTACGTGCGCCCTCAGGTTGAATAGGTCATTCAAGCTTGGTAACATTGGTGGTAACGCGACTTAGAAGTGCTGGGGAAACCACAACGCGGGGCCACAATTAACTTCAAGGGCATCAAGAAATCTGTTCTACCATCAAAGATTGAAGTCACTGGCAGTTGGCAGTTGCCGCTACAGAAGGCTGCGCGGCGATCTAATATTAGTCTACCAAATATTTTTGATCCTAATCACGTATGCTGTCACTTGCTAAAACAGCAGAAACACTAATCTCAGAGGTAACCTTGTGCAATTGTGTGCACTGTATAGCCGCCTGGAATGCCGGCAGAATTATTTTTCTCTTTGTGTTCGCCAAAGCTGGAACTGTCTTCAAAGCTCAGTTGTTTCCTCTTCCATAGTGGATAATTTCAGAAAACGATTAGACTTCAACCTTGGCCCCCAACACTTTGTTGCCTGAACTGTGCAACTTGAGAATATATTAGCTATCAGTTCAAACCGGATTAACGTGTCACCTGAACCTGAGGGGACGGTACAGAATTGAGTATTTTTGTTTCTATTTCCTTACGTAGTACAACAACTATATACGTCCCCATGTTGTCTCGTCTTTTGCATTCAAATCCCACTTACCCTACTATTATTCGGCAGCGTATCTGCTAGCTAACGCTTGAACAGACAACTCACATATTTTGTTTTTTGTTTGTTTTACCCCGACCATCCTACGGGACTTGTTATGCGAATGCTTTTTTTACCCTGCCTAAATCATTGTTCATTGTTCGTTGTTCCGTTTAACACTGAACTTAAATTATATACAGTCAGTTTGTTAGACAGCCGTGCAATATGGAAGTTATAATGTTGCGCAATGGCCGCTCATATACCTTAAATGATTTTGATTATCAAAAATTATTGCAGCATGTGGTGAGTGTCGTCAGTCGACGGCAAATTGATATCAATAGCCTTAATCCCCCACTGTAATTTCCCTTACGTACTGCTACGCGGAAGGTATAATTGCTACTATCCATCATATTTCATATAAAAATGAATTCGTAACCCCATACCCTAATGTGTCGATGCGCGTAATTCCTCCGATTACATCAGGTGAATGTAGCAACAATTGTGAATATATCCATAATGCGCGAATGCTTCGACTCTGCCGTCTTCGTAGATGGAGGCCACGGGATGGTCCACACTAAGGGTTGGAGACCATGTCATACATGGTGCAGTCAGGAAGTCAATCGCCTTCCTGTATTCCGTTCCTTACATCAGTTTGTTAGATTTCGTTCAATTCTGATTCACCCAACGCATTTCATTCTTGCTTGCACTTTCTCTACTCTCTACTTGCAACAAACATCACTACTCTACCAGTGTAATTTTTGTTATACTTACGGTGTGGGTCGTGACAACTGGATATACTGCACTTCGGTACTTGGATCATAGCTGATCAACTGAACTACACTAAACTCGTGCTCTTGTGGTGCACGATAGGTAGATGGCAATAGGAGGCGCCTATCTCAAGGGATTCGCGAGCACGTGCCGACGTGGATTTATAAAGGCGAAATGAGATTCTCAAACAGCTTAATCATGTCGCTCCTTGAAAGTAGCAATACAGCGTCTTTAATAATACTAAGCACATTAATAATAATAAGTATATTTCTCATCAAGTTCTAAGCTGTGACTATACTTGACACAGATCATATCTGTACAGATGATATTGTGCTCTTGCATGGACAGTTTGAAGTTATGTTCTTAAATTTTTCTTTGTTTCTGGCATGTTATTTGTCCCATAAGTTTTCAGTATGTGAGGGGAGGATCACTTTTGTAGTTTGCGTGTGTTGTAGATACTGTGGGCTAATTTCCTAGCACAACTTCGCGGTATTACAAATAGCGTTATCTAGGCCTCCATTAGATCGATCGCTAATTGATCTTCCCCAGGAACATATGAAATAATCCATTCCAGTATAATGTAGAATAATTGCACAGTCTCACATGACCTGCTTGAGATTGGGGGCCTATTACACAGAGGAGCATATCTGGTGAGAAAGAAGTTAAAATACAAATTTGTCCTAAATCGTGCTTAACCGGGGAAAGGCTCTTTTACGTAGATCCCGCGTTGAACTTTGCTGCAACGTTAATGTGGGTAGATTACAATATATATTGCTATGAATCAGTTTGTACTGCCGTATCAAGTTATGCCTTAGACTTTGAAGCCAAAGCGGACCGCGATGGAGTTGATGGCACCACTCCCTACAATTCTAAATAGATTTTTACAAAACAGTATTTTATTAAATGATGGTTAAAGGATTTCTATCGGTGTTCTGTCGGCTTTCCTCACATTGCCACGGATAATGCTGCAATATTCCAGGATGGGACGAGTAAGGAGTTTCAAATGTTAAAATCTGGCCAAATTTGTATGCAACATATGAGATAGCTTAGTCGCGATTTACCTGGCTCTTGCTATCTGGTACTCAATCACATCAGAACCGTTTTTGGTACAGAAATATCTGATTCCGAGGTCGCGTGTTGACCGTTGTATGCCGATATGTTCGCTTTTAAGTGTGATAGATCATTTGGGTATTAACAGTCGCAACTCAGGATCCTTGACATTTTTGCTGAGACTTCATCATCCACTTGTTGTACCGCGTCTCAAGTGAATGAATGTCTTCTTGTATGACCGTTTGCACATTCTGAAATTCAGGTCGTTGGTAAGTTTCGAAACGTTTTGAATCCTAGGTAAATAAGATGTGCACGATTTATTTGATAACCAACCTGATATCATAGTTACGACAGTAAAACTAATGATCAGAACATACTCCTTCGCACAACCCCGCAGGTAATTGGATGTGGGGAATAGGGGTGGTCGTCTAAGATGACCATATGAGAACGACCGTTTAGTTATTAGAATGGCTAATGGAGTATTGGGTCATGGACTCGAAAAGAAGCTAGTTTAATCATTAACCGTTTGAGAGGCACACCATCAAAGGCCTTTTGCATATCCAAGAATGTAAATAATATTACATATCCTGAGTCAATGATGTTTAATATGTTGTGCAACTCATGCAGCTGGCAGGTAGCTCGCCACTCTTGTCAAGGGAACTGTGTGACTTTTCTACAGCTCTGTTGAGTTGGTGCAATTCAAACTTTTAACCAAGTTTTCGAATAATTCGGAGAATATAGGAGTGTGATGGATTGGCCTGTAATTGTCAATAATCCTTTGTTCCGCCCTGGTTACGTAGAAAGATAAACGAAGGTTTTCATTGATCTGGAAACTTGCTCGATCTCAGTGAAATGGTAAACATATTCAAAAGAAGCAATGACCTACCAGACCTTCCCAGTTTTATTGCGGATGGGGAGATGCCATCAGCTTTCAGAAAGGAGAAGTGCTGGATAGAACTATTTAACTGGTAAATATTGTAAAGCGAGACAGTAATGACAGATAGTGTCGTAGTCACTCTTACATCAATCTGCGTATTTATAGGGCCGGTTTCCTAGTTAAGAGATGATCCAGTAAGGAGTATTATCCTTCACCGATGGCGCCTACATCTTAGGATGAGTGGCCTTTCTCGTCGACCAATGCAGTATTCAAACAGAAGCAGTTGCTGCTGCTTCCACATAAAAATTTGCAAGCTCATTTGCCTTAAATAGAATTCCTAGGACGGTTTGTTCTTCATGTGCTCTCAGCATAAACTGGGCGTGAGTGACTTTAGCAGGGGATCGGGGCATTTGTAAGATCATTAAAACTTCCCTACCAATTAGTTGCGTACGATCAGTTTTCTGCATTTCTGACCGATTAAAGGTTCGGCCGCTTTTCATGAGTATGCCGGATTCCCTTTTCTTTTGCAGCAACACGGAATATGGCTTTCCGGAACCTGATGATGGAAGTGCTCCAATGCATTGCCGGCATTGTTGGAGATGAACTAGGTATCCCAATCAGACAGCTGGAAAATTTGACGGAAGTGCTCCCATGTAATACTGTTGATGGCATATTATGAAGTAATTACTTGTTAGGCGGCCATCTTAACAAAGTCGATAAAGCGTATCATTTTGTGGTAGTTAGCTGCGAGGTTTTCTAAGACATCCGTCTGTGTGTTGGCCTTGTTTTATTTACTATTGCTTTAGCTTACGTTTGCGGAGGTATACTATGTGCTCGACAGGTAGATGGGAATGTTGTCACTGAGGACTGTCTGCGCAAGTTTAACGCCACAAATCTTAATAAACGAGCAGAGATAACTCATTGACGCTTTAATTTATTTAAGGTGTTAGATCTTCCGAAAATTTCTCACTATACCGAGTTACACACGCAAAACTATTCGCAATAGTTTGAGCCCGACCGAAGAGAAATAAAAAATCAAAAGACGTTGACTGGGAAGAACGTGTTAACTAAATGCTGCTAAAAAACTGTACAACTATCACGAAACTTCGTCAAACTTATAGATTGCTCAATGGCCGTCCACTTTTGGAAAACGAAAGTCAATTGATAAAATTAGTAGTCATTGCCAACCCTTCTTATATTGGCTGTCTCGTGACGGAACGGAAGTTTTAAGTATTTTCGAAATCAATGCACAAACGAAGTTAATCGATTAATTAATAAAATACTGAGCTATCCTTAATGTTCTTACCTTCTACCGGATACTTCTCTCATGAGGCGGTAGCCTAGGGTTGATTTGAAGCCACCTTGACGGTGTTCTATGCCGCTTGGTCCATCGCCTTTGCAGTAGTGACTTGGAATCGGGTTCCTGCTCCCCAGTCTGGTATTCTTCCTCGATTGACGATATTCTTGCATGGGCTGTTTGGTCACGTTGCAACAGTATGATAACAGGTAAATTGAGAGCACCGTAGATTCTGTTGCTTTTGATGAACACAGCATTGATTGCAGCGGGTTTGCGTGGAGTACGGAGAATTGCGTTCCAATGGGACATCATAAATGAGGCTCCCGAACCCGGCTTTGATTGCGCTGGAATTCCATTATCGTATCATTTTCTGTGATCACGTACAAATACTGACTGCCCCTGATATAACTACCCTTGATTCGCACCCTGTCGCCGATTGAAATCACGTTGAATCTTGTTGTTCCTTTCGCCAGCTGTGAGCACTGAGGAAGGTCGAATTCAAAGAAAAGGCACGCTTAACTTTCTTTTCATCATTGCTTCAGCTGTTGGTACTCCAGCCGCGGTTTGCGAATATTGTCGTGATCGGTACAAATGGGGAAACCGGGTGATCATCTCCTCTAGGTCTCTCTATCTGTCTTATTTGAAAAGTGCGAGCTTGAAGGTATTCACTAATCATTGTTTGGCCGTTCGATTGTTGATGTGATTGTGAAGACCGCACGTGTTTGACTTCGCAGGGTTTGTAGCACTCCGTGCATGTGACCGAGGAAAACTGTGTTCTCTTGTCCGTCACCAATAATGTAGGGTAGCCGAACCTGCAGAGGAATTGTTGCAATCTTGCGACTGTTGCGCTGGTTGTCATGCTGCTCATGTGAAACGCTTCGGGCCGATTTCTGTAAGTCTCGACCACAGTGAGAAACTGCTGGCCATTGGCTGGGTCTGCACAGTCGGCACGAACACGGCTCCAAAGCTGTATTCGTTTTGGTCAGAAATGGTGTTCGGACTTCGTTGGTGTCCTTGAAGCGGTCGCGCAGTTGCTGCCACATCTGGATAGTTGTTTCTACTGTCTGTCCATAAAAGACCAATATATGTAACTGCGGCAAGCGCTTTCATTCGGCTGAGCCCTGGATGCATTGTGTGGAACTAGCGTAACAATCTTGATTGCAATATCTGCGGGATTAATGCACCACCTGAAAACATAAAGCAATCGTTAACAATGGAGAGCGAATGTCGCTGCTGATAAAATTGCTGCATTTCAGCCGAAGAACACGCACGTGGTCAGCTGGTTCTTTGGAAGTTTGAAAGCTTCTTTTGGACTAAATCGAAGTTTTACAGCCCTGCACAGCTTCTGCCGTAACTGAAAACACCATGTAATACCTCACCAGGAACTTGACATTGGGTTAGATCTAAACTGTAGCTATGACTGTGCCCTCCAGTTCTGGCTAATGGGAATCAATGAGGCGTAACAGCGCATTCGCTTGACGCATCGGCACCGGATTGTTAACGGAATTTAAAACCATAGCCCAGCAATTTGAGAGCATATCGTTGGATTCGATTGGCTGTGTAGGGAGGAATGCCATTTATTGATGTGAAGATAACCAGTAACGACTTGCGATCAGTCAAGCGCTGAAATCATCGACAATACAGCAGCTTATGAGATTTTCTCCAGGCAAGTATTATGGTCAATACCTCTTTCACTTTCTGGCTGCAGGTTCATTCGGTTTTCCTCAGCGTTCTGGTGGCATGTGCGATCGTCTTCTGACATCCATCATCATCATCAACATCATTATACGCGTTAGCTAGAGGTGGGAAACACTTTAGCTACTGTGCCTTAATACATAAAATAGAAAAAGGAAAACCATCCTACAGATGCATGTCAGCTGAGCTACCAGTAACGGATGGGCATATTTCTGGAATGCTACAAGCCGTCTGCTGTGCAGCAAAAATATACATCACGCGAAAATATATTATGCTAAGAAATGAGTTCGTGGTTGGAGGTCCGCAGGTGGCAGCATCATTTTATTAGCGCGGATATTTGTTGGATCAGTGCGACGACCCTATTTCTTGAAAATGAAGCCGAGGAATTCATGTTGGGTGTAAGAAACGAACACTTGTCTTCGGAAATCCGGAGGCTGTATGGCTGTATGGCTGCCATCAGAACTACGATTTAAGGTACCATTTATTGAATCGAAGCCACCGGAGGATGTGACACCATCTATGGCTCAATGTGATAAAATAAACGGAGCCGAAGACACTGCATTAAGATTATCAACCACTGAAAACGACGCTATTGAAGAGCGTTCTGCGTGTGCAGGAACGACGTTAGGTGGGCTGCAGGCCCGTGCAAAATGTTCACCGATAAACTGCGCAGAAAACGATCAGGTGCCGGCCTTTCATCGGCCGGCTTAAATCCAACTTCGTGTAATCCTCCACAAGCTCTTTTGGTGCTCAAGCAGCTGTCCTGTATGTACACTAATGCTCAAAGTTTACTTAACAAACTACCCGAACTGCGACTACGTCAAAGGTCCAAATCGTGTGACCTCGTCGCTATAACGGAGACGTGGTTGCGCCCGGATATCACAGACACGGAGGTCGAGCTACCAGGCATGTCCGTCGTTCGGCGCGATCGATCCAGTAAAGGGGGCGGGGTGGCTCTGTACTACCGCAGTGACCTCCAATGTGAGCCCATAGAAGACGTGTACAGTAACGTGCAGGATACTCTTTGGTGTCGGCTGCGTTTAACAGGCAACGACGTCTGTCTGGTGGCGGTCGTTTATCGACCTCCATCCTCTACACCCGAGATGGACTTCAATCTCGCGTCTGCGCTGAGGTTTGTGATCAGCAGGAGATACAGCCATATTCTTATCGCTGGTGACTTCAATATCCACGCTCTGGATGTCCAAGCAACACCTACGGAACAGTTCAAAGCGGATCTACAAGACCTTGTCTCCAGTTTTCCGCTTTATGGCCATATCGACAATCCCACCAGATTCAGAGCAGCAGAAAGTCCGTCTATCCTGGACCGGATATTTACCAACGAAGAACTCATGGTCGAGAAAGTAATCATCGACGCTCCTTTGGGTTGCAGCGATCATGCAGTTTTACTATTCGATTATATATGCTACGCAGAATACCCTGCGGATACTACACGGGAAAGCCGAGTTATCATACGGTACGATGAGCTGGCTCGACTTGCAGAGACAGCCAACTGGAACTTTCTGACAGACGAAGTACCGACAATCGCATGGCCACATTTCGTCAACCAATTTAGCACTCTCATCGAAGAGGCATCCGAAACTAAGGTTGTCCACTCGAAGAAGACTGTTTCATTTGTGCGAAGTAGGACACGGAAATGTACAGCAGTGAGGAACTCGGCCTGGCGGATCTATAAGGAACACCCGAACACGGAGAGCTGGACGGCCTATGCAATTCAACGTAATCATTGCACTCAACTCGTTCGTGAGGATGAACTGACATACCAGCAGCATCTGACGGAGCGCATGGTTTCGAATCATAAGCTGCTCTACCAACATGTAAACAACCTGCGCAAGGTAAAACGGGGAATCCCTCCTCTTCAAACGCCAGATGGCATGACGCTGACTACGGAGGATGCGGCGAACGCCTTGCGGCTGCAATATGCTTCGAACTTTCAATGCATTCCTTGGTCATCTATTCCTTTGTCAGCAGCTGTTTTACAACCAAAACTTACGCACATAACTTTCACGGCGGGGATGGTATTAAATAAGTTTTTGTGTATGCGTAAGCACAGCTCTCCTGGAATCGACAACATTCACCCTAAGTCCCTTGCGGTAATGGGAGAAACTTTAGCAGAGCCTCTGGCACGATTCTTCCAACGCTGCTTCGATCAGATGTATGTACCCGAGATGTGGAAATGTGGGATCATAACCCCAATTCACAAGGGCGGTAGCCGTTCTGATCCAGCCAACTACCGTCCTGTAACCCTTCTCCCGGTCCTGTCGAAGGTTATGGAAGCTATTGTTGCTGATGTACTAACAGCCTATCTAGAAGAGTCTGCCTTCCTTGCACATGAACAGCATGGTTTTCGACGGAATCGATCGTGCACCACAAATCTGCTGCTAGCAAGATCGAGTTGGACCAAATTAATTGACAGCGGTGCAGGAGTGGACGTGGTCTACCTAGATTTCTCAAAGGCCTTCGATCGACTAGACCACGGAATCCTGATCTGCAAACTTCAGAGCTTCGGCATTGGTGAGCCGCTCCTAGGATGGATCACAAGCTTTATTCTCCACCGGAGCTTAGAGGTAAAAGTGCGTGGGTCCCGGTCCCATCCAATCCAAGTCGAATGTGGTGTACCACAAGGATCGGTACTAAGGCCACGATTGTTTTTGATGTATATTGACGACATAGCGGCCCTCATTCTTTCCAACTGCCTACTCTATGCCGACGACATCAAGGTCTGGAGAGCGATCAATACACCCGACGACTCCGCAATACTTCAAGAGGATCTGGATAAGGTGTATGCGTGGTCAGTTCAGAACCAACTCCCATTCAACACAGAAAAATGCAGAGTATTACACTTACGTCACCAATCAGCATTTTTCTATAAACTGGGTGACCATGTGCTTCACACAACTGCTGAGGAAAAGGATTTAGGAGTCTTGATTCAGTCCGACCTTGGTTGTTCAGCCCAGGCAAAGAAAGCATCGAACGTGAGCATTCAAAATTTGGGCCTTCTCCGGCGCACATTTGGACGCTTCGATCCATCCGTTTTTCACCAACTTCTAGGTGCATACATACGACCACACGTGGAGTATGCAATACAAGTCTGGCAGCCGTGGCTGAGGAAAGACCTCTCTGATTTAGCGAAACCTCAACGACGCGCAACGAAGAACGTGAAAGGTTTAGGCCAGTTAGGCTACGAAGACAGACTGAGATCGCTCAGGATATTTAGTGGTCAATATCGAAGACTACGGGGAGATTTGATTTTGGCTTATCAGATTCTGACAGACCCCAATCATACCTGCCGCCATCTGCTGGAGCTCAGTAACAACAACAACCTGAGAGGCCATCATCTGAAGCTGGCAGTGCAGTACAGCCGTTTGGAATGTCGACGGAAATTCTTTTCCGTGCGTGTTTGCCAAGCCTGGAATGCTCTCCCAGAATCTGTAGTCAGTGCACCCAACCTGATCGAGTTCAAAAATCGAGTTGATAATGCCCTCACTTCATTGCACTGTCTCCCATAGTACAGTCTAGTTTTGAGAGATCCAAAATCCATACTTTAAAAATAATTTTCCCCCACGCAAATTTCTACAGTGGATGTATATTTGGACGCTTCAAACTCAAACACTTTGCGCCATGCGAATTACAAGCAGCAGTGACTCTTTTAACCAAATACTCCATGCCTCGTGATTCCCCCCGAGTTATAGTGGATTATTATTTTGACACTTCAAACTCGGTGAGTCCACAAGCTTGTAGTGACTCGTTGTTAAACGATTTTACTGAATTGGTTTCCATTGAATTTTCCACACTTCTATGATTTTCGCACTGATCACCCTACGGGATTTGTCAAGCTTTAGCTTTTATACCCGCATAAATCCATTGTTCCATTGTTCCATTGTCCAAATACCCCAAGGAGCCGCTCAAATGGTTATTCTGCCTTCAGTCCCATTATGAAAATAACATTCAGGTATGCCGTAGCTCCAGATATTCGCGTGAGTATGTTGTCCCTCAGCTACTGATATTTGGATTGTAAATAAGAGCAAGTAAAATGTTTCTGTACACCACTTTTGAATTATGAAGCTTTCGCACACTTAATTGCGGATATTTTCGGCGCGTTTGGTCGGTTAATCGTTCATATTTGTTCGGTTACAAGTTCGCATTAGTGTCAGGGTTCCCGCCGGTGAAATATTGCTGGCAGTATGGGGAAGTGATTCAAGTGTAGTATTCGAGAGGTTATAATAATAAGTTCAATATCTACCCGGCAATAGAACAGCGTGCAAAGTCCGGTCATTTCACAACCTTTCCTCATTCCGTCGTTTTCGAAAACTTACAATTATTCTAGCTATTAAGTGCTGTATTTTCTCCCAGTTTTCCTATTCCCACCGGGTTGTCAGATAGTTAACTGGGGCTCCGTATTCGAGGATTGGCCCAATAAGCGCGGTAAATAGGTGAGAATGAATTTCCTCAGCAAGGTGCAGAAACCGCGTTATAAATCTCAAAGCATTCGAATTCCCCGCAAAGTACAAATTCTATGCAAATTCTAGTGATATCATACCATAAGGCAAAAGCACTCCTAAGTTTCTGGCAGATGTGTTGCGGTAGAACAACTGGTCGTCCAAAGTGAATGGTCGATTGGTTGCACGTCTAGTTATATTGATGGGCCCCGACGTGCTTGCGGTAACAGGGAGTTGCATTTAGTGGGTAAAGTTGAGAGTTGATTTAAATAATGCTGGAGGCAAGCGCAATCGCCTTGGTTCTCCAGGGTTCTCCAGATTTCCAAATCATTTGCAAACAGGGCATATGGTGACTGGATTTGCTGCGGAATATCGTTGATTTGAATAAGAAATAATACTGGCCCAGCTACTGATCCATTTGACATGCTATTGGTTGCTTTGAACCAGTTTGTCAGGTAGTCATTAACCTGTACTCTCCACTTCCGCCCCACAATAAATTCATCTAACACTTACGTAGATTGCTACCCATCCTGTAAATCCTCAGTTTAGGAAGGAGTACATATTGGTTTATTCCGTCGACCGGCTTACTAAAGTCGATGCACGATACACCAACCCTCTTTCTGTTCGTTGATAGCTCGTACCCTCTGGTCTTTTGCGTATATTAATTTGCTGGTGCAGGATTGCCGTTTCGTGGAGCCGTGTTGCGCCAGCTCCAATACGTTTGTCAGTTTGAAAAACGACAGCAGACGCTTTTTCATGAGCTTTTTGAGAACATGGACAAAATCGAAGTCAAATATTTGGGTCTGTTGCTCTATTTATTACTCGGAGTACCTCACTTGGGAAGCGGTCACAATATCGATCATTTCGGGTCATTAGGAACAGGTGCTCCAGAGGACGTTTTATTGCAAAGTTTTGTAACGGCTGGTGTGATAACATTCGATAAGGACTTAAGTATTTGTGGGTGAAGTCCATCTGGTCTAGGGGTTTTGTACCATCATAGCTGGAACTGTGTTCACTCCTAAAGAAAGGCAGTTGTATTAGTACAAGAGGTAATGTGCGTTGATGGTCGGCAATTCTGTCGAGCCCTCATCAACATCGACCTGGCTGTTTATATCGTACACGTTGAGCTTGGCCAAACACTTCTCACCAGTCAGCCTGGTTAACTTATCCTCTGGTACCGAAGTTAGACACCAGTGGTCATCCAGTGCGACATTCAGGCAGTTGAAAAATTAGCTTAGACACACATTACCGTTCGCGTTTCACATAGCAACTTTTGGCTCAGCCCGTGAATAGTAGTTCACTGGTGCTAGTACAACAGCGGGATCTAGCCGGTCGAGCTGATTTTCAACTGCTGCCATGGCTGCTTACGGTACCGATCATTTTGCTATGAAAGCGGGTTTACATCAGTTACCAAGGCGCAAAAATGCTTTGAACTTATGGTAGGGACTGCGGTCATATTCAAATAAGGAGACAACGTTTTGCTTCTACAGTCACCTCATGTCTTTGATCGACCGTGTTTTAAGGACTGCATCGGTTTGGACTCGATTGCAAATCTGACACATTAAAACGCCAAACAGTCGTAACTGTGAAATTTTCACAAATATCTTATCCTCTGCTGCCTTCTAACTAGTTCTTGCCTTAACTTAGTTCTTGCCTTATTATCTGGCTCTCAATGAATATCGTCTTCCGTGAGTTAATAAATTTTATTTAAACGCATACGTAATCTACATTCAACCGTGTAGGCATTATCCTGTATGTCCAAATTCTGAACAGACCTAATTGTTGCGTCATGTGGCTTCGCCCCGTTATCATTGTGATGTTCCGTTCGAACTCCCTCGCATGTAACTTGACGATGTTGTGAGACCATGTTAGTAGAGGTCACATACTTGAAACCACCTCGTCAGGGAGAACAATTGTAAATGTTACTCCATTTGTAACTGAGATACCTGCAGTACCATCAATGTGTGTAAGGCACTAGCAAAAAGTTCATATTTCACTGCAATCTCACTTTTCGTTTGGTCCTGTGTAAGCCTGTTAAAGCTACGCTGCATTAAGACGAGCTTATTCTGCGTGAACTTAAATTTTAGCTTGCTGGTTACCTTGGATGGTTGTCCTTGCTCTTTACGCCTGTGTTCGGAAGCACAGATACTTGAGGTCTAGTATGCTGTTGTATTTAAATATTTGTAAAAGTAACGTACTCCAGTTCCAGTCTTGTTTTGTTGTAACGATTGAAGGCGAGTAAACTCAAGATTCCCAAGCGGATTGTAGATTACAGTAACTTTGCCATTCAGAAACTCGCAAGGAAAATCGAGTTTGGTCAGTCAGACAAGTAACAGGTTCCGGTTTGTTCCACTCCGTTGAATACAATTTTGCAGGTTATATCTCCGACCAGTTCCCGCCCTTCACTGGATGCGTTGTGCTAGATATTTTTGATTCAACCCTCTCCGGCTTCTTTATGTGATTACAAGTGTTCCAGGAAATCATCTTTATATCTGAAGACGTATCGAACTGCAGCCTATTTGGGATCCCGCAGATGAGCACATTGGTGAATCTGTTGCGCGGTCTCGAATCAATACAAAACATTTATCACCAAAAGTGATGCAGCATCAAGCATTGGATGGTTCTTCCTTCGATAGTACTGCTTCGAGTTTGGATCGAAAATGACTTCAAATTCTGTCTTGTGTCGTGCTAGTGGCGCTTATCCCAAATGGCACGATTAAAAAGGCAGTAACGTGCAAAATGCCATTCACCACATGACCAATAAGGTGTACATGGCTTGTTTGCTGCTCAGTTGAACAGCTTGTTCGAGCTCAGATTTCTTGCCTTTTACACACCATGAACCCTATTGCCTATGGTGGGGCAACTCTGTTCAATCATGACGGTGTCGTTTTTCAAAGTGAGCAACCGCTTGCACTCGTCTGATAGAGACTTCAATGTCAACTCCGTATCTTATCCAACTTAGTGAATTTTCGTGTCGCGTGGAGACTGCCAAACAATGACAAACATGTGACAAGTAAACTGGTCACCTGTCAAAGAGTGTAACTAGGAAGGTTCACACTGATGGCTAGCCATATCCATTAGTGGAACATAATCACCCGTATATTGCGTAACAATATTTATACATTGATAGTGAACGCTAAATAGAGACCCTGCCTCATCAAACCTTCCTTTGAATAGTGTGAAGCTTCTTTGAATTTAATGTCCCCTGAGTCGTTAAGCATGCTGTGGTCGACAATTCATGAAAGTTCATTAATACTGAGCTTGCGGACAATAAGATGTAATTTCCAAGAGTGATTCTGACGGCTGAAATATATCCGCAACATATCTTCTCAGCTCCCGAATTACGCCTCGACACTGCATTCGGAATCAGAATGATATTTATAATCAGTGAGGTAACTTGTAAGGTCAAAGGAAATGGCCTAGTTGTCTCGCCTTAGCTTCTCCGATTGACTGCATATCTAAGCGCTGCGCGAAATATTCAGTCAGATTCATTTACGTCTCTATCATAGCTTGTAGCCGAAGAAGCAGATTTTAAAAGCTTCACCTGAAAAATACACATTTTATTTTTCCCCATAAAATTGGTAAATCGATAAAGTTTCATCGATATTCCAAATTACACACTCAAAACTCTCCGCACGACTTCTAACCCAATCGAAGAAAAATCAAAGCCAAACCAACTTACCCGGGAAGGACGACAAAATTTTATGCAGCTATCATTGACCTACACTTGTTGAAGCAGCGGAATCGCGAAACTAAGATGCTATGGCTGTTGCGCGTTATATCTCATACTCACGTATGCTGTGTTTTACGCCTACCCGTGATCAGTGGTTCAGATGTGAAAAATTCAGTTAGACGCAGGTGTGCGATTTCAAGGCTGAACCATAGCTGATAATAATCTTTATATAGACACTTGGAACAGAGATTGACTTTAGTCAGAATCATTCGCAAATCCAAGATAATTATGTCAACAAATCGCTTAGCTTGTCGCAAAAGAGTCACCAGTCCCTAAAGGCGGTGAAGTACAAGATCTGCAACGGCTGATTTCATATTCAATGCCTCAATATTGAAGCAAACATGTTTGAATTCCAACAGTGAAATATATTCTTGGTTGTTGTTTTCATTTGTGATACATGCGAAGTCTCTGATATTGATAGAAGCATAAGGACCTGATTATTTCCGCTCAGCCCTTTAGCCCGAGTAGAAGAAACGGAAGCTGTTTTTCTCCCTTCTGCCCCACAATAGGCTGTGGCCAGCACACGACATAGAATAACATCCGCAGATGCAACTCCTCTGCCTCATCTTCAAATATACTAACACCTAGTGAACTTAACGTGCAGTCTTAAAAGGTGACCTATGCTGTCGTCGTGAGTCAAGGCGCGATGCCAGACAATCAGTCAAATACGGCTATGCGCCGTGATAATATAAAGTAGGCCTCGATGCCCAAAACTAACAAGGATGCAATTCCCAAACTGCCGCATTGGTGTACAAGCTACCGTAGGGTAACTGTGCCCGCGTTTTGGACTCAGCGAAAATATATGTGAAAGATAGAAACTGCCTAATTTTTGGTGCTTTAATGCAGCAGGTGTAGACTGGGATTTAATCCACTGCAGGCTGTATCTTGAATCCGTTGATGCACTTATTTGTGCAATTCTTGAAGATTACCTAGTAAAGTACGTCTCTTCGCTAACTGAGAAACTACGGGGTTGGTTATTTGTGCTGACACCGACAATAGCTGACGTCTCCAATCTGATCTCTCCCCCAGTAATTAGACCACGTGATCAATGCCCTTTCTTCTTCTGTTGGATGCAACAATTCGTCACTCACATCCAAGGAGTCAAGCGTCGAAACTTCAAGCGCACCAATGCCATTTGCCTAAGAAGAGCGGCTAGCACACATGGCATGACAATCCCTTAGGATCTATACCTTTTCTAAGGTATTTTCACCCATAACGCTTTCAACCTCAGTCTTAAGAAGAACGGTTTCATCCATACATCTTTCGAAATGGTCCTCAAGGCAATCAAAAATCATTCCTTGTGGTGCGAATGCACCAAAGGGCGCCACTCTTTGAGTGATTGCTCTTAAATCAACCAATGGCATAGCAGACCATTTCATGACATGGGTTGCTAGAGAAAGCTTGGGGTGTGGCCCAGATCGCGTGCAATTTAGTAGGTGCCCAGTCGCGTGCCACACTAGTATGCTACAATCGTATGGCTACGCTGAACCTATACGTATTCAAGGGGCATACTCAAAATATCTCACGTGACGCCCTCTGTGCTTAGCAGTTACCCGTGATCATGATGGTTGGCACGTAACCTTCCAGACAGTGCATTTTCATGTGAAATTTAATTGCCCGGTCAGTCCGCGCACGTCGTCGCTGAGCTGTCCGTATACCGCTAGGCCCACAAATGACTGAGTCCGAATGAATTAGCCGTTGGGAATATTGACATGATTTCGCTCACAAGTGCCGTTGACGCGGTTCGACTGACATCGAAGTGTCGGTGAGGATGTGTGGACTGAGGTATGTTTCGTGGTCTAGCATGTACATTGAATGCAGTGTTACATGTCTGCGTTTGATGGATGTAGCGATTCGGATCCGGATGGGTGCGCGCGCGCGCTGCACATCGGGATGTTCACAGAGGTTTCACTCACCTATTACCTTTGTTACACCGTTGTTTTCGTATCATTGCTGCGTGATTCCCATTGCGATTGCTAATACATGTATTCGCCTGAATGCGTCATCCTACCGTACTTACCATGAGTAGTGTAGTTGCGAAACAGACTGGGGCGACACAAACAAACAGAAAGTGATTTCCGCAACAATCCAGGCGGTTATACGTTGCTGCCAGTTCAAGGGAATGGCCTCAGTTAGGTGTTATTGCTTACCTGCAGTATAGAGCGGACCACCGAAGTGGAAAATGTTTTGCTCTCCGCAAGCGCGCTAAAACACGAATCCTCTGTGATACGTATCAATCCTTACGTCCCTTGAAGCGCGCGACAACCAAAACAAAACACCGAAGAGGGGCACAGCAAGCAAGACCGCCTAAACACAGTCTTCATACATGGCGTGCCAGAAAATCCTTCTAATCATGTTCGAGATACAGGAAAGCACGATTTAGAACAGTGGCGGTTCATTCGTGAAACAATTTCTTTGGATAATGTTGTGGCACTATCGCTCACCAGGATACATCTCTCATCGAATTATAGAGGATGCGGCCCCGTAATCCTAAAACTCGTGGTTCAGTCAGAGCAACAAGCAAAGGATGTTTTGGATCGATGGCGAAGAAATCGGAAACATATTCCTTCCGAAATTCGGTTAAAGGTCGCAAACAATTCGCACAACTCAAGTATTAAAGCAACTAAAGCAGCAAGCATCCTGACGAATGTACAGAAGTGTAACTTGACTGCTGCTTTAATTGACTCTGACGTAGGTCTAAACGAAGGCTGGGACGCACCTTGGCCGAATCAAGTTGCAAACGAGGTATTATTGCTCCATCGAAAAAGCGAGTAACTGCCAACCTCCCATCGGTCGGCATTCTCCCACACTTGACAGCTTCACCTCTCTGCGGGCTCCTAGAGACCGAGAAACTGGCCTGCTTGTATACAAATGCTCAGGGACTTTCTAACAAACTGGCTGAACTGAAAGATCGCCAAGCTTCCGGCTCGTACGATGTCATTGGTATCACCGAGATATGGTTGTACACGGGAATGACGGACGCTGAAGTTTCGCTAGCGGGCATGTCGCTGATCCGGAACGATAGGCTCACAAAAGGAGGAGGGGTAATCCTGTACTACCGAAAAGACTTACAGTGCGAAGCCGTGGAGGATTCAGATTCGCAGTTCCCCGATTCTCTTTGGTGCCGGTTGCAGTTAAAATGCAGGGACGCTGGCCTTATTATCTTAGTGTACCGTGCCCCTAACTCAACACCCGAAACCGACTACCACCTAGCAACTGCTTTAAGGTGCAGTTTCCCACATAGTACCCTCATATTCTTATCATGGGTGATTTCAACTTACATTGTTTAGATGCCCCTGCCACGATCGGAGAACGATTCAAAACCGATCTACAATATCTATTAACTACTGTTCCTCTTTACAACCACATCACTTTGCCCACTCGGTTCGGAAGTGGTAACAGGTCATATGTGCTGAATCTTGTGCTTACCAAAGTAGAGCATATGATGGATGCGTTGGTTTTAGATTGCCCGTTGGGTCGCAGTGATCACGCAGTGATCAGTTTCAACTTCGTCTGCTATGCAGAATATAGGAATGATAACGATGAGACTGTGCGAACCATCACAAGGTACGACCGACTAGCCCAGCTAGTCAGCGCCACAACATGGTCTTTCCTCGAAGAAGAACCCCCGGAAGTCGCCTGGCTCGAGTTCGTCAACACATTCAGTCAGCTGATTGCACAGGCTTTAGCGATAAATGCTTGCAATAAGTGCAAATCCGTTTCTTTCGTTAGCAGCAGAACCCGAAAATGGATGACAGTACGCAACGCAGCATGGCGAGTGTACAGAGAAGCTCCAGCACCAGAAACGTGGGACAACTACGTAGCCCAACGTAACCACTGCACTCAACTGTTAAGAGAAGACAAAGCCACCTATCAGCAGAACATCGCAAAAACCTTCAGTGCTAACCACAACCTGCTGTTCAAGCCCGTTAATAGCCTACGAAAGGTGAGGCAAGGATTTCCTCCACTCAAGACGGCTGATGGCCCAACAAGAACGTCTATGGAAGCTGCAAACGCGCTGCAGATGCCATATGCCCCCACGTTTCAAAGGGTCTTGCCACCAAGCGATCTACCAAGCTTTGTATTCTGCTCACCAGGACTAACCCACATCAATTTTACCGCAGAGGCTGTATTGCAAAAGCTGACTTCTCTACGCAAACACAGCTCGCCGGGTTTCGACGCCATTCGTCCAGATGCATTGGGAGCAGCAACAAACCAACTAGCAGGACATTTAACTCAGCTTTTTCAGCACTGCTTAGACCAGAACCAAGTTCCCGCCATGTGGAAGCTTGGAATAATAAGCTCGATTCACAAAGGTGGAAGCAGATCTGATCCTTCCAACTACCGCCCAGTAACCCTTCTTCATATACTCTCCAAAGTCATGGAATCCATAGTTGCCTATGCACCGGTGTGCTATCTGGAAAACTGCAACCTCGTCACTCCTAAACAGCACGGTTTTCGTCGACAGCCGTTATGTACAACGAATTTACTAATTGCACGCAGTAGTTGGACCGAGGCAGCCGACGCTGGCGAAGGTGTTGATGTGATCTACCTGGATTTTTCCAAGGCTTTCGATCGTCTAGACCATCGGATACTACTATCCAAGCTGCAGCATTACGGGATCGGAGACCATCTTTTAAGCTGGATCGCCAACTTTCTATATCATAGGGAATTATTGGTCAGAGTTCGGAGCTCTTTATCGGACCCCATACAAGTTGAGTGTGGTGTACCGCAAGGCTCGGTTCTTGGTCCACGTTGGTTTTTGGTGTTTATTATTGACCTTGCACAGGGAATCGCATCAAACTTCCTAATGCTTGCCGACCATATCAAGATCTGGCGCAGGATCCAGGCGAACGCCGACCAACATGTGCACCAAAGTGACTTAGATACAGTGTATCAATGGTCGATCTAAAACTTATTGCATTTCAACGTAAGTAGATGCAAGGTGCTTTCCATCCGACATCAAAGCAGCTACTCATACCGACTCAGAACGGATGTACTGCAACAATCAACTCTCGAACGTGACTTGGGTGTCCTGGTTAAAGATGACTTGGGTTGCTCCAGGCAATCCGAAAAGGCCTGGAAGACCGGGAACCAACACGTTGGGCTGTTGAGGCGGGCGTTTGGACAAATAAACAGCTCCATATTTGAAAAATGCTCAGTGCGTATGTTCGCCCCCAGGTCGAATATGCGATTCAAGCCTGGCATCCATGGCTGAAACACGACCTTAATGCACTGGAGCTGCCACAACGCCGGGCATCTAAGAACGTAATTGGAATGCGCAATCGGTCCTACCAGGAGAGGCTGCAACGACTGGGATTGTTCAGTGGAAGCCATCGCAGACTACGAGGCGACCTGATTATGGAATACTTGATTCTGCGAGACCCACATAATTTGTGCCGCCCTCTACTGCAACTCAGCAGCAATACAAAACTGAGGGGTCACTCATTAAAACCCGCAGAACACTACAGTCGTCTGAAGTGCCGCAGAAATTTCTTTTCCATCCGTGTCTGTCACCCATGGAATGCTCTCCCAGAATCAGTCGTCTCTGCACCGACACTAACAATATTTAAAAGACGGTTGGACGATGCACTCATCCACTTACACTTTGTTACTTAACACTACGTCTCCATCCTTCACCTGGAGTTTAGCATGGAATTATTTGTTGTTAACTGTGGGTGTTGTGAATCTAAGTTGATCGCAAGACTGCAGCGAAGCAGACGATAAGTCCTTATTTTCGTATTTAAAGTATTAACTATTTTACTATCCTTTTCATCATAATTGTTATATTGATATCCCCACCAACTATCCAAAGGAGCTTGTAAAGCAACGCTTCTTAACCCGTATAAATTCATTGTTCATTGTTCACATGATATGTGTTGCTCAGAACAAAGTAATCAGTAGCAAATTTTCAGTAATCAGTATTACCCGTGTGGCATATTACGCCTTCCAGTGGTACAATTGGGAACCCGACTTTGAGTCTGCTCCAGATCAATGGCATAGTGTTTCAGTTCTGGTTGTATTGTTTGACTTGCTTGTTCTCCGTGACAGTCTCCAGCTTATAATGCCCTTTCCATTTGATTAGAACAACACAGGACGGTAAAGAACACTAGGTCATGAGTTTAGACCCGATGGGATTAGAAGCTCTGGTATCGAATGTTGGGTGTCTCATAATCAGGCGCTCGCCCGAGCTACGAGAAGTAATTCTCCAGATGCACAGTTGTCCAACGTATTCGGAGCTTTTTGCAAATGAACCCTTGTCATCATTAATAAATAGTAATATATCACAAAAATGAAAAATGTTCTCGTAAGCGCAGAAAAGTCCATGATGCAGCACAGTGCAACAACGAGGTGACGGAGAAACAAATTTGATCGCGACGCGACTGGATGCGATTTTTTGCGTACCTCCGTGATCTTTTGACCTTCTGTGGGAGGCGCTTTCTAGGTTCCATCAGGACTACTCATTCCCAACGTATCTATGTTTAGAGGTCGGACTAACTCCGTCTCACAATCCTCTTCGGAAGTCAGTGGAGGTCCGTGGCTCTCTTCCATTAAAACAGCCATGGGAGGCGACAGATTACGGAGTATCTCACATTTCCATTAACCTAGAGGATGAATGCCACATATTTTCACTAACTGTGCTCCGAGCAGATCCATCTTGTCGCTGTGTAAAACTGAAGGAAGGGTTCGGTTCCTTAAACAGATGGTATCAGATGCACAAGCCTGCGTTACGCTACGTCATTGTAAATTAAGGGCAGAATATGTCAGTGCGAAGTACGCGCTTTCAGTATAACTAATGGATCTGTAAACATCTGTCATGTCACTGATATAGTTGTGTTTTTCTCTTACTGACATATTACTTAGAACCTACGTACAACTTTCCTGTGAAATACAACTCTCCAATTTGGGAAGTACCAAGACGTGGTGTCGGGAACCGTAACATAGAAAAGTACACCATTTTTTTAGTTTGGCGACGCGACTATCGAATCTCGCCTGCTGATAAATCCTAGCATTTACCATGATAGCTGCAGCCCTTGTGGTGTTAGCGGACTACACCTTAAAAGTGGTTAAATGAGGAAGTGAACAATAAACAATGAACAATGATTTATAACGGGTAAAAAAGCATATGCTTGGCAGGTCACGTAGGGTAGTTGGAACAATAGATAAAATGGAAGGATAATCGAACAAGTGAGTGTCTTCTATGTCGCGTAAACATTCAGCACGCAGGTGTAACTAAAGTGGCAGGAGCTCTTTGGTTGTTTCCCTAACTACTGTGCTGAGAAACACAGACAACTTGGTAGATGTCATCCGATGAGCCCATTCGAGAACCGGCAGTGAATATTTACGACCTAGGATCACACAACCAAATGGTGTGATTTCAAACATACTATACCAAGTGAACTGTGGTTGTGTAATTGTGACGTAAAGCCTCGCATTTATACTAACCCTTCGTAGGCGCTGCGCCAGTTCGCGGTGTGCAAACTTTACCCGATTAATGCAATGATATACAACGCAGCTCATGCAGTGTCACTAACCCGTTAACCGTTCCACAGTTGTTGCAGTGCCTTCCCGCAAATATCATGGTCACACAGCGCATTGCAGTTTATATGCCAATGCTTTTCTCCTCTGTCAAATCAAGGATCCCTCCACTATACAGCTTCTGTCATTTAATTCGGCGGCACCCAATGTTATGGCATGCCTCATGTCCTGCTCGCACGGCACAGTGATAGTGCGCAAAGAAAAAGCACGTAAAATAATGGGTAAACGTCTGCAAGTGCGTTTAATTAGCAAACGTTTTGAGGATCCTGATGCAAAGAAATATTCCCCAGGAGCAGATCATCCGAACAAGAGTCTAATAAACACGGCAACAGACGAGCAAATCCTACGGCGCCTTATCAAGCACATCATCCAACAACGGTGTGTTTGCCAGAATGCAGCACATGCACACTTAACCTGATTCGAATCAATTCATGCGGCCCGCCAACTTCACTCCATTTTGTTTGTTAAAGCGTATGGAACACGTGACGCTCTAACACAATTAACATTGGCCACTGAAGTCGTGCTGCCCGTGGCCTTGTACTTTGAACTATTTCGTAAGCCGCCTCATGATTGTTTCTTGTTACACGATCCTACCGTACTTTTTGTGACCCCGAATGTTGAACAGTAATCTAAGTGGCCAAGAGTAAACCTATTCATTCATGCACCCGGTAGATTTTTTAGGGTTCGGATAATATAAGAAATTACAAATTTCGTATTACAAATTTATACCGTCGGCCTATCCATAGATTTCATATATTCGGCAATTTATTGCAATTATACATGTACATTTATTGAAAGCATCCTTATGTGACAATCTATTACGAAATGTACGTTGAACTTACCATGTGCCCCTTGTGAGCTGTAGTTCCAACAACGACACTAGTCCGATTATTCAAAGGTATAAAGGGGATTTTCAGTATGTTTATATTGACATCATATTTCATTGTTCAGAGCATAGCCCTCCAGTGGTTACGGAACTGTCGCTGACTGATTACGTAGGATCTACAAGATGGATGCTTTCACCACCGATTATCGTTGACCTCTTCAGCACTTCGCCTCAGCCTCTTAAAGATTCAACATGGTGCGCCTGCTCAATATACACAAACAGTGCGCAATTATCTTAAGGTGTTCGGTCACGGGTCAATCGGTCATAGAGGTCCAAAGGATTGGCGTGCCAGGTCACCAAATTTGAGTCAATGATGCATTTGCAGCAAAACGTGTCAGAAAAGTGATCCCAGGGATAACACGCTTTTGGTGCACAGCATGCATGAGAACCCACATGCGTGTGCTGTGGTTCCACAATTTGTCATTCATTTTTTCAAGTACCTGAGCTTCGCACTTTGTACAATACGTGCTCCTCACTAAACTTGTGAATTAGATATTGTTCGGAAATGCAGCTTCTCAGTTCCCTAAGAATAAACATTGATAATCGAGGTTCATCACAGCTAGCTTCCAAATCAGAGTAGTCAGTATGCTCGCAAAAGCACTAAACAGCATTTTCAACGCGTTGGGCATCGTCAGTAGTGCCTATCCATCCGATCCATCAGGATTCGAAGCCATGACCACCAGCAGCTTGCAGCGCTGGCCAACAGCTTAATCAAGTTGGCCATAGAGGACGGCTTCGGACCGTCAAGTTACAAGCTAACTGGGATATAGCACGTCTTATACTCCACTGCCATGCAAGTTACGAACTTTGCATAGGACAGGGTTGAACTTGAAAGACTCGACGTCTACTAACAGTAGCTATGTACGACCATTTGATTTGGAAGCTAGCTTTGATGAAACTTTAATAATCTCTATCAAAATCCCTGCTCACGAGTACATCATAATAGAAGATTGCACTAGCAGTGAACATGTTGGGATGAACGTTCAAGGTGTCGCCTGACACAAAATGAGCAGCGCAACCACACTTATTTTCTGAAACCGCGATCAATACTGCAATGGGATAATAGGCTTTGCGACAGCCAGCAGTCGTTAGACGGCATGGCTTCTCAAGACTCTTTTCTCAAAAGTCTCATTTGGTATTTGCGAGACCTAATAACATGGAATAGCTAATTTTCTAAGGTAACTTTCAATCTATCAGAGCGCTGCCAATAACCATTTTGTAAATGGTCAGAAGTACAATAAGCTTCTATTGCACACTCCTTGCTCAGGCCAGTTACACACGTTGAAACGCCACGACAATTGCACCGCAGTAGCAGGGTAATGAGGCACTGCTTTTTCGCTATTGCACGCTTGACTCCGTTCCAACCAGCCTCGCACAAAATATGTATTGAAAGGTGGACATGCCTTGCGGCGTGTCGTATGTTGCTTCCAACCCAACCACCCGCGAATGATGCGGCGTTTTCGTGAAGGACGACACTTGCAACTACAGATGCACCCACATGCATGCATGCGGTCAGTTTACACCCATATACTGGTGTGACATTTTGTGACAGAACAACATCTGCTGTTGGACAGTTGGCAATTTAGTACCCTCTACCTCACGCCCGAAGAAATAACCCTTGTCACGCATTAACAGAGCAGCGTGACTAGCCTACTGGGACAGGCTGTATATTGACCTACTTTCAGGATAATAAAAGAAGAGCAGCGGACAAAAGTTGTCCCCGTTTATTTGTTTACCTCCTTACAGTTTACGTCTGGTTCCCAACAAATTGTGCATGTAAATTAGGTGGACCACGCTATCCATTTTTCAGATATCAGGCCACCTTTATTTCTACAGCTATCCGGCCTGCGCCATGCCTTTCGTTAGGCATCCGCCAGCCAGGCAAAATGTTTCGTGACCACTGGCGCAGACCATACAACATTGCGTTTAGTGAAACACCCCGATCCGCACATACTCACTGCTGCTCATTCTCTACTCGCCCAAATTCAATGCCAGCCGTTCCACCAGAAAAATGTATGCTAGAAACTCATCTTGAAAAATATTGAGTCCCCGTTAACCACTTTATCGACCCAAGGAACAAACTACCGTAGCCATACGTTTGTATTTCTACTAAACAGTTTAATACGTGGGTGCCTTAATAGCGCGAATAAGCCCAGTGGGGCGTGATAGTTATTGCGTAATCAGTAATGGGGTAGTTTTGCTAGTTTAATCAGCTTTTGTGCGCACAAAACACTTTACGAGTATTCCTTAATACCAACATCTCAGAGATGGCAAGCCGCTTCCTATTCTGGTTACCTAGTAACTACTTGAACGAATTCACGAGGTCTTCACAAGAGGATTTGGGATGGAGGAGGCGCGGGTCCTCTTCATCATTTGGTGCACTTAATATTGTTGCCACGTGGATCGCTTCAGTTACATTAAGCAATATTCAGGCGTCCCGTGCGTCATTTAAACTTATGAAGTTAGCAATACCACCGAGGCTGAAATGTCTGGCGGCGTATTGTAATAGTTCTAGATGACAACGCCTTTAGGAACATGTAGATATATTTTGTTCAAGTGGCCGTTTAGATCCGCGGTGGGGTAGACCTGATTCTGTGTGTCACTCGCCGTGCTGGTCGGGATTATTTCGTTGCTCCTGTCTTCTCAAGTTTTCGGATTCAAATTTCTTCGCACATCGGCCTGGGTACACTCATTCAATCGGGCTCGATCAGGTCTACCCATTGCGCAAGCTTTCTTGACGGTACTATAAACGGATCAACGTCAAAAGCTGGTTTTCAATTTTGGCTCTGTTTCAGCACGGTCGTTTGCCTACAAGTGCACCAATTTTCTGCCTTTAGCAAGGTTTCTGGACTTATCAGAAAGCTTACTGCTAGGTCTTCTTCAAGAGACCTAAACCAACCCTGTTGGTAGCTGCACAAGGCAACTAGAAGCAATTATATTTTCATACACCGCCTTGGTTGACCAAGATCTCTCACGTCGCATTGTGAATCGCGCTCTATCGAACGCACGCTCTATCGAACGCACGCAAATCTCTTTGTTTGGCCGGATTTGTGCGTGTGCGCCTGTTGGAACTTGCGGCATAACGTGACGCGGCGCGCCACGGAATTGACCTCAGGGCTACCTGTGCACGGAGCGGTCGATTTTTGAAGGACAATCTACCCTCGGCGGAGTTTGGACAACTGAGCGCTCTTACAACCGGTTGGTTTGTATCGATCATTGCATCTGTAACCGTGGCCTGTTTGGACCTGTGTGCATTCTCGTACACTTTTGAAAGGTTGTATAAGCTTTAAAATCCTTGTCTGTTTCCTCGGCGGTTTGTCGATAACTGTTTAATTCCTCTTGATCACTGCAACAAAAAAGGTGAAATTTGTCCCCTATTTTCTTATCCTTGTCCACATAAAATAGTTTTCACAAGCCCTAAAACCGAGGGACCAATCAATAATAATGCTCGTTACCTCAGTTAAAACAAGAAACTCAAAGAAGAGACAGGAAGCCATTGAAATGCTGGCAAAACATCCTGCTTATAACCAATCCGTCA